>CM024570.1:2076889-2676889 GCA_014182515.1 Eucalyptus microcorys | reverse complement strand
TCTAAAAAACCTTTAGGTGACGAGACTTAAGAGTCATCTCTCTACCCTAACAAAAATTGAAAAACTAAAATGCTGGATCCGAAGAGGATAAAAGTCAAACGGAGGAAAAAGAACAGAATTTGATAAGCGAGGACATTTTTCCCATGAATTTTCTTAGAATCTTTCGGACATTTACTAACCATCTTTAAGATTGGTATCACCTTTGTCGTCAAATTCACCATCCGATAAAATTAGATTGCGCAAAAGAAGCTATACCAGCAACAGAAGTGTATCCCCTCTCGTCGACCACAATAGGTATGATCAGAATTGTTTCAAAAATCTCCGCAGTTGACTTAAATGGCATCCAGAGCGGTGTTCACTTTACAAATGTGCCCATGACAAGCTCACACTGACATTTCCAGTCTCTCCTTGTCTCAATACAAAACTCCAGTCGCTAATCCTTTTCCTGTTATGTACGTGAATGGAGGCATACTAACTTTACACCCCATAGTGATACATGCAAACATATATTACAGAAAAGCTGGGAGGATAAGAGTAACACGATACACGTGGCAATTTCATGGCCTACAACTGGGAATCAGAGTAGGTATGCAGTATGTTGTACTCATAAATGAAGTCGAGGAGGCTACAGGTAAGCAGAACTCTGTCAAAAACCCCTAACAGGCCATTTCTTTAACCTTTTGAACAAGATGAGGGATATCTTTCCTTGTCAATAACCCGTCATGAATGCAACCAAATTGCTGTTCTATATTTTTGTTGGAGGCATCAGTAACTAAGACCTCGGTGGCAACTTTCCATCTACCATCTCTCTGAGTAAGAAATTTCTTTCTCCTTACTTCTGTCTAGAGACCAGGAGCAACTTTGAATTTTCCCTTATCTTGGTTCTATGAGGATCTGGCTTGTCCACCCAAATCAACATGAAGATCTATGAGTACATTTAAGTAGCTAACCGCAATTTGTTGGCAATGGAAGGAGGTGTGAGATTTTTGGGGACTACGGCCAACTGTTCTAAAAGCTTAAACTTAATATTCTAACACTCCTCCCCTTATGCTTAGCCTGGTCCTTTTGCTTAATACTAAACGTGAAAATTTAATTGGGAAGGCAAATGTAATCAGGTAAGATTTGAATTCAGAACCTCCAGCTTTGATACCATGTGGAAATTTAGATGGAGAGAAATTCTTATTATCATTCATATATTCTTTAGCTTTACAGTGTTATATTTGTAGGCAAATGCATAGAGAAATCCTAGCAAACAAAAAGGAAACAAAGCCTAAATAGGAGAAAAGCTACAATCCTAAGATTTGTGGGATTCAATCAAAACTAAATCAGAATCAAGTTCTGGTAGATATGATACTTAAATCTCACCTTTCGTCACCTTTTTTGTGTTATAATACGATTCTGATATATACCATTCAAACAATATGTTACGTTTTTCTAGTATACGTGTATGGTTTTTGAGATAGATCCTTCACCAGCCCCTCACATCATTCATCATACTTTCTTGCTCCAACCTCATGCCTTCATCTATTCATTATCTATATACCGACTGGAAAACTTACCGAGTCCAGGATTCTTCATTTTTACCACGACCCTTACCCACATTACGACACCTTTTTTTCGATGCATCAGCTTACAATCTTACAATCTCAGATGAGTTCATTGGCATGAATGACACCGGGATTAGAATGTAGACGTTATCCTAGAGGGTCAGGGGGGCCTTTGGTCCCCCAACACGTGAGCTCCTGCTCGCATAAAGAAGAAAGAGTCAGTATCATGAATCTTTCAAGTAGCTAGAGCGCATTTGAGCATTGATTGTGAAGCCACAAACGGTACCTTGGAGTAAGTTCATATCAACTACTCTTATCAAAGTTGTGAAGCGAATCATTCATCAATTGTCTTGTTCTTGTGTAAACTACAATGACCCCATTTGCGTTTCACTTTAAATTGCAATTGAACTCCAGTAGTTTGGAAATGGATACTCACTTCTTCATGGGGAACGGGTGATGTTCTAAATTAGATTTCATGTTTGCAGCTGATGGTTGGCAAGCAAATTGCTCAATTGTGTCGTGGCCTTGAAAGGTCTGTGAAGCGAGAATCAAACTTGTCACTTGTGCTTTTTAGGACCTGAAATATGAATCATTTTTTTGTGATAGAAACCAAGTCTGGCCCTTGATTGTATATCAACATGCTTCACACTCGCAAGATGTTCTCCATTGCTAGACCGCAAGAGATGAACATTGTAAAAGATGATTCTTTTTTAAGTGGCTAATATCTAGGTAGCCCAAGAAAAATATAATATGGTCTCTAAACTTCCTATAACCAAAGTTTAATAAATTATAGGTCTTTTCTACTGTGACATGACCTTACAAATGACAAACTTGCTGGGTTTTATCATACGTTGACCATACTAAATGAAATTTTGACTGAGGGCCTAATTAAATATGGGGGATTAATCTTGTTTAGTACTCAATCAATTAACCACTTATGATGATTGTAACTAGCTTTGACCTGGTTAAGTCAGAAAGTCACATGATTTGCAAATGAGGAAGTGAATACATAATTCATTCAATAAGAAAGGCAGCCAAATGGGAATTAAAAATGTTGCGATTACATTGTTACATGTTTAAAACCTATTAATAATTCACTTACCTACAGGTGGTGAAGAGCCTACATCAAGATGGCAAACTTTGCCGTCAATGTGAACGCCTAGGGAAGATGAGCCTGTTATCCATTATTCGTTGAGTGACAACCCTTCCACAAGGGAGCTCGGCCTGCAAGAACCACTCGTCGAGCAAGGACAAAGGTCGACCTTGGTGATCCGACGATGCTATTTTTGATAATAATATTATTCCAAATTCAATATTTGATTTTTATTTTTCCATCTTCAGCCCTTAAGATTATCAACATTTATAATAAGTCCTTAAATTATTTCAATCTTATCAAGCGGGCCTTAATTGAATCTTTCAAGTCTATAAGATGCTCAATCATCAAATTTTCATTTATTTTGAACACTTAATTGGTTATTAAATCGTTCTTTATATGGAAGGCTACCAGCTGAGGGAAGTGCATCTAGTTAGCTTGAAAAGCAAAACACAAAAATGGAAAAGACAGAGGAAGAGAATAATCGAAATGACAAATTGGGCCCCTTTCTGTGCAGATACCTTAATCAGACACGATAGAGAAGAAGCTTGATCCAGATAGAAATCGAGATCTTGTCAATTATTGAGCCCCTGTCAATGAATATTCAATATTCAGTTGTTATTAATGCTCTATTATAGAATAACTTAAAAAAATATTTGTTTTTAGAATGATCACTTTCGCTGTTTACAAGAATATATGAATAAAAAATATTTTCATCAAAAAGTATTATTTCACATAATACAAATGATTATTTTTGGAGAAATATCTTTCAAAAAACAGACATACCCTAAATAATCTTTTATTTAATTCTTAAGATTCTAGATTATCAGTGTTTAAATTTCAATACTTCAATTTTCAGTATCTGTTTATGGGATTCTATCGAAGTGGCCTTTGATTGGATACTTTAAGTCAATAATTGAGTCCCAGTAAGTAAATTTTTTAATCTCATCAAGGATGAATTTGTAAATCTTGGCACTTGATTAGGGTTCTTTCCCTTTAGTAACTAGGTTTTATTAAAGATGGCCCCTATACTTGCAAGTAGACACGTGGAGAACGTGGGGGCAGAGCCAGCTAAAGCCAGAAGTAATTCTCAGAAAGCGGTAAACCGAAAAGAAAGAAAGGAATAAAGAAAGAGGAAGACTCAGAAGGAAGAAAGAATCGAAAGAGACGAAGTCGGTCAAGCGACAAGAGGGCCACTTTCTCTGCGTCTTCCGGAGACCTTCGATCGAGAGAAGGAGGCTCTCGAATAGCTTGCAAATCTTTGGGCTTACCTCCAACTTATGAAAAGGTACATCTTTCTCTCTCTTTCCCCATATCAATTCTTGATGATGGCGTTGTCACCGCTTTCCGCCACGCGGTTTCTTGAATTTTTCGATTTTCCTGTGGTTAATTCTCGATTACAGTGCGTCTGCGGGATCTTTCTTCGAGACCCTTTTGAAGATAGATTGAACTGAGCCACTACATGTGGGAAAGTTCTTCACTGTTTCCAAAGGGTCGATCTTGAACTTGAGCTTGGTTCCGGACCCATAATGTGAACCTTGGAAATCATGTGGGTCGAACTGTTGTGGTTGTGCTTGGCTAATTGACTTGTTGGTTTGCTTCGACTAAACATATTTGGGTTCTGTAAATGTTGTAGGGGGTTGTATTTTTGCTGACCTGTGTTTTTCAGTTTCAAGTTATATATAATGTCAATGTTTTATCGGGAGATTTTAAACGATTTATGATCATTTTGAGGGAATAGATGATTGAAGGAAGCGAGCCATCTTGAAGTGAATCTGCAGTCTCCCTTAAACCGTTGGTTACAAATGACTTTTGTTTGCTAATTATTTATCGTCATTGTTCTTTCTATGGGAAAGAAATGCTTACGGATCCAAGATATCGGATAAAGAATTTCAATGACCATGCTGTAATTTGCTTTCTCAACATGTAGCAGATTATGCAAGAATTATGCTTTACTATTGTTGACTTTTAAAGTAGTTCATTGGTCTTTGTTGATTCCTGTGAGAAAGCCACCATCTACATCATAAGATGGTCTCATCAAAACATAAATAGAGATACCATTTTATAGGAAAATCTGTCATTCTGGAAATGGGCAATAATGAATCAACTTATATGATCCTCATGATGATTATTTGCATCGACCACCTTGTTTTGCAGAAAGCTAAATGGACTCAAAATATGGACATGAGCATCGATCGACGCACTTTGGAGATAATTTCAGCTCCTTGGATCAGGTGTTTATTGCTTTGTTTGTTTCCATTAACTATGAAGGTTTAGGAGGAGCATGAACACGCTGTCTCCCTTCATCATTGCCTTTTATGTGCCGAGGAGATTTGGCTGGTTTGTGATTGGGTCTGCCAATGTAGTTTCCTGGTACCACTTTGGTTAAATTTAAGTTTGATGCGGTTTATGTACTTGAGTTGAGGTAACTAACAGGAGTTGTCAAAGTAATTTGCATCAATTGTTTACAAGTTTGTTCTTATATGCATGCAGTCTCCCTCTGTCTAAATACTTATATTTTTGGGTTGAAAATTCTTCAACATAATATGATCTAAAGTCTTTATTTGATCCTTAGTAATATTCCTTTTTATCTCTGGTTCTTGTCTATTCTATCCGCTGTTTAATGATTGGCAGTTTTGATTGTAAAGCCGTGAAATTGGATGGGAATGTAAACTGTGGTGGTTATACTTTGGCGGTTTTGATTGTAAAGATGTAAAATGAAACAGTAATGGGATTTGTGATGCTCATATTTTAGGTCACAACTGCACTGAGGGAAGCTGGCCTTGAATCATCAAATTTAATCCTTGGTATTGATTTCACAAAGAGCAACGAGTGGTCAGGTGATTCTATTTCCAATGGACAAACAAAGCATTCAGGTTTTATGAAACTATAAATTGGAAAATTAATGTGAATTTCGTATTGTAGGTAGATATTCCTTCGGGAGAAAAGTCTTCATGCCATTGGTAACACACCTAATCCATATGAGCGAGCAATTTCTATAATCGGCAGAACATTGTCCCCTTTTGACGATGATGAACTCATACCTTGTTTTGGATTTGGCGATGGTCAGTGCTGTCAGTAATTTGTAGCTTTGGTAGGAATTCATATCATCGCCCTTGAAGATTTCTTCTCATCAAATTGCTTTTGGCAGCATCAACACATGATCAATCAGTCTTCAGCTTTTATTCTGGTGGTCGTTATTGTCATGGTTTTGAGGAAGTGCTTGCACGTTACAGAGAGATCGTCCCACACTTAAAGTTGTCAGGTTTTTCTCCAGCTTTGCTGATCATTCTTATGTGATGGTTCCTATTTTAGGCCAAATATTTTGCAGTCTATTCATCTTCTTTTAAAACTGAAATAAACAAATCTGCAAGTTTGAGCAAAGTACAGTGTTGTCAATCATTGCGAAGAATAAGAAAACAGCTTGTCTAAATCAGTAGTATTTTCATTTTCATTTTTCATTTTCATTAGACTTTAAATGGCAGGATTGATGGACATCAGATTATAGCATTTATTGTTGTCAATGTGACCCAAATAATAGCATTATAAAGAATCCAAGAGGAGAGCAAGAGGTTTTAGGTGGTTCTATGTGGCTAAGAAATAAAGATCGAAATGTCCACGCCAAACTTTGCCAACTTGTAAACCAAGTTATTATTTTGAATAGTTTTTGAACTTAGGTCATAAAATAGCTGTCTCACTCAACATACCGCCAGTTCCTTCCAGAGTTATAACTTAGCAATGATAGTCTTCCATTTTGTTAACGGATATTTTCCCATGAATTAACTTATCCTTCATGTTTTTCTTTTCCCCATTTCGGACGGTTTATTGTCCTCACATTGTCTCATGTTTATTTTTTTGGTCTTGTACAGGAAATTTGTCCTTAGGAGTTTATGATGGATCCTTTAAGATTGTCTTGTGCAGTCAAAGGTCTGTATAATAGAAACTTCCATGCAGAAGTTTTTGACGCTTTCTGTTACCATTGTTTATAGGGCCCACATCATTTGCACCAATAATTGATGCTGCCATCGACATTGTGGCTAGGAGCAACGGGCAATATCATGTCCTCGTCATTGTAGCAGATGGACAGGTTCTCAATACTTTGCGTATCCTTTACTATGTACATCCTTAGTATTGCCCTATCACTAAGTTCTTTCCTCATGCTTATTGGTTCATCACCATGGTTCATAGGTTACTAGAAGTCCTGATTTACCTCCTGGGAGATTCAGCCCACAAGAACAGGCAACTGTAAACTCCATAGTAGCAGCCAGGTAATTTTGGAATTGCATGTTTTTGTTGCTGTCCTGCTTGGTGAAGAAAGGCCACATATTCCAACTTTGCAATTATCATGTTCCTTGACATCCTGTTTGTGTCTTTTTGGTGGAGCAGCCAATATCCTCTCTCCATTGTATTAGTTGGTGTGGGAGATGGACCATGGGATGCAATGAAGCAATTTGATGATAATATCCCTCAGCGTGCATTTGATAACTTTCAGGTACTGAAAGAGCTCTTTGGGGAAAATTACCGATACCATCCTAAACTGTGCTCCTGTCAAGTACTTTCCTTACATTTCAATACCTACAATTACGATCCTGACTTTTTTCCATTGATTTTAAGTTGCGTCTCCCTTTCCTACATAATCTGCTAAGTTCCAAATTAGGCCATTTTCATTCCCAAATTACCCCATCCTTGACCTTTGTTTTAATTTTTGGGTGTGGATTGCGTGCTGTGCATGCATGAGGGCAGGTTAGTTTTTTTAAGGTTGGGAAGATGCAAAACGTAATTCTTGAAATGTGAGGAGGGTGTTTGATACAGAGAGCACAATTGATGATGCCTTTTGTAATTATCCAAGTTCTTTTTATAAGTATAGTTGCATCAATAATGCCAGGGTGGTTCACATAATAAGACTAGCGAGAGAACTGCATAATTCAAAATAAGAAGTTTCAGAAAAAAGAAATCAAATATGTTAAATGTAAATTCCAATTGTTTGTATCGAGGGGTGTTTATTGAGTACAAATTCTAGTCAGACATGTGTGGCATAATTAGTGCTGATTACTGTGCTGTTGAATAATGTTTACGCAGTGGATTATGGCTTTTGGTTTGGTATGGAGTAATTCTGGATCTCCAGCCACTTTCTGTTGTGAAGTTTCCTTTCTTTGAAATGTGAGGTTTTTTTGTTAATATGGTTTGATTTATTCCTCTCTGACAGTAGTAATTAGTGCCCTGAGTACACAGTTTAAGTTTAAAATGTTCTTTTAGAATCAATAAATTCCACTGTAGTTTTTTTCTTTTTTTTTTGCTTTTAACCTTCTTGATTATTCATTGTTTCACAATGCAGTTTGTCAACTTCACAAAAATCATGTCTGAGAACACAGATCCTTCAAAGAAAGAGACTGCCTTTGCTCTTGCTGCTCTCATGGAAATTCCATTTCAGTATAGAGCCACTCAAAGCATTTCGTGTGTCAAGTAAGATTGGGAACTGCAGCTGTTTGTTTCTACATTGCATTGAGGCCTGTGTTTCTACATTGCATCGAGGCCTGCTATAATGATAAATCCTGCTTATACTGCAGGGATGGAGTGACTGGTCCTCGTACTATTCCACTTCCACCCCCACTTGAAGTCACTGGTCATACCAGCTTGGATAAGTCAATCCCAGATAGTTCTCCACAAACTCAGGAAACAGCTTCGGCAGAACCAGTATCATTTGATCACCCTTTTCTTTTTGTGAACTTCAGGTTCTTCATTAAATCTAAGTCTGAACTAAGCTGCCTGTGTTCTTCAAGGTTTGCCCCATTTGCCTTACAAATCCAAAGAACATGGCCTTTGGATGTGGTCATATGGTGAGTCATTCTCTATTCAGCAATTAGCATCATTCTTTATATGGCCTCCAGTTTGTGGAGTACACACATTTGCACCTGTTATAACCATTTCCCACCTGAACTTGCTTTCACTTTTCAGGCTAGAATCTAATTTTACTTGATTCAGATAATGGAGCTAAAAGCATAAAATTGGTTGAACCCAGTATGACTGCAAAGTTAGTTAGTTCGACATATTTTCCAAAGAAACTTCCGGCTGTCATTCCACTGGTTTTGTTAAAGTCGGCTATGGCTCAGCAAATCAATGAGCTCATTATACAATTTTGCTGTTTATCATGCCCCAGAAATCTCATGTGCTAAACTAATCATGAGTATGCCGCAAAATTATCTTGGACAAATGGTGGGACTATTCTCATCCTAAACGGAAAAGAATACTGCAGTAGTAGCATCTATGGGGCAGGATATGTTCTCATTGAAGGCTAACTAGACTTGAAAAGATGTACGAACTACAATTAAATGTGGAAGTAATTATTCCTTCACATGATAGAGAGATAGAGAGACATTATCTGTAGTGCTATGGATATTGTAGGCTTACGTATGTCACCTCCTTATCCCTTTTCAGACATGCAAGGACTGTGGTGCATCGCTCCCGACTTGTCCTTTGTGCCGGCAGCCCATCACAACCCGTTTGAGATTGTATACTTAAGTGACATGGGCTTCGACACTCACAGGAGCAATACTGAAAGTCTCGCCCCTGGCATTGGATTGTCAAATCATCGACTTGTGCCATTGCTCGCGGTAACCGTCCAAGAGAGTAATAGCAGCAGAAGGGAAGATGAGCAGATGATTTTAAGTTACAAAATGGATAACCTAGTCGTGAATGTGAATTGTTTGCTGATTTATTGCGTCTCCTAAGCAAATTGTGATGTATTTGTACTTCTCTGTGGATTCGAACCTCTTTTATAGATTAGATGTGTATATTTGCTCTAACTTTCCGTATTTTCTCAAACGATGGATAGATTTCGTAATTTGATCCTATCCTATCTTGTCATTTCCAATAATTTTCTTCATAGCCATACAAATCTGAAGAGGACAGCTTGAATGCAAAGCCATTTACAAAGTGGGGAGGGTCAACAATCCCTCGAAAATCACAATGCCTTTCCCCCTTTAAGAATAGATCCTTCCGGATTTAATTTCAGAGTGTTTTAGTTCTAACAAACCGTTAGGTGACGAGACTTAGAGTCATCTCTCTACCCTAACAAAAATTGCAAAAACCAAAATGCTGGGTCCGAAGGGGATAAAAGTCAACGGAGGAAAAAGAACAGAATTTGATAAGCAAGGACATTTTTCCCGTGCATTTTCTTAGAATATTTCGGACATTTACTAACCATCTTTAAGATTGGTATCACCTTTGTCGTCAAATTCACCATCCACATTAAGATAAAATTAGATTGGGCAAAAGAAGCTATACCAGCAACAGAAGTGTATCCCCTTTCATCGACCACAATAGATATGATGAGAATTGTTTCAAAAATCTCCGTAGTTGACTTAACATTGGCATCAGAGCGGTGTTCACTTTACAAATGTGCCTATGATAAGCTCACACTGACATTTCAGTCTCTCCTTGTCTCAATACAAAACTCCAGTCGCTAATCCTTTTCCTGTTATGTACGTGAATGGAGGCATACTAACTTTATGCCCCATTGTGATTCATGCAAACATATATTACAGAAAAGCTGGGAGGATAAGAATAACACCATACACGTGGCAATTTCATGGCCTACAACTGGGAATCAGTAGGTATGTAGTATGTTGTACTCATAAATGAAGTCAAGGAGGCTACAGGTAAGCAGAACTCTTACTTTGTCAAAAGCCCCTAACAGGCCATTTCTTTAACCTTTTTGAACAAAATGAGGCATATCTTTCCTTGTCAATAACCCGTAATGAATGCAGCCAAATTGCTTTTCTATATTTTTGTTGGAGGCATCAGTAACGAAGACCTCAGTGTCAACTTTCCATCTACCATCTCTCTGAGTGAGAAGATTTCTTTCTTTTTCCTTTTGTCCAGAGACCAGGAGCAACTTTGAATTTTACCCTCATCTTGGTTATATGAGGATCCGGCTTGTCCACCCAAATCAACAAGGAGATCTCTGAGTACATTTAACTAGCTAATCACAATTTTTCGGCAATGGAAGGAAGTGTGAGATTTTATGAAAACCATTACCAACTGTTTTAAAACTTAAAATTAATATTCTAACACTTTCTCTCTCACACTTAGTCTGGTCTTTTTGCTTAGTACTAAACGTGAAAATTTAATTAGGAAGGCAAATGGAATCCGGTAAGATTTGAACTCAGGACTTTCAGCCTTGATGCCATGTAGAATTTTAGATGGAGAGAATTTCTTATTATCATTCACATATTCTATAGCTTTACAATGTTATATTTATAGGCTAATACACAGAGAAATCCTAGCAAACAAAACGGAAACAAAGCCTAAATAGGAGAAAAGCTACAATCCCATGATTTGTGGGATTCAATCAAAATCAAATCAGAATAAAAAACTTCCTAAATAAAAAAAATCCAATGTATTTACAGCCATGTAATAAGCTCAACAAGAAGACCACAAAGCCTGTCGATATTTTAGAAGTTCCATCTAAATAATTGCCGATGAGCTTCAGCCACGTCTTTCTATGCTTTCTTTCTCCGGTAAAATATGGGACAATCCCGACTGCAAAGGTTATGATATCAATTATGTGAATAACAAACGAGCTATCTTAAAAAGTACCGCGAGGAAACAAAGTAGAACCTTGTGCAAAGTATATCCTAATGAAGCGAACCCTGGCATTCTCGGCACTGTGCCCAAAACTTTCCAGAAATCTCATTGGGCTCGGAGACTGCAACCATTTTATGCAAGTAACCAAATTTACCAGTGTGCTATATATCCGACCATGGTGCAGGAAGAAAATATAACATCAGCAGAGACGCTTATCTTGAGATACCGTTTTACAATACGATTCAGCTTCCCTTCTTTTGCAGTGTGAACAAAGAGTCCCATTTGTATTGCTGGTATGGTGGACAGGAGCAATATAACTCCGGGTTTTGGCACACAAGTTTGTAGACACAGTGCAAATTGCCTTTCTATTCGTATAAAAGCCCGACAGAAAGAACTCTGCCAGTTTCAGGTGCCAAAATATAACGAGAAGCTCAAAAAAATTTATTTCCAATGCAACTCATTGGTTGGGCATGAAAGATAAAGTATGCCATATGAAGTGAACGAATACTATAACTTGCACATTATGCTGCAAAATTGGAGGAACATTACCAAACTTCCTCATTCAATGGGCAATTCAAGAAAGATGAGACAGATTACTCTGTGCATAACATCAAACTATATGTCAATCTTCAGTGGTTACGGCTGTCTCAGCATCACATGGTGATGTTAAAGCTTGAAGGAGCAGCCAGATCATTCTGCTTTCCCCAAGTTTATCGAGGAATACTAGTCCAAATATATAAAGTAAGTTTTGAACGAAATCAAGCTTTTAATTAATCAAACTAAGTTCAAGATCTCACAGATGTTACTGGTAGTCTAGCAGGAGATAAGCTGATTTTAACTGTCCCAGTCATTCCATTTTCTAATGTATAACTCTAGTCCTTCATTCACAGAATAGCCCCAGATGTGATACAATCTTTGACATGCTATTTTGCAGATGAACCAGAGGACTGTTTAAACAAGGAAAAACAAATTAAGGACAAAGTCTACCATGTTTAACTAAACCGTATGATTTGAAGCTGAAAGGCAAAGAAACCTAGATTCCAATGAGATCTGAAATGAAAAATACAAGCACCCAAGAAATTGCAGCATGAGAACTTAAATGCAATAAATGCCTTATCAAAGCTTTGCAACCAATGCAAGTTAAATGTCTGCCCACCATTCCTGCAACCTTCTGGCCTTCCTCGGTTGCCTTGGTCAATAGCTTCACCACTGGATCGTTCACGAGTTCTTCCTTCGTCAGTGCCTCGAACATGGGGTGGTTTTCCAAATAGCCCTTCATCCATTCACCAAGTTCTTCAACATCTGTGATGGTGTAAATTATGCCCCCAACAGCCAGAGTATATGCATACTCATCTAACAAGTGAGGGCTAATCACACTGCGGCAGTGATTTTTCTCTTTAAAATGAGGATCCGGAAATGGGAAGAACGTCTTTGTCAGTTGGCCTTTCTCAAAATAGTTAAGAAGGTGCTTCATAGAGTTGGTCTATACTACTGAAATATATTGGTATTGATGGGGATTGATCGTCCTCAATGCAGAAATGCGCTCATTCACATATTCGGTCACCTGGTATTTAATTTCCATCCCTCGATCGTGAGTTTGTCGGGAAATAGGGTTGAAAGAGCAACTAGTTGCCCTCCGAAGCCACAGCCAATGTCAGCAAACTGAATCCTGTAGGGATTTATAATCATCAGATGGAGCAGGGAACAACAGAGGGTAATGAAGAGAATAATCAAATTGACTAGGGGAGAGTGGAACAGGTAAGTGCGAATCGCTTCAGTGGATTGCTGTGAGCTCGTGCTCGGTAGAATCGCTTCCTAGGCGAGCCAGTTAATTTGTTGAAGGTAGAGGTCGTCTCTCTCTCTATCGTGTCTCTTTATCTGAAGAGACATTGTTAGCAAAACCATAATCATATGGTGAAGGAACCGAAAACACAAGATAACAAACGGCATTCGGTTGTCATCCTGTACAATGATTTACTTTCAAAATACAACTTACACAGCCTAGAAGGGGGTGCATCATAATAGACAATGGCAAGCAAGATATTATTGCCATACGTACCATAGTCCTTCCAAGAAAGTGACAACGTCTAGTAACTAGTCAAAGTGAAAAATAAAAACGGTTGAGGCAAAGATCACAGTTATCCACAAAATATGAAGGTGTCTATGAGGCCATCAGCGGTGCCAATATAGAGTTTACAAGGCCGAAAATCAATACAAGTCGTAAGAGTCAAAGTAACATCTAATGTATGTCCAACCACGATGCTATAAACATCCATGGTGAAAGTTGCGCTTCAATTAGGCTCAACTGAAACTTGCGATATGGGCCTAAAAGTGAACTTCAAAATTTTTCTGTCACTTTCTTAAGATTATGCTCTTGTCTAGCATCATTTCTTAGGAAAATTCTCAGTGGTCACCTTCATGGCATCGTAGTTTATATTAGGAAAAATTACCAAAAAAATCATAAACTTATTGCAATTTTTCAAATCAGTCATAACTTTTTTTTCCTATTCAATTTTAAACTTTTTGCAATTGTGCCAATATAGTTTATTCAGCCGATTTTGGTCGGCCGGCATCTACATCACCGACATGGACGCAAAACCGACATTGACATGGAAATTTTTAAATAATTATTTTTTTTCTCAATTTTTATTAATTTTTCTTTTTTTCTTTTTTCCTTTTCTATAAAAAAATTTAAAAATTAAAAAATTGCCAATCAGCACTAGTAGGCCAAAATTGACATAAATGGACTGAATTTACACAATTGTAAAATGTTTATGATTAAATGGGCAAAAAAAAAAAAAAAAAAGGTTTATGATTGATTTGGAAAAATTGCAATAGGTTTAGGATTTTTTTTGAAAATTTTTCTGTTTATATTAATTTTGTAGACGAGCACTTAGATCATCTTCTTTCATGACTCTTAGAGCAAGAAATTCGTCAACCTACAAAAGTGCACGCTTATGCAACCTTAATTGCTTATTGAATGAGATAGAGGTTCCCAATTGTAAGGAAAAGCAACAAGAACAAGCACAGTTTGAGCATCCCAACTAAAAGCGTGTCTCCATCAGTTCAGCTCCATAAAAGCATCACAAATCGAGTGACCATCATAAAAGAGTCTGGCAAATCTATCTCTTGCACAAATCTAACTGTTGATTGTAGATGGATTGGCAGTTGCAAAGAAATTATGAGTCGTTAGTGTCGCAACCTTTAATGCAAAGATCACGAAAATTAATGCCGTATGGGTTCATCCATGGGCATGCTCGTCTCGTCAAACAGAAAGCTCTCTTCATGCTTAATTTCGCTTAGAACCTCAAATAGATTTCATATGATTCATTAGCATTTCCAGATCCTACAGTAAACCACCATTCACAAGAATCTCCTAATTTCAACAAAAACGGCTCGTCTGACAAGTGAAATCATCTCTTTTACAACCCATCATGCCTGCAATAAGCTTGCCTCTAGTGTAGACTAAAACCACATTCTCGTGAGCCTAGTTCGTAGCTTAGTTTGTAACGTTACTGCCACGTGGTATTGGAAACTCCATACTAAAACAGGCACCACGATCATCATCAACAACATGGTATAAAGGCAATCGACTGAAGGAATCACCCATAAGAGAAGAAACATTTCAAGATTGCCTTCTTAGGAAATTGACATGTTTTAAGGAAGTTACATTAAGAGCACCAGGTCTTCAGTCGGCTATTGGTTATTGGACCAATAAACATGGTCTGTCTCAAAAGTAATCGTGGTCTTTTGTTATTTTCTTGATGGCGGATCTTTAGCCATCGTAAAGGCAACGTTACGCAATTTTCGTCTCTAATTGACTAGTAAACCTTCTACTAAACAGAGATGACCCTGAATAATACGCAGTGGATATCCTTTTGGAGCCAAATATTCAGGTCAACAGCAACACATCATCAATCATCATGAGTTCCGATCTTACTAGAAACATGAAAGATAAACCATCGTCCGATCACTGCTTCTCACTCCTTAATAATTGCATAAGCCATGTACTTTACATCCTCAACCCCTTTCACCAATTTGCAGCATCATTTTATCAAACTCTTCACCAATCACTGGTACAATCACTTAATGACAGTTACTCATCATATAGACTCGATGAAGAAAATGCTTGTGCTGCAACAATTGAATTGCAGTAGAAGAAACCTATTGTAATCAGTACAACCAAGGACTTGTTGCAGAATATACTTATCATAGGTGACATCTCTCTTGCTGAGAGATTAGGATATCATTTTAGTCAGGGTAAGACTATCACAAGTGCTATAACTTTCGTATGATACTCACTTGAGTACAATAATTTTTTTTCGCTCATTTGAGTACTATAAATTTGAAAAATCGATCACTTGAGTGTCATTGGTGATTTGTCTCATTAAGAAACTTGACGTGGATGCCGATCGTCCTATGTAGTTTCCCTAGCGCTAATGTGGACAATTTTTAAATACTTTTAAATAATTTTTTTGAATTTTTTTATTTTCCTTTTCTTAGGCCCATCAAAGGCCACCTCGTTGTTGGCCATGAAGGCTTGGGGGAGGGCATTGTGGCCTCGCCAACCTTGCCCTTAGCCCTGAAGACCCTTGCTTAGATCTTGCAAGGGCCTTCATAGCTGATGGCGAGGGTTTTGCAGCCGACAAGGGTCATTGGCCCTAAAAAAAAGGGAAAAAAATGGAAAACAAAACAAAAAATTAAAAGATTTAAAAAGTCCCTGTCCGATGGAAAATAATTAAAAAAATATCCACATAAGATGATTTGCTGAAAGTGACACTCAAATGATTGATTTTATTTTGACGTGGCACTTAAGTGAACAAAAAAAAGTTATGATATTCAAGTGAGCGGCATATGAAAATTATGGCATTTGCGTTGTTTTTCACCCATTTTAGTCCCAAAAACAGGATCTTTTTTAGTCAGTTTTATCCGTAGAAAATACTGTATTAACTACGGCACTTATAAAGTAAAGCAAGACACTGTAACGACGTGTCAAGGGAAGATCCTTGGATTAGAAAAACATCCTGGGATTAGAACTTTTAAATGGACTTGACACTTACCTTCTACTGTGAGTCTCTTAATCTTTTCCTTCCGTTATTTTTTGACATCATCGAGTTGCCATCAGTTCGGAGGGCAGTGAAAATAAATGAAATTAATCACTACAAATTGAATTAGCTTATGAATCTAGCCAAGTTTCAGCACCCACGCAAACCAAAAACTATGTATCTAATGTTATTTCCCTAGTTTTGACATGCTCGAGAGAGAGAGAGAGAGAGAGAGAGAAGTTGTTTGAGGCTTTCGGTGGTTGAGTAAGATGTTGGATACCTTCGGACGAAAAAATTGGTTGGGCGTAGCGAGGCGGAAGTAAGATGACATTGACTCTTCAGCGCCGATCAAGTTCGCCCCCCGCTTCAACATCATTTCTCAAAACACGAAATAGACTCCCACTTTCCATCTTCTCGTAAATCAAGAACATGTTTACCCGACGTATCAAGAACTTTGGATCACGTTTCACATGGGTCGAACCCGATAACGATCATTTAGGGAGAATCATAATTTATGAATAGCATCAGGAACCTCTTTCATAGGAAGTGTACTTAAGATATACAGAGAGTGCAGCATACGAGATTTTAAGGCGGAAGGAAGAGTACTTTTATGATTTTAAGGTTCTTTCTTTGAGGGTTTTCTGTTGATGGGATTCCTCGTCTTTGCATCCTTGTGTTCATCAATTATGATTAATTCAAAGGCTGCCTTCATTATCACAAAGCTTCAAGACATAAATCAATTTATACGATTGATAGTGTCTTTATAGTGGATAAACTCTGATTCTGGTACATCGTGATTGCGAAGTGGCAGGCCCTCCATCGTACACTTCACGGTTAAATAATGATGATTCAATTAGTGCGCTTACATATGGAAGTTGGACAAATTCAATAAGTCAAGGTCTTCGTCCAGCAGGCACCTCAAAAGTCAACAAGTCAAGGTCTTCGGACATGTATTGATTGCTGGACGAATCGACACGATTCGTCTAGAGTAATCGTCGTCTTTTGTTGTTTTCGTGATGTCGGACCTTTAGCCATCGAAGAGGAAACGTTGGCCGATTTGCCGTCTTTGATTGACTAGCAAGCCTCAACTAAACCGAAACGATCCGGAATAATACGCAGGGAATATCCTTATGTTGCCAAATATTCATGGCAACGGCAACACATTATCACTTATCATACATTCTGATCTTACTAAAATGATGAAAAATAAACAACTGTCCGACAAAATGCTTCTTCACACCTTAGTAATTGCTACTTAGGTAAATTCTAGCCTAGCTAGTATAGAAAAAGTTTGACGTGACTTAAAATTGCAGAAGCAGTATATTTGATATAGCTCAAACACGTTCGCCAATTCGCAGCATCATTGTATCAATCAACTCTTCACTTGTTGGAATTTATTTGTGCTAGTTTTGGGACAAGTATTTCGTGGTCCTTGCTCTTTTTTGGGGCTTGACGAAGTTCCAATGATCCACCTTCCCACCATACTTATTGATTAATTTCTTGGAGATGCGAAAGCGAGATTGAATGGAATGGCTGGGCCAACGCAAGTCTTGGAGCTAGAAAAGCTTTCCAAACTTGTTTCATTGTGGGTTGTGACTTTGGATCACTTCTTAAACAAGTAAGCACCAGAGAAACTACCAAAATGATATTTCTTGCAATGGAATTCACTCTTGGGATTGGCAAGCATGGGTCCAATATTTGATGTAGCATAATTTCTTTTCTAACGAGTGTCGAGGGCGCTCACCCATTATTATTTCCATTGCTACCACCCCAAAACTGTATGTGTCACATTTCTCGTTGACAACCAAAGTATAAGCGAGCTCTGAAAAAAAAAACAAAAAGTTTTTAAATTAGATGAGGCTCAAAATCAAGTTGTCAATTTAGCTAAGCACTATCAACCAATAAATTTATAAGCACGATGAAGCATCAAATATAGCCATGTACCTCTAGTAAAAACATTCTAGAAGTGCCAGGATCGTTGCTCACCCGATGCTATATATCCATGAAAACCTACAATATTTGCTGTGAGATTGGATGAAAAATTAGGTTTTACGAGTCTTACCGTGCTGAAGTTTGATAGGAAAGCTTGTAATTTGTTGTTGAGCAAAATACTGTTCCTAGATATGTCGCGATGAACAATTGGCCGAGCACAATCATGGTACAAGTAAGACAAGGCATGTGCCATATCCTAAACAACATTGATTCTTTTAGACCAATCTAGTTCTACTGTTTCGATTTCATTTCTCAAAGCACAAAATAGACTCCCCCTTTCCATGTACTCATAAATCAAGAACATGCATTGCTTGTGTAACTAGAAACCATGGAGCTTAATTTTGCTTCTATGTCACACTTTTGTTAAGTGTTTCACTTCATTTCGGAAGCTCTTGTCAAAAGATGGGTCCTCTGTTTCTAGACAATGAAGTTTCTTCAATGCCACTATTTTCCCATTGAGCAAGTGCGCTCTATAGACACTATCATAATCGTCAGTCCTGATGCAATATTTGATGGTAAAATCTTATGTTGCATTAATTATGTCTTCATTTGCAGTTCTCCCATCATAATTACATATTGACAAGAAATTTCCATTTTTTTCTACTATCTCTAATCGCATACTCTTCATTCTACATCGATATGAAGCAAGACCCAAGAAATATCAATAGTATAGCCATAAGTTGTGTAATCAAGTCATATCCAGAACCTTACACATGGTAATCACAGTTACAAGCATAATAGTAGACATTCTTTTGGAGCCTTTCAAAATTAATCTTTTGGGTTATTTTCTCCTTAAGGTGGAAGCCTTTCAATTTAGAATTATGCTCAAAGTTGATCAAGCTCTTAGGGCTTTACCTTAGGTTTTCAATTGTCTTTAGAGATGAATGCTCTTAATTGCACGCTTTATGTATGTTGATGGTTTCCCTTTGGCTTAGTTAGCAATTACAAAATTCTTATGAACATCCCAATGCAATTTATTTGATGTGACTCCGGTCACTGATTGTTATATTACTGTTTGTGCACCTGTATGGTCACTTTGCATGTTAGTGGATTGATCTAGAATTAATCTAAACAGCTTGACAAAATATATATATATATATATATATATATTAAATGAACAAAATTAAGTACCGAAAGTGCGCTAATTGTTTAATTAGCGTAATCAAGTCCTTGACCTTAGATTTTCTAGTTGCGCAAGAAGTGAAGTACACTTCCATGTCTCACTTGGTTTCTAGCTGACTCCAATAACTTAGTAGCCACTTTTTTATTACAAAATTCTTATGAACATCCCAATGTGTAAAAGGTATGGGCTTGAGAGAGCCATTGCCTTCCATCTTTTAAGAAATATCCCTAAACCTATTCCCTATCCCGAAGGGGAGGTTGCAACAATCACATGTCACAAAGTCATTGAGAAAGGTCCTCCTCCGGATGTAACACGGCGGATGCAATTTCTCCTCTATTTACTTTTTCTCTAGCATTTTGTCTTGTTCTTCGAAAGACTTCAAGACGCCTCCAAGTCTTCTTGCACCGAAAAAGCGGTACGAGTCTCATATCACCGTCACCACATCTCCCTATACTCGACATTACATGGTCATGAGGTGTTGGGCCCATGGTTTTAGGGTAGATACAAGCCAAACGTGCATGAATCAGATGCACAAGATCCCAGTGAACTTCAATTGTTAGATGATGTTGGTCTTATATTTCTTGGGTTCGAGTACAGGCCAACTGTGTCTAAAGCGAGCATGAAAACGAAAAGATCTTCTCACAGGTTAGTACGAGGCACGTTCTATTTTAGTGGCGTAACACGTTGCTTTTGTTTGATCTCATAGAGGGGGACTTCGCATCTAATATATAGGTGAAAAATTGGATCTGCTATAGGATTAACTAATTCACAAGTGAAGGATAATACAAAGGAGTGAGTCTTAAGCTGAAGATTTCTAAGAATCTTACATCCTAAAGAAGTTTCGGCCCCTCCGTCGAGAAATAATACTACTCCTGTTTGATCTCCATGACTATCGCATATATACATAGAAGAGGGGTGAGAAAAAAAAATCAGAACTTAAATGAGAACGCATTTTTTCAATGGTACTTGTACCCGTTCATCAAGAAGTCAAGGTCTTGTGTGGAGTATGCAATTCGAGTGTCACTAGAAGTCATGGTCTTCGTGGATTTATGCGTAGATTTTCGGACCGCGAGAACTCCAACATGCAGCGGGTCCTTTGGGGTTTCATATGTTGATTTTCTGGACGACTACGTGTTACATGGTTCGTGAGAAGTGATTGTCTTGCAGAGACTTTTTGCCGATGTTTGGCCTTGGAAAATACTCATCTTTTATGGAGCGAAATATTATATCAAATACACTTACTCTATGAGTTCATCTGAATATAATCAATTACATTATGAAAATTGTGAATGGATACTCGTGTTTTATATTGGAACTAGAGTCGGTTTTGTCATTTCTTGATGCATCTTCATTGAAAAGAAGAAAAATAAACGGATGTCATATATAAACTGCATCTCACTCTTACAGCATAGAATGGAAAAGAGTTTAACAAGACTTACTAATTTGCAGAAGCCATACAATTTTATATGCTCAATCACTTTCACCAAATTGCAGCTTCATTATCAATTATCTCTTTACTAGACAAGCACTTAATGACCCTTACTCCTCGCTCTGTCCTGATGAAGCTTCTGTTGATTCACCTTCCAACCGTGATCTATTAATATATCGGAGCTGAGCCAATGAGATCTCATGGAAGGGCTTCGCCAATGGTGACTTCCGAGCTAGAAAAGCTTCTGAGACTTGCTTCATAGTTGGTCGAGACTTTGGATTAGCACTCAAGCAAGCAAGCGCTAGAGAAACTATCAAAACAATACTTCTTGCAACAGAGTTCTCTCTTGGAAAAGGCAACTGCCGGTCTAAAATTTTATGTAGCATGATATCTTCTCCAGAGGATGTCAACAAGATAGATATAATATCTCTTGGATGCTCACCCATCATTGTTTCCATTGCTACTACTCCAAAGCTATATACGTCGCATTTCTCAGTAACGACCAAACTATATGCGAGCTCTGCAAAAAAAAACAAAAGGCATACAAAATTTTAGCAGTTAAGGCTTTGGATGGGATGACTACACCCTTAACCGCCCGCCCCGTCGCTGCCCCGCGAGGGTCAACTTTTCCCTCTCCATCGTGCCCCACATAACTATGTGCGGCATCCCACCCTGCTCCATTTGCCCCTCCGATTTTTATTTAAAAACAGTTAATTTTATTTCCACTATAAAACGTTTAATAGAAATGAATGATTTAGCTGTAATACAAAATCTAAAAATCTGACTATTCCGACATGCTTTCACTTAGATGCAACATAAAGTTATAGTTTATGAGACATTTTTTTTAAAATAAGTAACCTAGTAATACTAACAATAGTAGCATACAAAATAAATATTCATTTTCCAAAAATATTCCAATATATAGAAATGAATAAAACGAATACAAGAGTGAGAGCCACGGCAAACAAAGTGGTTCCAGGGGGACATTTTGCCAATCGTGGCACAACTAATCCTTAGCTATCGTTGGCAAGTACAATAACAGTCTACAAGTCACTGATGTGCATGGATAGCGAAATTTCTACAATGTCGTTTATTTAACTTCTACCTCTAGTAGTAACTTTCAGGGTGAAAAGAAAAAAATATGAAGCATAAAGTATTTGCTCACCTGGTGCAATGTATCCATAGGTGCCAGCGATATTTGCAGTGAAGTTAGATGAGGAATCATGATCTAGAAGTCTCGCAGTGCCAAAATCTGATACAAAAGCTTGCATTTTACTATTCAATAAGATGTTATTGCTAGATATGTCTCGATGAACCATTGGCCGAGGGCATTCATGGTGCATGTAAGACAAAGCATGTGCCGTATCCCAGACGAGATCGACTCTTTTGGACCAATCCAATACCACGGCTACCATGTCATCTCTCAAAGCACAAAATAGACTCCCATTTTCCATATATTCATAAACTAAGAACATGCATTGCCTGTGTAAGCAAAAACCATGGAGCTTGATTATGCTTCTATGCCTTACTTCTGTCAAATGTTTCACTTCATTCCGAAAGCTCTTGTCAAAGGACGGGTCCTCTGCTTCAATACGGTGAAGTTTCTTCAATGCCACAACTTTCCCATTGGGTAATCGTGCTCTATAGACGCTACCATAACCACCAGTCCCGATGCAATATTTGAGATCGAAGTCCTCTGTTGCATCAATTATGTCTTCATATGCAAGCTTCCCATCATAATTCCATATTGACAAGAAATTTCCATTTTTCTCTGTAGTCCTTGGTTGCTTTGTTTTTGTTGCACGTCGAAATAGAAAGCAAGATCCAACCACTATACAGGAAATCGCAGCTAGTGGAATGAACATCGTCATATAATGAATTACGCTAGACCTTCTGGGGGCTAGGGTTTCATGAAACTGGTTCAAATCTTTGTTGCCAAGAAAAGCAGTATTAGGAAAAAGAGCCCTAAGATTATCTGGAATGGAGCCAGAAAGAGAATTGTTGTGAAGATCGAGATAGTTTAACCTCCTCAGTTTCCCAAGTTGAACAGGGATTTCCCCGACCAAGTTGTTCGAGCTCAAATCCAGCTGTTGGAGATCCCTTAAATCTCCAATTTTCAATGGGATGGCACAATGAATTCTATTTTCATGTAATTTCAATGCGACCAAGCTCTTCAAATTGCCTATTGGTGAAGGAATACATCCACTAAGTTTGTTCTCTTGCAAATAGAGATAAGTCAAGCTCATCAAATTCCCTATTTCCGTAGGAATATATCCACTGAGTTGGTTTCCTTGCAAATCGAGATGAGCCAAGCTCATCAATTTCCCTATTTCTGGAGGAATAGATCCACGGAGTTGGTTTCCTCGCAAATTGAGACTAGTCAAGCTCATCAAATTCCCTATTTCCGGAGGAATATATCCATTGAGTTGGTTTCCTCGCAAATCGAGATAATTCAAGCTCCTCAAATTCCCTATTTCCGGAGGAATAGATCCACGGAGTTGGTTTCCTCGCAAATCGAGATAATTCAAGCTACTCAAATTCTCTATTTCCGGAGGAATAGATCCACGGAGTTGGTTTCCTCGCAAATCGAGATAATTCAAGCTATTCAAATTCCCTATTTCCAGAGTAATAGATCCACCAAGTTTGTTTCGTTGCAAATAGAGATAAGTCAAGCTTGTCAAATTCCCTATAGAGGACGGAATGGGACCAGTGAAGTTGTTAAAACTTAAATCAACGACATTCATTTTTGTGAGGTTCCCTAGTTCAAGAGGGATATAGCCACTTAAATTGTTTGAGCTAAATCTAAGGGATGGTAAATTGTGCAAGCGACCAATAGTCGAAGGGACTGCACCATTAAGCATATTGTCCTTGATATCCAAGTTGGTCAATCTCTCCAAATTTCCCAACTCAGGAGGGATAGAACCATTGATGTGATTATAACTGATCCTAAGATCTTGAAGCCTAGTGAGGTTTTGGACACGTGGAGGCAACTCGCCAGTGAGAGAATTGAAGGACAAGTCAAGGTGAGTTAGCCTCAACAGAGTACACATTTGAAGGGGAATAGATCCACCGAGTTGGTTTTTTTGCAAATAGAGATCAGTCAAGCTTGTCAAATTCCCTATAGAGGATGGAATAGGACCAGTGAGAGAATTGTCCTTGAGATCCAAGTTGGTCAATCTCTCCAAATTTCCCAACTCAGGAGGGATAGAGCCATTGATGTGATTATAACTGATCCTAAGATCTTGAAGCCTAGTGAGGTTTTGGATACATGGAGGCAACTCGCCAGTGAGAGAATTGAAGGACAAGCCAAGGTAAGTTAGCCTCGACAGAGTACATATTTGAAGGGGGATTTTTCCGGCTAGTCCGTTAGAAGAGAGATCAAGAGAAGTGAGTCTCGGAAGTAGAGAGAAGTTCATGTTGCTGAAATTACCTCCTATTTGGTACCCATATGGCAAGCAAATCCCGTTGACGCTCCCAGAGGCGTCGCACCATACCCCAGGCCACGCGCAATGAGGTAAGGTAGTGTTGTCGGTGACGGAGGGAGACCACCACCCGCTGTAGAGAAGCGCACCTGCCTCTAACTGTTTTGAAGGTGCTGGTGCTGCAAGAATTGAATTGTAGCAGGAGAAAGCTATAACGATCAGTACAGCTAAGGACATGTTGCAGATTATGCTCATCATGTTGCAGCTCTAGTCACTTGTTATTGCCATATTCTTTGGACTGCAGCATTTAAAAAGCAAAGCAAGACATTGTACCAACGCGTCAAACGAAACGCGATTTCCACAATTCACTTATTATATTTGTATTGACTTGACACTTACTGTCTTTTATTCTTTCCTCCCTTCCTTTTCCTTTTGAGATGATGGAGTTGCCATCAACTCATAGGGCTGTAAAAGGGGAACTAATTACTAAAAATTGAATTAGATTGTGAAGCAATCCAAGTTTCAGCACCCCTGCAAACCAAAAACTGTGTATCAAATATCATCTCTACTTTTTACGTCCTTGCAAAGTCACAATGCTTCATCAAGGACTATTCTATTATTTCAAACCGAAAAAAGAAGAAGAAGAAAAAAGGATATTCTTCCATGCCCATAAATTCTTGAAAGAGTTGGCAAGTCCAAAATACTAATGATAAATGGATCTTCATCAGGGTGATTTTATGCAACATAAAATCAGCAATAATAATGTTATGACTTTTTAAGTAATCATTTAAGTGTCATAGTTTTTAGCTCACTTAAGTTACATAGGTGATTCTTTTACTAGAAATTCCTATGTAGCATTGATTCCTGGCAAATCAATTGAATTATTTAATATTAAATTAATGCCACAATGAATTTTCAAGTTAAAAAATCATTATTGTAATTTTAGATATTTGGTTTTAAAAGTTGCATTGTGATTTGATTAGAATTTAAACAAGCATACCGGACAAAAGAAAAGGATTTGAACCATGTAAGGATGGATCTTGTGCACATCCACCAAGAAGTCAAGAAATTCCCGTGTGGCATTGATTCCTGGCAAATCAATATGATTATTTAATATTAAATTAATGCCACAATGAATTTTCAAGTTAAAAAACCATTATTGTAATTTTAGATATTTGGTTTTTAAAAGTTACGCCTCTAATTTTTGAGCAAACAAAATATTCTACTCTTGCAAATCTCTAAATTTCGCAATTTTGTGATTCAGTTAGAATTTAAACATGCATACCGACCAAAAGAAAAGGATTTAAACCATGTAAGGATGGATATTGTGCACATCCATCAAGGAGTCAAGATCTTTTGGGGTTTTACGTGTGTTGACTTTGGATTAGTACGTGGTCAATGGTTCATGGGAAGTCAAGGTCTTTATGACACTTTTAATGGGTGCTATTTGGCCTTAAAAATTTCTAACCCATGGTAAGGGAAAGGTCATGGACCAATTTTTCAGCTTTTTCTTCTTTTGACTAACATGCCTTCAACTTTGAAAGAGAAAGATCCTTGTAATTCCATTCACACTGTAAATATCAAATCGTGTTGTGCATCAATGATAGTGACCCTATTCGAGTCATTTCTCAAAGCACATAGTAGACTTCCCCTTCGATCATGTACTCATAAACCAAGAACATGCATCACTTGTGCAAGCACAAAACCATGAAGCTTCATTTTGCTTCTATATCATACTTTCATCAATTGTTTTACTTCATTACAGAAGCTCTTGCCAAAAGATGGGTTCCCTGCTTCAAGATGGTGAAATTTCTCCAATGCCACGATTTTCCTTGGGCGACTACGCCATATAGATACTACCATAATTTCCTCTCACTATGCAATATATGATGTTGAACTCTTCCGTTGAATTGATTATGTCTTCGTATGCAATTCTCCCATCATAATTCCTTATAATAAGAAATCTCCATGTTCCTCTGATGCCTTTGATTGCATGCTTTTGTTGTACACTAAAATATGAAGCGAGGCCTAACAACTAGATGGGAAATTAGATAAGTGAGATTATCCAAACACATCCATTAGAAAATGTCTACAATTCAAAGAGAGTCACAAGTTTATGAACAAGATCTAATTTTTTCTGGTGGACCATATAAAATTCTCCAGCCTCATTCAAAGGTTAACTCCAATTATTTTAAGAGTCCATTTATGTTTCTGAAATTGATAATTATTGCTTCCAAGACACTGTTGTTGTTGAGTAATTGAACTTCTGTTTTTCCTTCTAATCATCCATCAATCCATTTATGACCCCATTTTAATTAGTTTGCTTAATGTTTCCACAAGACTACTAAGAAATTGCAAGGAACTGCCATGAAAGAGACTATCTGTAGACTCTCTGTAGAAATTGTACGGTCAGTGGAACAAGACAACTCAAGTCACTAACATCTTCTGACATACCTTGCCTAAGTTCGACTTTTGCGGCCACACGTAACACATTGTGTTCAACCAATTTAAGGACCTACATCAATTATGAAACTAAAGACGACGACCGTAATGAATTTTTGAGACGCAGACCCCTGGAGTGCTATAACTTGATAGAAAGGGATACTTAAGTGCCATAAATTACGAAAGGTATATTTAAGTGCCAAAATCGGAGCAAAATAGACAACTTGAGTGCTAATCTGGCCAAAACGTTGACGTGTCGATTTTCCGGTGAAACATGTGCAAAATGGCGTCATTTTGGTGCTAACGTAGTAAAAAATTAATATAAAAATTAATAAGATTAAATTTAAAATTAAATTTATTTAAAACATTTATAAAAAATTTAAAAATTTAAAAATTTAAAAGAATTAAAAAAAAAAAAAAAAGGGTGGCGGCTCAACCCTCGGCCCGCCGCCTCGCCCCGCCGCCGTCGGCAAAGGCCAACGACCGGGGCCCGGCGAGCCCGGTTGATCGGCAATGAGGGCTCACGGCCCTCGCCCAAAACCAGCCGGGGGAAGGAGGAGGAGGAAGGCATCCGATGACGAGGGCTAGGGCCGCCGAGCCTTGGCCTAGGGGCCGGCGGCCCTGACCAACCCTCCCCACCTTCGACAACGGCGGGAGACGGCAGCAACGAGGGCTTAGCCCTCGGCCCGCCTTCCTCCTCCAATTTTTTTAATTATTAAAAATAAATTATATTGTTATTTTGTTTTAAATTTAATTTAATTAATTTTTATATTATATTAAAATTCAAATTATGCCAAAACGACGTTGTTTTGGCTAATTTAAGGGCTCTATTTTGGCCAACACCCGAAACGACGTCGTTTTGGATGAATTAGAGCGACTTAGCTCTCTAGCGATCCACCTCGACGAAAAATATTAATATTTAATTGCCACATATGATTTCCTCCGACCGGCTTCGCCGGAAGTGGCACTCAGGTGTCCCACTTTTATTAAAATGTAGCACTTAAGTGTACCTTTCGTAAGTTATGACACTTAAGTGTCCCTTTGTACCAAGTTATAACACTTGAAGGGATCTTTTGCCATGAATTTTTTAATAGGAAAATGAGAACTGGGTACTTCAAATCACTCACGAATTAATTACACTTCTGTCCCTGTCAAACTGGAAGGAGTTCCCGTTCGAAAAGTACTCTGAACTATAAAATTCATCCAACGAAAGTACTCTGAACTATAAAATTCATCCAACGTACTAATTTCTTCTTATGTATCAAGAATGTAGCTAGCCAATTTAGCTGTCAAGAAGACCATGAAAATGTTGATGTGCCGGATGGTCTGTCGAAGCTGCGCCAATGAGATTGCATCGAAGGGCTCGACCATTGGTATTTTTTGAGCCAAAATAGCTCCGGAAACTCGTTTCATCGTCGGTCTTGACTTTGGGCCTGCACTTATGCAGGCAAGAGCCAGAAAAATCACTTGAAAAATGTTATTCGCAACAAAACTCTTTCTCGGAATAGGCAAGCACTGGTCTAACATGTTAAGTAACATGATATCTTCTCCTTGGGAGGTCAATAGCACCAAGATGATCTCTGCCGGATGCTTGCCCATTATTATTTTCATTGCCACGACTCAGAAGCTATATGCATCAGATTTCTCATTAACCACCAAACTATAAGCGAGCTCTGTGAAAAGTAAAGAATCACAAAGTTGTGCAGTCATATCTAGGAGTTAGAACATGGACAGCAGAGATGATTTTGAAACTAGTTATCAGTCAACGTCTTCTGTTACAAATGAGGGACACCTGGATGTTAATCAAAGCCTTCAAGGCGTATCGTCATTGAAATCTTGTCTTAATGATCCATAGCATAGGAACTTATTTACTACTTTTACAGTGACTGCGTGTAATAAACATATCTTTGATAAACTGTGGTCGCGGCTCGTTAGGGTCTCGGGAGTTCTGGCTGAGGTTTGTTCTCCGCCTGTTCAAAGCAAGCCGAGGGATGACACGGCTGGACACGGTGCCGGGGCCAGTCGGCAGAGCGACAGCGTGCTGCTGGCCCGGTAGTCAACGGCTTGAGGGCCTTATCGGTCTTCTGCGGGCGAGCAAGGAAGCAGACTGGAACTGCTGATCTTCGCTGCTTCTGGCTTGCTGGCTGCAATGGAAAGTGAAGAGAAGAAGCTGAAGATGGACTCGAAAGCAGAGAGCGAGCAGCTCGCTTTTTCTCTCTGTCTCCCATAGTCAAAACTGTCCTCCCTCTGGCGGTGATTGTTGACTCCGCATCACCTTGATGCGTTGTCGCCCACTTACGGCAACAGATGGGAGCGAACGTTGGCTTCGTTAGTGGCCAACTCGGCAAGAGGGGGAATTGATAGTCGGTTGGGGGAGGGGACGTGGCAGCATTCGAGGAGTATGTGGCACTGATTTGAGGACAGCGGGACTGAGTTGGCTCAGATTCGGTGGTGATGCAGTTAGTTGTTTCGGTGATGGTGGGGACGAGCTGAGGTGGTGAGTCCCCACGGTGGTACTATTGGTACGGTCCGATGACGAGCTCGATTACGTGGCTCATTATTTTGTCCCGCGAAATTTCGGATGTCACAACTATTAAATCAAAGGGAGATTCAACGGTTGAAATCGAAAGGGTACAAATATATATAGGGGTCTACTCCCCTCTCATTTGGCATTGCAAGAGTTAATATAAAAGTATTATTGGGGGCTCTTCTCTTTATAACTCTATAGTATTTTCTTTCTGAGCGTGGGAGAGTAGGAGTGAAAGCTAATAAGGGTGACTTAGGCCATACAAGAAATTCGTGGTTTAAGTGCTGGGTAGTGATTTAAAATATCATCTCATGACACGTGCACTTACCATCTTTAAGATGGGATCACCTGTGTTGTCAAAATTCACCATCCATATCAAAGACAATAAGATTGGGCAAAAGAGGCCATACTAATAACAAAGTGAAGACAGATGCATCCCCTCTCGTCCACCACCACAGATTACAAAGCCTGTCGATATTTAGAAGTTCCATCTATCTAATTGCCGCTTGGCTTCAGCCATGTCTTTCTGTGCCTTCTTCCTCCGGTAAAATATGGGACAATCCCGACTGCAAAAGTCATGATATCAATTACGTGAATGATAAACAAGCTATCTTAAAAATTATTGCAAGGAAACAAAGTAGAACCTTGTACAAAGAACATCCTGATGAAGCGAACCCTGGCATTCTTGGCACTGTGTCCAAAGCTTTCCAAAAATCTCCTCAAGCTCTGAGACTGAAACCATTTTATGCAAGTAACCAAATTTACCAGCGTGCTATATATCCGACTAATGTCTAGGAAGAAAATATAGCATCAGCAGAGATGCTTACCTTGAGATACTGATTTACAGTACAATTCAGCTTCCCTTCCCTTGCAGTGTGAACAAAGAGTTCCGTTTGTATTGCTGGTATAGTGGACAGGAGCAATATAACTCAGGTTGGCACACAAGTTTGAAGACACATTGCAAATTGACTTTTTATTCGTACAAAAGCCCAACAAAAAGAACTCTGCCAATTTCAGGTCCCAAAATATGATAAGGAAGCTCCAAAAAAAAAAAAAAAAATCTGGACGATGTACTCACTGGTTGACCAAGAAAGATAAAGTACGCCATATGAAGTAAATAACTACTATAACTAGCATATGTGTGCAGCAAAATTGGAGGAACATTACCAAACTTCCTCATTCAATGGGCAATTCAAGAAAGATGAGACAGATTGCTCTGTGCATAACGTCAAACTATGTGTCAATCTTGAGTGGTTACGGCTGTCTCAGCATCACATGGTGATGTTAAAGCTTGAAGGATCAGTCAGATCATTTTCCTCAAGTTGGGGAATACCAGTCCAAATATACAAAGTAAGTCATGAACGAAATCAAGCTTTTCATTAATTAAGTGTTCAATTAATTAAACTAAATTCAAGATCTCACAGATGTTACTGGTAGTCTAGCAGGAGAAATGCTGATTTAACTTTTCCAGTCATTCCTTTTTCTAATGTATAATTCTAGTCCATCATCCATGGAATAGCCCTAGAATATGATACTATCTTTGACACACTATTTTGCAAATGAACCAGAGGACTGTTTAAACAAGAGGAAAAAAAATAAAAAAACCTTAAGGACAGAAGCCTACCATGTTTAACTAAACCATGAGATTTGAAACCAAAGGGCAAAGTAACCTAGATATCAATGAGATCTGAAATGAAAAATACAAGCACACAAAAAATTGTAGCATGAGAACTTAAATGCAATAAATACCTTATCAAAGCTTTGCAACCAATGCAAGTTAGTTGCTTCTTGGCAAATTTCATGATCCCACTGTTTGAAGGAGTAGAGATGGAAATAGATCTCGTATGACTTCCCTGAAGAAGTTCCCTGCTAGCATTCTTCAAGATTGGTTCGAAGATTCTAAGAAGCGGCTGCAAAATTGAAACCCCTTGACCAGTGAATGAGAGATTTTCAGGATAAAATGCAGAATGACCAATAAAATTACCTTGCTAATTTGATTTTCTAGATAGTATTGAGGGTCAATTGGGATGTTGTTTTCTAGCACATAGATGGGATCCTCAGATTTTTCATAAGCCTGTTGTCACCAAGTTATTTTGAGAAAAATCGTACCATGAACAAAGACACTGAAAGGAAGAAAGTAACCACTGATTACCTTGGCACCTTTTGCAGCTTTGATGATGACATAAGGTACTCTATCACCAACAGTTGGAGCAGTGGCAGCATCTCGCTGTCATAGAAGAACAATTAAACTCCAGAAATTCAATAGAGCAGGAAATGGATACATATCATGGAAAGTAGCATCTTAACTAGCCAAAGATGAATATGGATAGAGACAAAAGGTCATTAATAGCTGTAAAGACAAGCTGATTTTATCGAAAAAAGACATTAACAATGTTGTCAATTTAAGAGGTGTTCTAGAGATCTAGGCAATCCCAGAACTTGACATAAAACAAGGCAGAGGGCAATCTAATTTCAAATAAGAGGAACACCATAGGTGATATACTAAAGTCATGGTTCTTGCATTTTGTACTATGCACTTCCTTTAGGAGCTTCATTCAAAGAACAGTAATGTCAACCAAGCTAATCATTTGACAATATATAAAAAAAAAAGCCCAACAGTAGGAAGAGAGTTTAACTAACTCCTACCTTGATTAAAAGTGCTTAACAAACTCATCCATCTGTTCCTTGTCCATTTTCACTATCCTAATGGTGGCAAAAAAGACCAATAGAAATTCCCTTAAGTGGGAGCCTGATATTGTCCTTCTGGATAAGATGTACGCACCAAACCAATTTTTCCTTTTAACTCAAGCACCTTAGGCAACTGGATCTGCACTTCAAGAAGAAGTGCAATTCCACAGACAACTGACAGTATCGAAGTTTGGTATGACAGATAAGAGGATAGATCCCCAAACAATCTAGGAGCTCACCTAACTAATGGGATCATGAAAAAGAACATAGGGTAGAAGTTCTTCAATAAAGTAGAGTATGAAAAAAGCCATAGAAATTATATTTGGCAGGCAAAGACTGTTGGGACTTCATGCTGTAAGTCCTTGACTATGCATGGATAAAGATATCATACATACAGGCTGTTGATAGTTTATTTAATTAGCAGAGAAAATTTCAATGCTAAAGCACCATGGGGCCCTGAGCATGATTGTTTATAAGAAAGGGATGCTATCAATTCGAGATCATTAAAGGTCATAAGGATGTTCTAGTGAAGTCCCTAGTTTTTATAAAGGAACTGAATTTTACATCATGAAGAATTATGAAAGAATTATCATCAGCAATACAAGACCTTAAGAAAGAATTCTCATTGGGAAACATACACACGGAGGCAGCAGGCGGACTAACTGATGTTTTCTTTGTAAAAAGTGTGAAAGTGATAGTAAATCATCTGCACCAAAGCAATTCTCGACAACCTCCTATTCTCACCTTCAGATTGACCAAGTGACAGAAAAGACAGTTGAGGGATAGCCATGGGCAACTGACACGATCTCTTTTCCCATATTTTGGATTCTTTGAAAGAGAGCAAGGAGCAAGAGAAATCTTAAAAGGAATTGAAACATAGATGAATCTGTCCATATCTCGAATATTTACAGCTTATTAGCAAGTCCAACTGATGAATAAGGAATCACAAAGTAACAATAGGAAAGAATCAAATAGTGCTAACCTTGCGCATGCGTTCAGCCAGCTCAACATGAGCTGCCTTTACATCATAATCATCTCCTGACTTTGTCAAACCCTGTGAAAATCTATGTAAGTAGGTAACTAAGCATGTGAATAAGGTTCCCAATGAAAGACAGAGAATTGGTATCTTATGGTCTGCAAAATCACTGGAGTTAAATGACATTGAGGTACTGTTATTCTTTTCACCTTTGTAATAACTAAAAGGGACAAATCCACTCGATTCATGAGAAGGTCTGAAATAGTGTTCTTGACATACTGCACTGCCTTGGGAATGTCTCTGTCAATAAGTATTTTATGAAGACACTCAGTTACCAGGTTTTTCACCAGTAAGCAATTGTCTCTTCTGACAGTTTCGATGCCTGCCCATTGTACACAGTGACTAGTGTAAGTTTTATTAAACAGAAGAATGTAATCAAGTTAGGATTTATAATTTTACCTTTTGTATCCATTTTGTCAAATTTCTCTGGACTTGTCCAATAAAGGCCAGCATACCTCTTCTTGCTGATCAACAAATATGGATAGTAGACCTTCTCAAACTCTAGTTTGATGGGCTTAAGAAGTGGAAAAAAGAGTATGTTAACATAAAACACTCAGAGAGACTCTTAAGAAATAGAAAAAAGAGAGAGTATGTTAACATGAAACATTGAGAGAGACTCTTCACATAATGCTAGCTAAGCTAATCATCATCAGCTGAAAGCCAATAATCAACGGTGAAGTCCTTCCAAATTGAAACCAATGGTCATGGCAAATAATTCCAAAGTGTGCATTGTCAATGTTCCTCACACGTTGGACAGCCAAATCAAAGCAAAAGTTAGTAAAAATTGCACAACTTGCCAGACTTCTTAACATTAAACCATATCTGTTGGTACAGACATTCTTTATAGTGGATAATTGCAGTTGGGAGCCAACAGCATCTAAATGTTTTATTAACTTTCTGATTACCATCTTCCCATAAAAAATGCCCTTCCTATGCCTAACTCCTTCCAGAAGCAGTTCCTTAAATAAAGATCATAAGCAACCATAGCCTACAAAAGCATATCATCAGAATATCAATAAAGGCCGCACAAAATGTTAGGAAAGTGGTCCCATAACCTTATATAATTCAGCCTTTGTTCAGTGCATCAACACCAATTCACTTGGGTCTATCTGATTGGTAAGGTGCAAAAGTGACTCACGTGCAAATCCTCATTGACTGAATTCGCTTGATTCACAATCTCTAATAAATGACTAGAGATCCAAGTATGGACATTGTTTTCTCCTATATCATCTTATGACAACAGTGGATTTTGGTCAATTAAGTCAAAATCGAATGCTAACCGTAGAAAAGGCTTATAAATGTGAGTCATAATCCCTGCATCTTATTGCATATATTTCACAACACTAATTACCAAAATCATATGATAAAACTACGCACCATGGTTTGTACTCTTTGAATGGATATAAAATATCTGTCGAAGTGATAAGAGATTAAACGAACTATTCAAATTATTCAGTATTATGTCCAGAAACGATTCATGTGCTCAGGTATATTTTTCAACTTCTTCATCTTTTGCTCCTTTAATATTTCTTAAGCTTGAAGTTAACCTGAAGCACCATTCAGGCAAAGATTCATCTCAAAAGAACTGCAGAATGGAACATTTCCTCAGTCGTTTGCAGTTTGCTTAAGATGGGACAGTTTCTTTCTTCATGTGAGAAATCATTGGTTCGACAGGACACTATCACTTAGTGGGCCGATTTCTTTCACCAGAGGATAAATCAAAACATAGAAATTTTGGACAGACGAGAGTCATTAGCTCGGAGAAATGAGGGTGAATTACCCTCCGGCAGGATCGATTGTAGTTCTGATAGATTACAAAATCTCTTATTTTTGATAAGATAGAGCTTTTTAAGAGGAATACGGCAGCAAAAATCAATGAATATTCTACTGGAAAAAGGGATACATCAAAGCAAGCTACTAAACATATACATATCACTGTGAAGCTGTTAGGTCAATTATGTGAATATATTACCTTGATGAAAGTTCCACTAATGTAATCAGCGGCTTCTCTTCCCAATTTCATTGCTTCTTCCACTGTAGGTACACCAAATTGCACCATTACTGAATCTGTGTCACCATAAATAATCTGATGACAGAATGCAATTCCATTAGGACATGAAGCATCGAAACTGCAAATAAATTTGCAGAAGATTATATAAATGGCGGTATGAAATATCGACTATTTAAGCCTTGGATTGTGCAAGTGTGCCTGTGTGTCATTGCATTGCGTGTGGTTGAGACATTCAAGGCCTCTAACAAGTCATTACTTTTTATCTTTTCAAATACTCTTTAGAATCTCTGGCTGCTTCATAGTAGATATTGCAAATAAGAACTTATAAGGAGATGTAATATGCAATATGCATGATCCACTTCATGAAGTGCCGAGCTGGCTTTTATAAAATAAATGGATTGCTTTAACATGAGTTGTTTCATTAGATTGAGGTTTTCCATAGATACTTCCAGATTGCCTCGTTGATCACCAGCTATATCACCAAGACAAATTGAGTAACTGCCGCTTCTTTTTTTGAAGTAGTTCAAGATAAGAGTAGCAAATTGCTCCAAATGCGAAGATCGAAGAAGGTTTGTCCAAAGAACTAATAATTCATGAGTTAAAAGAACTACCAATCGAGCTCCATCACCATCATGAAAAAGAAAGAAAGAGCTTCATAAAGCCCAAATCAGAGAGCAGTCACATTTTCAACATTTTAGACTCTTTCAAACCACTCAACACATGTGAAAATAAGTCTTAAAGATTAGTAGAAACGGTGGCCAATATATAAATCAAGATGCCACAGGGAATTCGTGGTAAAATGAAGATTGCAGGGTAACAGACAAATCTCTAAAATGAAGAAGACAGATCTTTCTTATTTTTTATCAGAGACTTGAATGAGAGAAACAGAATCTGCAGGTTCAAATCCTTCAAATATCACAGCTCTATCATCAAAATATCTAGAGAATCAAAAGAAAGTGCCAACTTAAGCATAAATGACAAATTTTCATTATGAGGAAATTGGAATCTCTACTGTAAATATCTAGGGGAAGTATTCCAGCTAGCATGCTAATACGCAAAAAATAAATAATAAATACTCTGTATACAGCTCTGGCCAGCTTTATGATCAACCAGACGAAAAATAAAACAGAAAATATTGTAGATAACTACCTCCGCAATGTGTTCATACCCTCCAAGCACAGTAAATTTATCTTCAACAAGCTTTTTTGTGTGCTCAATCATCTGCCGACCTACATTTAAAAGATTCTCATACTTAATGAGTCAAAAGTTATTTATTTGAAACCTCAATGAACTATGTTATCAGAACCTCACCATAGCTTGTGACACTTGAAGATATCTCGAGGCAGGGTAACTGGCCAATAGTAGCTCCAGTAAACCCATATACAGAATTTGCACTAATCTGAAAAGTAATGCGAATCACAGGAGTCATTCTGCTGGCAGTTGTTATGATGGTTTGCATTACAATATATTGGAGATAAAAAAAACAATTAAGTGAACCTTCAAAGCCAGCTGCCGACCATCAAGCACGGCTCTTTCAAGTGGATCCTTTGCCTCCTAATATAATCCAAAAAAAGAGTTGTTTACCAAAGGTCTGGCATCAAAGATGCATCTTAGTGCTTTTAGTATCTGGTAGACGTGATGCAAGATAGAAATCATGTTCATGCAATGCTATCACTTCAAAACATGCCATGGTGTGGAGATGGTTGACATCCATAGTTTCCAGCTTAAGACTTAAAGCATGGAGATTGAACAAGCTGGAATGGCAGTGCAGAAATACACTACTACAGTCACTGTAATTATTCAAAAACAAATGTGATTACCTTCAGGTCTGCCTTTGCTCTTTTACGAGCAGCCAGTAGTTCTTCAAGGATCTCTGGCAAGATTCCCTGCAAGGAATTTTTTTTTTTTTCTTTTTCATTTATCATCATGAAAATTATGCAATTCGGTTTTTAAAAATATTACAATAGTAAATTCAATTGGAATAGAGATTATCAACACTAATAGGAATAACCTTTTGCAGACTCGATTTGACAAATGTTTCACCAGACGGAGTTCTATTAACACACTCTGGTGGGAGGTTGAGCTTACGAACATCCTCAGGAGTAACCTTCAAACATAACAAAGAATAGTTTTATAGAATATAACAGTCACCACAAAATGCTTCTACCTCAGATGAAAATGAAATCTAATTTTCCTTATATCATTTTGTCTTAAAATAACTTAAAGGCATTATAAAGAGCCACAGCAAGAAGAATCACCAGTGTGCAATAGCACAAATTATAGGCCATCATTATTGATGGATACAGAGAAGCAAAATCCAACGTCGCAATTGGCTTTTCATAGAAACCTGCCTTGGCCTCCAGAACCTGAAAAATGATGGACCATCAAGAATTACGATTATTTTTGAATTGTCACAGGCTGCAAGCCACGTAAAGTTGGTTTTCCTAAAATGCTCAGTGAGAGCAACATAACTATTAGTTAGTGAGAAAAGGGACTAATTGGCAGTATGCTAAAACTATCTGGCAGTTTTCAGGTAGAGAAGTTTATAGGACTAACTCACTGTAGCACCCTCATATGTTCCTTGCTCGGATCCTGCCTGTTTCATATTTGGGATAACAAGGTTCTTCTGTTTTGCCTTCCTAAGAAGTTGGGAAAGAACCTGCGACAATGAATGGTAGGATTTTCTGACATCAGCAATGATCCCTGAAATGAAATAATCATCAATTTCAAACCCAAGAATATATGACCTTAATGCTCTGCCCCCGGGAAAGAAGAAAAGATATAGGGACGCCAGTGACCCTTGCCATCTCCACATAATTGTAAATGAACATCAGTTTATCCAGCAACCGCTGTGGGAGATAAGCATCCTGTGATCAAAAGAAATGTCATCCAGTTGATGCATTAGTTGCAAGAAATGTCTCCTAAAGCAAAGCTATAGTCAAAAGGTAAATGGAGATAGATGGAAGTCTTCAAAAGTATCTACACCCTGACAGCAATCAAACCTCATCTAATTCTAGAGGACTGAAGGCAACACTTGAGAAAAAAACAAGTTAGGCAAAGCAATACACTCACATCAGGACAATCTATCAAATGCTCTAAAGCAATTTAACTGATTCAAATGTTACGTAATCCAGTCAAGCAATTTCTTAACAAGACCGTGCATCTACAGGACACTTCTAATGCGCATCATGGAAGCACTATGTTTCCACATAATTGCTGCTGGAACATAAACCAACAAACCATGATTTGACAAGCAACTCTTATAGGCTGTGACCACTTTTAATAAACAAAAAACAATGTATAAAAATGTACATCCAAATAGAGAAATGCACTCCATCACACTAGATAAAGAAACAAATGGCAACAGCATTTGATTTGCCTGCGGCTGAGAAACCTCAAGCTCCACACCCCCCTGCAGATTACTAACTAATTCTAGAATTATATCAAAACCATACATACTACCCAGCCAATATAGAGGAACATCTATGTAGCAAGGGTATATACTGGTAAGTAGAAGAAAACTTCCAAAGAATGTCTGTACCTTCAAACAATATACAGCAAGCCGCCTCCTCGTTTCCGCATTGCCATTTTGAAGATCTGATATAATTGAATGGTGAACATCCTCTTTCTGAATGAAAAGAAGTGGCATGAACTCGTATTAAGATAGTATGACTACTTCCAAGAAAGTTAAGAAGGGACAAAATGTTCAATATCAAAAATCACAGTTGATACATATTTTCTTAATTAACTTATGGAAAGCTAGATCCCCAGAAGAACAATTCTTCAAATCCTACTAGTGGAAGCATCATATTGGGAATGAGATTGTTGATGCATCAAATATAATCTCTAGACTGAAACACAGTGCACTGGCAAATATTTTCTTCAACCATGCGTGTCACCAAAGCACGCAGATGAAAAGCATCGTCATTGGGACATGAGCTATGATAAGCTAATAAATATTGTGCTTCCTAGGTCACTGTATAAGGAGCTGATAATTGAAACAACCAAATCATCTAAATCTCTTGACCCCTCCTTATAAGAGTGAAGGGTTCGGTCAAACCCATTGAAAAATCTTTCCAATCATCAAAATACACATTAAATTAACTTCTAAATATGTGTAGCCTTCAATAATCATCTTCAAAGATGTGAGACTGGTAATTCTGAGGCCCTCAAGAAAAAGCAATCTCAAAAGTAAAACTGTTGAAGAAGAAATCAGATGAGGAGAAAATAATCCAGCTCCTTAGACTAACAATGCATTTATTAATGGCAAGCATTGAACAACTTATGGCAATTGCATTTTGTCGTCAGCTCGTCAAACTATGAGAAAAATGATCCAAGTCTTCCCTCATAATGAAGATGCTTGGTGAACCTTAAGTTATAGCATAAGGGAACTCAGATGTGAACTTGCAAAGCTGATACTACAATTCACCTTATCCCGTCATCACTACAATTCACCTTATAACATTATCTTTAGAATATGTTATTCCTATGACATCTTGCCAGGATGCACACCATTTTCTGATGCCAAAACCAAAAAAAAGCCCCTCAAACTAAAGAAGACATTTCAATCACCAGTTACTACCAACTGCAAAAAAGTCACAGAAACTTTTCCTGCTAACCACAGAAACTACCTCACATCTCAATCACGCACATGCCAAATGATAAAGACAGACACAATGGAAACAAATGTTGACCTAAACTTCAGCAAGAGATTGAAGCTCACCTGCTCAGAAAGGAAGTGTGCCGAAACAGAGTTCAACGAATAAGAACTTAGTTTATAATCTCGTTGCACAGCCTATCACAACAGAGAAAACTTCGGGTCATCCGTATATCTCCTCGGAAAAGAGCAAGGTACTCAGGTAAAACCTCTGGAAACCGTACCTGGAACAAGTCAAATTGAACCCTCCCTTCAATGGTGACTTCTTTACTTTCCCTTGTTCCATGCTGCCTGTGATACAAAGAAGCATTGATGAGCCACACTGGCTAGTGACATCAACTCATGCAGAACTGTCAAAAGTTCCGCAAATTTATATTGATAAGCCCAAGCAGTTAACTAAAAGCACATTGGAATACGTTCACATACACTACCTCAACTTAATTGTGCCAGCACATTTGTTTTGAAGTAGATCCAAGTCAATTCCCAGTGTCAAGAAGTAATAACTGTTGTTTCAACTGTTATTGACTTTTTCATGCTACTTGTGCACTAGGAGTGCTAGTTCGTTTGTTCACTAAGATCCTGTACTTGTCAAGTTGGATTTTTGGTGTTTCTTGAGGGTCATATTTCTGGAACTTGCTTTGACCGTGGAACTAGGTACTGTTTGTCCGTGGAATTGACATTTCCAATATGTAACTATCAAGTCAAGTAGTAGCTGATCATTTGTTCCTCTATTGAGTTAGAACATTGGCAACTATATTGTGAAAATGAGGCATTCAAACTATCATTGACACTTAATACGAAAAGGACTATAATTTTTCTAGTACTATAAAATTAGATCTTTCGACTCAATTTTATAGAGACCAGACTGATGCAGTGGCTAACTTGATGTCAAGCCTTAATTACCTTGAGGAAAAAGTTGTATCTCTGACACGGACCCTGCTATTCCTCACACGGCCCAATATAGGAAATTCAGGAATGCCCAAAGCTTCAGCTCTCTGCATAATATGAAAACCAAATTATTGACGATAGGTACCATAGTGATATTTGATTTAGGAACTAGCATAAATCTACTCAGCTGCAAGTAACATATAAAGAATTAAAAAAAAAAAAAAAACCCTCAAATTTAACTTCCACTAGCCATGAAGCTGACCACTCCATCAATTTGGTCCAGCGTCCGAATGATAATGACAGAAATTGAAACCTCATTTATTTTCTCAAATAGCAGGCATAGAAAATATAAGGTTGGTCACCAGCCAAGATCTCGCATGTATTGCAATTGCACCGCAATTTTAAACAACTATAAAGCAGGTTGGTGCACTAGCATGTTGTATCCAAAGTAGCAGGAAGAGGTCAATGACAGAGGAGAGGGAACCAAAAAATGCACTTTGACTTTAGAAGCTGCCAGGCTTACACTTCCTAAGGTGCCTGTTCCATTTAAATAGAACAATAATAGCATAAAAAACCAGAACACTAAGACCCAGTATCCTGGGTAAGATTGATATTCATATCCAGAACTGATTATCCATATAAAAAAGGTTTAAAGCATAGATATCCACGACAAAAAAACCATCATCTCTGCTAAGACGAGCCACTAGACTCATATTCAGCTATCAGAGGAGGACAATGGAATTATTATGTCCTGAAAAACTCTAAGCCACTTATGGCCATCAATAGTTCCAAAGATTAACTGTCTCCAAGATGCATGTCCAAAGACTTGAGCAATCCTAACTGATCCATGCAGTAGTAAACTTTAGCAGTGACGGAGAAATCCAAGGGAGATGCACAAATATGGACATTGGAAATTCTCAATTTTACTAACCTCAATAAGATATGGCAAATCAAACTTGCAGATGTTATACCCTATTATAATATCGGGGTCGACTTCCCTGATTAAATCCTGCAACCAAACCGAGGCTTATTATAATGGCTAGACTTGCTAAAGAAAATCATATTATGTCCCAACACGAAAAATGAAATTAAAGATAACATAACTTGCCTTACAAAGTGTAGTACTTGGGAGGTGTTTTATAAAAATGAATACAAAGACAACATAACTTGCCTTACCAAGTAAAGTACATGGCAGGTTTTTTTTTTTTTTTAGGTGGGGAGGAACGAAATAATAGAAGCTAATAAACAACACCCTCTGACATTTGATAATTGACTGCAAGCAAAATCATTAATAAAACATTACAACCATGAAGTCTAACTGCATCCAAAAAACCAAACGACCAACAGACAGGTGAGAATGCAGAGAATCCATAGAGATATAAAAAAAGCATACATGAAAAAAAAAATAACAGTTTCAGACATTCTTTGTAGATAATTAAGCTATACAATGCCATGACCAGCTAAACTGGTAAAGCAGTTCGAGCCATGCATAGATCTAGTATATAGACCTAAATCAAGACGACAAAATCCTTTTGCAATAAGAGAGAGAAGAATTCTAGAGCAAGCCCAATACCCTCCAAGCTAGCAGGACTTCTCTTTCTGTGTCAAATGACATGACATCAACACCAACTATAGGAGAGCATGACTTCAGGGTCATCACATTTCGCACAAACGGCTGGCTCTCTCCCTGCAAGGTGACTAGATTGGCCACCTAAAAGACAAACAGTTTCCAGAAATAGACAAATAAGATGATTGCAATGACTAAGCCATTGTACTTTCAAAAGTTTTGCTGACTAGAGGGACAGAAAATTTCAGACCTGGATGACAGGATCATGGTTAGGCTCTGGAAAATGACCTTTTCGACCAGCACACTCAATGTCAAAACTCAAAATACGGAAAGGAGCCATCTTAGAGAATTCACCTTCCAGGGAATGGCTAATGAGTTCAGAGTACCTGCCCAATTATGTTAAGTAAAACCACGACACAAGTATACGCTCAACTCAAAGATTAAAATGAACTCTCCTCTTCCTTGAATAAGGCCCTGTTTGGTAATGTTTCTATTCCTCAATTTTTCTGTTCTTTTGTTCCCTCGAACGGGAAAAGAACAAAAATCCGTTTGATAATATTAGATAATTTTTCTATTCCCCGAAACAGACTAGTAGCCAGGGAATAGATTTGACACAAAAACAAGAAGTAGAAAAAACTTAATTCTTTGTTCACAATAACAATTTCTAAAACAGGTCATTTTCTTTTCCTTTTTCTTCTTCCTCCTCTAGCTGATCACCAACCTCGAGGGAGCCTCACCCAGCCACCGCGAGGTCGGCTTCGCTTGGCCATGGCGAGGCCGACCTCGCCATGGCCAGGTGAGGCCGAGCTAGTGACCCGATGATTGGCTAAAGGAGGATGGAGGACGGAGCGATAAAAAAGTACAAATTCAAAAAAATTAGAAAAATCTCAAAAAATTGTTAAAAAATTGTTAAAATTTTTTTAAAAATTCCCCGTCACAAAAAAATTGAGTGTTGTACTAAATGCATTCATGTTCTTTTTATGTTTTGGGAATAGAAATTTTGTGTAGTTAGCAAATACGTTCGAATGCTTAGAAACTTGTCCACGGAATAGAAATGGAAAAAACTATTTCCAAACAAAAGTTTTTCCTAAGAATAGAAATGTTACCAAACACACCCTAAGTGACCATACATGTCCAAGGATACAAGCAATCAAACTCCAACTGGCAATAAGACAACTTTTTGGCTGTCCTTTGGTACTTCCCAGCAGGTACTTCAATCCAATTGCCTCCAACAACATTACGGTCAATCATAAAACGAAGTGCAAAAAGGATGTTGCTTTCGTATGTCATGAAGCTCTTCATACCCAACCCATCAATCTGAATACCTCTGTCAAGAATGCCTGCCATTACAATATCTCTAATCAAGAGGAAGTACTACTTTGTATAAACATGCAAGTTTTCTACCCCAAATAAAGTTTTAATACAAAGTGATAATCTTCCGCAATCTGCACAAAGATGATTTCAAATGGAAACATGAGAAGAAGAACCATGCATCCAGCCAAACATATTCCTCAAGTGTTACTCAAACAAAACAAGCCTGATATGTTACCACGGCATGTGGTCACCATCGTTGGCAATGCAACCACGATCTTGAGAAAAGGATGAGAAGTTTGCTGCTGATAATACATAATACTTCTTTTCTGCACCATTTCTATACGTCTAACGTACTTAGGCACTTTGCTATTCCTGTTTGCATCTCTCATCCTTCCCTGAGGAACATTCGTACATTAGTTTTCAAACCAAGAAAAAAAAATAAGGCTATTTAATTAACGAACCAACTCGTCTTTGTCAAATGACAGAGGATACCTCGAGAACTTGATGAAAACGGGAAATATCATCTGGGCCCATTCCAGGAGGACAACTAATGTAGAAGTACGGCTCGAACCCATGAACATTGCAGCAAACACTATGCCCTACCAAATAAGGTTAGAAATAATTAACCCACTAGAGAATTCAATGGAAGCTGAAAAAAAGATAAACATCAGAGAAACTGTCACTTGTTCAGGCTAATGAGATCTACGTGCCGTGTTTAACTGAGCAAACACAGCTGACTACTTACTCTTGCCCTGGCAAAGACTAATTTCAACCAAAGAAATGACCTTGAGTAGATGAGAAGCCATACTAACCTTCCCTCGTGACCCCGAAAATGCGAATAATCGCGGCAGGCCCGGAACGATCAGGCAAGAGTTCCCTGTGGCTCTCCCCGATCACGTAATCGATCTCCAATTGCTGATAAACTGAAATCCCCAAAAACAGTCGAGCGAACAAGACGGAAATCACTTAAAACCCGAACAAACCCCCAGGGCCAAAAAACGATGCGACGGAATTCAAAAGCCCGGCGGCACAGAGACAAGCTCACCGACGTTCTTCGACTGCGACAGGTAGCCGTCGGAGAGGGGAGGGCGGGCCCACTTGGCGAGGCGCGAGGCGAGGCCCTGGCGCTCCTCGATGTCGCGGAGGATGAGGTACTCCTCGTCGTGGTCGTCGTCGCCGGGGATTAGGGTTTCGTCGAGGTAGACGTCCTCGTCGAGGAATTCCTCCTCGAGGGGCGGCCTCGGGGCCGGCTGCTGCGGCGGCGGCGGCGCGGTGGCCTGGTGCTTCGGCGGGTGCGCCGCCGGGGAAGGGTGCGCCACCGGGGGAGGGCGTTTCCTGGTGGAAGCGCTCATGGCGGCGACTCAGTGGAGATCTCGGTGAGTCGAGCGCGCGAGTTCGAGTTCGAGTTCACGGAGAGAGAGAAAGGGTGGGGGAAGGTGGAGGAGGGAAAGATGAGATTCCCGCCAGTTTTGGTGGGGGAAAGGGAGCTGTCATGTCGTTCTAAATTTTCTTTCTCCTTTATCAATAATCTCTGCGTCCTTCCGTTGTTATCTACTAGGTATCTATCATTTTTGTGAAAGAGGAATGGCATGAATGATTTCTAAACTTTGGTCTAATATTATATATTGAATATATATTAAAAATTCATGAATCAAAATTCTACTCTTTTTCTCACCTTTCTCCTTCGGTATCTTTTGTTCATGTTGAAACTTTAAGATTCTGCCGCAACTGTTTGGTTCATGTCAAAGTTTCGCGAAAATGGCTGAGGTCGAAACTCCTTAAATCTTTACATCAAGAGTCCATGAAAGTAGCGAGAGAGCCGAAGCTCATTTTCCTACGTAACTTTGTGGTTCACATTGAAGTTTCACAAGAGTAGCGAGAGAATCGAAGAATTACGCTTTTCGAAATCGTGAAAGTAAATGTTTATGTTTTCTCTTTCTTATTAGATTTGGCGTATATTAACTTACCCTCTCGATGTTGTTGTAACCCATTTACATTTCTTGTCATAGTCAAGCCTGAAACTTTAGAATGCTACAACAAACACCTTTGTTGTTATTTGGACCAATAGTATTCATGGATTGATTGATTGATTGTGGTTATCACCATTTGTTCATTTACGATTTTTTTAGCAGTGAATAATGAGAGATTCTTCCTTATTTTTGTTTGTTTATGTTGGATGAAATTAGATAGATACCCCTATGTAGGAACATTAGTAATGGGTTTTGGTGAGAGTGATTTTTTTTTTTGTCAAAAATACGAATTGCATTACTATCTTAACGAGTTCAAGTACATAAAACAAGATTCCGAACACAATAAAATCTACTGGACTTGAGAGGGGTTAGAAAACTAATTGTGAAATAAGAATTTACATTTATGGGTTTTTGCAATCCAGTCCATTATCTTATTTGAGTCTATGCTACAATGGGCCAAAATCAGATTTTTGAAGCCCGTGATTAAGTTTTTGTCTTCACTGACAAGAGTTTCTGCTTCCCACATGAATTGATTTGTACCATCACCATGAAGACTTCCTAACGGTACCGCACAATCTGACTCAAGTAAAACGGCATCTTCTGTTCGTGCAGTCAGAAGAAGAAATTTAGGATTTCAACCAAAGCCAAAAGCTTCCGTTTGCTCAGCCGAGATGGTCCTCACCGACTACGCAAATCCATCCACCACTACTCCATTGCTGTCTCGAACGACAGCCAATAGCTCGAGAAGTCGACCCCTCCACAAAAGAGCCGTCAATGTTGATTTTAAGGGTACCTTCTTTTGGGCACTTCCAGATTTGAGGTGCGTTGGTGTTCTCTAGTCCAGATTTCTGCATTTTAGCCCGGTGGACAAGCAATTGATGCTCTGCCAATGCCGTTCGAATGAGGTACTTAGGTATATGGCATCCTTTTCCATTCCCTTCTCTCTCTAGCATCCATATAATATTAAAACTCGAGCTACGGGTTCGAAAATTCCTCAATCATACTTTTGATCGGTGAATTTTAAACAGGTGAATGATGTCCGGACTTATCTCACTTATCAGAATACCGCGTGGAGGGCTCTTGAATTTCGTGAAAATTGATCGTGCTTCATGTTGCCGACCTTAGTTTTGAGCGGTATCTAGTTGTAGGTTTTAGCTAGTTCTCGAGAAATTGCTTCATAAACTCCAGAGGTGTTTGATAACCTTTAAACTGTATAAGATTTAATGTGGTAAATGCTTTTGATAACCTCTAGCTACACAACTTAATTGATCGTTTAAGTAAAAAAAAACTATTTCAATGCGGTAAACTATGGATTTACTTAACTGGGTGAGTAATATTTATGTGGTCAAAACTCCAAACTTTCCAACATTATTTACTTTTGATTTTTAGTAAGAATCAATTAAAGATGTTATTTAATTTTCATTGGTTATCCAACAATTTTTACTTTTATTTTTACTACTTAAGGACTTCAACACTCAAGATTTAGCAATTAAGTTTCAATAATGGAAAATGAAATAAATAGTCCAAAGATTTTGACGTCCAAATATTTTGACCCAATGTACATTGTCTTCTTGAAACTATAATTCATTCAATGTGGTTCTTGTACTACTGTTTAATATAGTCATAATTTTTTTTTTTCAAATTTAGTCACTTAACTTTCCATAAAAATAGTCAAAAGCTTTCATAAGTAACTTCTAGACGACCAAACGCAGTTTGATAGGCTTTTTAAGAAGCGTATCTTGTGACTAAGTAACTTTCTTTTCATTGGAAACCAAGATATTTTGTCGGGATAAGTAACCACGAGTATCATAATTTTTTTATGTTGCTCACTTGGGTATCGTAGCTTTTTTTTTTTTTTACCACTTGAATACCATAACATCTAAAAAAAATTTGATCTGAGTGTAGTGGCTTTGAATTGATTATTTGAGTACCATAACCTTTTTAAAAAGGTCACCCAAATGTCAAAAATCTAACATGGCATGGTATTTATGTTAAATGTTTTTAGAAAGTTATGTCATTTAAGTGATCAATTAAAAAGTTTGTGATACTTAAGTGATTGAAAATAGAGTTATAGTGTTCAAGCAAACGTTGTATAAAAGTTATGACATTTGTGGCATTCCTTATTTAGTCTATTGATGAACGGGCCATGCGTCTTTTGCAAAATCACTGGCTTGATATACATGGGGAGTGCACCTCCGAGTAGCTAGTGCGGCTTAACTAGTTGTGGCGTACATTATATGGAGAGATTTCCTAACTATTAATATAATAGGGCTATTGTGGAAAAATTGTCAAGCTCAAACCTTCAAGCCGTGGGTGGTGCAGAGTAGCAAAGTGCTTATTTGATAACCCAACTTAGAACGAAAATTAAAGAGTTTAACATTTAATTAGTTTAAATCTGTTTGATAACCATAACTAGCAATGACTATTAAGGTTCAGTTGAATTTTTTTTTTTTTAAATCACTTAATGGGGTATGAAGATGTTATAATTAATTAGCGAAGAAAAATGAGTTGATTGCAATTGGAATCTTACCAACAATGTGGCTAAAACATACCAATAATGATCGTTGTTCCACATAGCGCGAGAAAACAATAAACCTACTTATGAGTTTTCTATTACTAATAAACAACTTTCAATTTCTACTCTTAGCACTCAAACTATCAATACTTAAAATTTAGCACTAAGATTTTCAGCACCAACTTTTCAATTTTATGGAACGAGCACCTAGATCGGGAGGCAACCCGCTAACGAACGAATCAATATGAATGGAGTTTGGTTATAGATCCCTTAGAACCTAGGAATAATGTTTGATGCCTAGTTTGTCCTTTCTGAAAAGCAAACCCTGCATTCCTGTTGCACGCACTCTTCTTAAGAAAAGTCCTCGAGACTTATGATCCCTATGGAAGTGTTGCTAATTACAGTTATACATGTAAATAAGATGAGATCATTTGGCTAATTTAGTTATAGACTTTTTTTAAGCCAATTCAATCCTTAATTTTTGTAATTGTGGCAATTCAATCCATTTGGCCAATTTTGACGGGGGCCAATATTGACATGAACACTAACGATACTCATTATTTAGCTGGGTTGACATGAATACTTTTTAATAATTTTTTTTGAATTTTTTAATTAAAAGCAAAAGAAGGAAGAAGAGGAAAAAGAAAAAGAAAATAATTAATAAAAAATACGAAATAAAATAAAATATTTTAAAAATTATCCATATCAACCCTTGGTCGAATGACCGGCGTTAACCGACCAAAATTGGTCGGATAATTGAATTTAGAAAGGGGAACGACACTTGCTTCTCTCATTCTTTAAGAAAATTACTAAAAAAAAAAATCATAAACCTATTATAAGTATGCCAATTTAGTTATAATTTCAATCATAAACTTTTTGCAATGGTTCATTTGTATAGTTTGACTTTTTCCCAATACATTGCTTACTTTCACAGAAAAAAAAATTGCAATTGTGCAAATTTAATCAATTAGGTCAATTTTGGCCAACTAGTACTGATGTGAACACTTGTTTGCTCTCGTTATTTGATCAACGTTGATGTGAATACTTTTTAATAATATTTTATTTTTGAATTTTTCTAATTAAAAGCAAAAGAAGGAAGAAGAAAAAGGTAAAAGAAAAAGGAAATAATTAATATGAAAATTCAAAAAAATAAAATATTTTTAAGAATTGTCAACGTCGGCGTCGGTCGGACAGTTGGTGCCGGCTGGCCAAATTAACCGAATGATTGAATTGATATAATTATAAAGGGTTTAAGATTGAATTGGTTAAAAACAAAAAATTTATGACCGAATTGGTATAATTGCAATTAGTGTAGTACTTTTTAAAGTAATTTCCCCCCTCCCTCCCCTCCCAAGCATAGTGTAGATAGAGAAACTGCTACTAGTGAAGTTCATAGACTCCATCCAAATGCTGCCCAAGACGGGCTAGCTTGCACACCTTTCTGTGAATACTCTCCTAGTTTAGAGAGTCTAAAGACGGCTGGCTCTCTACCCTCTTCCTCCCCAACCATCCCCAACTCTCTCAAAAACCCTAACTTTCGACGTCGCAACAGTGCATGGAGTTTCCGATCTCGAGCAGTAAATCATAAAAAACGAAGTGCGAAAAGGATGTTGCTTTCATATGTCATGAAGCTCTTCATTCCCAACCCGTCAATCTGATTGCCTCTGTCTCTGTCAAGAATGCCTGCCATTATGAAATCTCTAATCAACAGGAAGTACCACTTTGTACAACCCAAATAAAGTTTTAATATAAAGCGATAGTCTTCCGCAATCTGCACAAAAATGATTTCAAATGGAAACATGAGAAGCAAGATCCTTTTTGCACTTTGTTTTCTGATGGACCGCAGTGTTGTTGGTGGCAATTGGAATGCAGTACCTGCTGGGAAGTACCGAAGGACAGCCATGTCTTATTGCCAGTTGGAGTTCGATTGCTTGTATCCTTGGAAATGTATGATGACTTAGGGTATGTTTGGCAATAATTATTTATTTGGGAATAATTTTTCTGATGGATAGTTTTTTCTATTTCTATTATCTCGACAATTTTCTCGAGTGTTTCTCAAACAAAATAGGCATGATATGTTACCACAGCATATGTGGTCACCATTGTTGGCAATGCAACCACGGTCTTGAGAAAAGGATGAGAAGTTTGCTGCTGATAATACATAATACTTCTTTTCTGCACTGTCTCTATACGTCTAACGTACTCAGGCACTTTGCCATTCCTGTTTCCATCTTCTCGTCATTCCCTGAGAAATAGTTGTACATGTGTTTTCGAACCAAGAAAAAAATAAGGTTATTTAAGCTCCATTCGTTTCGCGGAAAATAATTTATGAGAAAATGTTTTCCGGATTTTCCGACATTCATTTCACGGAAAATAAATTCCTTAGGGAAAATGTTTTCCATGAAAGAAAAAAATCTTCTAAATTGGGAAAATATTTTCTATTTTTGAAAAATGGAAAACATTTTCCTCATTTGGTCTTTCTTATCTCACACCTCTATAAATTCTCACTTCTTCCTCCCTTTTCTTTTTCTTCTTTTCTTTTATTTTTGTTCAAATTATTTTTAAATTTTCTTTTTTTTTTTAATTCGAATTATTTTTAATTTCCTTTTTTTTTCTATTTCTTTTTTTTTTTTCGTTTTTTTTTTTCTTTTCTTTGTTTCCCATCTTCTTCTTCCTTGGCTAGTCGTTGGCCGTTGCTAGGCGAACCTCGAGCTCGTCGATCTCAAGCTCGTGTTTTGCACTCTTACTTATCATTTTCTTTATTAATTCTACCCTACAGTTGTACATTGCTAAAGCACTCTACATGCTTTGTTTATTAGAAAACAAAAGACACAGGAGGAGAATAGGCCACTCAACTGGAAGATTCTCATGAGGGTTGTACATGCTTTGCTTCTTTTCTTTTTTTGTTTCTTTTTAAAATCCATACGAACATTTTTTTTAGAGTAGATAAGCGTTTGACGACAATGAGGAAATAAAGATATGAAGTAAGTTTGCTTAGTAAAGGCAAGTTCATATTTGATGGATTTATAGGTCAATAAATGATGCATGCCTAAGTGTTGAAGTCTTAGAAAATATTTTTCTTACCGAACATTGAAAAATATTTTCCGAAACATTTTCAAGTTTTAGCCAAACACCAGAAAATATTATCGTTTTCCTGGAAAATGATTTATGGGAAAATATTTTCCGGAAATGGCCTATTTTCTGCGAAACGAACGAAGCCTTAATTAAAGAAGCAACTTGTCTTTGTCAAATGACAAAAGATACCTTGAGAACTTGATGAAAACGGGAAATATCGTCTGGGCTCATTCCTGGAGGACAACTAATGTAGAAGTACGGCTCGAACCCATGAACATTACAGCAAACACTGTGCCCTACCGATTACGGTTTGAAATTACGAAGCATATTTTGTTGCTAAGTAACTTTGTTTCTAAGGGACCATCAATATATTTGACCGGGATAAATAAGCACAAATGCCATAACTTTTGTGCGGCATTCATTTTGATGCCATAATTTTTAGTTTTGACCACTCAAGTACTATAACTTCCAAAAAAAAATGTTAATTTGAGTATTATAAATTTGAATTGATAACCTGAGTGTCATAACTTTTTCAAAAATGATCATCCAAGTGTTTGAAATTTGATTTGCCATGACGCTTGTGGTAAACATTTTTAAAAGAGTTATGACATCCAAAAGTTATGGCATTGAAGTGATAAGGAAAAAAAAGTTACGGTATTTAAGTGATCGAAAAAAAAGTTATGATACTCAAGTGGGTATCGTACAAAAGTTATAATACTTGTGATGTCATTTCCCTATTTGGTCTATTGATAAATGAGTCGTGTTTCTTTTGCAAAATCACTAGCTTGATATATGTTGGAAGCGCACCTCCGAATAGCTAGTGTGGCTTACCTAGTCGTGGCATACATTATACGGAAATATTTTCTTACTGCAAGCATAATGAGGCTATAGTAGCGGACTCGTCAAGCTTAGGCCTTCAAGTTGTGGTTAGTGCAAAGTAACAATTTTTGATTGCAAAGTGCTTGTGCAAAAATAAAAATTTTAATATTTAATGAGATTAAATATGTTTGATAACCATAACTAGCAATGACTATAAAGGTTCAACTGAATTAAAAAAATCACTTAATGAGATAAATGAAGATGTTATACTTAATTTATTGTAGAAAAATGAGTTGATTGAAATTAGAATCTTACGAACTATATGGCTAAAACATACTAATAAATCACTGCTCCATGTAGGGCGGGAAATCAATAAACCTAGTCAAGAGTTCTCAATTACTAATAAACAACTTCTGATTTCTACTTTCAGCACTCAAAATTGTCAAAACTTAAAATTCAGTACTTAAATTTTAGTACCTACTTTGTGATTTTATGGAACGAGCACTCAGATCGGGAGGCAACGACCAAATCAATAGAAACGGACTTTGGTCATAGATCCTTAAGAACCTAGGAATTACGTTTGATGCCAAGTTTTTTTTTTTTTGGTCGGATGTATGATGCCAAGTTTATCCTTTCAGAAAAGCTCCCCTGCATTCCTGCTGCATGCACACTTCAAGAAAAACACTCTACGAAAGAGACTTTTGATCCTTATGGAGGTGTTGCTGATTACACATGCACATGCAAAGTCAAGAGCAACAGTTATCGGATGTAAGTAAAACCAGAAGATGAGATCACTCAAGGACTGTTACGATCCTTTGGAGGCTATGCTTGAACAGCATAGAGAAGCTACTACTACTGAAGCTCACGCTCACAGACGCCATCGAAACGCCGCCTAAAATGAGCTTTAGCTCGCACGCCTATCTGTCAATGCTCTCCTAGTTCGGAGAATCTAAGGACGGCTAGCTCTCTACCCTCTTCCTCCCCAACCATCTTCAACTCTCTTAAAAACCCCTAGCTTTCCACGTGGCAACGGTGCATGGAATTTTCAATCTTGAGTATGGGCTAATTGCTTTGTTTTTAAGTCAATTCCATTTTAAATTTTTTGTAATTGTACCAATTCAATCCATTTGGCCTAATTTTGTCTGGTAGTGTTCATATGGACACCGGCATGCACGTGTTGTTTGAGCGGCATTGACATGAACACTTTTTAATAATGTTTTATTTTTTGAATTTTTAATTAAAAGCAAAAGAAGGAATTAGAGGAAAAAGAAAATAATTAATAAAAAATTTAGAATAAAATAAAATGTTTTTAAAAATTGTTTATGTAAGTGTCAATCGGACGATTGGTCTTTGGTTGTCCAAAATTGACCGGATGATTGAATTCGGAAATAGGGAACTAACACTCGCTTCTCTCACCTCTAAGAGAATTACAAAAAAAATCCTAAATTTATTATAATTGTGCAAATTTAGTTATAAAATTTTTTTGGTCCAATTCAATCATCAATTTTTTGCAATTGTGCCAATTCAGTCAATTTGGCCAATTTTGACCAATCAATGCTAACGTGGATACCTATTGGCACTCGTTATTTGGCCAATACTGGCATGAATAATTTTTAATAATGTTTTAAGTTTTTAATTTTTTATTTAAAAGCAAAAGAAGGAAGAAGAGGAAAAAAAAGAAAAAAAAAGAAAAAGAAAATAATTAATAAGAAAATTCAGAAAAATATATTTTTTTAAATTGTCCACATCGGCGTAGATCAGATAGCTAGTGCCGACCGGTCAAAATTGGCTGGATGATTGAATTTGCATAACTGCAAAATGTTTAAGATTTAATTGGTTAAAAAAAGTTTATGATCAAATTGGTATAATTGTAATAAGTATGATACTTTTTTTTTAGCAATTCCCCACTTCCTCCCTGCCAAGCACATTGTAGATAGAGAAGCTGCTACTAGTGAAGTTCATAGACTCCATCCAAGTGCCGCCCACGACGGGCTAAGCTTGCACACCTCTCTGTGAATACTCTCCTAGTTCAGAGAGTCTAACAACGGCTGCTTCCCCCTACGCTCTTCCTCCCCAGCCACCTCCAACTCTCTCAAAACAGTGCATAAACTTTTCAATCTTGAGAATGGACATGTTGCTTTTTTGCTGCGCGATGCCTATGGATGTTGCAGCAGCGGCAGGGACGGAGGGGACCGCAGAAATCAGTAAGCTTTCGCTTGGTTATATGCTGTATGAAGTTAGATGAATGCCCTGTCCCTAAAAAAAGATAACATATCTTTTTTGTTGATTTAGGAATGGATTGAAATGAAAAGATGTTCTATAATCAAGTAATAGTGTAATTATGAAGATTTATGAAGAAAACTGAAGACCTGATTTGATTTTGTTATGAAATGTTGAGGGATTGGAATGAATAAATCAAAAAATTTAAGAATTAAGTTGAATAATTAAGAATAATTAAATGATCATATCAAATGAATTAAAAATCCGAGGATAATATTGTGCACTCAATCAAATATTAGGGACTATTAATGTTGTTTTCTTTTTCAAAATTCGTTTTTTTATTTCCAGTTGTATCAAACAAGTTGTTAATATATATACAAAACCTGAATACTGAATACTGATCATTAATAATAGTGCATCTTTCTTCGTGTATCCCATCAAATCTGATGATCTAATCTTCGTTTAATATAAACGGCAAATTCACCAAATAATTACTTGTGATCATTAATAATAGTGCATCTTTCATTGTGGGTCCTACCAAATTTGACGAATTAATTTTCATTTAACACAAACCGTGAATTCACCAAATTATTGCTCCTCAGTCCTCTCACTTTCAGGCACACGATCTATAGATTTTATTGACAGAATACAAGCTATTTATTTCGCTCAAATACACGTGCCTGCGTCATCATGTCGATTTTTCTGCAACGAAATCTTCTTGATAATCTATTTTCCTTTTGCGCAGCAAAATCTTATTGCCTCGTCCCTTTTCGGAAAAAGAACAAAATCAGAAAAAAGGAAAAAAGAAAATCAAAATTTAGCCTCCTTCACCTATTTCGCGCACGTTCGGTACGGCATCGCACGTGCCACCTCCTGATAGAGACTGGAGAGAGTGAAAAGGAAGAAATTAAACGTAACTCACCGGCAGGTTTAACCTACGCCCGGCCTCACGGGGGACGGCCTGCGCCCGCATCCCCGGTCAAGTCAACCCATCCAGACCCTCCCATGATCGCATCGCAGCCGTGGAAAGCAACGACGCGGCGTGTCCTCCCCTCGACCGTCCGATGCGGTCTCGTGGGCCCGAACCGCGGTGGGCTCGAGCGCAGGGGATCGCCGCCCGCCCTCGTGTTCCCAGGTTCGAGCCAAAAACACCTTCCCTGCTTTTTTTTTTTTGGTTTTTAAAGGGGGAGGCCTGCAGGTGGAGGCGCAGCAGTCCCTTTCCCCCCCGTCCGGCCCGTCCTCTTTTTCTCTCTCTAGAATTTCAAATTGAGGCTCCGAAGAGAGAGAAAGTAGAGAGAGAAAGAGAGAGAGAGGGATCGCTGCAGTGGCCGTTTGACTCCGATCTCGGCAATGGATCGGAGGAAGCTGCTCCTCAACGAGCGCGTCGAGGTGAGTTCTTCCCCCCGGTCCAATCCTCTCCCGCCGCCGCCGCCGCCGCTCCGGTCGCCGGCGGCGAAGGGGCGGCGGAGGAGGCCGGCCGCTGCTGCTGCCGGCCGCTCGAGCGATTCAGGTCGCTAGGTCGCGTCTCGATCGGCCGGCGAGCTGCGGGCATTGTGCGATTCTTTGGCTTTTCCCCCACCGGCGATTGCCTTTTCTTTTCTTGTTGGTCGCGTTGATCCGGGGGAGACCGTGCCGTCCGTTTTCTGCCTGGCGATCGGTTGCCTTCTTTTGCTTGGTCTTGGAATCGCAATGCTAGTAGGGTCGTTGATTTGGTCGCGCGATTGCGGATGGCGATTCTTTGGAATTTACCGATTAGCCGACTCGCAGCGACTGTTCGTGTTGCTTGTATGTGTAAAGCGTGTGAATTTTCGCTGTGGAGGAATCTGTGTAGCTGTTGTTCTTGTCAATCCCTGCCAATGACCAACAATTCCCGAATAATGTGTCGATGACCAATCTAAATAATGTTTACAAGAAATAAGTCCGGCCATGTTTGGATTTTGAGGATTCATTGGTATTACATTTGATTGATTCCATTTTGTTTTTTTAGCTCCGGTAGCTATAGACGTAGTAGAGTCTAAATTTTAGCTAGGATGTCGAACTTATTAATGTCATTCCAGCTGGCGTTCTCCACTCGTCCTTTCTTCGTTTTTCAAAGTCCATTCTGACTTGGTTTACCGAGTGTTACCAATGTCTTAAGTTCATTGCGAACAGAAAAGAGTAATTTTGTTTGATTTATCGTCTTGTCAATCGATGAAGCTTTGGTAGCGCACAAATACATTCTGTTAGTGCCATGATCGATTAAGAAGGTGCTTCATCTATCTGATAACCTTGGAATTTATCTTGCCAAAGTTACCACAACACACTCTTCTCTCCCTCGTATGTAGTTTGATTAATGTATTCTGAGTAGAAACCGATAATGAATTGCTTAAAAAACTACAAAGTCTCGATATACATGAGCATTTGCACTAGAAATATACTAAGACAAGGTCTTCCATTGGCATGGGTACGATTGACCTTGTCCATGTATTGCATGTTTTGCAACTCTTTGGTTCTAAAAGATTTATAGAGCTCAAGCTAGTTGTATCTCGTACCAATAATGGGACTGCTATATCAAATTTAGCGAGCGATATTTGTATTTTAGACAAGCATGTTTTCAGCCTAAGCATATACAAGAATCTATTAATTACATATTTTCTTTTGCTAATTTAATTAGCTCTCAACTTATACGTGCTGTTCTTGTAGATGCTAATTTAAACAAAAACCATGAGTTTTTCAGGTTCGCCAGTTTGAGAAAGGATTACAAGGGTCATGGCACCAGGGAAAGGTGGTTAGCATCTCAGATATGTGCAGAACAGTCAAGTATGATGAACTTTTGAGTGAGATGGGCAACGCCAAACTTATCGAGAGAATTCCGGTAACAGAGGCAATTGAGGGCCTTCACCGCCGCCGGCATGTTTCTACGACCTACCGTGGGCGTATCAGACTCCTTCCTTTGTCATCTCATGCAAATTCATGTGAAACAAAGTTAGGTTTTGGGGTGTGTGTTGATGCCTTTTTTAAGGATGCATGGTGGGAAGGTGTCATTTTTGACTGTAATGAAGATGCCTCAGAGAGGTCTGTGTATTTCCCCGATGAAGGTGATGAGTGCAAATTTAATTTGAGTGACTTGCGCGTGAGTCGCATTTGGGATGAATTCTCAGGCATCTGGACAGATCGTGGTGTCTGGGTATTTCTGGAGGTGGTAAAAGAGCTTGAAGTCAATATGCCCTCCTCCAATTATATCAAAAAGCTCTGGCTCCAGCTGCAGGCTAATTATGGGTTCATGAAAATGATTTCGGAGTGGACTTGTGGGGTTCGGAGTATGTGGAAGAAGTACCTACGGGACGCTGCCTATGAACTTGCAAGGGGATCAAGCATGAAGAGTCTACCTCAGAAAAAAATTGTGGTGTGCAGAGTTGGAAAGGAAAGACGAAAACTTAGAAGCAATTGTGATTTAATTGATTATTCTGTCGAGTTAAAGTCTCAAAAGGAAACGAATGTTGTTACATCAGCTCCAAATGGAGGAGAATCCCTCCCCAGCAAACCCCAAAAGGAAATATATACTATGAAGTTGAGATCAAAATCCGGAAATCCTGACCATGCTGATGATGCCGTTGCTGATGGTAATGCTGCTTCTTCTGAAAGTTTATACAGCGGAAACCACATTGCAAATCTCAATCGGACTAATGTTAATATGGAAGTGGATTGTGCCAGAATCCCCTGCATTAATTCTGGTTTAAGTAGGAAAAGAGTAAATGCTTTTCATGGGCGTATCCATAAAAAACTGCTCAGGAAGGTAAGAATTAAAGAAAACCATATGTCAAAACCGGATGCTGATAATGACATTCATGGGCCGTCATGCAGTGAATCAAGGCAACATACTGTTGCGGTCCATACAAGATCTCATATGGAAAATAACCACTCGCCGAGCAAAAGTTTAAAGAAGTTGAAGCAAGGTAAGCAGAAAGTTGGTATCTTCTTTCCCGAATGTGAACAGAAGCAGTTGAGCAGGGAGGCTTTTCTACTTGTTGGTATCAAAAGGAAGAGATCGGTTAGGAGAACTAAGAATTCTGTGGAGGCCCAGCATGCTGATGTTTGCTTAAAACCTTCATCAAACCAAGAGAGTACTGAGGCCTTCAGAGCAGACAGCGAGTTGTTTCCTAATCGCTGTCGGAACACTAGAGTATTTCGAAGCTTTGGAAAACGATTCAGGCTCAAAGATATGGTTTCTAGTCCCCGAAAGCGCAGAAGGAAGAGGGCGCATATTGCACGCCCTCAAAGCGACACCATATGCTTTATTTGTCATTATGCTGAAGATCTGATCCATTGCCACCGCTGCTTTTCCTCATATCATTTGGGTTGCCTCCAACTGAAGGTTTTTAACTTGCTTCATCGGCATTTTATTTTATAAACAGATTATGCTGCAGATTGTGTGCTAAAGCCTCTTTGCCTCCCTGTTATTGGCAAATCCTTACTAAAGATTTTTCTTTCTCGTGCTAAATGTATTTCTTTTTGCATATCTTAAGTAAACCTTCAGGTAAAACTATTGAGTATTAATAAGAATTTCACAAAGGGAAAGCTATTTTCCAAACACAAGATAGAGAGGAAGACTCATTGGCAAACGCCTTTATTAAGTTCATCACACTTAATCAAATTAACAGATTTACAAAAATTGCCACTCAGTATGTTCCATTCCGAGTCTTTCCTAAAAGATCAGCAAGTGTACTAGACCGAAGATGTCTCTGAGGTTGTTCTGGATGTGCTCAGTTGAGAATATCAGAAGATGCCTTCTCGAATTCCCAAGCTCGTAATGCTTGCATTTGTTGTAGGGCATTGGATAATCCATTTTTTGTAGGGCATTGAATAATCCTTTAATCATCTTTGTAGTTCCTTTCCTACATAAATGTGATGGAATTCCCCTAAAATGTCGATACGAGTTTCCTTTCATAACTTTGATTTGTTTTATTGTCTAGGTTGTTCCAAATGAGAAATGGATTTGTCCATCTTGCTGTTGTGGTTTGTGTGGCGTGAGGGATTCCATTAATGGCAATCGGCAAATGACTAATGCTTGCTTCCAGTGCACCCGCCAATGTAAGTTAGGCCTCTAGGATATATGTTGCAGTATTATTAGTGCTTCACGGTAACCCTCGTTGTTCTTTTCTATAGATCATGTGAATTGCTTGGACAAAGTGGGGTCATTATATCCTTCAAGCTATCCATCAGAGAGATTCTGCAGTAATGCTTGTTATAAGGTACCATGACTTTAGTATGTGCATTTTCCTGGTAGCAAACGAGATGAGCTGTTTCAGATAACTGACTCAACACTAGAAGGATGATAATCACTGAATGAATGCACCATTTATCATGGGATGCCTTAAATTCTTTCTGTCCCCCAGTTATGCTGTGAACCGAGAGTCTGTCATTTATATACCTGTCTTTTTTCTCTACCAGTTATATGTGCAACTTCATTTGCTTCTGGGAATATCAAATACCACTTCTGTGGATGGCTTGACCTGGACCCTGATCAGATCCATGAGAAATGATTGCAAAGCATGCAGCATCACAAGGAATTACAGCTCTTTGAAGATATCCCATGCTCTTAAGGTCATCAAAGAGAGTTTCCAGCCCATCACCGAGCTTCATACCAATAGGGATCTGATCAAAGATATCGTTTTCAACTCTGTGTAAGACTACCTGTTCTATTGTGTACAACACAAATGGATGAAGTAATTTCTACTTGCATTATAGCTATACAGTGCCAAGTGGTAGAGAAAACTGAAGCAGCTGTTGACATTATATTTGACCTTCATGATAACAAAAGGGTGAAAGATGTGACATCCTTGATTCCTCTTGATCGTGATATTATATATTGTGATCTTGTTGAACAGATTAACTGTGGTTTGTGAACTGATCTCCAGATCATGTATCTGTTTTCTGTCGTTTTGCTGTATTTACATGCATATCAGCATGACATTTCTATAGAACTGCTTGGCATTGAAGTCATTTAGCTATCAACAAATATAAACCCAAGAACTATATCGAGAAAGATATGAGAATGAGACAAAGGATCTAGCTTGTTTGGTTCACCGATGCATTGGGCTCCTCTTGTTTTAACCACTATAAATGCCACTCGTTTGTTAGAAAGCATAGAAAAACAATCTTTTGGAGGCCGAGTTTTTCAACTAATTCAAAATGCCACTTAAAAGTTTAATGAATTAGTTGCCTTAGAGTCAGGACAAAGGTATGCCTTATCAAAACACAGAACTATAAGGGGCTTCTGATGTCATCTAGAAAGCAAGGTAACTTATACTGGATTATAGGTGTTCATTGTTGCCCCTATTTTGGCAAATATGCTTTTATGAACTGTGAGATGATTTTCTGGAGAGAGTTGCTCTAGCACATTTTTTATGAAGTTTGGTTGCAAAGAAATTGTGTCCATGACCTGGTAGGTTCTAATTGATTGCCCAATGAAATGAGATGCCCTCTTTTTAGTAGTCTTGCAGATATTTGCTATTCTTCAATAAGAAACTTCATGTTACTGAAAGGCTCGTAAAGGGGAATCTGCATTGTATCTCCATTCTCCTGTGAAAATTTTTAGGACCTTATGTTACAGCAACTGCCACCTCGAGGTGGCATTGAGAGAGTTTTTTGTCATGGGTTGACCAAAGGCTTCCTAAATTGTTTTAGCAAAGATTTGTTGGTGTCTGAGATGCTTCTCCATCGGTAGCCAGAGTGCCTTCTTATCTTTTGTTTCTGGACCTTGCCTGTCAATAACAACTGTTTCTTTCATGTTGACAATTGTATAGGTTTTAGGGAAAAGATAATGATGGGTCAAATATTGTGTGGATCCATCACAGCATTGGTAATGTGGGGTGATTTAGATATGTATATTGGCGGGGGTAAGATGATGCTGTAATAAGATATCAGTCCATGGTCAGTGAATGTCTAAAATGGGTTGGTGAAACCATCCTTCAAGACCTTGAATTGAATATATGAATATCATCGAGAATGCAGCACTAGATAGGGCATTGATCTGCATAGGCCCCACAGCCAACTGCTTTTAATAGAAAAGGGTCAGTTTTCTATGCTTTATTTGCAGGGTTCTTTGGGTACGTAAAATGACGTGTTTATAAGATATCATTCCGTGGATATTGAGTGTCTAAAATGTGTTAAAGAAACTGTGATTCAAGACCTTAAATATCTAAATATTGAAGATGCAGCACTATAGAGCACAGCAGCAAATGAACATCTGCATAGGCTAACATAGCCAACTTGTTGAGGGTCAGTTGTCTAGGCAGTGTTCTCTGGATTTGGGGAAATGTCTGAGCCTTATCGTTTTTCTAGCTTAAGATATAGACATTGCAGTTCGGCATGTTTATCATTATCACTGCACTTTATAAAAGGGTTTTTTGTAATTGTGATTTTCATGTTTGGGTGTGGACAAACAACTGAGATCTGTATTATCATGAGTAGTTGGATCACTTTGCTGTTTTCATCAAGTCTATTGGTTTTTCATGGTCTTGTGCTTTGTGATGGTTGTGCTACATTGGGAAGAGCTAGGAGTAAGCTTTCTTATGTTAAAATTAGTTTTAGAGCTGGCTTATTTGGCTTGTCTGATCCATTTTTCTAACAAGGCCAGAAAGATGGAAAAAAGAAAAAAGAAAAAAGAAGAGATGGAAAGGCTTTCTTTTAAACGTTATCTAGTTCAGCTTTGTGATGAACTAACTGTCTCATACACCGCAAGTAATGTAAAGAAAACTGTAATGGGTTGCTTCTTGTCTCTTTTGCTGTTACTTCACATTATTCTGTTGGTGCCTTTTCTCTTTCCCATGATCATCTTGATTGGCAGCATACTAGCACGGTAATTTGTTTGCCAATTATTTGGTGGATAGTATGCATGAGTAAAAGTGCATTATTGTTTATTTTTGCAGATCAAAGCTTAAACGGTTGGATTTTCGGGGTTTTTATCTCATGGTTTTGCAAAAAGGTGATGAAATCGCATCTGTGGCCACAGTGAGGTACATCTTTTGGATAAGATATGGATTTCTTTTTCCAGTTCTTATTTTCTGTATGCGTTTTGTTATTGATAGACTGTCTGAATGTATACCTAAAGCCTTTCGCATGTAATTCAGGATTCTTGGGCCAAGGCTGGCAGAGATGCCTCTCATTGCCACGTCTTTTCAATTTCGGCGACAGGGTATGTGTCGTGTTTTGATGAACGAGTTGGAGAAGGTACTTTCTAGTGGCTGCATCTTTTGGTATGCTTTCCAGCAGGAAATGTTCATTCATGGATGGAGGAATAACTGGCTTGAACTTTCTTTTCGTTGCAGCTGCTTGTCCAGCTCGGTGTTGAGAGATTGATACTGCCAGCAGCGAGTCAAGTGCGGACAACATGGGAAGCATCCTTTGGATTTTCAGAGATGCCTGTTTCAGATAGGCAAGAACTACTGGGTTATCCCCTCTTGGGCTTTCAGGGGACAACAATGATACAAAAATATCTTCGCCGTTCTATGTGCAAAGCAACAAGGGGTATATATTTGAGAATTTTATTTCTGCCTTCCCCTAACTAGTTTTGTCTAGTTAATTTCTTTACTACATGTACCTTATGCTTCTACTTACTAATCTTGTTTTGGCTTCTGTAGCATCCCATGATACTGGGAGTTCGGCTCTTTTATCTCTGGTATGTTTTTGCATTCATAATCTTTGATTGAGTTGTTCAAGTTCTGAGTATGTTCTACGGTGTGAAATGCATGTTGCTCCTGGTTACTCCTTGATGCTGGCTTGTGTATCTCCTTGAATCCGATTAAAGCTTCATGGCTAGTCATCAAGTTAAACTTTTGGTCGTTGTGCTACATGTTGCAGGTAGCTGGATCAATGGACCAGAGCAGATTTTGCGGATTGTGTTACAAGCGCAAGCTTAGAGACCGGGGTTTTGGAAGAGAAAACAGAATGGGATCTTGCAACGGAGTGTTGCATCGGTACCAATTAGTCTATAAGCGGAGACGAATCTTAGCTGGCAGAGATTGAAGCATCGAAGATAGTTTCTTCTCTTGATCGGGGACATCCACACATTTTCTTTAGTTTCGTTTATAGAGCGTACAGATTCTTTTAATTCCTTCCGCAGCTTTTTGCTGCGAGTGCCAAAGTAGAATTGGGCAAAAGCTGAGTTTTTAGGTTTTTGTTCCGGTTGATCTGTGTGCTAACCCAAGCTCACTGAACATGTAAATTGGACTGAGAAAGTTAAATGCAGATCAAGTTTTGAATTCCCTTCCTGTTCGCTCCTCAATAAACTTGTGCAGAACTTTGAGCAGCTTAATGCCTTTATAGTGTCTCGGCTGGGGAGTAGCCATGCATATTTAAGATGAGTCGATGAATGCATTGTACATGTATGTGTTGGAAGAATGGCATGGACCTTTTTCAGACGACCTGAGTTATTTATGCATTGCCAATTCAAGATCGCTGGACCTTCCTCGATTGCCTTAATAGTCTTTTGAGCTTCGTACTCTCGGGATTGTGTGCTAATCTATGCTGATGAAATTCGCCCCATCTACTGGGCCTGAGGATCGATGATCGACTGGGATTGCAGAACTTGTTCACTCGAGCCTTACTGTACCCAAATGCTGTAGAACTGTCTATCCTTCTACGATCTTAAAGATTCACTTCACTTGCCAAATTATCAAATCTAGCAACTTCAACTGAATCGCCAACGAGTTTGAAAAAAGACAACTATTTACTCATTTGACGAGAAGATCAGGTACAACATAGCAACATTAAAGCTCTCCATTCCACTCAATAATTACCAATGATTTAATGGGTTTATTAAAACCGCCTCCTTTTAATAAAACAGCACATTGGTTTGCCGGTTTATATAAATTAACTAATCTTAGATGAAATGTGATGCTATCCCAGCGTGCAAAGAAACAGTAACATGTGGGACAACATCGTACCATGTGACTCGCCTTGTTCACTTTGTCTTTTTCTCTTTCTTGTTAATTCCTTTCTTTTTCTCTTTTTGAGTAATATGGCCAAAAATTCAATTTTCCTTAGTGTACTTATTTCACTTGCCATTACCTTTTCTTCTAGGTTGGACTCTCCATGGGGGTGAATTAGTTATTGTACCTCGCCTTCTCCCTCTAGGACCACTTTCAATTGATTTTGCATAGACATTATTTTGAGAGCGACATACTAAATAAGATAAAATTGGAAAATACATCTCTAGAAAGAGATTGGAGGTTGAACTTTTCAAATCCCGACATTTTGAGGAAGGAATGCGGTACCATCTCATAAAAACACATGGAAAAGTAGGTCAATTGAAACCACTCGGTTAAGCTTAGATAGGGACAATAGCGTGTTGGTTATCGCTTCTTGGTCAGAGAACGGAGGATCTAACTATACCACAAAAAAAAAAAAAAAAAAAATCTTTTTTATTTTCTAAATTGAGCTTGCAAATTTGACATGTTTCATCTTTAGAAGACAAGTAAAAATGCACCTAAAAAATTAATTTCTCAAAAAAATGTGATAAAAAAGAATTTTATTGGGCACCTGCGTCCGATCCACGTCTTTAATTATTTCGTCAATCCACTTTTCTCGAACTTCTAGAATTAAGAATTCATTTGGGTTCACATGGAAGTCCTGTCAATTAATAACTGGATAAGAACAAGAGGGATCAAAACCTTCGGTTAGTCTCCTCGTGTGTCTCCACATTTTTCTTTTGTCAACCGCCGCAAGTGGAGAGGCAAACTTTGCAATCCTTTGGGGGAAAGACGGGCTAGTTGCAGAAGTCAAGATGAGCACGTGGGTGTGGAATAGTGGTGCTAATGACATATTTCGCTCTCGAGAATCAATATGGACATGATCCAAGGTTGATTCATTCGTGGATTAGAAATGGTGACCCTGTGATTGATACATCGCAATCGACTCATTGCAAAGGTGAAATCAATCCTTTCGAATTTGTGCAATAATATGTTTTTTTTTCAAAAGCGTGGAATCTCGTTTTAAGTGGCGGTGAATAAATAGGAAATTATCTCATTAGTCATATATATATTGTATTACGATTGTCAATTCAGTTTTAAATTTCTCAATTTTACTAATTATTGTTCTAAGTCTTTGGGTGAATATCCAATTTAGTACTTTCAACAATTTTTTGAAAATTGCTAATATAGTGATATGTCACGTAGGACATCAACGATTTTGATGAATATTGACTGAAAGAACTATATTAAAATTTCACGCAAAAGTTTATGACTGAATTTGTATCTGTATTATAGGTTTAAAGACTAATTGGGTAATTTTCTTAGTAGATAAATATTTATCACGATTAATTATTTAAAATTTTCGTTAGATTTTTAATTAAAACTTGAATAACAGCCGGTGGCGTTAAGGTTGTTGCATCTGAGGCAAATGAACATCCTTATCCAGTCCTCTCTTTGTTTTTATTTATTTTAAAAGGAGAACCCTAATAAACCATTTGTCCTAGTATGCGGAGACCAAATCTCTTTGTCTAAGTGGATTGCGTAGTGGATGGGGTATCACTTTCTTAAATTAGTGTGAAATATGTGGACATGGTAAGGATTTTTTTATCTCTTTCTAAGGAATAAAATCTGCTTTTTTCTAAGTAATTTGGATTTAAAAGATGTGGAATAATTGGAAAAAAAAAAATCCAAATTACCTTTGTTGATGGCATTTGTATGTCATATGACATAGAAAGCAACAAATTCAATTTTGTGTGGACGGAAAATTCCGAGTTTGTGAATTATTTATGTGTACTCTGGGAATGCATGAGTGCTTTCTCACTAGCTAGTGTTCTAGATGCGACTGACCTATGTGTTCTAGCTACCCTAGGCTACACATTTTGTTGATTGATTTGATTCCATCAAATTCTACCAGCCTGGAAAATCTAAGTTGAAAATGACCCAACATGTATATAAAAATTATTTGGTTCCATAATATGAAGATTCCTTCGTGGATGACTACGAAAATCTAACCTGAGCTTTGCCCTAAAATTACACTTGTGATCTCCTAATTTTTAAAGTACTACATTTTGCACCCTTTGAGCTTTCTAACCCTTCAATTTGCACCCAAACAGTATATTCTTTACATGCTCATCCTCAGTAAAAATGGTTTTGTAGATATAAAATTACGCAAATCGCAAAGAGGTTTGTGTGAATCTATGTAAATTAGTTGTATTGAAAGGTCTAAATACCCTTATTTTGTTATGTAAAAAAGTTCCATATCGGTCCAACTTTACTTAGGATGATAGGTTTTCGGGCCCATGACCAATCATGATGGATGAGTACTTCTTTTGAAGTAACACTAGCATACAACTAGAATCAGACATGAAATTCAATTATCATGTTTTTGTGTCCTTTTTAGGGGTTTTGCACAACTAAATGTGCACGAGACTATATATGTCTACGATGACACGTGATAATTGAATTCGAGAAATCAATGTCATTGATTGAGTCAATCTCATAAGTTAGACATGTCAATTGAATTTTTTAAACTATTGTCAGAATATTAGGTATTTCTGTCAATCTTTATGAAAACATTGTGTTTGTTTGCTCCACTTCTATGTTTTGTGAATGAGCGGCTAATGATAGGCCACTACAAGGTCATGTCCTCAATTCCTTCCAACATCATTGATTTTTGTTGGGGCGGCTATTCATAAATCACACCTTATGATCTCAACTAATCTATTTAGATTCATTTCTCGAAAAATAAATTACTCAGAAAATACTTTTCTAAACATGACCGTTCACAATGCCTAATACTTTTTGTTACCATGAAAACATTTTTCATTTGCTCATTTTTTTAAACCTTAAAAACGACTAATTAGGGAAACATTCTCAAAATCGTCGATTTTCCACCAAACAAATGGGATTTAGCGAGTTCATTTTTACTCTATATTTTCATTTTCCAGTTGGGGAACTTATATTATTTACACTAGAGGTATGACCATTATACAATAGAACTTTTTATTTTCCTCTAAATTAGGGCTAGTAACAATCACGACACATCTTAAAAGTCCATGATGCCATCAAAACAAATCTCATATCTTCCAAATCTCTCTAATAATGTCTTGGCCGACCTTTGATATATGAAACGTGGTACCTTGTCAAAAAACGTGACTTTCATGGCGTTTGACTTTGATGAAGGATGGCTCCCTAAGTTTTCCTCCTCAGAGAGGAAGAACGCACAACTTGCTGGCAAAAAGCCACTCAAAAGAAGCCAATTAGGGTCGTGTCACCTCAAAATTAGTGGTTCAGACACGCAAAAATTTTAAAAAACTAATAAAGAAATAAATAAAACGTAAAACAAATTGTGGGCTTTGCTTAAAGTCATTGTGATTCCCAAATAGCAATTGGCCAATGTGATTTTGCTGGGTTAGTGAACTCCTCATCTATCTATAAGATGATATCATTGAGCAGTCCACGGCTCAATAGGTCAAAAGGCTTGCCATCACAATAATTGTTCAAGTGCCATCCAATTGGTGCTGTCCTCTATTTCAAATATTTAACTTTCTATAAAGCATATGACCCTTCAATTTATTTAGTTTTTATTCAGCGTGAAGCGCCTAAAACCTGTCCAAATATGCAAACGCACAATGATATTTTTCAATACCTTCTGAAAATTATATAACATGTAAACATCTTATCATGTAGAGTTCATATTATACAAGTCTTACCATGTGTACGCGACGTGTCCTTTCGCTTACTTTTAGATTAGGTATACAACGACAAAGGAGGAGAAGCATATAACTTTTTAGTTCCTAATTATGAAAATTGTACTTCTATATCAACACTCAATCCAAGATATCGAACATATCAAATGACAATTAAGTAGACAGAAGGAGGACAAATACACAGGCACTGATCTACGAAGCTTAACTAATCCCATGCCAAGATTCAATGAAACCGAACCCTAAAATGAGAACAGTGGGCAGCTATCCATCACAACATCTCATAGAATTCTACATCAAACCCTAGAAAACAGATGAGTTCCTATAGAATTCGGATGCTATAATTGATTATATTCTTCATGTATTGATTTGGTATATGCTGTTTTCTCACTTGTAGATGGACCCTCATGCTTGTCTAAATCAAATCGAATGCCAATAGATTCCAACACTCCCATCAATCACGCTCGGTGAATTTCAAGAGCTGTCGGTGGGACCATTACATCTGGGGCATGTGATTCAAATTTGTTTGGTGGTTGGTTCCCCAGTCTCTTTCAACTTGGCCAGGCACGCGGGGTTGTACGATGAACTTCCATTTAATTATCGTTCAACATATCTGGAATTCGCCGACTCCAGAGGCTGGTGGGCCCCGCACGGTAATTATGGTAAGTTCTGTTGAAATGGCGGGCGTGACCGTCCCGATATTCGTCTAGCGACGGCTGTCGTTCAATATATCAATTTATCAGCTTATGACATCCGTTAATATCCCCCATCACATGGTTTCTGGTCTCACCTATTACCGACGGAGGCTCCGATGTACATGGCTTCTTTGCTTTTCAACGCACGATGACAAAGACGTCGTGTCAATCGGTGGATTTCGCTTGTCGTCTAAAGAAGTTATCCGAATGTGGTTTTCAGTAATTAGGTATTTAGGATATTGAAGTGACAAAAAAGAAGATATTACATCGGCTTTTATGGTCCGAAACATAGCTCTTGAAAGAACACAGCACTAACCACATAATCCACCAACTCGAAGGGAAAGAAAAGTTGGATTCACACTCCTTCGATATAGACCGATAACTTTTTTATTTAAGCAGTAATTTCCAACTGGCGACAATTAATATCTGCCAAAAACTAGCATCTCAATCTTCATCTCTCTCTGACAAATAAAAAAATCTTCATCTCTCATGTGTGGGTCATGCATGCTCTGATGCATCGAATAATGCTCAAATCTTCATCTCCTATTTCAGAGCTAAGTCAGATTTTCTTTCCATAACAATTATCAAAAATAGAAAAAAAAGAATAATCAATACTGACAATAATATAGAAAAATTATGCAGAAAAGGAGTTGGTTATCCGGAGTCTTATAGGCATTAGCCTCCAGAGATGTTAGTTGCGTCGGTAGAGACATTCGAGCTGATATTTGTCGTTCACTTATGCGAGGTTTCTGGTTAAAAGCCCTGAATGGTCAACAGTAATAGAGATGAGTTATGCAAGCAAAGAGTTGCTTTTTCGGGATCCCTTTCGGCATTAGCCTCCAGCGAGGTTCGACGTGTCGGTTTAGACATTCAAGCTGATGCTCCTCGTCTGCTTATATGACGTTTCTGGTTAGAAATCCTGCTTCGAAGTTCAATCAGATTATTCTACCTGTTCAGCACGCTTGCCTGCGCTGCGCACAAGCAAATACATACGAACACGCGTGCTGCACATGCACGACAGGACGATACAAAAGCACAAGAGGAACCCGAGATCTATTCGTTGGCGCATGCGGCTATGAGTATCTGGAAATATGCCTACCCTGTAAAAACATCAGAAGCTTAATTTGGGGGAGGATTTTGTTTACATTTCACATCACGAAAACACCAACTCTGTACAACACTTAGATCTGGGTCATCCTGGCGTACCCTTTATAATGTCTACATCAACCTCGACTCTCGTATACTGATTACACATAGCACTTAAGACAGGATAGAGGTTATCTATTTAACATAATCGAAAACCTAACTGCACCGCCTCTCGGGGGTGGTTGATTGGCCCATCGGAGGGGCCTCCGATAAGATAGGACACAGGTTATGTAATTCACTTAATTGAAAACCTACTTACTCCTCCCCAGGATTAAGATCATAACAGCTTCAGCTATTGCCGAAGATGATTTTCTTGATGACATTGCCTCTCGGAGGTGGTTGATTGCCGTAGGATGGGGCTGGATGGGGCCTCACAGGCGGCGGCGGGTTTGATGGTTGAGTACTCATCTTCTTCTTCTTCTTCTTCTTCTTCTTCTTCCTCCTCCACTTGCTCCTTGAGTAGTGTTAGGTGAGTGAGTTTTTGCGTGCGCCGCTGCTGAAGAGAGCTCAGAGAGGCTCAGCAGCTACTCGTTGAGATTTATACACACGCTGCCACAAGTTGGAGTATTTTATACAACCTTCTTTCTTTGTTTTCCTTAGACCCACGTGGTTTAAGATCCCTCACTTGTTTCCAAAGCTCTAATCACCACATGCCAAAATAACTCAAGCGGGCACGTGAAGTGTGGGTCAGTCATCAATCATGATGCCGAGACGACACCGTTGAAGGCTCGAGCATATTGGCGTCGTAAGAATTCAAACGGGTTACTGAAGTGATTATCGTGATGCATCTTATTGCTCAAAGAGCGGGTGTGAAACAGTGCGCCCCGGTCTTCCTTTCGAGGTTAACGTAAGTAGAAGCGTGTCTCGTACGCTTTGGCGATGTTGTCGGAATGTAAACGTCTTCGGATGGAGACCGTTGGATCTAGTGAAAGATAGTTAGATGATGGAAGGGCTTCAAACATTCCATACATGAATCTTGCTAATTGAAACTCGAACGATGACACGGCACTTTGTTAGGGGAAATTCAATGTATCTAATTCAACATATGACATACATCATGATGTTTTGTTTGTATTTGAAAGTTGGTTACTTTTAAATTAAAAAGTCCTACTCAAAATTGTTGCGGTGTTGACTCTCATTGATACAGCAATTTTAATTAGGGTTAGTGGTACTGAGCTATCATAAAAAGTCTAGCCCATCATTTTTCTAGCAATTGAAGCCATATAATAATATTAATAGATGCATATAGCAAAGAATTAAAGGCATTTGGACGTGCCGGTCTCATGAAACATTTTCAATTTTTTTTAATCTTAGGTAAAAGTTAAATAAATTCCATAATCGCAAACCTTTTATGAATCAACCATTATTAAATTGAGCTCTCCACATTTTATCTTGTCCGGACGAGTCTTCCACGCTTTTAAAATGTGCAACGAGTGCTGGACATGTTCGTCCATTAGCACTTGTCGGCATCGAAGTAAACCGCTTTCGATGATCGGCGAATTGAATCAATGTATTTTAAAAAAGTGAAAAAGCTCAATCGGCCAAAAATTAAATATTTTAAAACTCGATTGATCAATTGGGCCAACAGTTTCATGCCCGAACGAATAAGATGACGAGGAATGACACAAGCAGAGTGACGTGCGTTTGGTCAAGTGGCATGACTTGTTTGGAATCAAATGTGCAACTTGCGTGGAGCAAATGTGGTACGTGGCTCTTTGTTCGCCTTTCAGTTTATGTTAATTGTCCGGATACCGCTTTCTTCCCCATATTATGAAATTTTAAGGAATTTCGTGCTTTGAATTCAAGATTGCACTCACACGTTCATTCGTTCTTGCACCGCACCGCTCCGTTTCTCATTATAAGATATTATATGAGCAATAATTGAATGGATAATTCTCTAGAAAGTCTTTACGAGAGTCAATTCAATCCAAAATTTTTTAATTCGATTAATTTTATCTCGACCTTTTGGCAATTATTCGGTGTAATCATTCCGGCCAAAATTGGGTTTTTGACCAAAATCATTAATGTTGCTGTCCAATCAGTACCGTGCAAGTATTATATATTTAAGATATTTTGGATAATTATCCCAATATTTAGTCATAGTAGGAACCCATTCTAGAGCCCAAGCAATTAGGGCAATTATCTAAAACAGAAAAAAGAAAAAAGAAAAAAAAATGTATGATCTGTGTTTTTGTTTTCCTTCCTTTTTTAAATTGTGAGATACGAGTGGATCTCTTTCCCTTAATATAACTCCCTCAAGTATAATTTCGAATTGTAATTACAAGCTTTCAGAAAGGCAGAGGTCTATGAGGGGGATTGGCATCAGACCATGGTCAAAACCCTAGCTATTATTCGGATCTTTGTCATCATCTTGATTATTCAAAGTTTCCTTTTTTCAAGTGATGGTTGATTGGAATCCTTGCCTACCAGAACGTTTGAACTCTATTTTGAACAATCCCAATATCAAATCTTATCTTTGTTTAGGACATATGGATTGGTTTGCTTCCCTTTTGAGTTAGTGAACTTTAACCCCCGCATTATTGTCGTGTGTATTTTTTGGTATTGTAAACCTACCGTATACTTATTATCTAAAAGTTTAAACAATTAAGTGAAAGTAAGATTTGATATTTGGGTGTTTGGACGGATCATTGTAAAATTTTTAGATTTAGCACGAATCATCACGGGGTGTATGAATGCTTTCTAACTAGTGGTTTCTTACCTTGAAATGGCTTTAGCTTTTGCTTTTTACTCAAAATTTATCGTCGAAATAGAAGAAAATCTTTTAATGGAGAAATCATGAGAGCAATTTAAGGCGACTTAAAACGTTAGCATCTTGTGTATTTCTCTCTAAATATATGCAGTACATTCAACGTTAACCAAAACCTAAAACTCTAAAATCAAAAGAAAAGCCAAAACTACTACCAAATACCCATATATGATCTTTTAACATTTGGAAATTTACTTTAGTGAATTACGCGCAGACCATCATATTAGTTTCATAAGAAACCTAAGTAAGCAAACCCTAGAAACCTCACGTTGTTTTGTATAAGTATCACATGTCTCATGTGAAGAGATTTCTTGATTGATGGTGTTTTGACACGTTGTCTCAACACGCTCGTTAGTTTCGAACTTTCGGATCACAGATAGTGCGAAATAATTATGGCTAAAATCAAATAATTTGTAGTGGGTGCGTAATATTTATGGTAACGCAAAGATGGGATTATTGGATATGATCGCCTTCTCCATCCATTATTGATATTTGTATTCACAACCAAATCAAACAACCCAGCTGGCACTAATGAATTCCCCACGAACTGAAAGAAGAAAGGAGAGATGGAGACAAAGTTTTACGGATGACCGATTCTTCTGGTGCTAAATGATTGCATTTAATAAAAAAGCTCATTGCATACCAGAGTAACCGAGCAAAGCACCCACGTGCAACGCACAAAAGGAAAAAGGAAAAGGTGAAAACTTGGCGGGTCACACCGTGCTGAGGTGAGGCATGCTGGCACTGGGAATGGACATCGGATCGGGCCCTTTTGACCATCCTCTTCCAGGGCAACTTTTTCTTCATACAGCACACGATCCATTATCATTCGGTTTGGAAGTTCGATCATACCAGGAATGATTCTAGGTTACTTGTCTTGATCTTCTTCTTGGCGAAAAGAGTGTTTATTTCAAGTTATTTCTCATATTTTGATGATGTTTTCCTTGTGAACGAGTGCGACTCTCACTCGAGGGGAATTTATTAAAAAAAAAAGAGTGTTTATTTCGAGTTATAATCAATTTAATCTTGAAATGTTTTGACTTCGCCGATTTAATGCTTAACCTTTTGATAGTTTGCTAACTCTGACCAATTTTGATTAAAAATCGCTGACATGGATGTTGGTTGTGCCATGTAGGACGATCGATGCTAAAATGGACAATTTTTTTTTTCTTTTTTGTAACTTTTAAAAATGTTGAGTTTTTAAATAATTTTTTATTTTCTGTTTTCTTTGTAGTTGTAATTGGCCTTTGCCTAGGCCGCAGGCAAGGGTGCGAAGGCCCTTGCTAGCGGTCGACGAGGATTTGTAGGCCTTTTCCCTAGTGGCTGACGCACAATGAAAAAAAAAAAAAGAAAAGGAAAAAAAATTAAAAATTCAATTCCTTTAAAAAAATTGCAAAAAATTGTCCACGTTAATGCTAACTGTATCACATAGTAGAGTGGCAGATGTCCACATCAATGATTTTTGACTGAAATTGATTAGGAAAACTAAATTGTCAAATTGTCAAAATGTTTGAAATTAAATTGGTTAAATTGAAAGGTTTAAAACATAATTGACATTCGTACAATAAAATTAAGACTTTTTTTTTCATAGTCTCCCACTCAAGTGAGAATTGTACTCTTTCACAAGGAAAACACTTTCAAAATATGAGAAATAACTCGAAATAAATGCTCTTTCGGACAAGAAAAATTCAAGACAAGTGACCTAGAATCACTCCCAGTATTATCAAACTTCCAAATGAATAGTCAAAAGAATCGATCTTATATAAATATGAGAGAAATGTATCTTGTACTCGACCTGCCTGTATGGGATGGTCAAAAAGTTTAGGATATACATTATGAAATCTTGTTGAAACTACTTTATTCTTTCTTTATAGCCCCGCCAGTCCCTCATGTTGGTATTGAAGTAGCTCTATCTCAAGCCAACGAATGAGCTAGTTCAACTAACATAGTCATTGAGTATAAGATAGGCTAGAATAAAGGCTAGTGTAGCCCTCCCCAGTTGTTTGATCTAATATTGACCGGGTCCCGAATTCCATAGGTCCTCGGTCCGACCTCTTGTAGTGGTTCTCGCTTTCAATACAGTGGGACAGGGCCTTACTTGCTTAGCGTGCTCCTAACGTGGGCGTTTTTCAAGAATAAGATCTCTTCTTTCTTTTGAGAACAAGTACTTCGGTAAGTGAAAAAAAAGCTTACTTAAAGGCACGAATTAAAGTAGAGCAAAAAAATTGAGACCATAGAGTGCCTATGATCTCCTATTAAAGGCGACGTATGAGAGAAAATCGAATATGCTCCAAATATGATGTTTGTAGCTTGACAACGGAGGGAGTCGGACCTATCGCCTTGGTCTAATCTGTGCACATAAATAGGTCCATTCATCAGATACTATAGGCCATCTCATGGGACCTTGCTGCACAAGCATCGCGGAAATCATAACATCTGGTTGATTTCCCCGAGTTGATGTCCATGATAATCAAACCAAGGATCTTTAGTAGGTCCATTGACCGTGCATAAAGCTCTAGGAGATTTTCGTCACATGAGTAACGTTTATATTTCGAGTCAATTATTGAATTAGGTTTTTCTATGATGATAATGATCCAAGGGACAGGATAAAAGTCTTTGAAAACGTATGCTGTCATGCTCCAATGTTGGCAGCTAATGCCCTCTGGAAATCACAAGTCACGGCTGAATTTTGACCACCTTCCTTTTGGGCATTTTCGTCCTTTTTCCTGCTCTGGGTCAAACGATGTTTGTGGTGTCTAGTCGAAGACGAATTTGCACGAATTATTCAGTGTCTAAATCCAGTCACCAGTCAACACTTGAGTTCGTCTGGCCATCACGTATCCACATCCTGTGCATCTCGTATCTTCTCCTCACGTTTCGTTCTCAGCACTTTTCTGATGTATTCCGGTAGGGATTGATGTTTGATAAGCTCTATAATTTGACTCCCGGGGCTAATGTTTTCTGCCATTGCAGGGTTGGAAGAATCGTGCTAAAACCATATTTTTGGTTAGTAAATTACAAGTTATGTATTTCACCACATGCAAATTTAACTAGAATTAAATTTTGGTGTAACATATTTGTAAACCCGCTAATCGAGAAAGTTGGAAACATGCCCCTTTTGCAAGTCTTCTTGGCTAAAAGAGAATTGATCCGAATTGAAAGGTCTGTAGAAAATCTAAATTGGTTGGTTTAAGGCTAGGATACTCAACCTCATCTCCCTTAAATTAGGCACAACTTCGATCAATCGTGTGTTGTTCCCCATATAGTACAATCTTCATATAGAAAAAAAAGAGTAAAACAAGAATGTAGTAGTGTAGCCATGTACCTTCTGCATTATCAGAAAATAGGGTGTAAGATTAAATAGGTGTTTTGCTTGTTGTCACGACCTCCCTTTCGGCGCCCTATTGCGCGGACGCCTGCGGAGGCTAATGGCTTGCTAAGTCTATTATGCTTAGCTCAGGCTTTCCCAAGCTCACCAATTCACAACTTATGCTCTGAGTTTTTAACTTGTAAGTTAATTTTAAATATGAGTCATCACTAATCAATTTGGGGTGGGTTGATTAGAAACCCAAACGAAATATTAGGAGAAATATTTCGTTCTCGTGCAACCAGAGAAATTAGGATCGATGACTTGATTACACTAGTTAATCACTTATGCCTTTTCCGCTACCTAATCTTATTTAAACCCTAAGGCCTTTTGGATTTTTAAGGATTTTTCATGCATTTTTTGGAGAAAAACATATTTTTGGTCTTTTTTCTATTTTTTATGAACATAAAATGCATTTTCGGATTTTTTTTGATTTTTTTGAAAATATAAATCATTTTTGACTTCTTCTGATTTTTTGGGAAATGTAGAATATTTTTTTTTTTTTAATTTCTGAAAAAATAATTTATTATTATTATTATTTTTTGATTTCTGTATTATCAGGAGTAGTTGGATCACTTCGCTGTTTTCATCAAGTCGATTGGTTTTTCATGGTCTTGTGCTTTGTGATGGTTGTGCTACGGTGGGAAGACCTAGGAGTAAGCTTTCTCATGTTGAAATTAGTTTTAGAGCTGGCTTATTTGGCTTGTCTGATCCCTTTTTTTCTAACAAGAACAGAAACATGGAAAAAAGGAAAAAGAAGAGATAGAAAGGCTTTCTTTTAAATATTATCTAGTTGAGCTTTGTGATGAACTGTCTCATACACCACAGGTACTGTAAAGAAAACTGTAGTGGGTAGAAGGAAGTTGCTTGTTCTCTCTCTTTTCCTTTTACTTCACATTATTCTGTTGGTGACCTTTTCTCTTTCCCATGATCATATAGATTGGCAGCATACTAGCACGGTAATTTGTTTGCCAATTATTTGGTGGATAGTATGTATGAGTAAGATGTGCATTATTGTTTATTTTTGCAGATCAAAGCTTAAACGGTTGGATTTTCGGGGTTTTTAATTCATGGTTTTGCAAAGAGGTGATGAAATCGCATCTGTCGCCACAGTGAGGTACATATTTTGGATAAGATATGGGTTCCTTTTTCCAGTTCTTATTTTCAGTATGCATTTTGTTATTGATAGACTGTCTGAATGTATACCTAAAGCCTTTCGCATGTAATTCAGGATTCTTGGGCTGAGGCTGGGAGAGATGCCTCTCATTGCCACTTCTTTCCAATTTCGGCGACAGGCTATGTGTCGTGTTTTGATGAACGAGTTGGAGAAGGTACTTTCTAGTGGCTGCATCTTTTGGTATGCTTTCCAGCAGGAAATGTTTATGCATAGACGGAGGAATAACTGGCTTGAACTTTCTTTTCGTTGCAGCTGCTTGTCCAGCTCGGTGTAGAGAGATTGATACTGCCAGCAGCGAGTCAAGTGCGGACAACATGGGAAGCATCCTTTGGATTTTCAGAGATGCCTGTTTCCGATAGGCAAGAGCTACTGGGTTATCCCCTCTTGGGCTTTCAGGGGACAACAATGATACAAAAATATCTTCGCCGTTCTATATGCAAAGCAACAATGGGTATATATTTGAGAATTTTATTTATGCCTTCCCCTAACTAGTTTCGTCTAGTTAATTTCTTTACTTCATGTACCTTATGCTTCTACTTACTAATCTTGTTTTGGTTTCTGTAGCATCCCATGACACTGGGAGTACGGCCCTTTTATCTCTGGTATGTCTTTGCATTCATCATCTTTGACCGAACTGTTCAAGTTTTGACTATGTTCTATGGTGTGAAATGCATGTTGGTCCTGATTGCTCCTTGATGCTGGCTTATGTATCTCCTTGAACCTGATTAAAGCTTCATGGCTAGTCATCAAGCTAAACTTTTGGTCGTCGTGCTACGTGTTGCAGGTAGCTGAATCCATGGACCAGAGCAGATTTGCGGATTGTGTTACAAGCGCAAGCTTAGAGACAGGGGTTTCGGAAGAGAAAACAGAATGGGATCTTGCAACGGAGTGTTGCATCGGTACCAATTAGTCTATAAGCGGAGACGAATCTTAGCTGGCAGAGATTGAAGCATCGAAGATAGTTTCTTCTCTTGAACGGGGACATCCACACATTTCCTTTAGTTTCGTTTATAGAGCGTACGGATTCTTTTAATTCCTTCCGCAGCTTTTTGCTGCGAGTGCCAAAGTAGAATTGGGCAAAAGCTGAGTTTTTAGGTTTTTGTTCCGGTTGATCTGTGTGCTAACCCAAGCTCACTGAACATGTAAATTGGACTGAGGAAGTTAAATGCAGATCAAGTTTTGAATTTCCTTCCTGTTCGCTCTTCGATAAACTTGTGCAGAACTTTGAGCAGCTTAATGCCTTTATAGTGTCTCGGCTTAGGAGTAGCCACGGATATTTGGAGTGCGCATGACAAAATTTCTGGAACAGAAATTGATTTCTGGCTAGAAATTGAGAACTCAATTTCTATTTCAGAAATTGAAAAGTTAAAAATTTTAGTTTTTGATTTCTTCTTCAAATTAATTTTTGGAATAAAAATATGTTCTAGAAATAGAAAAATCAAATTGCGTTACCAAATGGATTTCTGTTCAAAACTTGTTCCGGGGAACATAGAAACAGAGAAATAGAAAAGTATAAATTTTATCATGCGCACCTTAAGATGAGTTGATGAATGCATCGTACATGTATGTGGTGGAAGAATGGCACCGAGTAATTTATGCATTGCCAATTCAAGATCACCGACCTTCCTCGATTGCCTTAATAGTCTCTTGAGCTTCTTACTATCGGGATTGATTGGTGGGATTGTGCGCAAATCTATGTTGATGAAATTTGCCCTATCTACCTGGGCCTAAGGATCGATGATCGGTTGATATTGCAGAACTTGTTCACTAGAGCCTCACTGTACCCAAATATTGTAGAAATGTCTATCTTTCTACGATCTTAAGGATTCACTTCACCTACCAAATCACCAAATCATTTTCTCATTTGACGAGAAGATCATGTACGACATAGCAACATTAAAGCTCTCCATTCCACTCAATAATTACCAATAATTTTATGGGTTTACTAAAACAGCCTCCTTTTAACAAAACAGCACATTGGTTTGCCTATTTATATAGATTAACTGATCTTAGATGAAATGTGATGCTATTCCAGCGTGCAAAGAAACAGTAGCATGTGGGACAACATCGTACCATGCATGGTACTCGCCTTGTTCACTTTGTCTTCTTCTCTTTCTTGTTAATTCCATTCTTTTTTTTTTTTTTGAGTACTATGGCGAAAAATTCAATTTTCTTTAGTGCACTTTTCTCACTTGTCATCACCATTTCTTCTACGTTCGACTATCTATGGGATGAATTAGTTATTGTAACTTTCCTTCTCCCTCTGGGACCACTTTTGGTTGATTTTGCATAGACATTATTTTGAGAGCGACATACTAAATGAGATAAAGTTGAAAAATACATCTCTAGAAATAGATTGGTGGTTGGACTTTTCAAATCCCAACGTTTTGAGGAGGGAATACGGTATCATCTCCAGAAAAACACATGGAAAAATAAGTCAATTGGAAACACTTGATTAAGCTTAGACAAGGACAATGGCGTATTGGTTATCGCTTCTTGGTTAGAGAAAGGACGATCTAACTACAAAAAAAAAAAAAAAAAAAAATCCTTTTTAATTTCTAAATTGAGCTTGCAAATTCGACACATTTCATCTTTAAAACGACAAATGAAAATGTACTTAAAAAATTAATTTCTCAAAAAAATGTGATAAAAAAGAATTTTATTGGGCACCTGCGTGCGACCCACGTCTTCAATTATTTCATCAATTATAACTTGCCACTTTTCTCAAACTTCTAGAATTAAGAATTCATCTGGGTTACATGGAAGTCCTCCCAATTATTAACTACATAAGAAAAAGAGGGATCAAACCCTTTGGTTAATCTCCTCGAGTGTTTCCACATTTTTCTTTTGTCAACCGCCGCAAATGGAGAGGCAAATTTTGCATATCTTTGGGGGAAAGGTGGGCTATCCACATAAGTCAAGATAAGCACGTGGGTGTGGAATAGTGGTGCTAATGACATTTTTCACACTCAAGAATCAATATGGATATGATTTAAGGTCGATTCGTTCGTGGATTTGTGCAATAATATTTTTTTTTTCAAAGGCAGGGAGTCTCAATTTGAGTGGCCATGAATAAAGAAGATGTTATCTCAGTAGTCATATATATATAGTATTACGATTGTCGATTTAGTTTTAAAGTTTTCAATTTTGTTAACTATTGTTCTAAGATTGTTCTAAGTATTTGGGTGAAGATCCAATATAGTCCTTTCAATAATTTTTCGAAAATTGTTAATATAGTGATGTGTCATGTGGGACGTCAGATGATGACTAGTAAGCCATGTTAGCAATTCTGACAAATATCGATTGAAATGATTATATTAAAATTTCGCATAAAATTTTAAGATTTATTGAAAAATGACTAAATTTGCATCCTTATTATAGGTTTAAAGACTAATTTTGCAATTTTCTTAGTAAATAAACATTTATCACAATTAATTATTTAGATTTTTCATTAGATTTTTAATTGAAACTTGAATAACAGCTGGTGGCATTAAGGTTGTTACATCTGAGGCAAATGAACATCCTTATCCAGTCCTCTCTTTGTTTTTATTTATTTTAAACTTAGAAGAACCCTAATAATCCATTTGTCCTAGTATGCGGAGACCAAATCTCCTTGTCTAAGTGAATTGCGCAGGTATCACTTTTTTAAATTAGTGTAAAATATGTGGACATGGATGAGGATTTTTATCTCTTTCTTAGGAATAAAATCTGCTCTTTTTCTAAGTAAAATGGATTTAAAAGATATGGAATAATTGGGGGAAAAAAATTCCAAATTACCTTTGTTGATGGCATTTGCAAGTCATATGACGTCAAAAAGCAACATATTCAATTTTGTGTGGACGGAAAATTCCAATTTTGTGAATTATCTATGTATTACTTTGGGGAATGCTTGAGTGCTTTCTGACTAGCTAGTGTCCCAGATGCGACTGACCTATGTGTTGTAGCTACCCTAGGCTACACATTTTGTCGATTGATTTGATTCTATCAAATTATACCAACCTGAAAAATCCAAGTTGAAAAGGACCCAACATGAATATAAAATTTATTTGGTTCTACAGTATGAAGATTCCTTTGTGGATGATTACAAAAATTTAACCTGAGCTTCGCCCTAAAATTACACTTGTGATCTCCTAATTTTTGAATTCCTACATTTTTTAGCCTTTGAGCTTTCAAACCCTTCAATTTACACCAAAATAATATATTCTTTACATGCTCATCCTCAGTAAAAATGGTTTTTTAAATATAAAATTATGCACGTCACAAAAGGATTTACGCAAATCTATGTAAATTATTCGTATCGAAAGGTATAAATGCCCTTATTTTGTTACATAAAAAGGTTCCATATCGGTCCAACTCCACTTAGGATGGTAGGTCTTCGGGGCCACAATCACGTCGGATGAGTACTTCTTTTGAAGTAACACTAGCATACAAATAGAATTGGACATGAAATTTGATTACCATGTTTTTGTGTTCTTTTTAGGGGTTTTGCACAACCAAACTTGCACGGAACTATATATGTTTGTGATGACACGTGATAATCAAATCCGAGAAATCAATGTTATTAATTAAGTCAATCTCATCAGTTAGACATGTTGATTAAAATTTTCAAACTATTGTCAAAATATTATGTATTTCTGTCAACCTTTATGAAAACATTGTGTTTGCTCCACTTCTATGTTTTGTCAATGGTCAACTAACAATAGGCCTCTACAAGGTCATGTCCTTAGTTCCTTTCAACGCCATTAATTTATGGCAGGTTGGCTATACATAAATCAAGCCTTATGATCTCAACTAATCTATTTAGATTCATTTCGCGAAAAATAAATGACTCAAAAAATACTTTTCTAAACATGACCGTTCACATCATTTACCAAAAAAAAGAAATAGTCATTTTAAATCACAATCTATGACTAATACTTTTTGTCATAGTGAAATTTTTTTTCGTATCTCATTTTTTTAAAACCTTAAAAACGACTATATAGGAAAACTTTCTCAAAATAATCGATTTTCTACCAAACAAACGGGATCTAGCGAGTTCATTTTTACTCTATATTTTCATTTTCCAGTAGGGGAACTTATATTATTTGCACTAGAGTTATGAACATTATACAATAGAACTATTTATTTTCCTCTAAATTAGGGCTAGTGACAATCACGACCCATCTTAAAAGTCCATGATGCCATCAAAACAAATCTCGTATCGTCTAAATCTAAACTAACTACTCTCTAATAATGTCTTGGCCGACCTTTGATATACGAAACGTGGTACCTTGTCAAAAAAACGTGCCTTTCATGGCGTTTGACTTTGTTGAAGGATGGCTCCCTAAGTTTTCCTCCTCGGAGGGGAAGAGAGCACAACTTGCTGGCCAAAAGCCACTCAAAAGAAGCCAATCAGTGTCGTCTCTCACCTCAAAATTTGTGGTTCAGACACACAAAAATAAAAAAGAAAACAAATAAATAAAATAAATAAAAAATTGTGGGCTTTGCTTAAAGTCAATGTGATTCCCAAATAGTAATTGGCCAATGTAATTTTGCTGGGATAATGAATTCCTCATCTATCTATAAGATGATACCAATGAATGGTCCACGGCTCAATAGGTCAAAAGACTTGCTATCACAATAATTGTTCTAGTGTCATCCATTTAGTGCTGTCCTCTATTTCAAATATTTAACCTTCTATAAAGCATATGACCCTTCACTTTATTTAGTTTTTATTCAGCACGAGTGTCTAAAACCTGTCCAAATCTGCAAACGCATGATCATATTTTTCAACACCTTCTGAAAATTATGTAACACACAAACATCTTATTGTGTAGAGTTCATATTACACAAGTCTTGTTACGTGTACGTGATGTGTCCTTTTGATTAATTTTATATTAGCTGTACAGTGACAAAGCTGATAATCTATACGTGGCCCCTTGAGTGAAAGAAAAATATGTATCAAGTAATTTGATATCTTGTATATGTATTATATATTCCTCCAATCTATTATTGCATGGAAACCCTAGATAAAGGATGGGATGAGAAAGAAGTATAGAACTGTTTAGCACCTAATTATGAAAATTGTATTTTTATATCAACACTCGATCCGAGATATTGAGCATGTCAAATGACAATTAAGCAGACAGAAGGAGGACAAATACACAGGCACTAATCTACCAAGCTAAACTACTCCCATGCCAAGATTCAATGAAACCGAACCCTAAAATGTGAACAGTGGGCAGCGATCCATCACAACATCTCAAAGAAATCTACACAAAACCCTAAAAAACAGATGAGTTCCTATGGAATTCGGATGCTGTAATTGATTATATTCTTGATTTATTGATTTGATATATGTTGTTTTCTCACTTACAGATGGACCCTCATGCTTGTCTGAATCAAATCCCAATAGATTCCAACAATCCCAAATCGATCAATCACGCTTGGTGAATTTAAAGAGCTGTCGGTGGGAAAAGTACATCTGGTGCATGTGATTCAAATTTGTTTGGTGGTTGTTTCTCCTGACCTCTTTCTACTTGGCCAGGCAAGTGGAGTTGGTCGATGAACTTCCATTTCATTATCCTCCAACATATCTGGAATTCTTCGACTCCGGAGGCACAGCGGTAATTATGGTAAGTTCTATGGAAAAGGCAGGAGTGACCGCCCGATATTTGTCTAGCGACGGCGGTCGTTCCATGTGTCAATTGGTCGGCTTATGACATCCGTCAATATCCCCCATCGCATTGCTTTTTGTCTCACCTGTTGCCGACGGAGGCTCCGACATACGCAGCTTCTTTGCTTTAAAACGCAAAGTGACAAAGACACCGTGGCAATCGAGTGGATTTCGCTTGTCGTCTAAAAAAATTATCCGAATATCGTTTCTAATAATCATGTATTCAGGATATTAGAAGTGATAAATGATGATGCTGCATCGGCTTTTATGATCTGGAACACAGCTCTTGAAAGAACACTGCACTAACCACATAATCTACCAAATCTAAGAAAAAGACAAGTTGGATTCACACTCCTTTGACATAGACTGATAACTTTTTTATTTAAGCAGTAATTTCCAACTGGCGACAGTCAATATCTGCCAAAAACTATCATCTCAATCTTCATCTCTCTCTGATAAAAAAAAAAAAAAAATCTTCATCGCTCATGTCATGGTGGGTCATGCATGATCTGGTGCATTGAATAATGCTCAAATCTTCATCTCCTATTTCAGAGCTAAGTCAGATTCTCTTTCCATAACAATTCTCAAAAAGAGAAAAAAAAAAGAATAATCAATACTGACAATAATATAGAAAAATTATGCAGAAAAGGAGTTGCTTATCCGGAGTCCTTATCGGCATTAGCCTCCGGCGATGTTAGATGCGTCGATAGACATTCGAGCTGATATTTGTCGTTCGCTTATGCAAGGTTTCTGGTTAAAAATCCTGAATAATCAACAGTAATAGAGATGAGTTATGCAAGCAAAGAGTTGCTTATTCATGATCCTTCTCAGCATTAGCCTCCGACGAGGTTTGACGTGTCGGCATACACATTCAAGCTGATACTCATAGTCCGCTGATACGAGGTTTCTGGTTAGAAATCCTGCTTCGAAATTCAACCCTATTATTCTACCCGTTCAGCACGCTTGCCTGCCCTGCGCACAAGCAAATACATACGAACATGCGTGCTGCACATGCACGACATAAACGATACGAAAGCACAAGAGGAACCCGAGATCTATTTGCTAGTGCATGCGGGTATGAGAATTACCTGGAAATATGCCTACCCTGTAAAAACATCACAAGCTTAATTTGGGGGAGGATCTTGATTACATTTGACATCAGGGAAACACCATGTATGTACAAGATCTCAGATCTAGGCCATTCCAGCATTGCCTTTATAATATGTACAGCAACCTCATTATACTAACTACACATACCTGATAAGACAGGATAGAAGTAATGTATTTCACATGATCGAAAACCTAATTACACCTCCCCCAAGGATAAAGAAGCTTAAAGATCATAGCAGTTTCATTTCTTGCCGGAGATGATTTTCTTGATGATGCTGCCTCTTGGAGGTGGTTGGTTGCCGAAGGCAGGGGCTGGATTGGGCCTTGGCGGTGGCGGTTGAGCATCCATCTTCTACCTCTCCTTCTTCCTCCTCTTGCTACTTCAGTAGTGTTGGGTGAGTAAGTTTTTGCGTGCGCTACTGCTGAAGAGAGCTCAAGGAGGCTCAGCAGCCACTCGTTGAAATTTATACACACGCTGCCTCAAGTTATCGAATCTTCTTTCCTGTTTTCCCTAGACCCCACGTGGTTTAAAATCTCTCACTTGTTTCCAAAGCTCTAATCACCACATGCTAAGATGACTCAAGTGGGCATGTGAAGTGGGTCAGTCATTCATTATGGTGCCCGGAGGAAATTGTGGAAGGCTTAATCGTATTGGATTCCGACGAATCCGAACGGGTTACTCAAGTGATAATTGTGATCATCTTCTTGCTCAATGAGCGGGTATGAAACGGTGCACCCCCGTCTTCCTTTCAAGGTTAACCTAAGGAGAAGCATGCTTTGGTGATAGATGTCGGTGTAAGGGTTTTCTGATATAGGTTATATTAATTGAGATTGTAATTTACCTATTTAGGAGATCAATCTAAAAAGTGAGATATAAAAATTCTTAATTAATTTAATATTGGACTAGTTTATGCGGGCCGAGTAAAGCTCATCCTTTGATGAGAGGGCTTGTGGCTTAAAATTCTATAAATAATGCTCAAGTTTCTCATTCAACTAGATGCACAAATACCATTGCATAAGGAGCATTTATTGAATAATGAGGGTGATCTAGTTCTACAGAGGCCAATAAATGAGAAGAACTTAACTTTTGGATCATCACTGTTTTGTAGCAAGAACAATGGATTCTAAATTGGGTGAGCAAGACTCTTTTTCTCCATTAATGTATTCTAGATTTTAGTTATAAAGGTTTTGGGATGCCATTTTTGCAGCTTACAGTCGGAACGTGCGTGTTCAGAGGGAGACTATTGTGTCTAGTGAAAGATAGATGAGGGAAGAGCTCTCAAAACATCCCATACATGAATCTTGTCGTTTTTGTTACTTATTGAAACTTGAATGATCACGCAGCACCGTGTCATGGGAAATTCAATGTATCTAATTCAACATGTGACATATATCATGATCGTTTTGTTTGTTTTTGAATGTGGGTTACTATTGAATGGAAAAAGTTCTATTCAAAATTCTTTGCGTTGCAATGTTGACTCTTTTCTAATTAGGGTTAGTGGTACTAAGCTATCATAAATATCTACCCATCATTTTTTTCCAACAATTGTGGCTATATATAATATTGATAGATGCATATAGTAAAAAATTTGAGGCACTTGGACGTGCCCATCTCATGATTCATTCTAAAAGCTTCTTTTATTTTAGGTAAAATTTAAATACATTCCATAATCATAGGCTTTTTATCAATCAACCATCATTCAATCAAGCCCTACAAACTTTATTTTGATCAGATGAGTCTTCCATATTCTTAAAATGTACAATCGAATGCTCCGTGTGTTGGTCAATTATCATTTGTTGGCATCAAAGTAAGCCAATTCGATCGACGACTCAATTCAATGTATTTTAAAAAGGTGAATAAGCTCAATCGACCAAAAATTTAACATTTTAAAACTCGATCGATCAATTAAGTGCTTCATGCCCAAACGAATAAGATGACGCAAGGGATGATGCAGGAGGGTGACGCATGCATGGGCGACGTGTTTTGGCGCGCTTGGAATCGAATCGCAACTTGCGGCCAAGCGATCTTCGATCAAGGGAAAAGGCTGACTCGGTGGGGAGAACGGAGTCGGTTCCATCGTCCCAACGGAGGGACGACCGCCTTCGGTTCATCCTAGGAATCAACCCGAATCAAGCCGCGGTGGGAACTATCACAAGGTACGCACATACAAGTGCTTCTTTTTGTGAAGGACCTCACATGGCGCGGGATTGCCCGAAAAGGGGAAAGTTGGCAGCCTTGTGCAAAGACGACAAACCGCGAGAGGAGGCGCGGCTGGGATCGTTGCGGATCCTTGGATCGATCAAGGCCAAGAAGGCCAAGGATCCTAAAGGGATGATGTTCGTAGATGTGAAGATAGGCGGTACCACGATGAGTGCACTCGTGGATACCGGGGCATCCGATCTGTTCATATCCAAAGAGGCCGTGAAGAAGCTGAACCTTCCGGTCGAGACGAACGATGCCGGTTGGCTTAAAACGGTGAATTCTAAAGAAGTCCCGACCAGTGGTATGGCCCGGGATGTGGAGTTTCATCTTGGTCCATGGACCAGTCGAGAAGACATCGAGGTAATCCCCCTTGATGACTATGATTTCATACTCGGGTTAGGATTCCTTGATCGGATCAATGCAAAGGGCGTTATGCCCTTTGCGGATTGCATTTGTATCTTCGACGAGCGGTGCCAATGTATGGTCCGGTTTACGCGAATCGGAACGCGATAGGAAAATGCTGTCGGCCATGCGGCTGACCAAGGGATTACGGAAGGGCGAGGTGACCTTCTTGGCGGCGTTGAAGGAGGAAGGCACGAAAGAAGAAGAGATACCGGAAGAAGCGGCCCGAATCCTCGATGCCTTCCAAGATGTGATGCCGCCCGAGCTACCTAAGAAACTACCTCCCGAAGGGAAGTCAATCATCGGATCGAGCGGTGCCCGATGCTCGACCGCGAGCCATGGCTCCCTATCGCATGGCCCCGCCCGAGTTACAAGAATTGAGGAAGCGGCTCAAGAGCCGCTTGATGCTATGTTCGGCCGTCTAAGGCCCCGTTGGCGCCCGGTCTTGTTCCAAAAGAAGCATGACGGATCCCTCCGCATGTGTATCGATTATCGGGCATTGAACAAGTTGACCGTCAAGAACAAGTACCCGATCCCTTTGATAGCGGAGACTTGTTCGATCAGCTCGGGAAGCCCGATGGTTCTCCAAGCTGGATCTTCGGTCGGGATACTACCAAGTGCGGATCGCCGAGGGGACGAGCCAAAGACGGCCTGTGTGACCCGCTATGGATCATACGAGTTCCTTGTCATGCCTTTTGGTTTGACCAATGCACATAAGCTACGTTTTGCACCCTCATGAACAAGGTACTACATCCGTTTCTCGATCGGTTCGTTGTAGTCTACCTTGATGATATTGTTATATATAGCCGAACGCTTGAGGAACATGTTGAGCACTTGAGTCAAGTTTTCGGACCCTTCGGGAGAACGACTTGTATGTGAAACGGGAAAAATGTGCTTTTGCACAAAAAGAGATCCCTTTCCTTGGGCACACCGTCGGGGGCGGACGAGTGCGAATAGACACGGCCAAGATCCGTGCCATTGTTGATTGGGAACCACCAACCAAGGTGACCGAGCTGAGATCCTTTCTCAGACTCGCCAATTATTACCGACGCTTCATTCGGGGATACTCTCGCCTCACCGTACCACTCACGGATATGTTGAAGAAGGAGAAGCCGTGGGAGTGGACGGATCGGTGTCAAGAGGCGTTTGATCGGTTGAAGCGGACCATGACCGAAGAACGGTGCTAGCCGCCTAACTACAACAAACCATATGAGGTAGAAACTGATGCTTCCGATTTCGCTATCGGTGGTGTTTTGATGCAGGAAGGGCATCCGGTTGCCTTCGAGTCCGGAAGTTGATCGATACCGAACGACGGTACACGGTCCAAGAAAAAGAAATGACCGCGGTGGTGCATTGTCTTCGCACATGGAGACATTATCTCTTGGGATCCCGGTTCGTGGTGCGGACCGACAATGTGGCCACGAGCTACTTCCAAACTCAGAAGAAGCTCAACCCGAAACAGGCTCGGTGGCAAGATTTCCTGGCCGAATTTGATTACGTGCTGGAATATAAGCCCGGAAAATCCAATTCCGTGGCTGACGCCTTAAGCCGGAAGCTGGAATTGGCCAATGTGATAAGCCGTCCCGAGTGTCCCTGGATAAATTAGATCAAGGAGGGGTTGAAACACGACCAAAGGGCCCAAGCCCTCCTTCGATACGCCCAAGAGGGAAAAACTAGGCGGTTCTGGCTTGAGGATGACCTCTTCTACACCAAAGGATGGCGACTCTATGTGCCGCTCCACGGGAAACTTCGGAAGGAGGTGATGCGCGAGTGCCACGACTCCAAATGGGCGGGACATCCGGGAATCCACCGCACCATGGCGCTTGTTGAGGATCAATACTATTGGCCGCACTTGCGGGACGATGTGGAAGCATATGTGCGGACTTGTCTTGTTTGCCAACAAGACAAGATAGAGCAACGCTCTCTGCGGGGACTCCTTCAACCGTTGCCTATCCCGGAGTGCCCATGGGAGAGTGTCTCGATGGATTTCATCGTGAACTTACCAAAGTCCGAAGGGTGTCGGACCCTCATGGTCGTAGTGGACCGATTCTCCAAATATGCGACGTTCGTGCCGGCCACGAAGGACTATCGATCGAGGAAGCTGCCAAGCTATTCCTCAAGCACGTCATCAAATATTGGGGCGTTCCACGCACGATCGTGAGCGATCGCGATCCTCGATTCACAGGGCGGTTTTGGACGGAACTCTTCAAGTTCCGGGAACGAACCTCAATTTCTCCACCAGCATGCATCCCCAAACCGACGGACAAACGGAGCGGGTGAATGCATTGCTAGAGATCTATCTTCGGCACTACGTGAGCAACACACAGGTGAATTGGGCGCGATTGATCGATGTTGCTCGGTTTCCTACAACTTGCGGCGGAGCGAGTCCACAAACCACAGCCCGTTCGAGATCGTGATCGGACAACAACCGCTCACTCCGAGCGCGATCGCCTCGGGATACCGAGGAAGCAGCCCGTCCGCGTACAAACTCGCCAAAGAATGGGGCGAACAAGCGGACTTGGCAAGGCGTGCTTGGATCGAGCCTCGAGGCGCACGAAGAAGTGGGCCGATCGGAAGCGACGAGATGTGGAATTCCGGGTGGGAGACTTGGTGTTGGCCAAATTGCACCTCGTCCTCCGATACGGGACGTGCACAAAGGACTTATCCGTCGCTACGAAGGCCCCTTCCGAGTGTTGCGGCGGATCGGGAAGGTGGCCTATAAGCCTGGACTTACCGTCCAAGCTCAAGTTACACCCCGTGTTTCATGTGAGCATGAAGCCATTCCATGCGGACGAGGATGATCCGGATCGGAGCACATCACGGTGAGCACCCCTTGGAGCGAAGACTTCCTAAGATCGAGATGTTGAATGCATCATGGCCGATCTGATCGACGTCCTCAATTCAATGTCGAGTCCATTTTAAAATCGGTGAATAAGCTCAATCGACCAAAAATTTAACATTTTAAAACTCGATCGATCAATTCGCCCAACCGGTCGTGCGTGCTTCATGCCCAAACGAATAAGATGACGCACGGCCGAGAATTGATCGAGACTTGTATAAAAGGGATGATGCAGGAGGGTGACTTACTTAGGATCACCGATCCATGCATGGGCGACGTGGCATGGCGCGCTTGGAATCGAATCGCAACTTGCGGGGAAGAAATGTAGTACGTGGCTCTTCATTCTCCTTTCCTTTTAATAAATTGTCCGTATCCCGCTTTCTTCCCCCACATTTTGAAATTTGAGGAATTTCGTGCATTGAATTCAAGATTCCACTCAGGCGTTCATTCGTTCTTTCACCGCGCTGCTCTGTCCTCTCACTAGAAGATGTTAAGAAAGCAATAATTGAGAGGATAATTATCTAGAAAAATCTGGTTTTTTTAATATAATAATTAATTCAGCTCTAAAATTTTTAATTTGACTAATTTTATCCTAAACCATTTTGACAACTTTTCAACATAATTCATCCAAGCCAAAATTAACTAGAAACCATAACGTGGTGATCCAATCGGTACTATGCCATATCATAGATTTAGGACCTTTAATTTAGTCATAGGAGAAACCCATTTTACAGCCCAAGTAATTGGGGGCAATTATCTACAATTGGGAAAATAGGGAAAAAAATGGTAGGGTCTGTGTTTTTGTTTTTTTTTTTCCTTTCTTTTTTCAGTTGTGAGATTCGAGTGGATCTCTTTCCCTTAATATAAGTCCCCAAAGGATAATTTCGAATTGTAATTACGAGCCTTCAGAAAAAGAAGAGGTCTGAGAGGGCGATTGGCATCAAACCATGGTCAAAACCCTAGCTATTTATTGATCGAGGTCTTTGTCATCATCTTGATTAGTCAAAGTTTCCTTTTTCCAAGTGATGGTGGATTGGAATCCTTGCCTTCCAGAACGTTTGAACTCTAGTTTGAACAATCCCAAGATCAAATCTTATCTTTGTTTAGGACATATGGATTTTCTTTTTTTTCTTTTTTGGGTCGAAAGGACATATGGATTAGTTTGGTCCCCCTTTTGAGTTAGTCAAGTTTAACCCCAGCATTATTGCCGTGTGTATTTTTTTGGTATTGTAAACCTACCGTAAACTTATCATTTAAAAGTTTAAACAAGTAGGTTTGATATTTTTTGGATGTTCAAATGTATCCTTGTAGAATCTTTTAATTTGGTACGAATCATGATGACGTGTATGAATGCTTTCTAGCTAGTGGTTTCTTACCTTGGAATGGCTTGTGCGTTTTTTTTTTTTTAACTCAAAAACGGTTATGCTTGGGCTTTTTCACCCCAACAAATCCCTTAAAATTTAACGTCCAAATAGAAGATATTCTTTTAATAGAGAAACCACGAAATTTACACGTGGACCATCATAATAGTTTCAAAAGAATCCTAGGCAAGCAAACCCTATGAATCTCATGCTGTATTGTATAACATGTTTTGTGTGAAGAGATTTCTTAACTAATGACATTTTGACATGGTTGTCGCGATAGGCTTGTTAATCTTGGATTTTCAAATTGCAAATGGAGTAAAATAATTATAGCTAAAGTCAAGTAATCTATAGTAGGTGCATGATAGTTGTTAACGCAAGGATGTGATTGCTGGTTATAGCGCCCTCCCCCTTCAATTATTGATACTTGTAGTGGGTATGGTAATTCACAACCAAATCAAACTACCCAACTGGCACTGATGAAGACAAGCTTTACGGATGACCCTTCTAGTGCTGAACGATTGCATTTATTTAACCTCATTGCATGCCAGGGCAAGCACCCACGTGCAACGCAGAAAACGAGAAGGAAAGTGAAAGCTTTCTGAGCAAGTTTTGGCGGGTCCACACCGTGCTGAGGTGAGGCATGCTGGCACTGGGAATGGACATCGGATCGGGCTCTTTTGACCATTCTCTTCGGTTCGGGGCAACTTTTTCTTCATACAGCACACGATCCATTACCATTCAGTTTGGAAGTTTGATCATGCTAGGAATGATTCTAGGTTACTTATCTTGATCTTCTTTTCTTCTTTTCTTGGCCGAGAGAGTGTGTATTTCGAGTTATTTTTGATAATTTGAAAGTGTGTTCCTTGGGAATGAGTGCGATTCTTGCCTGAGGAGAGAGTTAATGAAAAAAAAATCTCAAAATTTTAGTCGATTCAATCTTAAATTTTTTTAATTTGGCCAATTTAAGACTCAATCTTTTGACAATTTGCCAATTTTGGATCATTTTATTTGAAAATTGCTGATGTAGAAGGCGGCCGTGTCATGTAGGAGAAACAACGTCGACATGGGCAATTTTGTTTCTTTTTTTTTTTTAGTTTGTTTTATTTGTTTATTTATTTATTTTTATTTTTGTAATTGGCCCTTGCCTAGGCTGTAGGCGAGGGCGCAAAGGCCGTCGCTAGTGGCCAACCTAGCCCATGCCCTCGCCTGTGGCTGGCCTAGCTTTTGCTTGGTGGTTGGTGCACAACGACAAAAAAAAAAAAAAAAGGAAAAAAAAAAATTCAACTCTTTAAAAAAAAAATTGCAAAATGTTGTCTACATTAATGCCGGTTGTGCCACGTAGTAGGGTAGCAAATGTTCGTGTTAGCGATTTTCAACCAAAATTGACTAGGAAGGTTAAATTGACAAATTGTCAAAAAATTTAATATTAAATTAATTAAAATGAAATATTTATAATTGAATTGAGATTCGTACAATAAGTTTAAGGCTTTTTTTTTTCCATGATTTTCCACTCAAGTGAGAGTCGTACTGTTCACAAGAAAAGCACTTTCAAAATATCAGAAATTACTCGATATAAATACTCTTTTGGCCAAGAAAAAAATAAGATATGTAACCCAGAATCATTCCCAGCATCATCAAATTTCCAAACGAATAGTCAAAAGAGTCGATCTGATATACATATCAGAGAAATATATCTTGTATTCGACCTAGGATATACAACATGGAATCTTGTTGAAACTACTTAATTCTTTTGTCATGGACCTGCCAGTCCTCACGTTGGTATTTAAGTAGCTCTATCTGAAGCCAACGAAAGAGCTAGTTCACCTAACAGTCATTGAGCATAAGATAGGCTAGAATAAAGGCCAGTAGAGTCCCCTATTGTTTGATTGACTATTGACTGGGTCCCGAGTCCCATAGGTCCTCGGTTCGACCTCTCGTAGTGGTCCTCGCCTTCAATAAAGCGGAGTGAGGCCCTACTTGCCTAGCGTTCTCCTAACATGGGCGTTTCTCAAGAATAAAATGTCTTCTTTCTTTTGTGTTTTTTTCTGTGAACAAGTGCTCTGGTAAGAGAAAAAAGGGTTTATTTAAAGGCTTGAATTAAAGTAAGAACAAAAACGTCGAGACCGTAGAATACCTATGATCTCCTATTAAAGTGACGTATGAGAGAAAATCCACTGTGCTCCAAATACGATGTTTGCGCCTGACGACGGAGGGAGTCGAACCCATCACCTTCATCTAATCTATGCACATAAATGAGTCCATTCATCACTATAGGCAATCTCATGGGACCTAGCTGCACAAGCATCCCAGAAATCATAACATTTGGTTGATTTCCCCAAGTTGATGCCCATGATAGTCAAAATAAGGATCTTTAGTAGGGCCATTAACCGTGTTGAAAGCTCCAGAAGATTTTCGTCACATGAGTAACGTTTAATTTCGAGTCAATTATCGAATTAGGTTTTTCTCTGATGAGAAAAGATCCAAGCGACATGATAAAAGTCTTTGAAAACGTATGCGGTCGGGCTCCAACGTTGGCAGCTAATGCTCTAAACCACAAGTCGCGGCTGAATTTTGACCGCCTTCCTTCCAATCATTTCCGTCCTCCTTTTTCCTGTTCTGGGTCAAATGATGCACGACTTATTCAGTGTCTAAATCCAGTCGCCAGTCAACACGGGAGTTCGTCTGGCCATCAGTGTCACATATCCACATCCTGTGCATCTCTAATCATCTTCTCGCGTTTCGTTCTCAGCACTTTTCTGATGTATTCCTGCAGGGATTGATGTTTGATAAGCTCTATAATTTGACTCCTGTGGCTAATGTTTTCTGCCATCGCAGGATTGGAAGAATCGTGCTAAAACCATATTTCTGGTTAGTAGATTGCAAGTTAAGTATTTCGCCACATGCAAGTTCAACTTGAATTAAATTTTGGTTTACATATTTGTAGACCTGCCAATCAAGAAAGAAGGAAACATGCCCCTTTTGCAAGTCTTCTTGGCTAAAAGAGAATCAATCCGAATTGAAAGTTATGTTGAAAACCTAAATTGGTCCGTTTAAGGCTAGGATACTCTCAACCTGATATCCCTTAAATTAGGCACAACTTCGATCAATCATGTGTTGTTCCCCATATACTACAATCTTCATATAGATATAAAAGAGTAAAACAAGAACGAAGTAGTGTAGCCATGTATCTTCTGGATTATCGGAAAATAGAGTGTAAGATTAAACAGGTGTTTTGCTTCTAGGAGAGCGTGACTCTTATTTAGGCTTCCCAATAAGAATACAGTTATATAAAGTTTGATTTGGTTTGATAACCCATTTCACATGTAGTTTAATTCCTTTTTTTTTTTTTTTTTTTGGCTATCGAGATAGTAGCAAGCAAGCGTATTATAGATAGATATCCTATACCCCACCTAGGATTATACCTTATGAAATCTTGCTAAAACTACGTTATCCTTGTCTCCTAACCCTATCGGTCCTTCTGTTGGTATGTGAGCAGTTCTATCTCAAGCCAACGAATAAGCCAATTCAAGCAACGCGCTCATTCAGTATAAGAGGGGCACGAAAAAAGGCCTGAATGGCCCCCTATTGTCTGGTCTAATATAGGGCCCCGACTTCCATAGGTCCTTGGTTTGATCTCCGGATTGTGATTTTTGCTTTTAGTAAAGCGGAGTAGGGCCGTGTTTGCTCGGCGTGCTCCTAACGTCGGGGTTCTTCGAGACTATGACTCAATAAAACCTTTTGCACCAGCTGATGTGCACAACCCAAAGAAACAATTATCGTCCGAGAATTCAACTTTCATGCACGCACAGGGGCAATAGACAGCTCGGGATCGCATGATTCGCATCTCTTCTTCGGTTTGTGCTTTTGTGACCGAGTGCTCTCAAATTGGAAGGAAAAGGCTCCTTAGGATGCTAAGTAGAACGAAGATCTCGAGGCCATCAAATACCTAGTCTCGTATTAAGGTAAACGTAGGAGAGAAAATCGCATGTGTTTCGAGCACGATGTTCGGCCTTGATGACGGGGGGAGTCGGGTCAGTAGCATTCTTCTAATCTACGCCCATACTCAAGTCGATTCGTTCTGGAAACCGACATCAGCCCATCAGATTCGTGGTGGCGAGGCTGCTTTTTACAGCTCTTCGATCTCTTTCGTCCTCCTTCTTGTCTCCTGGTCAAATGGTGGCTGTGGTGTCTGGTGGAACACGAATCTTCGCTAATTATCAGTGTCTAAATCCAGTGGTCAGTCAAAAATTCAAACTCATTTGACTATCGGGTATCCACATCCGATGCATTTCTTATCTTCTTACTCGCGTTTAGTCCTCTGTTTTCCTGTAGCGGTGCGACCTACGGACATGGAATGGGATGAGCAGGAGAAAACTGTTCTTCGGTGCTAAGGACGGGGAGGAGATGGAGCGGAAGGGCCAGCGGGAGGCTTATGAGGAGGATGGGGACGTGCAAGGTGGGGCGGCTACGGTGCGCCCAACAGCATTGAACTGTCAGATAATATCTCTAACAATATTCTTTAATATGTGTGATTAAGTTTCGTTAGATCAAACCATGTTGCTAGTTATCGATGAACACTCAATTGAAAGTTCCAAAAACAATGAGTAGCTAACCGTTTGCTTCGCCAAGCCAAAGTGGGACAGATAAAAATGAAATTCTAAGGTTGGAGTAAACTTGCAAAAATGGAATGCAAATTATGTAAATCACCACGAGCAAACTTAACGACAATTAGATTTTGGTAACGTACGTATTTGTGAAAGCACCAATGAAATGCCTGGTTATAGGAACTTATTAAGGTTGAACCCCAGTCCTAGTTCAACCGGTAACTGGACCGAATTGACCCGTTTTGGGCGATTCTCGGTCCCCGAAATTTGGGACTGGCAGGAACCAATTTGGTTCTCGGTTCTGCTCAAGGAATCGGACTGGCTGCCCTATATTGAATTTAGGGCTTGAACTCTTCCGTCTTTGTCTCTCTCACGTTTTACTTTTCATCTCTTTCAGTAGAGAACAAGAAATCTACTCACAATATATCCATCAGACATGAGCACCAAGATACGAGAAGTGACCACAGTCCAATCCTCATGGCCAAACACAAGTACTAAGCAGGCAGTGGTAGTTGGTATGGGTGTCAAATGGGTGGGTTGGGTCGGACCGAAAATGATCAGACCCATATCGACCCATTTTCATACAATACAATTTCGATGACCTTTACCCAACCCGCACCCAATCCAACCCATAATTGACCTAACCTATCTTAGTAAAACACATCCATACTTAACCCTAACTAGTAAACGCCAACTCATCTAATCCATAAGCTCTTCATGTTAATGTGTTGCTTGCATAAATTTTTATATCAAATTAAAAAAAGTAAAATAACAAAATATGAAAATGTAAGTAAATAAAATGGAAAATGTAAAAATAAAAATCAAAAAGACCGAAGGTGACTATGGTCTTTTATTTTTTGGTAATTTTTTTTTATTTTATTTAAAATTACAAAAAAAAGAAAAAGAAAAAATATTTAAAAAATCAATATGTTAACTATTTTATATTTCTTCTTTTTCCTTTTTCTTTGCCTGGTCATTGGAGCAGCAGTTGGTGGCCAATTACAAGCGAGCTCAAGCCTCGCCAAAGGTCAACAAGGGTTTGGACTCGCCAAATCAACGAGCTCAAGTCTTGCCAGATCGATGAGGCTGAAGCCTCGCATATCTCTGGCGAGCTTGAATACTCGATATTGACGAGCTTGAGTGTTGCTAGATCAGTGAGATTGGAGCCTTGCTAGTGGTCTGTGAGGCTTTAGCCTCGCCAAATCGCCGAGCTCGAGTTTGGCTAGCTTGGCGAGCTTGAGTCTTGCCAGTGCTAGAGGTTGGCGAGCTCAAGGCTCACCGGGGGCCGGATCGACAAGCTCGTCCGTCAACAGTGGCTGGCCATTGGTAGGAAAGAAAAATAAAAAAAAAAAAATAAAAAAAGAAAAATAAAAATAAAAATAAACATAGAAAAAAAAAAAAAAAAATAAAAAAATAAAAAATAAAAAATAAAAAATAAAAAATAAAAAATAAAAAATAAAAAATAAAAAAGACTAGTTTTTAATTATATTAACCTTGTTAGGTAACCCATTTAGCCCAAGACCAATTTATTGTGCGGGTTGAAAGTGGGTTTATCTCGGACCCACCTAGACCCATCTGTTTTAACATTTTCTTTTACGACCTATTTTTGACCCATATTTCACCTTGTAGCGACCCATTTACAACCCATTACAATAAATATAAGTTAATATATGGGCCTGTGACCCATTTTGACATTTCTAATAGTTGGTAATTGATGGCCACTACAAATTACGTTAATTTAGATGATCGAAAAGATTATGTGTTTGCTCATCACCATGTTGGGCACTAACGCTATAACAAGCTTTCTACTACAATTCCTTGAGGAAGTCTTCATTTTCAACCAAGGACACAAAAAATAAAAAATAAAAAATAAAAAGTCTACACAACCGGTCTTGGTCCAATTTGGAAACCGGACCAAGACAAACGAATTCGATCCAATTTGGTTTCCGGACGGACATGGTTGGTTGTTTGTTATGTGGTTCGATTTTTCGATTCTAGGATGAGAGCCCTTTTGCAACCAATTATCCTAAAACATCATCACTTTCTCTGATTGAGATGACGGAAAACATGACCCTTTTGTGAACATAGATGCTTTATAATATTATAATTGCATCAAGCAAAAAGTAGAAGTCTCCTCGTGTGTTTCCACAATTTTCTTTTGTCAACCGCCGGCAAGTGGAGATGATTAATTGCTTCTTTCAATAATCTTCTTCCTATCTTTTACATCTCGAGAGGCACACTTTGCATTTTTTTCGTGGAAGATGGGTTATCCGCAAAAGTCAAGATGAGCATGTTTGTGCAAAATGGTGGTGCTCACTTTTCACACTGAAGAATCAACTGGATATGATCCATGGTAGATTTGTTCGTGGATTAGACATGTTGACCATGTGATTGATACGTCGCAATTGGCTCGTTGCAAAGGTGAAATCGGTCTTTTTATGTGCAATAATATATGGCTCGCGCTTCTTTAACCATTTTTTTTTTTTTTTGACTTTTGACACCCTCTACCACCTTAAATTGACCAAATTATCCATTGTGGGTCCCGCTTTGATTTAAAATGATTTTTTTATCTTTGTTTTTTCTTTTTGTTTGATTTCCAATTTACTAAAAAAAAAAAAAAAAATCTACCATGTTCAACTAAAACAATAAAGATTAAATTCAAATATAGGGCTTAATCTTTATTTAAGATTATTTCCTACATTTTTCTCTTCTTTTTCGTTTTTTTTTTTTAAAAAAAAAAAAAAAAAAAAATCTTTTCCAATCTGGGATGAAATTGGTGTCCCTCTTTTCCAAAAAATATTTAATTTGGCATATAATTAATAAGTTATTGTGTTAATGAGTTGTATAATTTTTTTTTTTTCTAGGAAACCATTATTATTTTTTTGGTTGGTAGGAAACCATTATATTAAAAATAACCAAAGTACTAGTACAAGTAAAAAGAATCATCTATTAGTTTTAAAGAATGCATTCAGTGAAATCTGATATTCTGAATTTTATTTATTTTTCTTACCATCATTGCATGATTTTTTTAAAAAATATTTTTGAAAGATTTTTTTTTTTTTGGTCGGAATTTTTGAAAGATTTAAAAATATGAAAAAAAATAACTACATTAAAAATTCTAAACATCCATTATTATCATGCACATCCAAAAGATGCTACTTAAAATGTTATATGGAATATTATCTTTGCCTTGCTTACATGAAGTAATTAGTTGTTGACAAGAAAATTATGACGATTTTAATTGATTATAAGACAATCATTTGAACTATTTGAAAATACATACGTTTTGTCAGTTCTACATGCACCATAATTTATAAGGAAAGAAAATAAATAAGGAAAAGATAAGAAATAATCTTAAATTTGAGATCCACGAGAGATAATTTAGTAATTTAAGGTGGTAAGGGGGTGTTAGAAGCCAAAAAAGGGGTAAAAAAACACGATCCTAATATTTGAGTGGTAGTGAACAAAGGGGAAATTTTTCGATCAGTCAAAAATCTATTTTTCGATTGCCAATTCAATTCTAAAATTTCAATTTTGCCAATTTTTATTCTAAGTCTTTAGGTGAGATTCAATATAGTCCTTTCAACAATTTTTTAAAGATTGCTCACATGGTGGTGTTCCACGTAGGACATGTGTTCTAAGTTTTTGGGTGAAGATTCAATATAGGTCCTTAAGCAATTTTTGGAAAATTGCTAATATGATGATGTGCCGCATAGGACGATGGATAATAACTAGTAAGTCACATCAACAATTTAGTACCAAATCTGACAGGAGTGATTGCCTTGAAATTTCACGCAAAAACTTAAAATTAAATTGATATAATTGAAAAATGACTAAATTTGAATCCATATAATAAATTGAAGATTGATTGGGCAATTTCCCTTGTAAATAAATATTTCTTTCACAACTAATTATTTAAAAATTTCCTTAAATTTATAACTAAAACTTAAGTAACAGTTGGTGACGTTAAGGTTGTTGCATCTGAGGCAAGTGAAGATCCTTATCCAGTCCTCCCTTTGTTTTTCCTTTTTCTTTTAAACTTGGGAGAACCCTAGTAAAAATCCATTTGTCCTAGTGTGCGAAGACCAAATCTCTTTGTCTAAGCGTTTTGCATGGCGGATGGGATATTACTTTTTAAGTTTGTATAAGAAAGGTGGACATGGATAAAGATTTTCATCTCTTCCTAAGGAAAAAAATCTGCTTTTTTCTAAGAAATTTGGATTTACACGATGTGGAATAATTGGAAAAAAAAAAAATCCAAATTGCGTTTCTTGATGGCATATGTAAGATATATGACATCCGAAAGCAACAAATACACTATTGTGTGGACAGAAAATTCCAATTTTGTGAATTATTTATACGTACTTTGGGGAATGCATGAGTGCTTCCTTGCTAGCTATTGTCGAAGATGCGCCTAACCTATGTGTTGTAGCTACCCTGGGCTACACGTTTTGTCCATCGATTTGATTCCATCAAATTATACCAGCCTGAAAAATCTAAGTTGAAAATGACTCATCATAAAAAAAATAATCATTTGGCTTTATTGTAGGAAAAATTGTTAAAAAGTCTTAAATCTATTACATTTTTGTCAATTTAGTCCTAAACTTTTCAATTTTGTCAATTCAGTTATAAACCTTTCAATTTTACTAATTTAGTCATAAACATTTTTTATTTATTACCAATTGAGTCAATCCAATCAATTTTTGCTGGAATTTGTTGACATGGACGGTTAGTGCTGACGATGCATCTTTTAATAATATTTTAATAATTTGTTGAATTTTTTGTGGCTTTTCCCCATTTTTTTTTTAAAACTTTTTTTCAGGGTTTAGAGTTTGGCTGGTGAGGGTTGTCGACCGACCCTCGCCAGCCCTAGCTTAAAAAAAAACCAAAAAAACAAAAAGAGAGAAAAAACCATAAAAAATGCAAAATATTATTAAAAATTACTACGTCAGCACTAGCCATCGATGTTAGCAATTTTCAGCTAAAATTGGTTGGATGGACTCAACTAGTAAGAAGTGAAAATGTTTAGGATTGAATTGGCAAAATGTGAAAACGTTTAAGACTGAATTGACAAAATTGAAAGGTTTAGGATTAAATTCACAAAAGTGCAACAAGTGTAGGACTTTTTGGACAATTTTCCCTTTTATTGTATGAAGATTCCATGGATGACCACAAAAATATAACCCGAAATTTTCCCAAAAAATACACTTTCGGTCTACTAATTTTTAAAGTCCCACATTTTGTACTCTTTGAGCTTTGAAACCCTTCAATTGGCACCTTAACAGTCTTTGCTTTACAGGCTCATCCTCGTTAAAAATGGTTCATGGAAAAAAATTATGCACCTCATTGTTGCGACCTCTTTTTTTTTTTCAGCGCCCTTGATTGGGTACGGGCACCGGCGGAGGCTAATGGCCCGGCTGAATTTATTTTAGCCCGGACTCTCCCAAGTCCACCAATTCAGGACTTAATGGTTCAAGTTTTTTAACCTGTGAGTTAATTTAAAAGGGAGTCGCCACTAATCGACTTAGGGTGGGTCGATTAGAAACCCAAGCGAAGTATCAGGAGAAATACACGCTCCTGCGCAACTAGAGAAATTAGGATCGGGGACTTGATTACACTAGTTAATCATTAATGCCCTTTCGGTACGTAATCTTGTTTAAACCCTAAGGCTTTTGGATTTTGAGGGATTTTCCATGCATTTTTGGGAGGAAAAACATTTTTTGGGCTTTTTCCATTTTTTTGGACATAAAAGGGACTTTTTTGGATTTTTTTGGTATTTTTTTAGAAAATACAAGTCTTTTTTTTTTTATGGATTTTTTTTTTTTTTTTTATGAATTTTTGGCATTTTTGGATTTTTGGCATTTTTTGGAAAATATGAAACATTTTTGATGTTTTTTTTTTTGGAAAATAAAGCATTTTTTTTGATTTTTCTTGATTTTTGGAAAATAAAACATTTTTTTGCTATTTTTAAATATTTTTCGAAAATAAATCATTTTTTTGATTTTTTTGATTTTTTTGATTTTTTTGGAAATAAATTATTTATTTTATTTATTTTTAAAATATTATTTAAAATAATATAAAATCCGACCCGGGTCGGGTCCGCGGGTTGGGTCCGACCCGAGTCATTGACTCGAAACGCAAACGGGCTTTTTACGTGCGCTCGGCTTGTTTTTGTTTTTTTTTTTAATTACTTAAAATGACGCTGCGGCCGGGCGTTTGGGGACGCCCGCCCTGACCGGATGACTCGGAAACCCCCGATAACCCGATCTCCCGGTGAAACCCTACCCGACTTGGCTCTGACTTGCGGACCGTCTTCCAGCCGCCCCAAAATCGCGAACCCTACCCGACTTTCGAGACCTAGATTCGCTTCGTGACCCGGAAAATCGTAAACCCTAGGGTTTGCGAATCCGCAGTGCCGAAGGGGGGGAACGGAGGCATTATGGCGGCGGATTGGCGATGGTGGGTACATTACCTGTCCGTGAACGGCAGCTTGGATGGCGAATGACAGCTTGGACGGGGATGACGGCGAAGGGTGCTCAAACTCTCCTCTCTCCCTCTCTACCCTCTGTTCCAGCTGGCCTCGGATCTCCGATCGCTTGCCCTTAAACCTCCCCCGAAGTCTCTTGGAGGGAGGTCGGTTTGAGTTCGTGACCCAATTTCCGCCTTGCTTGCTCTTTGAGCTCCCCAAAATCTCTTGGGAATGTCTCTGAGCTTGCTGGCCTCCTCTCTCTCCTCTATGTGTCCTTTCCGACGAAGATGGAGGGCCTATTTATAGGCGAGAGGGTGACCGGTTGACGGAGCTTCGACCGCTGATCCCTGCACGCTGAACGGCCTCCGTCGACCGAACCGGCGTCCCATCCGCCACCTGTCCGCCAGCTGCCCCCACGTGTGTCGCCGTTCGTCCGCTCATCCGGTGTCGCGCCCTCTGCGCATGTGTTGCAGAGGCGAACGGAGGAAGAAGATGACTAAAGAGGGCCGGGCTGGAGGAGGAGCAAAATGGGCCGTAGGGGCCCATACGGAGGGGGAAGAGAAAAAAGGGCTGCTTTTTTTGCTTTCTTTTGTTGTTTTTATTTATTTATTTGCTATTTTTGTTATTTATTATTTATTATTAAAACAAGGAAAAATAAAAGAAATTAAGGCCTAATTAATAACCTAATCAAAATTTTAGGTATCAACAGCTGCCCCTCTTTGAAGGTGAGTTCACAGAGGTTGCATTCAAAGACAAATTGATACCTAAATTTTGTATGTTCATATGCAGTAAATTATATTTTATTTGGGACCTATTGTCCTATGCAAAAAATGAGCAATATAACATTACACATATTAAGAAAGATAAGAAGATACCTTTAGTTACTTACCGGAGTGAGTGAGATAGGGTGTGAACCCCGAGTTTGGCAAGTATCAAGGTGTCATCTTACCTAGTGATATGATGAGGTTTCTCCTCCAAGACCCGAACTTTTCTTCGGTCGCCTTGATGGGAAATTGCTTTTGAAGGACCCAAACCATTCTTCGGTCGCCTGTTAGAGCAATAAGTTGTTTACCCGACCTTTCTCGGGGGATCCGCTGACCTTTCTCAGAGCATCGATTTGTGGGATGCCTGACTTTTGTCAAGGACACCAGTTGGAACCCGACCTTTTTCGGGAGGATGCACCGACCTTTCTCAGGGCATCAGTTTTGTGGGGTGCCTTATCTTTGTCAAGGACACCAGTTGGAATCTGACCTTTCTCAGAAGGATGCGCCAACCTTTCTTGGGGCATCGATTTGTGGGGTGTCTGACTTTTGTCAAGGATACCAGTTGGAACCCGACCTTTCTCAAGAGGATGCACTGACCTTTCTTAGGGCATCGATTTGTGGAAGATACTTGGACATTCACAGGCATTTCAAAGAGTATCTGGATATTCACAAGTACTAACCCGAAGGATATTTGGGCCTTTGTAGGCGTTGAATGGGGTATCTGGCTGATCATAGGTATTGAAGGGGTACTTGGATGATCACATGTATGAATTCTTGGGGGATACTTGGACATTCACAAGTATCGAAGGGATACTTGGATGACCATAAGTACAAACTCTTGAAGGATACCTAGATGTTCACAAGTATCGAAGGAGTATGGAATATCGATGACGTACTTGAGATATTTGTGAAGGTCTTTCATCTCTTGGTATAGGGGAATATTGAGGACATATCTGAGATATTCGTGAAGGTTTCTTATCTCTTGGTAGTGGGAATATCGAGGACATACCTGAGATATTCGTGAAGGTTTCTCGCCTCCTGGTATTTGGGAATATCGAGGACAAACGAGATATTTGTGAAGATCTCTCGCCTCCTGGTATTTGGGAATATTGAGGACGTACCTGAGATATTTGTGAAGGTCTCTTGCCTCCTGGTATTTGGGAATATCGAGGACGTACCTGAGATATTCATGAAGGTCTCTCGCCTCCTGGTATTTGGGAATATCGAGGACGTACCTGAGATATTCGTGAAAGTCTCTCACCTCCTGGTATTTGGGAATATCGAGGGCGTACCTAGGATATTCGTGAAAGTTTCTCGCCTCCTGGAAATTGGGGAATATCGAGGGCGTACCTGGGATATTCGTGAAGGTTTCTCGCCTTCTGGTATTTAGGAATATCGAGGACGTACCTGAGATATTTGTGAAAGTCTTTCACCTCTTGGTATTTGGGAATATCGAGGACATACCTGAGATATTCGTGAAGGTTTCTCACCTCCTGGTAAAAGGGAATATTGAGGACGTACTTGAGATATTCGTGAAGGTCTCTCACCTCCTGGAAATTGGGGAATATCGAGGGCGTACCTGGGATATTCGTGAAGGTTTCTCGCCTCCTGGAAATTGGGGAATATCGAGGGCGTACCTGGGATATTCGTGAAGGTTTCTCGCATCCTGGTATTTGGGAATATCGAGGATGTACCTGAGATATTCGTGAAGGTTTCTCACCTCCTGGTAAAAGAGAATATTGATGACGTACCTGAGATATTCATGAAGGTCTCCCACCTTCTGGTAAGAGGAATATCGAGGACGTACCTTGGATATTCATGAAGATCTCTCACCTCCTGGAAATTGGAAATATCGAGGGCGTACCTGGGATATTCGTGAAGGTCTCTCACCTCATGGTAATTGGGAATATCGAGGATGTACCTCGCATATTCGTGAAGGTCTTTCACCTCCTGGAAATTGGGAATATCAAGGGCGTACCTGAGATATTCGTGAAGGTTTCTCGCCTCCTGGTATTTGGGAATATCAAGGACGTACTTGAGATATTCATGAAGGTTTCTCACCTCCTGATAAAAGAGAATATTGAGGACGTACCTGAGATATTCGTGAAGGTCTCCCACCTTCTGGTAAGGGGAATATCGATGACGTACCTTGGATATTCGTGAAGGTTTCCCACCTTTTAGCAATAGGGAATAATGATGACATACCTTGGGATATTCGTGAAGGTCTCTCACCTCCTGGAAATTGGGAATATCGAGGGCGTACTTGGGATATTCGTGAAGGTCTCTCACCCTGGGAATATCGAGGACGTACCGGCATATTTGGAATCACCTCTGGAAATTGGGAATATCGACGTACCTTGGATATTCGTGAAGGTTTCTCACCTCCTAGTAAAAGAGAATTGGGAATATCAAGGGGACGTACCTTGGATATTCGTGAAGGTTTCACCTTTGGCAATAGGGAACCTTACCTTGGATATTTGGGAATCACCTCCTAGAAATTGGGAATATCGAGGGCGTACCTGGGATATTTGTGAAGGTCTCTCACCTCCTGGAAATTGGGAATATCAAGGGCTTACCTGGGATATTGTGAAGGTTTCCCACCTTCTGGCAATAGGGAATATCGAGGACGTACCTTGGATATTCGTGAAGGTGTCTTACCTTCTGGAAATCGGGAATACCGAGGATGTACCTGGGATATTCGCGAAGGTTTCTCGCCTTTTGGTAATGGGAATATCGATGACGTACCTTAGATATTCGTGAAGGTTTCTCACCTCATGGTATTTGGGAATACCGAGGACGTACCTCGCACATTCATGAAGGTCTCCCACCTTCTAGAAATTAAGAATTTGAATGTAGCACAAGGCTTACTTGGATGGCCGCAGGCACACAGGTGTACAAAGTAGAAGAATATTTGGATGAACACAAATATTTAATGATATGATTAGGGACCACTCAACTGGTCCAAGTGTAAGAAAGCATACCTGGGTGATCGTAGGCGCATAATGTGGTGGAATACTTGAGTAGCTGTTAGCATTCAATGGTGTAATTTTGAGGACAACTTGGACAGGTCGAGTGTCACAGAAATGGAGTATTCGAACGATGGTCGGTACTCAAAGACAAGAGGATATTTGGACAGTCATGAGTATCCAAATTTTAAAGACAACTTGAATAGGTCGAGTGTCAATAGAGAGAGCACTTGAGTAGCGGCAAACACTCGAAGACATGGAGGTCCTTGAACAATCGCAAATATCAATACTTGGGGACAACTCAAATAACCTGAGTGTCGCTAAGAGAGAGCACTTAGACGGTGGGTACTCAAAGATTATTAGACATAAAGTTTTGGGAATAGGGATGGGGATATGCTTTTCTAGCGATACCTTTGATCTCTAAGAGTATGTCCGCTATTTACACAATATGCACACATGTACACAATGATTGTATATGCTGTAGATTCATAAATTTAAATGCGATTTATGCATGATAACCTTGTCAGCTTTGCATCATTCGAATTCCACTGGGGAAGATTTTGAAAGACAACTTTCATTTAGAATGTAGATGTCTTGAGCATGCCAGATGAGGGACTTTCAGTCTGAAAGGACTTTTCACTCACTCTCATGGAAATGCTGTTTTATCCTGACCATTGATGCAGGATTTATAAGGATCACACTTCTCATTGTCATCATATCAGTAGGGGTTTGAGTATTCTCGCGAGTGGTACGACTTTACCAATGTGAGAGGTCTTTGTTGAAATTGTGATGAAGGCTTAGTCAATGGCTTATCAAAGGGGACCAACATGGTCACGGCTTTATGAAAAAGATGCCGCACGATCATCTCCGGGTTCGCGAGTCAAGAATCCTGTGAAAAGAGATAGAATAATCCTACTTGTACTTCTTCGAGCGATGTTTATAGACATATGAAATCCTACGTTAATTGAAGTGCCCTAATCTAAAGAGACTTTTACGATGGGAATGTAACGCAGACTTGGTTCACATGTAAGATGGTGAGAGTTGGTGACTGTCTCGGTATTTGTCACTGGTCTTTCTTCTCACTGTTAGATGGAGGTTTTATGGACCATGACAACAACTTTTTCTTGGCTGTATTTTTGACTAGGGGGCATTGGCCTTGCTTTTACCAGGCACACTGCTTTTTTCATGCCCCTTTCTTCATTTATGGGCATTGACCTTGCTTTTATCAGATACACTGCTTTTTTATGCCCTGCTTTTTCTTGTTGTCGGAGGAACTGGCCTAGGCAAGTTCAATCGAAGTACCGTTATTAGACTCTTGAGTCTTCATCTGCAGCTGGCGCTCTAGGCTATGGCTATAACTTCTGCTTTGTCTCAATGTGAGGGTAAAATTACAGACTCACTTGGGCTGTACAATGAATACAAGTGTGTAGAGAAAGAATTGCTCTTTTGTCATTCTAAGGCACTTAAATTAACGTGAGTGTTCATATGCAATAAAGACACCTGAAGATTGATACAAGTGCGAACAAGAAAATTTCTATCTCTCTTCTCACCTTGTGATGCTGCTTTGCCTTCGGTCTGCCCAAGTGTGGGGGTGGTTCTTGATGGGAGTAGGACAGAAATTTCACCAGTGTAGGGGGCTCAAAGGGGGTGAGCAGTGAAATGCCTCTCACTGTTTTGGTTATCATACCATTCGCGAGAGAACTCTTTACCCTGTAGTCATGGAATCTTCTGCACTCATCTCACAAATGTATAGATGGGGGGGACTGTGTGTAGGATATGGCTTGCCTTTCATCATTCTGACGCACCTCATCCAGCATGCTCAATCAATCTTGTATTCTTCATTTAGCTGTCTATTATGATAATCCTTAGTGGAATCAGTGACTTAGATAGACAAAATTATCATGCAAAATTCATTTGGAAACGGCATGCAACATTTTAAATATGATGGAGTTTGAACTCTCAAAACAAGTGAATGGTTTTGACTCAGAAAAGACTCTATTGACAACTTTAGGGGTTAACATAATGGTGTTTCCAAATATGTTAAATTTTGAACATCAAAAGGGTTATTCACAAGTGGGTGTCAATGGTTGTCCATATTGATTAGGGATATGACACATGAATGATCAGCCAAGGATTGGGAATCGATCGGGCATCTTTGCTTTTGCCCCCTAGAAGAGAAGATGTACAAGTAGATCAATTAGTCTAGCTAGAATCAAATGTGAGTTGAGGCTGAAGATTTTCTGTCATTTGCTTTGGCGATTACTCAGGACACCATTTCGCTTAGGAGAGCTTATCGAGTCGACATGCCTTTCATTGACTTGTTTTCCACATCTTGGACGGTCAGGTGATCCTGTAACAGATAAGAGGGGGCGTGTTAGTCACGAACTCTTTTAGAGGTCAAACAACTGGAAGCGATACAACATTACCCTTTACTGGTTTGCAAATGATTAAGTGGACCTGGAGTACGAGGAGGACACGAAGTCCCACGTCTCCCATTTTGTTAAGTCAATTATTCTCCTTGATTGGCTTATGGATGACACGTCCTTTTATACGAAGTGGTGAATTCGATACGAGTCATTCTCATGAACCTCACTTGGCCAATATTGACCATTAACTTTGGTTCTTAATTCCCAATGTCTCTTGTCAATATGGAAAATATGTCAAAAGTGGGTTTAGATAGTGGGAGTATTGGAAACGATACCAAATTACTCTTCCCCAAAGTTTGTCTGTGTTAACTCCTAAGGATATTTGAATGTTGATAATGGCCTCTTTATCTCGGCACAGTTCAACGTTTCCTTCAATTGTCATTTCTCTTTTGTGACCATGTATACATGATTGCTGGTCGTTGATTCATCTTCAATGCTTTCCTTCTGTGGAATTTCTCCTTCTGTCTTTGACTATAGCTGCATTGAGCAAAAAGTCACGTACCTCAAGCTTCTATGGAATCTGAGATGGACAATCAAAATCTCCAGTCTTCTGATGGAGATTATTTCTTGGGAGAATATGTGTCTAGAACACAGAGTGAAGCTTCTAGGCCTTAACGTCATCATCTAAAAATAGGAGGCTAGAGACCGCTTCAACTATTTGAATTTCCTCCCTATAGACAGTAGCCAATTCAAAGAAAGAGATAAGATCCCTTCCTTGTGCTTCTGGGCTTGTCGAAGCTGGAAGTCCCATTGATGAAACCATATCATCTAGTTGCTTAGGTACGTTGTGGGGAAAAGATATTGCTCCGGCTTGAGAAGGAGTTGGGCAAGAGCGAGGTGGAGTGCACAGAGCTCCTGGGAACGGCTTGATTTCAACCCTATGCCTGTACCTATTACGTCCTATCTTTCATTTTCTGTAAATAGAAGAGAGAGGACATCATTTTCAAAATTATATTCAGAGAATAAAGCCTACCTTCTTTGAAGTGGGATGATCCTTTTTGTTTGTTCCACTGCCTTCTTGAAAGACTGTCTTTGAATTCGGTGAGTTCACATGATGCGCCAGCTTCAAATGCCCCTATCACACTAAGTCAATGGGGATGGGGATGATATTCTGAGACACAGAGTGAGTGAGTTAGAAAGACAAATATAATTAAATCTAACATCTTGTTTTGACAAAAGCTTTTGGTAATGAAACATTTTTTAATTTCAAAAGTATATATCTTTGAGGGGAAGAAAGCATGAGGAAGCCTAGCCCTCAGTATTCTCTTTGGATGATATTTTCTTTTCATGGTTGGATAGCATCACCGGGCTAGTTTGGAATACCGCCTCATGCTTTTCAAAACAAAATATTAGAAATGTACATTAGATTACTAGAATGGAAAATGCAACAGTAGCACACTAACATGATAAGAAACATGAAAATAAAAACAAGCAACACCCATGAAAACTCTTATGAAAAAGAGCACTTTGATAGTGCTGGTTCTGAAATCAAGCGCTTTTGAGTTCCTTGCCTCCAGTAGACTCGAAGTATTCGCATGCGAGGACTACTTCGTTGAAGCTACGGAAATGTAACCCATGAAGCCAATAATGATGCTTGCAGGGTAAAGCTTCTATAAACTGCTTTATCAATTCCTCTTCGGCCAGTTGAGGGTAGGTTTGCATCATAAAAGCCTTCCATCTCCTTGCATATGCTCGGAAATCCTCCACTGATCTTCTTCTGAAGTGAACCAAGCTCTCGCAGGGCAGTTAAGTTCCAATTTAGTTTTGGTACTGATGTAAGAATGTGGAAGATAGCTCATTTCAATCCTTTATGAGGTAAATATTTGTTGTGACAAATCATTGTAATGTAGACCCCGTAAGAGTTTCTTGGAACGCCTGAGTTGTGAATGACATTGAGCTATAATACCGACTCATTTCAGTGTGGAGGTATTGCAAATGAGCCACGGAGCAAGTCGTGCCGTTGTACTTGCGGAGATTAGGTATCCACATTTCTCTAGGGGTCATGATTCTATGAAGGCAAGACGGGCCTGATATGTCTTGGTTAGGCCACTGGTTTTCCCATTGCACATTCATCGTAGTGGTGAATTTTTCTATTTCAGGGAAGCTGGACTCTGCCGAGATTATCCCATTGCTTTCTTCCGGGTCAAAATCGCCAAACAAGGATGAGGCATTTAAGCTATCCTTATGGTCAGGTGACAAGCTTAGTAATTCATTGGGATCATAGCGAATAAGGACGAATGTTCCCTCTTCTGACAGGCTTTCGACCCTGTGTGTGGGTAGGAAGTAGTTATACGATAAATGGTTGATTTCATCTATATAACATTGGTAGTCCTTGGGATTGTATCATAGGGATTGGAAGTCTTCAGGGTTGTACTCTAGGGGATGGTAGCCTTCAGGGTTGTATTCCAGGGAATGCTCGAAGTTTTGGTGTGGCGGCTCATCAGATATCAAATTTCGCCTATACTCAGTGGTAGATGCTGAATTGATTTCTTTAGGCTTTCTTTTCTTAGTTCCTGATCCAGACCTTTTAGGTTGATATTAGAGTTTCGCTCTCTGCTTCACTTTCTAGGTTGATAGGGGTCGGTATTCTTTGAACCCTAGCTCTTGCAGTAAGCTTGGGGAGCTGTCTTGTCGTGCCCCGGTCTTGAACGGGCTCCGTGTCTTTGATCTCGTACACAAGATTCCTTGCCTTTCCTAGTGGGAAACTTTTCAGTAATATGATGTTGCTTAGTTGTCCATTTATCATGCAAGGCTTCATTGACATCTTCTTCTCCTATCTCAGCGACTAACGGTTCCTCGTGCTCCGCGATCATCGGTTCTTCGTAGGGCAAGGCGATGTCAGGGCTGATGTCAATATTATATTCTTGGTGGAAAACATGGATTAATTCCCTCAAGGTTTTAAGGGGACTAATCTTCCTGACAATGTACCATCGCAAGGTAGGGCCGGTCAGGTTTGATTGATACGATTGAATCATCCTTCGGACTAGGTAGGCCTGTAAGTAGGTTTCTGGGTGGGGGGTATCAGCATACCTTTCACATTCAGGTGTTTTGAGCTCTTCAAGGATCTCAATGCTGGCGTAATTGGACAGGTCCATGGGATCCTGCCCCTATAGCTGGCTTAACTTTTTTCATGATCTTTTCAAACTGTCTATGGTGTTGGTTATTCTCTGGCAAATTCGCGGGTGTCATGTTAGTGCTTAAAGCACTACGGAGTTGGGCTCAGCTTGAGTGGATTCCATTTGCCTCAAGAGTTGTCGAAGGACAATGGACATCTGTCCTACGCTGTCTTCAATGTTGGCGAGGCGATTTTGTACATTATTTTGATTGGCCCCTATCACGTGGGACCATTTGCAGGTGGATGATAGCTGGCGATTCATAATTACCTGTCATCGCGAAAATAATAAATGAGCACGAAATAAACAAAGATTGACCCATGGCAATGGTCTAACTGCTTTTTATTTATCAAAAGAGGATTTATAGACCACCAACTTCTTTAAAACTTGAAATTGAAATGACTAAATGAAATACTAGATATTAAACAAAAGTCCCTAAACAATGGGACAAAACTTTCACAATATTAACATTAAGGGGCACATGATTGCCAATTTATATGCGACGGGGAGCCTTGTTCTTGCGAGGATGCATGCTTCCTCGGACTGGCTCTGAGATATGTATCCAGTCTATTCCCAAATCCCTTTGCGTAAGCTCTGCTTGCTCATGCTGGCTGTTCTCGCTGATTGAGTGAGGGACCAATGGCTTCCATTTTGTCGGGATACGATGGTTGTGGATGTAGGACGTAGAGGCGTGGTGGGCTTTTTCTTCTCTCTCAAGCCCTTCAGGTACCACGATCCTTTTGCGGTGGCACTTGTCCCAGGTTTCCTCAACGATAGAAATTTCGAATGTATAGTCATGGCTTGTGTTGAAAAGAATTGGAGGGATCATCCTCTTGAAAGGCGGTGGGATCTCTTGAAGGGCTCCATATTGTCATGCCACCCGATATGGGTAATAAGGAATGGCGACGGTGAGGCCGAGCAACGGAATTGGGCGGCAGCGTTTGTAAGCGAAGCGAGCTCTCTTTTCATGGAACCAACCAGCACACCATTGGAATGCCTCGGGAGCTGGGTCTCTTAGGAAGTTTATCCAGTTTAAACAGCTTTGATTGGAAATGAATGGTCCTAAAACCATAAATTTTTGTAATGGATTTTCGAAATCATTTGTTTCAGATGATCACATGAAGCCTCGGAATTCGCTTAGGTGAGAAAAGAACCAGACTTGTAAAATTTCCGGAGAGACCCGCATGATTTTTTTCCGTGTTTTCTTTAAAACGATTAAAGGACAAGAATGTTTCAGTTAAAATCATGTTGACATAATTTTGCCCCTCAAGATCTGATCAACTATCCATGCCATCTTAGGACTTATGACATTTCTTTGATGGGGGAAAATGATGAACCCGAAAAAGGCCAGGAGGAAAATCTCACTTTTTTGGGTCATAGGCTGATTTTGAAAATAGGCATTCATAAATTCTAGTGGGCAGGTATTATGGTTGTTTTCAAGAATTTGCCTCATAACATGAACTTTAGTTCTTAAAAGTTGCGCTAACCCATACAACAGGATGATGCCTGTTGATGGCCTAACAAACTTATTCTCGAGAGGCATTCTAGTGATGATACTGTATTCTTCCAGAGTTGGGGTTAGCTCAAATCTACCAAATATGAAAGTAGTCGTCTTCGGGCACCAGAAATGTGCCATGGCTTATATGACTTCAGGATGAACAGTGATTTGAATCAACGATAGGAGATGACCGACTTTGGCTTTCACGCGCTTTTGGGCAAATTGGTCCAATTGACCCCACCATCTGAAGAGCTCTGCCTTGGGAGCGGGAATAAATTGGATATCGTCTTTTCCCATCGCATATAAATTGGGACTCGAAAAACCTACCTTAAATTGCCATGGGCCAATAAAAAGACTGAGTAAAAGTAAAGAAATTACTTTGCTTTTAAAGAAAATGGCAAACACAAGGACATGCACATGGTATGTGCGGCTCGATTTCTAACTGAGAAGGTTTGTTGAAATTAAAGGGTATCCGCCTGTCGCAGTCTCGTGTTAGCAGCGTACCCTTTTAACCTCGACTAAAGAAATTCGGGGAAAAGAAAGGCAACCTCTACATCGCAGTCTCGTGTTCGAGGTTGTATCTTTCTTGACACCATCCTAATTATCCTATGGTGGCCCAGGTCTGACGGTTGGGTTGTGTGTGCCATGTGTATGTTAAAATAGTAAAACATGCACAATAGTTTATAATCACAAGATAATCTATTTTGAGCAAAATTAAAATAAATTTTTAAGCTATTGACCTGCATAAAAAAAAACCTAAGTCAATAAAGAAATTAAACAAGACAAAAAAGGCCTAAGTCCTCAAAGTCCCCAGCGGAGTCGCCAAGCTGTCGTGATCTCTTTTTTTTTTTTAGCGCCCTGCGATTGGGTACGGGCGCTGGCGGAGGCTAATGGCTCGGCTGAATTTATTTTAGCCCGGACTCTCCCAAGTCCACCAATTCACGACTTAATGGTTCAAGTTTTTTAACCTGTGAGTTAATTTAAAAAGGAGTCGCCACTAATCGACTTAGGGTGGGTCGATTAGAAACCCAAGCGAAGTATCGGGAGAAATACTCGCTCCTGTGAAACCAGAGAAATTATGATCGGGGACTTGATTACACTAGTTAATCACTAATGCCCTTTCGGTACGTAATCTTGTTTAAATCCTAAGGCTTTTGGATTTTTGAGGGATTTTCCATGCATTTTTGGGGAGGAAAAACATTTTTGGGCATTTTTCCATTTTTTGGACATAAAAGGGACTTTTTTTGAATTTTTTTGGTATTTTTAGAAAATACAAGTCTTTTTGGCTTTTTATGGATTTTTTTGGCTATTTTTAAAAGGAATTTTTGGCATTTTTATGAATTTTTGGCATTTTTTGGATTTTTGGCATTTTTTGGAAAATAAGAAACATTTTTGATTTTATTTTTATTTTTTGGAAAATAAAGAATTTTTGATTTTTCTTGATTTTTTGGAAAATAAAACATTTTTTTGCTATTTTTAAATATTTTTCGAAAATAAATCATTTTTTGATTTTTTTGATTTTTTTTTTTTGGAAATAAATTATTTATTTTTATTTATTTATTAAAATATTATTTAAAATAATAGAAAAGCCGACCCGGGTCGGGTTCGCGGGTTGGGTCCGACCCGGGTCGTTGACCTAAAACGCAAACGGGCCCGCTAAGCGGGCCCGACTTTTTTTTTTTTTTTTTTTTAATTACTTAAAACGACGCCGCGGCGATGCGGGCATTTGGGGATGCCCGGCTCGACCCAATGACCCGGCCCAGGCAACCCGATCTCCCGGAGAAACCCTACCCGACCCGACTCCGACTCGCGACCCGTCTTCCAGCCGCCCCAAAATCGCGAACCCTACCCGACTTTCGAGACCCGGATCCGCTTCGTGACCCGGAAAATCGTAAACTCTAGGGTTTGCGAATCCGCGGCGCCGAAGGGGGGGAACAGAGGCATTATGGCGGTGACGGCGGCAGCGGTACATTACCTGTCCGCGAACAGCAGCTTGGACGGCGAACGGCAGCAACGGCGATGACAGCGGAGGGTGTTCGAACTCTCCTCTCTCCCTCTCTACCCTCTGTTCCGGCTGGCCTCGGATCTCCGGTCGCTTGCCCTCAAACCTCCCCCGAAGTCTCTTTGAGGGAGGTCGATTTGAGTTCGCGACCCGATTTCCGCCTTGCTCGCTCTTTGAGCTCCACGAAGTCTCTCGGGAACCTCTCTGAGCTCGTTGGCCTCCTCTTTCTCATTTGTGTGTCCTTTTCGATGAAGATGGAGGGCCTATTTATAGGCGAGAGGGTGACCGGTCGATGGAGCTTCGATCGTCGATCCCTGCACGCTGAACGGCCTCCATTGACCGAACCGGCGTCCCATCCGCTACCTGTCCGCTAGCTACCCCCACGTGCGTCGCCGTTCGTCCGCTCATCCGGCGTCGCGCCCTCTGCGTGTGTGTTGCAGAGGCGAACGGAGGAAGAAGATGACTGAAGAGGGCCGGGCTGGAGGAGGAGCAAAATGGGCCATAGGGGCCCATGCGATGGGGGAAGAGAAAAAAAGGGCTGCTTTTTTTGCTTTCTTTTGTTGTTTTTATTTATTTTTTTGCTGTTTTTGTTATTATTTATTATTAAAACAAGGAAAAATAAAAGAAATTAATGCCTAATTAATAACCTAATCAAAATTTTAGGTGTCAACACTCATCAAAGGGGTTTGCGTGAATCCATGAAAATTATTCGAATTGAAAGTTTCAAATAGCTCTATTTTATTATATACAAAAGTTCCATATTAGTCTAACTCCAATTAGGATGGTAAGTTTTCAGTCTCATGACCGATCACGTGAGATAATTACTTCATTTGAGGTAACACTAGCATACATCCAACATGAAATTCAAATACCATATTTTGGTGTTCTACTTAAGGTTTCTGCACAATTAAATGTGCACTACGATATATATGTTTGGGACGACATGTGACAATTGAATTCGAGAAATAAGTATCATAGATTAAGTTGATCTCATAAGTTAGCCAAGTCAATTGGATTTTTCAACTATCGCCAAAATATTATGTGTTTTTGTCAACCTTTATGAAAACATTGTGTTTATTTGCTCCACTTCTTTGTTTTGTCGATGGGCAGCCAACGAGAGGCCACTACAAGGTCATGTCCTAAGTTCCTTCCAACATCATTAATTTTGGTAGAATCTACGAAACATAAATATGCCTTATGATCTCAACCAATTTATCCCAAATTATCTTGTGGAAAATAAATGATTCAAGAAATATTTTTCTAAACATGGCCATCCACATCATTTTAAAAAAAGTAATTATTATAAATCACAATCTAGGCCTAATAATTTTCTTCAATAGTGAAAATACTTTTTGTTTGTTCATTTTTTTTTTAAATCTTAGAAAAGATCATTAAGGAAAACGTTCTCAAAATCATCAATATTTGACCAACCAAACGGGATCTAGTGCTTGCCCCCTCCCCCCCAAAAAAAAAAAAAAAAAAAAAAAAAAAGGGTCTAGTGGGTTTATTTTTACATTTTATTTTCATTTTTCCGGTTGAGGAGCTTGCATATCTTTACACTAGAGGTATGAACATTATACAACAGCACTATATATATATCACAAGCCATCTTTAAGTCCATGATGCCATCGAACAATGTGACATTTTCCAAATCTAAACTACCTATTCTCTAATAATGTCTTGGCCGCCTCTGATATAAGAAACGTGGTACCTTGTCAAAAGAAAAAAAAAACGTGACTTAGAAAAAAAAACGTGACTTTCATGTCGTTTGACTTTGATGAAGGATGGCTCCCGTACTTATCCTTCTTAGAGGGGAAGAAAGCACGACTTGCTCGGTAAAAGACACTCAAAAGCAGCCAATTAGTGTCGTCTCACCTTAAAATTAGTGGTTCAGACACCCACAAAGATAAAAAAACAAATAAAAAAATTGTGGGCTTTGCTTAAAGTCAATGTGATTCCCAAATAGTAATTGGCCAATGTGATTTTGCTGGGTTAATGAATTCCTCAGAAGATCTTATTGTTGGGGCTAGATCTATCAATGGGTGAATAAATGATTAAGTGGAATTAAAAAAAAAAGTCAAGTTCAATATTGCAAATGACGGACGTCTGAAGTTGAACAGTGTAGTGATTAGATGTTACTGTGTGCAATAAATTGTCAATCAGAGATTAATGGATACAGCAAATTGCACACAATATTATATGATTTAGCTTATGATAAGCCTACATCCACCTTCCCGTGCTAACATTCTATTGGCTGGATTTTATTAGAGAATCAATTAGAGGTTACAAAGTTTGAGTACTCTCTACTTAGGTATGTGCAATTGTATCTTCCAATCTCACACTCTCAACAACAATCTCTCAAAGATTACAATTTAGGCTCATGAAGACAAGTATGCAATATCGAAGTTTTTTTGAACTTTGGAATTGTAGATTTCAAATTTTGTGTGTTCTTTAGCACCACAATCTCCTTTTATACTCCTCAATATCCAAGTTGACCATTAGATGGAGACTTTGAGGATCATTCAGTCAATCAACTCGTTAGACTTAAATGATATGAGAAGATTTGATTGTTTCTATAGGATTGAAAAATCAGAATCTCCCTTTGATTCTATTGCTCTGATAGGTTTCCATAAGTAGAGTTCCTCGTTTGGAAAGAGCATCTTGTCTCCAGAAGATTTTCACATGGATCACGAATCCTTATTATGGAAGGATTATGTTGATATTTATCCTTTCGTAATAGATGGACAATTGATATAACTTTAGAAGGAAATTTGAGCCAAGGTTACTAGTCGTTACGCTTCAGAAAATCCAAACTAATAATAAAAATCAGGAAACTTCTCGTTATGTTTGATGCTGTGTATTATCTTGATAATCCTTGCAAATTACACCGTAATCTTTGATTATCATGACATAACAATATCTTCAACTTAGAGAACCAGAATTTCTTATATAAACGAATGAGTCTCTGAGTCTGATGAAAAAGGTCTAAACAAGTAGCTTCAAGAATATTATCTGGAAATCTTAGCATCAGAATCATAATACTTGAGGAAGATTTTTTCAATCTTCAATACATAATGGGAAGGTTTCTTAACAAGTGCTGAATAGTCCACGGCTCAACAGGCCCGAATGCTTGCCATAACAAAAATTGTTCAAGTGTTATCCGTTCGGTGCTGTCCTCTATTTCAAATATTCAACTTTCTATAAAGCATATGACCCTTCAATTTATTTAGTTTTTATTTAGCGCAAAGCGCCTATAATCTTTCTAGATATGCAAATGCACAATCATATTTTTCAACACCTTCTGAAAATTGTATGACACGCAAACATCTTATGACGTAGAATTCATATTACACAAGTTCTGTCACATGTATGCAACATGTCCTTTTGCTTACTTTTAGATTAGCTATCCAACAAAAAGCTGATAATCTATACATGGCCCCTTATATGAAAGAAAAATCTATGTATCAATTAATTTGATTTCTTCTATATGTATTATATATTCCTCCAATCTATTATTGCATGAAAACCCTAAAATAATGGATGAGATGAGAGAGAGAAGTATATAACTGTTTGGTACCTAATAATAGAAATTGTATTTCTATGACTTCATTCGAGATATTGATCATATTAAATGACAATTAAGTAGACAGAAGGAGGACAAATACATAGGCATTGATCTACTGAGCTAAACTAATCCCATGCCAAGATTCAATGAATCCGAACTCTAAAATTGGAACATTTGGCAGCGATATATCACAACATCTCATAGAAATCTACATAAAACCCTGAAAAACAGATGAGTTCCTATGGAATTCGGATAATATGATTGAGCATATTCTCCACATCTCGAGTTCATTTGATATATGTTGTTTTCTCACTTGTAGATGAACCCTCATGCTTATCTAAATCAAATCGAATGCCAATAGATTCCAACACTCCCGAAGCAATCAATTACTCTCGATGAATTTCAAGAGCTGTCGAGGGAACAGTACGTCTGGTGCATGTGATTCAAATTTGTTTGGTGGTTGTTTTCCCTTTGTTCTCTTGTCTACTTGGCCAGGCAAGTGGTGTTTGTACGATGAACTTCGTTTCATTATCTTCCACCACATTTGGAATTTTCGACTCCCAGGTCTGGTGGGCCCCTAATTATAGCCCCGTGCCGTAATTATACCAAGTTTTATCGAAAACGCGGACGAGGCCGCTGAGATTTTGCCTAGCGATGATGGTCGTTCAATATATCAATTGATCGACTTATGATATCTGTCATTACCCCGCACTGCATGATTTCTGCCTCGCGTGGGAGGCTCCGATACACACGGCTTCCTTGCTTTTCAACGCACGATGACAAAGACGTCGGGCCAATTGAGTGGATTTCGCTTGTCGAAATTATCCGCATGTCGTTTCCATTAATTATATATTCAAGATATTACAAGTGACAAAATACGATACTCCATCGACTTTTATGGTCCGGGACGTTGCTCTTCAAAGAATACAGCATTAACCTACATAATCCACTAAGTCGAAGGGAAAGACAAGTCGGACTCACACTCCTTTGATATAGACTGAAAACTTTTATTTTATTTTATTTTATTTAAGCAGTAATTTATAACTGGCCACAATTAATATCTACCAAACATTATCATCTCAATCTTCATCTCTCATGTCATGGTGGGTCATGGTCTGACCTTCATCTCCTATTTCAGAGCTAAGTCAGATTTTCCCTCCATAACAATTCTCAAAATAAAGAAAAAGAGAATAATCAACAGAAACAATAATATAGAAGAGTGCAGAGAAGGAGTTACTCATCCGGGATCCTCATCGGCATTAGCCTCCGGCGATGTTAGATGTGTCGGTAGAGACATTCGAACTGACACTTGTCAGTTCACTTATGCGAGGTTTCTGGTTAAGAATTCTGGGTAATCAACAGTACCGGAGAAGAGTTATGTAAGGAAAGAATTGCTCATTCAAGATCCTTCTTGGCATTAGCCTCCTGCGAGGTTCGATGTGTCGGTATGGACATTCGAGCTGATACTCGTCGTCCGCTTATACGAGGTTTCTGGTTAGAAATCCCACTTCGAAGTTCAACCCGATTATTCCACCTGCTCAGCACGCTTGCCCGCGCACAAGCAAATACGTATGAACATGCGTGCCGCGCTTGCAGGACGGAAACGATATGAAAGCACAAGAGGAACCTGAGATCTATTCGTTAGCGCATGCGGGTGTGAGAATTATCTGGAAATATGCCTACCCTGTAAAAACATCACAACCTTAATTTGGGGGAGGATCTTGATTACATTTCACATAACGAAAATACAAAGTACGTACAAGATCTCAGATCTGGGCCATCCCTGCATACCCTTCATAATATGTACATCAACCTCGTTATACTAACTACACATAGCAGATGGGATAGAGCTAACTACACTGCCTCTCGGAGGTGGTTGGTTGCCGAAGGGTGGGTCTAGAGGGGGCCTCCGATAAGATAGGACGAAGGTTAAGTATTTTGGATAATTGAAAAGCTACCTACACCTCCCCAGGATTAAGATCATAACAGCTTCAGCTGTTGCCATAGATGATGGACCTGATGACGCTGCCTCTCGGAGGTGGGAGCTTGCCGAAGGATGGGGCTGGATGGGGCTTCCCATTTCCTGGTGGTGGCGGCTGCTTTGGTGGTTGAGTACTCATCTTCTTCTCCTTCTCCTTCTTCCTCCTCTTGCTACTTGAGTAGTGCAGGGTGAGTGAGTTTTCGAGAGCTCAGAGAGGCTCGGAACCGCTCGTTGAAATTTATACACACGCTGCTTCCAAGTTGGGAGTATTTTATACAACCTTCTTTCTTGTTTTCCTCAGACCCCACATGGTTGAATATTTCTGTCTAGTTTCCAAAGCTCTAATCACCACATGCCAAAATAACTCAAGTGGGTTAGTCATTAAAGGTGCGCATGACAAATTTTTTGGAACATAAATTGATTTCTGGCTAGAAAATTGAGAATTTATTTCATAAATTGAGAAGTTAAAAATTTTAGCTTTTAATTTCTTCTTCAAATCTATTTCTATAATAGAAATATGTTGAAATAGAAAAATCAAATTGCGTTATCAAACAGTTTTGTTTCAAATCATTCTAAAATGAAAAGCAGAGAAATAGAGAAGTAGAAATTTTATCATGTGCGCCTAATCATGATGCCGAGACAACACCATCAAAGGTTCGAGCATATTGGAGTCGTAAGAATTCAAACAGGTTCCTCAAGCGATGATCATGATGCATCTTCTTGCTCAAAGAGCGGGTGTGAAATAGTGCGCCCCGGGGTTCCTTTCGAGGTTAACGTAAGTAGAAGCATGCCTCGTACGCTTTGGCGATGTTGTCGAACGTATACATGTTCGGATGGAGACCGTCGGATCTAGTGAAAGATAGTTAGATGATGGAAGGGCTTTGAACATTCCATGCATGAATCTTTCTGTACAATGATACGGCACTTTGTGAGGGGAAATTCAATTTATCTAATTCAACATATGACATACAAATATTGTTTTGTTTGTATTTGAATGTGGGTTACTATTAAATTGAAAAGTCCTATTCAAAATTGTTGCGGCATTGACTTTCATTGATACAGGGGGAGTTTTAATTAGGGTTAGTAGTACTGAACTATCATAAAAATCTAACCCATCATTTTTCTAGCAATTGCAGCTATATAATAATATTAATGGATGCATATAGTAAAGAATTAGAGGCATTTGGACGTGCCCGTCTCATGAAACTTTCTAAAAGTTTCTTTATCTTAGGTAAAAATTAAATAAATTCCATAATCGTAGGCCTTTTATGAATCAACCGTCATTCAATCGAGCTCTCCACAGTCTATCTTGACCGGATGAGTCTTCCTCATTTTTTAAATGTGCAATGAGTGCTTGACTTCATCCATTAGCACTTATCCGCATCGAAGTAAGCCGCTTTGGATGATCGGTGACTTGATTCAATGTATTTTAGCAAGGTGAAAAAGCTAAATCGACCAAAAATTAAATATTTCGAAACCCGATCAATTGGGCCAACCATTTCATGCCCCAACGAATTAGATGACGCAAGGGATGACACAGAAGCAGAGTGACGTGCATTTGGCCAAGTGGCATGACGTGTTTGGAATTAAATTTGCAATTTGCATGGAATATGTGGTCCGTGGCTCCTCGTTCGCCTTTCATTTTATGTTAATTGTCGGGACGCCTCTTTCTTCCCCACATTATGAAATTTTAAGGAATTTCCTGCTTTGAATTCAAGATTCCACTCACGCGATCATTCGTTCTTTCACCGCACCACTCTGTCTTCTCATTAGAAGATGTTAAATGAGCAATAATTGAAGGGAAAATTATCTAGAAAGACGTTATAGCAGCCAATTAAGTCCATTTTTTTTTAATTTGATTAATTTTATCTTGACCCTTTTGACAATTGTTTATTGTAATCATTCCGACCAAAATTGGATTTCTGACCAAAATTGCTAACGTTATTATCCAATTAGTGCCATGCACATATTATAGATTTAGGATCTTTTGGATAATTATCCCAATGATTTAGTCATAGCAGGAACCCTTTTTAGAGCCCACGTAATTAGGGCAATTATCTAAAACTGGAAAAATAAGGAAAAAAAAGCTACGGTCTGTGTTTTTGTTTTCCTTCCTTTTTCAAGTTGTGAGATACACGTGGATCTCTTTCCCTTAATATAGCTCCCTAAACTATAATTTCGAATTGTAATTACGAGCTTTCAGAAAAGCAGAGGTCTATGAGGGGGATTGGCATCAAACCATGGTCAAAACCCTAGCTATTATTTGGTCGAGATCTTTGTCATCATCTTGATTATTCAAAGTTTCCTCTTTCCAACTGATGCTTGATTGGAATACTTGCCTTCCAGAACGTTTGAACTCTATTTTGAACAATCCCAATATCAAATCTTATCTTTGTTTAGGACATATGGATTGGTTTGGTTCCCTTTTGAGTTAGCGAACTTTTACCCCCGCATTATTGTCGTGTGTATTTTTCGGTATTGTAAACCTACCATAAACTTATTATCTAAAAGTTTAAACAATTAAGTGAAAGTAAGGTTTGATATTTGGGTGTTTGAATGTATCTTTGTAAATTTTTTTAATTTAGCACGAATCATCACTGGGTGTATAAGTGCTTTCTAACTAGTCGTTTCTTACCTTGAAATGGCTTTAGCTTTTGTTTTTTTACTCAAAACGTTTCAGATTTGGCTTTCTGAAGTCAAAAATCCCTTAAAATTTATCGTCGTAATAGAAGATAATCTTTTAACGGAGATATCATGGAAGCAATTTAAGGCAACTTAAAAATGTTAGCATCTTGCCTACTGCCTCTAAATATATGCGGCACATTCAACGTTAACCACAGCCTAAAACTCTAAAACCAAAACAAAAGCCAAAACTCCCCCAAATACCCATATATGATTTTTTAACATTTGGAAATTTACTTTAGTAAATCACGTGCAGACCATCAAACCCTTGGAACCTCGTGTTGTTTTGTATAATTATGACATCTCTCATGTGGAGAGATTTCTTGATTGGTGGCCTTTTGATGTAGTTGTCTCGATAGGCTCATTAATATAGGACTTTCGGATTGCAGATGGTACAAAATAATTATGATTAAAGTCGAGTAATTTATAGTGAGTGCAAAATATTTATGATAAGGCAAAGATGCGATCGCTGGATACAATCGCCCTCCCCATCCATTGTTGATATTTGTAGTGGGTACGGCGATTCACAACCAAATCAAACGACCCAACTGGCACTGATGAATTACCCACGAGCGTGGAAGAAGAAAAGAAAATGAAGACAAGCTTTACGGATGACCGATTCTTCTGGTGCTCTATGATTGCATTTAATAAAAAGCTCATTGCATGCCAGAGCAACTGAGCAAAGCGCCCACGTTCAACGCACAAAAGGAGAAGGAAAAGGTGAAGACTTGGCGGGTCACACCGTGCTGAGGTGAGGCATGCTGGCACTGGGAATGGACATCGGATCGAGCTCTTTTGACCATCCTCTTCCAGGACAACTTTTTCTTCATACAGCACACGATCCATTATCATTCGGTTTGGAAGTTTGATCATACTAGCAATGATTCTAGGGTACATGATTTTCTTCTTGGCCAAAAGAGTGTTTATTTCAAGTTATTTCTCATATTTTGATAATATTTTCCTTGTGAATGAGTGCGACTCTCACTCGAGGGGAATTTTTGAAAAAATAGTTTTAACTTTATGGTCAATCCAGTCTTGAAATCTTTTGACTTGACCGATTTAGTGCTCAATTTTTTTGACAATTTGACAATTCCAATCAATTTTGATTGAAAATTGCTGATATAGATGTTTGGTAGTGTGACATAGGACGATCGGTGCTAATTCACTTTAATGTTGGCTATATCAAGTAGTAGGGTGGCAGATGTCCACGTCAGTGATTTTTGATCGAAATTGATTAGGAGGCTAAATTGATTAATTGTCAAAATGTTTGAGATAAAATTGGTCAAATTGAAAGATTTAGAATTGAATTGATATTCATATAACAAATTTAAGATTCTTTTTTCATAATTTCCCACTCAAGTGAGAGTCACACTTGTTCACAAGGAAAACACTTTCAAAATATGAGAAATAACTTGAAATAAATACTCTTTGGGCCAAGAAAAATTCAAGACAAGTAACCTAGAATCATTCCCAGTACTATCAAACTTCCAAATAAATAGTGAAATTCTAGATAAGTAACCTAGAATCATTTTTAGTATTATCAAACTTCCAAACGAATAGTCAAAAGAGTTGATCTGATATACATATCAGAGAAATGTATGTTGTACTTGACCTGCCCGTATGGGATAGTAAAAAAGTTTAGGATATACATTATGGAATCTTGTTGAAACTACTTTATTCTTGCTTCATAGCCTTGCCAGTCCCTCATGTTGGTAAATAATTAGCTCTATCTCAAGCCAACGAATGAGCTAGTTCACCTAACCTAGACATTGAGTATAAGACAGGCTAGAATAAAGGCTAGTATAGCCCCCCTCAATTGTTTGATCTAATATTGACTGGGTCCCGAGTTCCATGGGTCTTACCTGCTTAGCGTGCTCCTAAACGTAGGCGTTTTTCAAGAATAAGACCTCTTCGTTTTTTTTTTGAACAAGTGCTTTGGTAAGCAAAAAAAGAAAAGTTTACTTGAAGGCATGAATTAAAGTGGAGCAAAAACATTGAGACCGTAAAGTACCTATGATCTCCTATTAAAGGTAACGTACTAGAGAAAATCAAATATGCTCCAAATATGATGTTTGCGCTGACGATGGAGGGAGTCGGACCTATCGCCTTGGTCTAATCTGTGCACATAAATAGATCCATTCATCAGACACTAGAACTAGCTGCACAAGTATCACGGAAATCATAACGTCTGGTTGATTTTCCCAAGTTGATGCCGATGATAGTAAAACCAAGGATCTTTAGTAGGTCCATTGACCGTGCAAAAAGCTCTAGGAGACTTTCGTCACATGAGTAACGTTTATATTTCGAGTCAATTATCGAATTAGGTTTTTCTATGATGAGAATTATCCAAGGGACGTGATAAAAGTCTTTGAAAACGTACGCTCTCATGCTCGTTGGTTGGCAGCTAATGCTTTCTGGAAACCACGAATCGCGGCTGAATTTTGACCATCTTCCTTTAAGTCATTTTCGTCCTTCCTTTTCCTGCTCTAGGTCAAACGATGTTTGTGGTGTCTAGTCGAAGACGAATTTGCACGAATTATTCAGTGTCTAAATCCAGTCGCCAGTCAACACTCGAGTTCGTCTGGCCATCACGTATCCACATCCTGTGCATCTCTTCTCTCCTTCTCGCGTTTCATTCTCAGCACTTTTCTGATGTATTCCGGCAGGGATTGATGTTTGATAAGCTCTGTAATTTGACTCCCGGGGCTAATGTTTTCTGCCATTGCAGGGTTGGAAGAATCGTGCTAAAACCATTTTTCTGTTTCGTAGATTACGAGTTATGTATTTCGCCATATGCAAGTTCAACTAGAATTAAATTTTGGTGTTACATATTTGTAAACCCGCCAATCGAGAAAGGCAGAAAGATGCCCCTTTTGCAAGTCTTCTTGGCTAAAGGAGAATCGATCTGAATTGAAGGTTTTGTCGAAAACCTAAATTGGTTGGTTTAAGGCTAGGATACTATCAACCTCATCTCCCTTAAATTAGGCACAACTTCAATCAATCATGTGTACTACAATCTTCGTACATATATAAAAGAGTAAAACAAGAACAAAAGTAGTACAACCCATGTATCTTCTAGAGAGTGTTAGATTAAACAAGTGCTTTGCTTGTGAGTGAGTGTGACTCTTATTTGGGCTCCCTTATGAGTATATAGTTATATAAAGTTTAATTTGGTTTGAGAACCCGTTTCAGTTGTAGTTTAACTCATTTTTTTCTGCTATCGAGATAGTAGCAAGCGAGCCTGTTATAGATAGACATCCTGTAGCCCACCTAGGATTATAAATTTTGGAATCTTGCTAAAACTCCATTATCCTTTTCTCCGGACCTTATTAGTCCTTCTATTGGTATGTGAGCAGTTCTATCTCAAGCCTACGGATAAGAATAGTCATTTTTAATTTAACTACTAATTCAAATTAAAATAGAATATGTATTTCAAACTAATGTTAATAGTTACTAGTTATATAATAAATAATATTTATCTAAATTAATTAATATTTTATATAGTGGATAGAATTCTAAATAATTAGAAGTATGTTCTATTTTTAAATTAATGAAATGCTAGTTCAAGCAACGTGCTCATTGCGTAGAAGATGGGCTAGAACAAAGGCCGGTATGGCCCCCAATTTTCTGGTCCAATATGGGCCCCAACTTCCATAGGTCCTTGGTTTGACCTCCGGATTCCGATCCTCGTTTCCAATAAAGTGGAGCGGGGCTGTGCTTGCTTAGCGTGCTCCTAACGTCGGGGTTCGTCAAGACTATGATCTATAAAACCTTTTGCACCAGTTGATGTGCATGGCCCAAAGAGACAATTATCGTCCAAGGGTAACCGAGTGTTACCTTGGAACCATCATTTGGCTATACCTTCCGGGGAATGCAAAGCATGGACTACCGGGCCGGCATCGCGGCCATCAGGCCTGGGGTCCTGCTCCCGAAGGAGTCTGGCGGTATCTCACTGGGGGAGGAATCTTTATGAGGCCCAATCCTGCCTCTACCAAGTCTTTCCCTGGTGTCACCCTTTCCCACTCCTCCTTAGGGGTTAAGCCCCCGGAGATTGTCTTCAAGGTGGCAGGAATAGTTTTAGGACTTATTCAGGTCTTGGGTTTGTCAACACTATGATCTATAAAACCTTTTGCACCAGCTGATGTGCATGGCCCAAAGAGACAATTATCGTCCAAGGGTTCAACTTTCATGCCCGCACGTGTGCATAGATAGCTCAGGATCGCATGAGTTGCATATCTTTTTCGTTTTGTGTTTCTGCGAACTAGGTGCCCTTAAATGAAAGAACAAGGTTCCTTAGGACGTTCAAGGTATAACGAAAATCTCGAGGCCATGAAATACCTATAATCTTGTACTAAGGTAAACGCACGAGGGAAAATTTCATGTGTTTCAAGCACGATATTTGCACTTGATGACGGGGGGAGTCGGGTCCATCGCGTTTGTCTAATTTATGCACAAACTCGAGTCCATTCGTTCTGGAAACCGGACATCAGCCCATCGGATCGGTGGTGGCGAGCATCTTTTGACCGCTCTTCGATCTCTTTCGTCCTTCTTCTTGTCCTTCTTGTCTCCTGGTCAAGTGGTGGTTGTGGTGTCTGGTGGAACACGAATTTTCTCTAATTATCAGTATCTGAATCCAGTGGCCAGTCAAAAATTCAAACTCATTTCACTATCGGGTATCCACATCCGATGCATTTCTTATCTTCTTAGTCACTTTTAGTCCCGTGTTTTCCAGTAGAAACAGACGTTCATCGGTACGACCGATGGGCATGGAACGGGATCAGCAGGCGGAAACGGCTCTTTGATGTTAAGGACGAGGAGGAGCTGGAGCGAAAGGGGCCACAGGAGGATTATGAGAAGGATAGGGACGTGCACGGCAGGGCCCAGAGGGTGCGGTGTGCCCAACGATAACAAAGTATCGAATAATATCTCTAACAGTATTTTTTAATATGTGGGATTAAGTATTGTTAGATCCAACTGCGTCGCTAATTATCAATGAATACTTAGTTGAAAGTTCCGAAAACAATGAGTAGCTGACTGCTTGCTTTGCCAAACCATAGTGGGATAAGTACGAATGAACTTCTAAGATTGGAGTAAACTTGCAAAAATGGAATTCAAATTATGTATACCACCACGAGGAAACTTAATCGCAATCAGATTTTGGTCATGTCCATTTTTGTGAAAACACTAATTAAAAGCTTGGTTAGAGGAAACTTCTTGCAGGTTAGCACCTGATTCAATCTAAGAATTGGATTGGATTGGACCGAACTAGCCTGTTTTGAATGATTCTTACTTTTCAAAATTTGGAATCGGTGAGAGCCGATCTGGTTTTCCGATTCTGCTCAAGGAACCAGGTCGGCTGCGCTATATTAAAATTTAGGGCTCCAACTCTTTGGTTTTTGTCACCCTCGCGTTTTATTTTTCATCTCTCTCAGTAGAGAACATGAAATCTACTTGTTCTAATATATCCATCAGACATGAGCACCAAGATACAAGTAGAGAATACACAGTCCAAACCTCATGGCCAAACACAACTACCAAGCAGGCAGTGGTAGTTGGTAAGTGATGGCCAATACAAACTATAATTATTTCGATTATATCGAAAATATTATGTGTCTGCATTTCCCCATAACAAGCATCATAATAAGCTTTCTATTTTAATTCCTTCAAGAAGTCTTCATTTTCAACCAAGGAAACAAAAACATAAAAAGGCTACATAGCCGGTCTTAATGCAACCCGAAAATCGGAGCAGGACCAACCAATCTAGTCCGGTCCAATTCCAAGTGGATAAGGTTGGTTTCCAATTTTATAAAGTGGGATCTCGCCTTATCTGATTAGGTTTTGGTTTCAGGGTAGGATCCATTCTGTAATTGGTTACTCCTAAAATATCCTCATTTTCTCTAATAGAGATGGCGGAAAACATGCCCCTTCTATGATTGTAGATGCTTCATAATTTTATAGTTGCATCAAGCAAAAAGTAGAAGTCTTCTTGGCCAAAAGAAAATTGATCCAAAAAGGAAGTTTGGTGAAACCTAAATGTATTTGATTTAAGACTCTGATACTCCCAACTTTTACATTATATAGATAGTTAATTTCAACTCAATCTCCCTCAAATTAAGCATTACTTCGATGAATTGTAAAATTTTTTCCCTAAAATACTGCAATCTTCATATAGATATAAAAGAGTAAAAAACAAAACCAATGTAATATAGCCATATGTATTCCAAATTATCAGACTAGTGACAGTGGGAAATTAAACAAATTGGAGAAGCCAACATTTGTCGTAGACCCAATGATGATTCTAGTGGCCCATGAGCCATCCCAGGCCCGAGCTAAGCCACAAGATTCTGAAGCCATTTTGGGCATGCTTGAACGGGGGCATTTAGCATGAAAGCTCGAGGTTTACATATACCAGTTTTAGTTTTTTTGCCAAAGGAAAATGATTTCATTACTAGCCCATAAAAGGGGCACCATTAGATGGAAAGTCTGAACATAAGATAAAAATTAAAGGCTGAGGAGGAAATAAAACCCAATTAGTAGGGAGAGAGTTGGCTCGGTGGGCTTTAGCGACCTAATCCGCGGCCTTGTTGGTATCCCTCTGTTCATAGAGGACCGAAACTTCACTAAGCTGGGCCAAAATTTTTGTGCAATCAGCTACTATTGATTGGGCCGGCCAAGGTGGTTCAGCCCGGCCTGATAAGCATTCCACCAAACATATACCAGTTAAGTGAGGGCAGTTTTGGGCAAAAATTCATTCTCAATATCAAAGTCCCACCTGATCCTGCTCAATAATCACTATACTTTGTCGTGACTAGACCAATTGAACCCAGAAAATCGATCGCATCATTAATAGAAGTTTTAGCCTTCCACTGTACTCTATACAAATTGTGATGGCCATGTAGCCGTCTGAACAAAGGTGACCTACGAATTGAAATTGTAAATAACACCTAACCTAGGTGATCGAAAGAGCATATGGAGACCAGATGTGCACGGTTTTCTGACGGAAAACCAACCGGCCGGCCTTCTTTCTCGTTGTTTTCTCATGGTAATTGGAATGCTTCGGTTTGTCAAAGCTCGGGCTCCGCGCTGATGTTTACATTGGGCGATAACTTGCCCAGCTGCCTTGTGGTGAATCCCACATGCAGTGCAAAGCGTTTGCGATCCATGAGGAACCTTCCGCGACCATAGCGTGTACTCTGTGCCGCAGTGAAAGCGCTCCCTCTTTACCATAGCAGATGCTGAAAGTGTTGAAATAATGGGAAAATTGATCTTTTATCTTTTTGGCAGCGCCTCAGATCAATAAATGACCGAGGAAAAAAGAAAATCAAGAAAGTGATTTATGGTAGTCCGCGTGTTCTTTACAAAATTTAAGAACGGAAGTTACTATAAAGACTTCTTTTACTTTATTTATTGTGTGTTTAATTTGTGCTTATGGTAATCGTGCATGGGGCTGCTTTGCTTTCTTCATTAAATTCCATCATTGACATTTGTAGGTTTTTATGTTTTGTTTATTAGATGTTATCATTGGCATTTCTAAGCTTTATTTCTTATATAAAGGGATGGAGTCATGAGTTGTAAATCAAGCTAAAAGCACAGATCCAAAAGGAAAATGCATTCATAATAAGAAGTTCCCCCACCAATTTCTATTTGTTCTCTTATTCCAAGTTTCCAAAGTTAATACTATTCCTTTGGTTCCAATAGAAAGTGGTCTGCGATGGTTCAAACTTCTTTCTCTCCTAGGTTTACACCTTCATTTGTCAACCTTGGCGATGCGTTTCTACTCGTTCAGGATGCTACTGGAGTCTTTTGATGGGATTTGTGCACGTGTTGTCGCGCCCCGAACCTCGAGCACGAGCACATTCCTCAGTGGTCGATAAAATTTGCAACGTTCTTAGGACGCGTTGCTGACCCAATCGATTATGCACATGTGGAAGCGAATTAACTAATCCCCTGACAACAACAGACATGAGATAGAAAAACAAGACAACCAATTTCAAATCAAACACACCTTTTAGAAACAATCGGGTTTACGCACAATGACCAACTCTAAGGTCTATGTACATGAGGTTTATCTCCAAACAGAACTACTGAGCCACTCAAGGAAGCAAGCCAAGCAGTCCGAGCCTTTGCGGCCGACAATGAGGTGGCCCTCACTGGCCCTAAAAAAAGGAAAATAAAAAATAAAGATAAAAATAAAAAAATATTAAAAGTTGTCCACATTAGCGCTGGGGAAACCACATAGGACGACCAGCATCCACATCAGGTTTCTCAGCGGGACAAATCACTAATGACACTCAAGTGATTGATTTTTCAAATTTATAGCACTCAAATGAGCGAAAAAAAAGAAAGTTATGGTCCTCAAGTGAACACCATATGAAAGTTATAAAGCTTGCGATATTCTTACCTTGACTAAGACGATATCCTAATCTTTCAGCAAGAGAGATGTCACATGTGATAAGTATAAGCTGCAACAAGTCCTTGGTTGTACTGATTACAATAGGTTTCTCCTACTGGAATTCAATTGTTGCAGCACAAGTATTTTCTTCATCGAGCCTAAACGATGAGTAACTGTCATTAAGTGCTTGTATCAGTGATTGGTGAAGAGTTTGATAAAATGGTGCTGCAAGTTGGTGAAAGGGGTTGAGGATGTAAAGTACATGGCCTGTGCAATTATTAAGGAGTGAGAAGCAGTTATCGGACGGTGGTTTATCTTTCATGTTTCTAGTAAGACTGGAACTCATGATGATTGATGATGTGTTGCTGTTGACCCGAATATTTGGCTTAAAAAGGATCTCCATTGCGTATTATTCAGGATCATCTCTGTTTAGTAGAAGGCTTACTAGTCAATTAGAGATGAAATTTGCACAACGTTGCCTTTATGATGGCTAAAGATCCGCCATCAAGAAAACAACAAAAGACCACGATTACTTTTGAGACGGGCCATGTTTATTGGTCCAACAACCAATAGCCGACCGAAGACCTGGTGCTCTCAATGTAACTTCCTTAAAACATGTCAATTTCCTAAGAAGGCAATCTTGAAATTTTTTCTTCTCTTATGGGTGCTTCCTTCAGTCAATTGCCTTTATACCGTGTTGTCGATGATGATCGTGGTGCCTGTTTAGTATGGAGTTTCCAATACCACGTGGCAGTAACATTACAAACTAAGCTACGAACTAGGCTCATCAGAATGTGGGTTTTAGTCTACACTAGAGGCAAGCTTATTGCAGGCATGATGGGCTGTAAAAGAGATGATTTCACTTGTCAGATGGGCTGTTCTTGTTGAAATGAGGAGATTCTTGTAAATGGTGGTTTACCGTAGGATCTGGAAATGCTAATGAATCATATGAAATCTATTTGAAGTTCTAAGTGAAATTAAGCATGAAGAGAGCTTTCTCTTTGACAAGTCTAGCATGCCCATGGATGAACCCATACGGCATTAATTTTCGAGAGCTTTGCATTAAGGGTTGTCACACTAGCAGCTCATAATTTCTTTGCAACTGCCAATCCATCTACAATTAATAGTTAGATTTGTGCAAGGGATGGATTTGCCAGGCTCTTTATGATGGTCACTCGATTTGTGATGCTTTTATGTAGTTGAACTGATGGAGACACGCTTTTAGTTGGGATGCTCGAACTGTGCTTGTTCTTGTTGCTTTTCCTTACAATTGGGAACCTCTATTTCATTCAATAAGCAATTAAGGTTGCAGAAGCGTGCACTTTTGTAGGTTGACGAATTTCCTGCTCTAAGAGTCAAGATGATCTAGGTGCTCATCTACAAAGTTAATATAAACGGGAAAATTAGGAAAAAATTCATAAACTTATTACAACTTTTTCAAAATAATCCTAAACGTTCCTTTTTTTTTTTTTTTGCCCATTTAGTCTTAAACCTTTTGTAATTGTGTCAATTCAATTTATTTAGTCAATTTTGACATGTGGATGCTAATGTAGACGCCGGCCGGCCGGTTGACGTTGACATGGTAATTTCTTAATAATATTTTCAATTTTTATAAATTTTTATTTAGGAAGAAAAGGAGAAAAAGAAAACTGAAAAATTAATAAAAATTGGAAAAAATAAAAAATAAAAATAAAAATTGCTGTGTCAGTGTCGGCCAATGCCCACGTTAGTGCCGGCCGACCAAAATTGGCCGAATAGACTAGACTGGCACAATTGTAAAAAGTTTAGGGTTGAATGGGGAAAAAAAAAGTTTATGACCAATTTGGAAAAATTGCAATAGGTTTATGACTTTTTTGGTAATTTTCCCTAGTATAAACTATGATGCCATGAAGGTGAACACTAAGAATTTTCCTAAGAAACGGTGATAGAGGAGGGCATAATCTTAAGAAAGTGATAGAAGAATTTAAAAGTTCAAGGTTTATGCCCATATAGCAGGTTTCAGTTGAGCCTAATTGAAGCGCAACTTTCACATGGGGTCTTTGTAGTATTGTGGTTGGACATGCATTAGATATTACTTCGACTCTTATAACTTGTATTGGTTTTCGGCCATGTAAACTCTATATTGGCACCGCTGGCGGCCTCATAGACTCCTTCATATTTTGTGGATAATTGTGATCATTACATCAACCGTCTTTATTTTTCACTATGACTAGTTGCTAGATGTCGTCACTTTCTTGGAAGGACTATAGCAGGTATGGCAATAATATCTTTCTTGTCATTGTCTGTTGTGATGCAGCCCCCTCTAGGCTTTGTGAGTTGTATTTTGAAAGTAAATCATTGTACAGGATGACAACCGACTGCCGTTTGTTATCTCGTGTTTTCGGTTCCTTCACCATATGATTATGGTTTTGCTAACGATGTCTCTACAGATAAAGAGACATGATAGAGAAAGAGACGACCTCTACCTTCAACAAATTAACTGGCTCGCCTAGGAAGCGATTCTACCGAGCACGAGCTCACAGCAATCCACTAAAGCGATTCGCACTTTCCTGTTCCACTCTCCCCTAGTCAATTTGATTATTCTCTTCATTACCCTCCGTTGTTCCCTGCTCCATCTGATGATGATAAATCCTTAAAGGATTCAGTTTGCTGACATTGGCTGTGGCTTCGGAGGGCAACTAGTTGCTCTTTCAACCCTATTTCCCGACAAACTCACGATCGAGGAATGTAAATTAAAGACAAGGTGACCGAATATGTGAATGAGCGCATTTCTGCATTGAGGACAATCAATCCCCGTCAATACCAAAATATCTCAGTAGTATAGACCAACTCTACGAAGCACCTTCTTAACTATTTTGAGAAAGGCCAACTGACAAAGACGTTCTTCCCATTTCCGGATCCTCATTTTAAAGAGAAAAATCACTGCCGCAGTGTGATTAGCCCTCACTTGTTAGATGAGTATGCATATACTCTGGCTGTTGGCGGCATAATTTACACCATCACAGAAGTTGAAGAACTTGGTGAATGGATGAAGGGCTATTTGGAAAATCACCCCATGTTCGAGGCACTGACGGAGGAAGAACTCGTGAACAATCCAGTGGTGAAGCTATTGACCAGGGCAACCGAGGAAGGTCAGAAGGTTGCTAGGAATAGTGGGCAGACATTTAACTTGCATTGGTCGCAAAACTTTGATAAGGTATTTATTGCATTTAAGTTCTCATGCTGCAATTTCTTGGGTGCTTGTATTTTTCATTTCAGATCTCATTGAAATCTAGGTTTCTTTGCCCTTTGGTTTTAAATCATACGGTTTAGTTAAACATGGTAGGCTTTGTCCTTAATTTGTTTTTCCTTGTTTAAACAGTCCTCTGGTTCATCTGCAAAATAGCATGTCAAAGATTGTATCACATCTGGGGCTATTCTGTGAATGAAGGACTAGAGTTATACATTAGAAAATGGAATGACTGGGACAGTTAAAATCAGCTTATCTCCTGCTAGACTACCAGTAACATCTGTGAGATCTTGAACTTTGTTTGATTAATTAAATACTTGATTAATTAAAAGCTTGATTTCGTTCAAAACTTACTTTATATATTTGGACTAGTATTCCTCGAAAAACTTGGGGAAAGTAGAATGATCTGGCTGCTCCTTCAAGCTTTAACATCACCATGTGATGCTGAGACAGCCGTAACCACTCAAGATTGACATATAGTTTGATGTTATGCATAGAGTAATCTGTCTCATCTTTCATGAATTGCCCATTGAGAAAAAGTCAACATTGATGTATTTTTTTACTTATGAATTTATGAATGTATCTTTTTTACATTACACCTCAGTGCGAAAATACAAAAAAGTCATTGTTTTTATTTTCAATTTAAAAAAAAAATTAAAAAAGCTTAAATTGGTCATACCAAAGGACTTCCCAAACATGTGTTTTTTTTTTTTTTTTTCTTTTGGTGACTGAGGAATCGCCGGAGATCACCTTTTGGGGATCACATGACTCTCTAGTACCCGATGGCACCGTCGGGCCTCGCCGCAAGCCGCTATTTAGACATAAACCTCAGGGGAGGCTAGCCTAGGACCCCAACACCAAGACCCCCACTTCAGACACTTTAGTAACAAGAGGGTTCGAATCCTCGACCTTTGCGATAAGAGAGAGAACTCACACCAACTGCGCTGCCTGTGGTTAGGTGACTTGCCAAACATGTGTTTACCAAACAGTATTCCCCCAAAGTTGCTTCTCAAGGCACTTTTCAATTATAGTTTATTAAACAGTTTTTGCATTTCATCAAAACCCTTTAGACTAAAGGCCTTTATATTTCCTTAAAGGCCTTTCTAAACGCAGCAATCATCATATATAGGAAATGCATAGTTAGGAGAGTTGATGGGCAAAAATGCTAATCCAATAAGGTGCTATCAAATGTTTTGAATGGATAATATTGTATTTAATAATTTAATACATGATTTAGTAACACGCTATGATCTTGAAGGAATTAAGAATATTGATGTTATAGAAATGCTTGGAATATTTTTTCATATTTTAGAACATGGTATAGGTAATAGGTTTACACAAGAGTACTTTCAATGCTTTGGGTAAACCATAAGCAAGTGCTTAGTATTAGATAAAGTATGTGAAATGGGAAAATATTTGATTCAATCAACCAATTGGCAATTTAAGAATGTTCTAGAGAAGATTAAGAATAATCGAAGATTTTATCCATATTTTAAGGTATATTTCGATTATACAATAGGAAGAAAAAACTAAATACAAATTTTGATCATATAGTAATATTTGCATTTTTGTTTCAGAATTGCATTGGAGTTGTTGATGGCACACATATCCTAGCGATGATACCTACAAAAGATCATATTCGTTTTATTGGTAAAAAAAGTACACCGACTGAAAATGTCTTAGCGGTGTATAATTTTAATATAGAATTTATCTATGTTTGGGCTGGTAGGAAGAGACAAGCCCATGATACTCGTATTTTCTATGAAGCCCTAGAGAGACTTGATGTGCAATTTCCTCATCCTTCTCCAAGTTTGTTAATTAATGGTTTTTGTATATTAATATGTATTAATATGGTCTATGTTGATTAAATTTACATTATTTTTGTGTAGGTAAATATTATTTAGTAGATGCTGGATATCTAAACCCGAAGGGTTATTTGGGATCATATAAAAAAGTTAGATATCATTTGCCAGAATTTCAATAAGGTCCTGCCCCTATAGGTTATCGAGAGGTATTCAATCGTGCCCTTCCTCGAAATCGGAAATTGAGCGAGCCTTTGGTGTATTAAGAAGAAGTGAAAGATTTTCAAGTATATGCCAAGTTTTCCGTTTAAAAAGCAAGTAAAAGTCGATGATAGACATTTTGCAAGAGTGGATTTAAATACCAATTATGAATATTCAATTGATCTTGATAGTACAAATGAGGGGGCTAGTACTTCAAATGATAATTTATTTTCAGACATGGCACATTTAGGTGATCAAATAATAATGAGTTTAGTAAACACTTAAGGACGCTTGTAATTTTTAATGAAAATCTATTTCTTTCTTCGATGCCTATGTAATTATGTTTATTATAATGAAATTACTTTTTTTTTTTTTATATTGAGAAAAAGTCAACATTGATGATTTTTTTTACTCATGAATTTATTAATATATCTTTTTTACATTACAACTCAGTGCGAAAATATAAAAAAAATGTCAATGTTTTTATTTTCAATTTTAAAAAAAAGAAAAATTAAAAAAGCTTAAATTGGTTATGCCAAAGGATTTCCAAAACATGTGTTTACCAAACAGCATTCCCCCAAAGTTGCTTCTCAAGTCACTTTTCAATTATAGTTTACCAAATAGTTTTTGCATTTCATCAAAACCTTTTAAACTAAAGGACTTTGCATTTCCTTAAAGGCTTTTCCCAAAAACCTTTCCAAACGCACTCTTTATCTTTCATGCCCAACCAATGAGTTGCATTGTCAGGAAAGAAATTTTTTTGAGCTTGTTATATTTTGGCACCTGAAATTGGCAGAGTTCTTTCTGTCGGGCTTTTATACGAATAGAAATTCAATTTGCACTGTGCCAAACCTGTGTGCCAACCCGGAGTTATATTGCTCCTGTCCACCATACCAGCAATACAAATGGAACTCTGTTCACACGGGAAGGGAAGGGAAGCTGAATTGTATTGTAAATCAGTATCTAAAGGTGAGCATCTCTGCTGATGTTATATTTTCTTCCTACACCTTAGTCGGATATATAGCACACTGGTAAATTTGGTTGCTTGCATAAAATGGTTGCAGTCTCCGAGCTTGAGGAGATTTTTGGAAAGCTTTGCACACAGTGCCAAGAATGCCAGGGTTCGCTTCATCAGGATGTTCTTTGCACAAGGTTCTACTTTGTTTCCTTGCAGTACTTTTTAAGATAGCTTGTTTATCATTCGCGTAATTGATATCATGACTTTTGCAGTCGGGATTGTCCCATATTTTACCGGAGGAAGAAGGCACAGAAAGACATGGCTGAAGCCAAGCGGCAATTAGATAGATGGAACTTCTAAATATCGACAGGCTTTGTAATCTGTGGAGGTGGACGAGAGGGGATGCATCTGTCTTCACTTTTGTTATTAGTATGGCTTCATTTGCCCTATCTTATTTTATCTTTAATATGAATGGTGAATTTGACGACACAGGTGATACCATCTTAAAGATAGTGAGTGCACGCGTCATGAGATGATATTTTGAATCACTACCCGGCACTTAGACAACGAATTTCTTGTATGGCCTAAGTCATCTTATTAGCTCTCGCTCTTACTCTCTCACGCTCAGAAAGAAAATACTGTAGAGTTATAAAGAGAAGAGCCCCAAGAGTATTTTATATTAACTCTTGGATTGTCAAATGAGAGGAGAGGAGACCCCCATTTATACTTGTACCCCTTTAATTTCAACCATTGGATCTCCCTTTGATTTAATGGTTGTGACATCCGAAATTTTGCTCAACGACAAAATAACAAACCACGCCATGCGATCGAGCTTGTCATCGGACCATACTAATAGCATCACTGCGAGGACTCACCACCTCAGCTCGTCCCTGTCATCACCGAGAATACTCAACCGCCTCACCACCGAACCCAAGCCGACTCAGCTCCGCTGTCGCCAAATCAGTGTCACATACTCCTCGAATGCTGCCACGTCCCTCCCCTAACCGACTATCAATTCCACCTCTCGCCGAGTTGGCCACTAACGAAGCCAACGTTCGCTCCCATCTGTTGCCGCAAGTGGGCGACAAGGCATCAAGTGATGCGGAGTCAACAATCACCACCAGAGGGAGGACAGCTTTGACTGTGGGGGAGAGAGAGAGAGAGAGAGAGAGAGAGAGAGAGCGAGCTGCTCGCTCTCTACCCTCAAGTCCATCTTCAGCTTCTTCTCTTCACTTTCCGTTTCAGCCAGCAAGCCAGAAGCAGCGAAGATCAGCAGTTCCAGTCTCCTTCCTTGCTCGCCCGCAGAAGACCGACAAGGCCCTCAAGCCGTCAACTACCGGGCCAGCAGCATGCTGTCGCCCTGCCTACTCGCACTGCCGCTGTGTCCAGCGGCGTCATCCCTCGGTTTGCTTTGAACAGGGGGAAAACCAACTTCAGCCAGAACTCCTGAGACCCTATCGAGCTGTGACCATAGTTTATTGAGGACCTGAGATAAATAGATATCCTCCATTTTATCCTATGTCGATCAATTACGTGTGATGAGGATAGTTTCCTAGAAATTTCATGAACATTGATTAGATTCTTGTTTAATCAGAAGTTTTGATCATGTTATCTAAGCACACTATCGAGTTCGAAGTAGTTGAGCTTATGGTTGGTCGTAGGAACATGGTTGATCGGTATCTAGCACGTACGAGGATTGAAATGGCTGAAATTTCGAATTAATAGTGCTGGACGCATTGGCTGAAATTTCGAATTAAACTAGTGCTGGACACAGTTTATGTTCGGTTTAGCCCGACCCCAAGATTTTTCTAATTTTGTGCCTGACTTATGTGATGCAAATTTCTTAGGGTATTCTTCACAAAATTCGTCCCTTATTGGCTGCTCTATGACATATTTTAATTTCAGAATTTTTGGACTTCGTATGACAAAAATAGACATGAAAAACTATGGGGTTCGAAATCTGTTTTCGAGGCCGCTGAACCGACCTCTTCCTGTTTTCTATTTTCCACAGACTTTTCGGTCAAGAATTCTAACATGTGTCCTTCATGAAAGTTGTACAGTACATCTCGGCTACCACATATTAAATTTCCATGATTTTTTTTTGTCTCATTTAGCCTGCAAAATATGTATTTTTCTGCTCTATTACGTTCTGGAAATTTTACTGTTTTGGGCCCGGATTAAAAAAATTATTTAGAACTGTATGGGCTGAATCAGACTTTGAGTCCTCACGGAATATGTCTCACCTGATCTTTTCTACCTCATATTAAAGTTTCATAATTTTTTAAATCCGTTTACCTAGACAACCAATGCTGCTTGTAGAGGTGTGTAGGACGCCCTATTATGGACTAGACATAGCACCTCTCTTGCAATCCGTCTAGTATAGGCACAGGTGAGTTTAGACAAGGCTAGGGGAATAAAGATGACCGAGGATTTGCAGATTCACGCTTGAGTCCTAGAATAATAGTAACGTCAACATGCTTTTAGTTAAATTATGGAATTGCTGTATCATGGTATGGATGTGTGACTAGGATTACCGTTGGTCCTTGGGATGACAATGCCCCGAGTCATAGTAAGGATGCCTGGAGGAGTAATTGGGTTCTTCTAGATGCCTAGGGTTATAACATGGTCCCCCAGATATCCTCGTGATGTCGGATGGATGCGAGATACCTGGAGGGCAACAGGGTTCTTTGTATGATGATAGTAGCATGAATTCTTATTGGATATAATCTCGATACTTTCTAATTGAGTTACCTGATTTTTTGTTTGGAAAAGTTATTCTTTATATTAATCTGTTACGTTATTTTGAAAGGGTGCTTAGGTTAGCTGATGATTTACTATATTTTATGTTGGAGCTTTCCTTGTCAGTACAATGATTGATTCATGTAATATAGATCGGTGGACCTTCTGCTTGCTTGGTTTAAGCTCATTGGTTGTTGACTTTATCTTTTTTAATCAATAGAGATTTCAATCCCACTTGCCTCCCCTATGGTCCGTTATGGAGTACCACTCAACTTCATGTGGGAAGAAGACGAGTTCATAGACCCTAGTTCCTTGAATACAATGTTTATCTAGATCAAGTCTCGTATGGTTGTTGATATAGGACCTTTGATGGGGCATGTCACGCTTAGGTTCGTCGGAATTTACGCTTGTGTTAATGGACGCACAATAGGTCCCCTCCCGCTGTTCACTGAGAGGCTAGGGGACGAAGGTAGCCTCATCACATAGAAGAAAGGTAGGAGGGCAGCTAGACCTTTGGAGAATTTTGACAAAGCTAGGGGGCCAAGGTTAGGCGACCGCGTGTACAGCTATATTGGAGTGACCGACTTATAGCCTGGTGTAGTAAGTAGTATTGACCTTTTGAATTCCCTAATGTACACAACTTGTCACCTAACAGATATATATATATATATATATATATATCTAAAATAAGAAATGAAGTTGCCTCATTTATAGAAGTCCACATGTACTTGAGGATTTACTTTAGTCCCTTATGCTTCCGCATGCTTAAGAGAAAGTGAAACAGAACAAAAAAGTTAATTGCGTTAATAGTTCTAAATTGGCCGTGACGTGCTAGATGTCACATCCCGATCCTCGAGCGTGTACCCATTCCTCGGTGGTCGATTAATTTGCGATGTTCCAGGATGCGTCGCCGACCCATTCATTTTAATACGCATGCGGAAGCGTATAATTAAATCCTCAGACAACAAAAATATGGGATAGAAAAGCGGGGCCACAAATTTCACAACCACAACACACCTTTATACACAGCCGACTAGTTCACCCGGGAAGAGGAATTTGCATGACCTGTTTGGTGACCCTCTCCTAGGGACTTGGGTCCAAAAGTTCGGGAGCGCCAAAAGTGATCTCCATCATCGACACAGGTACCTCAAAATCCTGCAGGGGATCTTCTCTGGGTCCATTTTTTTCGCATCAATACCACGCTCTGAATTGATGGGGTATCATTCGAGGTAGGCTCACATCAACCCAGACAATGGTTCTCACAAGTTCATAGACCCAGGCTCCTTGGCCCCCGGGAAGAGGAATTTGCATGACCTGTTTGGTGACCCTCTTGGGCTGGCCAAAACGTTCGGGAGGAACTGCCATCTACGAACCTGAAAAGGTTGAGCCCATGACGAGGTGGGACAATATCTCAGCAAGTTCACCCTCTAAACTCTGACTAGGAAGGAAATATGCCTAAAGGTAGTTTATGCACTCACAAGACAAAAGAATTACTTGACCTCAGTTCCTTCCTGTACGTCAGTATAAATCATATACTCAATTAAATCAAATCAAACCATTGATCAATCGATCCACTCGATTTAATACCATCAATACCATCTAGAAACTCGATTGATTCGATCACTGCTCCCCCAAACTGAAATAGATGGTATAGCTTACCAAAGTTGATAAATATTATAGCTCACCGAAGTTAATATGTATTATAGCTCACCGAAGCTGATATATATAATAGCTCACCAAAGCTGATGGATATAATAGCTCACTAAAGCTAATATAGTATAGTGTTCTCACTAACTGACGATTCACCGTATTTATAATACCTGATAAAAATAATTGTGTGTGGGTATACGATTGGCCTGAGCCAAAAATATAATATATTTCTTTTAGAAAATCCTACTATTTAATATAGTCCATAAAGATATTTTTGGCGTTGTAAACTGACGCTCGGTATTTTCTGATTAAATATTGAAATTACACAATTTTAGGATAAATACCAGAAATTATAATTACCACTCAATTTGCACAAATTAGCATTCAATTTAATAAAATACGCATACCATTGTAATCAGCACGAAATTCTGATCACCGGCTATCTTGGTCTAATTTTTGAAAAATAATAAATAATTAAATAAATATAATTAATTGCCGAAAATAGAAACTTAGGCCGGGAATGCCTAATTAAATACTGAAACTGGGCTGGAAAATTTTTGAACCAATCTAGATAAATAATACTGCTCATCTAGTCTCTAATTATGCTACTCTAACCACCTAACATGCAAAACCGAATAATTAAATCGCTAATCCGTTTTAACTAACTACCTAAACCATACTTAGCCTAAACTAATCAACCTTTAAGCAGCATTAACTCCTTGAGCAAAGTTTAGCGAGTAAACTCACCAATTTAGCGATTCGGTGAGTCCATGATGACAGTGATGCAGAGACGGGCAACAAACTACCCTGCGGCGACACCCAACAAGGCCCAAAAGTAGCCTAAAACGGGCCCAACTGCTCACGGTTGGGCTGAGGGCTTTCGGCCCCGACCTTGGGCCAAAAGAGGTGGTACGGGGCTTGGCTTGGGCTAGAAATGGCTAGGCGGGCGGTTAGGCGGGTAGGCAGTGGCTTTCGGTGGCAGAACGGGCGGCTAGATGGGTAGGCAGTGGCTTTCGGTGGCAGGAAGGGCGGCCAGGCATGCTCGGCAACTTGCGACGGTGGCTCGAAGGCATTGGGATAGCAGCTGGACACGCGGGACAGGCGGAACGGACGGTGGACAAGCGCGGGCTTGCGCGGGGGCACGATGCGTGCGAGCGGCGAGCAACGGCGGTTTGGCGAATGTGCGACGGGCAGGGACGGTGGCTAGCTTGGTTTTCTACAATTTTTGGAGCTTCAAATGCTTGAAAATGGAGAAAGTGAAGATTGGGAGGAAGAAGGGGTGGCTGAAGGCTTGGAGGGTCCCTCATTGGCCTAAAAGTCTCCATTCCTATCTCCTTTGATCATTGCTTGGCCCCCACTTGTTGGGCTGTCTTCCTTAGCCAATTTTGTGCACACAAATCCCCCTGGAACAAGTCCCAAGTGGTCCAAAAGGTTAAGGGAATCATGGCCTACGAATTTGGCACCATTTTTCCCAAATTGAGTTCAATTTCTCTCCAATTGGATTCAATTCGGTCCCCATAAATCCAACCAAGGTGTCTTCAACCAAATTAACATTTTCCTTGCCAATAGAGCCAACTTGCATTCTAAAAATGCGATAAAAAATGGTCCCCTAAATTTTCTGATAAAAAAAGGGCTTTACTTTGAATTTTTGCCAAAAATCTCGGTTTGTAGAAAAATTTTCGGAGGGTGAGTCGATGGTCCTAAAATAAATTGTGACATGATAGAACCTTTAGGTTCAAATTCGCGGTTAATTTCAATCTGGCGTGATTTTAGCGTGACTTAGCTTACTGGGTAGCTTTTAGGAATTTTTAGTGCAATTGACCCATGGTTGATTATTTTCAAGCCACAATGTACATCTTCGATGCATAGACGACTCTCGGTTGTCGTGAAAATCTCGAGATTTCGAATACGGACATAAGGTACCAAAACGATAGAAAAAATCGGTCTAGTGCTGATCGACAAGAATTTTGCAATTAGATGGAATTACTCACGCACTAATCACATACCTTTGTAAAATCGACCTATCTCTGGTCTTTAATCAATTTTTAACTGTGCCGTAATAATCTTTGCAGATTAGCATAGTCGAGGAGTCGATTCTTGGTCAAATTCTCAAGTCTAATGCATTAGAATCCCTTAATGGCTTCACCTGATAGATTAGTTATCTCGTGAGTAATCAGCTCAGAGAATAAAACTATAGGCGCATTGATGAAAAACCAAATTTATTCAATCGAAGACAGAACCTAAAATTCAGGATGATACACTAGAGGGCTCACAATGGTAGAAATTTGATCCTAAAAAAAAAAATCTATATATTATCCCTACTAATATCTAGACATGTATATTTACTATATTACCCTTGGAAATCTCTAGAGCTATGAGCTTGCTAGAAGTTTCAGTGCTTTAGATTGGGCTCTGAAGCCATTCTTTTGGGTTGTTGGACTTAAAAATTTTGGGCCCAAGACACATGTCTAAAAGATACTAAGAAATTTCATGGAAAAAATGTCCGTGCCTATCAAATTTTGTTTCTTTATCCTCCGTGACTGTTATCCCTTAGGGATCCAGCATTTGAATTCCAATGCTTTTGATTTTAGTTAAAAATGCAGTAACTTCCAATTTTTTTTAGGGAAAAGAGATGACTCTGAATCTGGTCACCTAACGTTTTGGTAAAACTAAAGCATCCTTTGAAATTGAAACTTGAAGGATCTGCACTAAAAAGGGGGAAAAGGCATTGTGAGGAACCAATTTTCGAGGGATTGTAGATCTTCCTCACTTTGTAAATGGCTTTGCATTCAACTCTCCTCTACAAATTTGTATGGTTATGAAGAAAACTATTGGAAATGATAAGGTAGGGTAGGGTCAAATAGGAGATCTCCCAGTATCATTGCACACCCTCCATTGTTTGAGAAAATATGAATTGTTAAGCGAATGTACACATATAATCTATAGAAAAGCTAAAGATTGGCATAGAGAAGTAAACAGACATCACAACTTGCTTAGGAGATGCAATCTATCGACAAACAATTTTCACATTCACGATGGTAGGTTATCCATTTTTTAACTTGAAATCATATGCTCATCTTCCCTTCTGTTGCTATTACTCTCTTCGACGGTTATCACAAGCAATGGCACAAGTCAATGATTTGACAATCTGATGCCAAAGGCAAGACTTTCACTATTGCTCTTGTGAGCGTTGAAGCCCATGTCACTTAAGTATACAGCCTCAAATAAGTTGAAATTGGGGGTGAACATGAACTTGGAGTAGAACTTAGAACCTGAGAGCCAAATTGGTGGAAACCTATAGGTTTCGGGTTCCAAAGTATAAAGGATAGGGTTCTAAAAAATGAAGAACCTATTTTGATGGGTGGGTTCCAGGTTCTTAGTTGGAGGAATCTGGAATTTGAAACCTGTAACTTAGAATCTGGAACAAGTTTTAATGTTTTTCTTGGTTCATGTCTTGGCACCATCTTGCGATATTCTATACCATTTGATGATGAATGTATAATCTGTAAACACTAATTTGAGATTTCATTTTATGATTAGGATTTCTTACTTTATTAATGTTCATATTCTTCATGTGTCTTTATGGTCAGAGAACTCTAGTGACAAGTTGTGGTCATTAAAGATTTTAATTCACTATAATCATTCAATTAATAATATATGTATAACCTAAATAGATCTTGGAATCGATCCTGAAACTTATGATAGAGTAGGTTCCAGGTTATGGGGTATGTAAGGTAGGTTCTAGATTCCAAAAAAATGAGAAACTTATTCCAACGAGTATGTTTCAAATTCCAAATGGAACATATGCAGAACTTGGAACTATTCACCCCTAATTGTAATAGGCTATCAGCACAAAGAACAAGTCGGGAGTGATACACTGTAGTCCTTGCATGTCTTGGAAAGGGATGAGGAGATAAAAGAGGCAACCAAAAGCCAGGCATATTTTGTTGCAGCCAAAATGGCAAAAAGGGACAAGGTTATTGTTGGAGAAAATACTCGGTGGCTAATAACCACTCCGTGACTAGCTGATATGGCCTACATACTCCACTGAAAAAGTGACATATGTTCCGTGATCTAGAATATGTAGAAATTGAATAATTCAAATCGGAAGGGCTCAAACACTCTTTTCTCTCTCCTCTGACAAACAACTGACACAAGAAATAATAAATGCTTCTCTCTTGCTTAAAGCCCTCTCTCTCATTTTTTTCAATTTCTCGAGGGTTTGTTTACCCAGTCATTGTCTCCCTTCTTTTCTTTCCGATGGCTTCTTCACCTCTCTCTCTCTCTCTCTCTCCCCCCCTTCAGAGAAAATATTCATTGGTTTCTCACTCAATCAACAAGAAGAAGACATTTTTCTTCGTCCATCTTCTCTAGAAAATCGAACGTTGTAACGATTTCCATCAATGCAGATCAAGCAAAAGGCATAACCTCGAATGACAAGGGCATGGAGAGGGGAGATCATTCACAATCTACAAAAAGAATTTGGTTGGAAGCTTTAGGTTATTGACTCGAGTTGTCAAAGCTGGAATCAAAGAAATGGTAATGAACTTGAGAAAAGTTTTGTTCTAAAAGAAATTTTGGAAATGGGAAGGCTCAATTCTCCAAGTGTTTTCTTTTGAAGTGAAGCTAACATGATTGTTTGACGCCCGTGTGTGCTTCCTATTTTACTCTAATACTTCATTAAAATGAAAATACGCACATCTCCAACTAACACTAGATCCAACAAATTCATCTCAGTCATATACAACTTAGAAATATATAACTAAGTTCATCAAATCACACATTAATGTTCCAACCTATTGACTAATATCATGCTCAAATATCTAACCACAATCACACTTAACGCCCTATGATAAAGTCGACCAAGATTTCCTTTTTGGCGAGGTCTTCACCGATATTACCGGTAGCTTGTCCACAAGAATAGCTTAAAACTAGTATGGATACCCACAAACCTTTCGACGGGCTAATAGGGACATTGAGCATCAACATAAACCCACAATAGTATCTTCCAAACTCCATAAACCGATACAAAATCTATATCACAAATCGTTTTCACAAACTGAAACATATAATCTTTTGCAACTTAATTCATCGGTTAGAATGCTCGTTCCTAACAATTTCTCAAGTCTTTTTGAAAGTTATCTCATAGATCAGATCCACAAAGTAGTATACAGAACCTTTCAAAAAAGGTTTATCAAACCATCTCACAATAACCAAAAAGTTATAAACACTCAATCTAGCTTTATGCAATAGATATGCTCTTCTTAGTGAAATCACCATTAGTTCAAAATATGAGTTTTACAAAATCAAAGAAGAGATTAACATTGCTCACTTGGGAAGACCCAAAACCAAACGACATAACTATTCGAGCCGACGATCTAGTAATCCTAGTAATTAAATGAGAATCAATGTCAAAGCCAAGCAAAACACTATTTTAACTATAAATCGGCTAAACTAAGCTTAATCACTAATAAAATGATTCCCTTGCATTAACAAATTGCTCGTCCAAAGTTGATCTTCAAAGTTATCCACAACGCGGAGCTTGCGCATGGGACTTAATTTCGCTGCGACTAAAATGCTGCTCCACAATGCCCTAATCCATGATTTCTATGTAATTCTACAATTTAACAGCTCAAAAATTGGATCTTGCACTTTAAATCTCACATAAATTCAAATATATGACATAACTCCAAAAATTTCTCCGATTGTACGAACTAGGGGCTTGAATCCTTATTAGGCACCGTGAAACATAGTAAATCTGGCCTGTTAGGTGTCCGAAATGATTTTTTTCATTATCTTTTTCTTCTCTTTTCTTCGTTTTCTTCTATTTTCTTTAACCTCCCGACGCTCTCCCTTTTATACAACTCAGCGCCTTTCTCTTTCTGCGGCGGTGGGTTTTCCTCTCTCTTTTTTTTTTTTTTTTTCACCCTTCAACTTTTTGACTCTTTGACCAGTCAAATGGTCAAACACGCCACGAGCAAATGGTGCTGCTAGCTCTCGCTTTGGTCAAAGTTAAAGGTCCGATTTGTCATGCAAATATCGGTTTCAAGAAAATTAATAAAGCCCTTTTCAATTGGACAAGAGCAAATCTCATCAAAGCTCACTAGCTGCTTCCTTCCGTGCAGTTTCCTAGTGGACATTTCTGAGTAAGATTTTGGCTTGTCGACGATCACTGTTGGAACGGCAGCAAGACTTGGTCGCATGCTCTCTTACTCATTTGGCTTGCTCCGTTGCAGTCATATTCTCTCCAATGAACAGATAGTGTCTATTATCACTCCAAGAAGAATAAGCAAAAGTCTATCCGTATTCAAGAATCTCCAAGCCAAACCCAAGTTCATGGGATCCTCTGTTTGGAACCTAATAGCCATACTAATCATGTGGGCTACTTCAGCTTTTCCAAACTCTGCTTGTACTCCGACATCGGAAGCGAGTGCCCTTCTTCGCAGCAGGTGCCCGATCATGTGACCGGCAACGGTAGCTTGTCTCCATGCATGTGGCCTGGCATCTCGTGCGACGCCCACTGCAGCGATGACGGAATCGCCTTGGGGGTTATTTACTATGAGACGAAATTCAAGCTCGGCAACATGGATTTCTCCCTCCTCCCAAACCTGGCCTCCCTGGCACTCCCTCTTAAGGGGCTTACCGATTGAATGACCCTCCAAATATGCGAGCTCTCGAGGCTCGCCCGCCTCGACTTGTCTGAGAATTCCCTCTCCGATGAGTTGCCTCCTTGTCTCGGGAACCTCACTATGCTCGAAGCACTCCACCTTCAAGGTAATCGATTCCACGGTCCGACACCTCCAGAGCTCAGGACTCTAGAGAGGCTGGTCCAGCTGATTCTCGGGGACAATAACCTGGACGGCACAATCCCTTCGTCTTTAGACAACTTAAGCAACTTGACATACATGTACTTGAGTGGATCGATTCCATCAGAAATAGGAAACTTAAAGAGTCTCACTCATCTGGATTCGAGCTTGAACAATTTCGGCAGACAGATTCCCATCGAGTTTGGTTGTTTGACCACGTTGCGTCATCTCAATCTCCCCAACAATCCTCTTTCCGGCGCAATCCCTGGATCTCTTATCCAGCATTTGTACTTAAAATCCATCAACTTGTCATACAATTTGTTCACGGGCCCGATTTCTGATCGCCTTGTCATAGCTTATTCACGCGATGCATTTCTTGGCAACAAGGGCCTGTACGTTGTGAAGGATCGTCCTCCTTCAAGAAGTGATCCGACTAAGATTGTGCTTGTTTTGGCTATATTCCCTGAGTTCATTACGGTTCCCAGTTCTTGCTTCCTCTTAAGACGCTTGCCCTTAAGATGTCAAATGAAGAGCGATGAGACAAAGGAGACGCCAGAAAAAGATGGAGATTTCATGTCCATATGGAATTACGATGGGAAGATTGCATACGAATGTATAGTCAACGTAACAGAAGACTTCGACATCAAGTATTGCATTGGGACTGGTGGTTATGGTAGTGTCTACAGAGCAGAATTGCCCAACGGGAAGATTGTGGCCTTGGAGAAACTTCATTGTTGCGAAGTGGAGGACCCATCTTCCGACAAGAGCTTTAGAAACAAAGTGAAGCACTCAACAATAGTGTGGCACCGAAGCATAATTAGACTCTATCGTTTCTGCTTGCATCGGTGATGCATGTTCTTGATCTATGAATACATGGGGAGGGGGAGTTTATTTTTTACATTGAGAAATGACATTGAAGCAATGGAACTAGATTGGCCCAAAAGAGTGAATGTCATATGGGATTTTGCACATGCCTTGTCTTACTTGCACCATGATTGTGCCAGCCGATTGTTCATTGAGATGTATCGAGCAACAACATATTAGTCAACGATGAAATGCAGGCTTTCGTGTCCAATTTTGGCACTGCGAGACTCCTGGATCCAGACTCTTCATCTAATTTCACCGCAAATATTGTTGGGACACATGGATACATAGCACCAGGTGAGCAATCTTCAATTGATTTTACTGAAAAAAGAAGTGTTGTAAGGGTAATCAACATCGTTGCAGCCCCCTCATGCATTGCAGAACTTGTTTAGTTGGCCATATTAGACTGATATGCAGCAACTTTTATAACTTTCTTTCATGCTTAATTTCAATACAGAAAAATTTGGACATTCCTGCTGCCTAGACCTTGGCTTATTCATCTAACATCCCAAACAATTTCTAAACAGGTTGCTTTGGTCAAAATTATATGGGAAAGTTTTCTTATTTCCTACCTTTGATTCAATAAAAGATATGTTTATTACACGCAGTCACTGTAAAAGTAGTAAACAAGTTCCTATGCTATGGATCATTAAGAACAAGATTTCAATGACGATACACCTTGAAGGCTTTGATTAACATCCAGGTGTCCCTCATTTGTAACAGAAGAAGTTGATTGATAGCTAGTTTCAAAATCATCTCTGCTGTCCATTTTCTAACTCCGAGATATGACTGCACAACTTTGTGATTCTCTTTCCTTTTCATAGAGCTCGCTTATAGTTTGGTGGTTAACGAGAAATCTAATGTATACAGCTTCGGAGTCGTGGCACTGGAAACAATAATGAGCAAGCATCCGGCAGAGATCATCTCGGTGCTATTGACCTCCGAAGGAGAAGATATCATGTTACTCGACATGTTAGACCAGTGCTTGCCTATTTCAAGAAAGAGTTTTGTTGCGAAAAACATTGTTCAAGTGATTTCTCTGGCTCTTGCTTGCTTAAGTGCAGACCCAAAGTCAAGCCCAACGATGAAACGAGTTTCCGGAGCTATTTTGGCTCAAAAAATACCAATGGTTGAGCCCTTCCATGCAATCTCATTGGCGCAGCTCCGACAGACTCTATCCGGCACATCAACATTTTCATGGTCTTCTTAACAGCTAAATTGGCTAGGTGCATTTTTGATACAGAAGAAGAAATTAGTACCTTGGATAAATTTCATAGTTCAAAGTACTTTTCGATAGGAACTCCTTCCAGTTGGACAAGGACACAAGTGTAATTAATTCATCGTTGAATCTTTTCTCATTTTCCTATTAAAAAATTCATTATGGTTGTCGTCTTTGTTTACTCAATAGTTGATGCAGGTCCTCAAATTGTTTGAACACAATGTGTTACGTGTGGCCGCGAAAGTTGAACCTAGGCAAAGTATGTCAGAAGCTGTCTGTGACTTAAGTTGTCTTGTTCCATTGACCGTACAATTTCTACATATAGTCTCTTTCATGGAAGTTCCTTGCAATTTCTCAGCAGTCTTGTGGGACATTAAACAAAATAATTAAAATGGGGTTATGAATGGATTGATGGATGATTAGAAGGAAAAACGGAAGTTCAATTACTCAACAACAATAGTGTCCTCGAAGCAATAATGATCAATTTCAAAAACATAAATGGACTCTTAAAATAATTGGGAGTTAACCGTTGAGTGAGGCTGGAGAATTTTATATGGTCCACCAGAAAAAAAATTAGATCTTGTTCATAAACTTGTGGCTCTCTTTGAATTGTGGACATTTTTTAATTGGTGTGTTGGGATAATCTCACTTATCTAATTTTGTAAGGACCTGGGTCTTTTACTGTGTAATATTGTCCACTTTGGGCCTTCGGTCCTCATGACTTTAAAACACGTTACCAAGTTAGAGAACCCAAGCTTTATAAACTAGCTTAGGACTCCCCCGCTAAGCGATGTGGGACAGGAGACACGCCCCCTCCCTGTGCATGTCCGAGGACCGAGGTGCAGACGTACCATCATCCCTCCTCCCTGCGCATCGCCGCCTAGGCCATCACACTCTCCCCCTTTTGGGAGCACAGCGCCCTCGTTTAGGCCCCACATGCGGTCGGGAGTCGGCTTTGATATCACTCCGGGTGGGGATGTCACATCTCAAACCTCGAGCGCATGCACATCCCTTGGTGATCGATAAAATTGTGACATCCCAGGACGCGTTGCCGACCCATTCATTTTATTGTACATGTGGAAGTGTATAAACAAAACCCTTGATAGCAAACAACATGTGATAGAAAAGCAGGATAACAAATTCACAACCAAAACACGCTTTTATAAATAAACTAGGTTATATACAATGCTAGTCTGTCTGCCAAAAAGGATCGGCTCTCATAAAGAAAATTGTCCTATGATCTATTAGTCGGATTTCACCGATCCTTCAGACTCCACAGGCTCTAGGGGCATCCAATCCTCCACAACATCATTAGGAGGGGTAGCTGCACCCTTGCCTAGAGCGGGGTCGACTACCACAGTGGGGATCTCAAAACCCTAGAGGGGACCAGCTTTGTATCCATTGATCTCGCAGCAAAACCACGCCCTAAATCGATGAGGTACCCTTTGAGGTAGGCTCTCATCCACCCAGATGGTGGTCACTATGAGCTCATAGACCCAGTGGCCCCTGGGAACAAGAAAGTCAGTAATCAGCTCAATAACCCTTCAAGGATAACCATAATGTATCGGAGAAGTCGCCATCTAAAGACCTGAAAAGATTGAGCCCACGACGGGGTGAGACAATGTCTTAGCAAGTTTACCTCCTAAACCCTGACTAGGAGGAAATACGCCTAAAGACGGTCTATACACACAAAATAGATGACTTACCTCGCCTTAGTTCCCTCTTGCATATAGTACAATTCACATACTCAATCAATCAATCAATTAATCAATCAATTCAATTAATACAATCGATCCATCAATCACAGGGATTTTGATTATAAGGCCAAATCGTTATGACACGTCCTATACCATGCTACACAATTTTGTCCCATAATCCGGCGCTTCAATTTTAATCAAACACATGTTCCAACTTGATTACTGCCCGCACATGCACAATATATCGACGCACATCGATCTTCTGCTATAGCTAGGCTTTGTCTCACTCCTTTGAGCACGGCAACATCCACTGACGCACATTGGGGACAGTATTCCTGAAGGAGCATTGGTCCAAAATCTACTGCGACCAGCTTTCGTTGTCCAGGGGCATCCCATATAGGAGTAATGTCCTACTGACGCACATCGAGGATGGATTCACTTAGCCATCACACGATCAATCAATCCCGGCCAAGGATATTGTGCTTTGCACTCAAATGCCTTAATTAAAATAATGACTTGGCCTATTTTCTTCGTATTAAAAACACATGGTGAAAATAATCGTGTGTGGGTACACAGTCAATTTGAACCAAAAAAATTGATGTCCTTCCTTTTAAAATCCCATTATTTGATATAGTATTTAAAACCATTTTTGGTGTCAAAACCAGATACCTGAGATGTGACAGTCTGATTTTCCACTTCTATTTTCAATTGAATGAGCCGAGCTTTTCATCGACGCGCTTATAGTGCTATTCTCTGAGACGATCACTCATGAGATACCTAGACTATTTGGGGAAGTTACTAAGTGATTTTAATGCAACATGTTTGAGAATTTGACCAAGAATTGACTGCTTGACCGTGTTAGTTTGTAAGGGTCATTACGACATAGTCGAAAATCTATCAGAGACCGGAGATAGGCCGATTTGACCAAGGTGCGTGATTTAGTGTGGGTGATTCCACTTAATTGCAAAATTATCGTTGATCGGCACTAAATCGATTTTTCTGTCGTTTTGGTATCCTTTGCCCGTATTTGAAACCTTGAAATTTTCACGATAACCAAGAGTCGCCAATAAATCGAAGATATACATTGTGGTTTGAAAATAATTGACCACGGATCAATTGCACCAAAAATCTCTAAAAACTACTCGATAGGTTAGATCACGCTAAAATCGCGTTGGATTGAAATTAACCGCGAAATTTAATCCGATTTCAGAAACTGAAAGTTCTGCCGTGTCATGATCAATTCTAGGAATATCGTTGCATCATTTCAAGACCTTTTGACGAACTTGAATTTTGGCGGTAAATTCAAATGTAGCAAATTAAGTGAGAATGGGAAGGACCGCAATTTAGGTGAATTTTTAGTCTTCAATGTGGAATGATTGGAGATGAGAAACATAAGGATTTAATTGAGGCCTTACCATTGTTACCTAAGGCCATTTAAATTGCAAAATATTAAAGGGAAAAACTAGTGTAAGGGCTGCAAAATTCAGATGATTATATGCCAAAAGGAAATTCAACTTCATGTGAGTTCCATTTGGGAAAGATAAGATTTCATTGGAGTGGTAGGCCCCTTGATAGTCAGAGTGGCCCAAGAATTCCATGGAATATGGACTAAGCGATGTGGAAATTAAGAGGGGACCCTCCATAGCCTTGCTTTCTCCTCTTTCCCTTTCCATCCGTGCGAAATCCCCCCCTTTTGTTGCTCGACCGATTCTCTCTCTCTTTCTTTTTCTTTCCTTCTTCATTTCCTTTTCTTTCCGTAACCTGCCCTGTCTTTGTCTTCTTCGAGCTGCTCGGTCCTGCTTCCTCCCTACCGACCGAACAGCAGCACCAAAAACAGAGCAAAGACTCTGTTTTGTGTCTCTGGTTTCTGGACCAGCGCAGCCCCCAAGACTATGTCAACCTCATGTGCGCGATGAATTACACATCGAAGCAAATCCAAACTGTCACCAGGTCATCTTCCTACAATTGTTCAGACTCATCACTGGACCTTAACTACCCTTCCTTCATTGCCTTCTTTAGTCCAAACAGCTCGGGCTCTTTGACGGTGCAAGAATTCTTCCGGATGGTGACAAATGTGGGAGACGGGCCGTCAACGTACATTGCCAAGGTGATGCCGATGGAGGGATTCAAGATCGAAGTCGTGCCGGATAAACTGACGTTCAAAGAGAAGTATGAGAAGCTGAGGTATAAGCTGACAATAGAAGGACCGAAACAGACGAATGAGACCCTGGTTTTTGGTTCTCTGAGTTGGATGGATAACGGTGGCAAGCATGTGGTCAAAAGCCCCATTGTGGCGACGAGCCTGAGCTCGGAGGCATTGACGTCCAGAACTTGAATTTTTTCTCTTTTTTTTTTCTGGTTTAGCATCAGTAGAGGAAAATATTTTCTTTAGTTTTTCTTTTTCCCTTTTTTGAACCAATTTATATAATGTGTAATAAACTAACTTGATTTGGCCCCGTGAAGGTTTGTGGGTGGATAGGGTGTCCAAATCATACCACGCATCTTACTTGCTAAACAACAAAAAGCCAGCTTTCGCAATCTGTACGATAGTTGCAGGTGAGCATCCGAATTCCCATATCCACCATTGCACTTCAATCATCAAGAACAAGACACGCATAGCGAAGTTTCAAAGACCATAAGTAACTTGGGTTCAGGACAGAAGATTGTCCGAATTAGTGAACGATGAGATTCTTGAGTTTGCTTCTCATCACAAAACAGAGTGGCATTTTGCGTAGCTCGTTTCCATTTTCAGCATCGCAAAAGTGGTCGTATTGTCGGATTTCAAGTATGGATGGCGAGTACTTCATGCAAGCATACCTCAGCAAATCACGAATCATTGCCCACCAAACATGATAGCGACCACCTGCCATAAGAGATCATTATTGAACAATAGTTTTTGTTACTCATGAAAGAGATGAAGTTAACTCATGAGTTTGTGAGGGAAATCATTGGATCAAGTGTCAAGTAATCAAGAAGCGCAAACACAAGTCAACGAAAGAAAATCCACATCATCGATTCTTGTCTTGCCCTAAAATCTAATGTCATCAATTCCAATTATTCGAGTAAATCTGAACCCTCACCTCCTCCTCCTCTCGACAAGGCAGAATTCTATTATTCCGTGCAAAAATTTTCGTATCAGTAACCCTCAATTAGTTTTGGTAAGTGTCAAAGAACTGTTAGTAGAAAAAAGCGAAGTAACTTTCTCCCAAATAACTTATTAGAAACTAATCAATACTCTTACGAAATTACCAACTCTTTCTTTAGCTTGCATATTATTTATATAGATACAGCTACCAACTTTTATTTACTTAACTTACTTAACACTTCAAATTTACTGACTTGTACGTGCAATTACATATTTAGAGTAAGGTACCAACTAATTATGGGATACGAACTCTTAACTTATGTCACTCATCTAATTTTATTTATTTTTATAATTACCAACTTTTACGAGTGTTGGCTAGCAACATCTTACATTTACTAATTATATATTTGGATATCACTAATCCAAATTAGTGTGAGTTGCCAACTTTCTCCCATTGCAGTTCTACCTAAGCTAGTATGGGGGTCACTGACCCTCATTTGGTATTTTTACTTATGTTTATTTTTTTTCTTTGGTCTGAAGTTTTTTTACTGCTTACAAAATGCTTCACTTACCAACATTTTAAACTTATAGATTATTCTTAGAGATTACTGTCTTTAATTAAAGTCTTTTACCTACTTTTCTCCGACTAAATCACCTACTATTTTTGAATAACTAACTTTCATTCAAGCTACCAACTCTGTTTGATGTAGAGGGGCAAAGAACAGGGGCTTCGTTGGTTGATGACCATGACGGATCGTGGGAAGTGATAGCAGCAGGGTTCAAGGGACGTCGACGGCTCCTGGGCGGCGGTGAGTGACGGGGCTGGATCTGTGGCGGAGGCAGAAGGGTTGGGGAAGGAGATGGGGATATGTGCACGGTGTTTGTTTGGTTTCGGCGTGGACATTTGGGCGGCCTCTTCATACTTCATTTCCGGAATGGGCTAATCTTCGGTCCAGGGCTTCAAATTCCCGAAAATTTCGGGCTTACCTCAAATGATTCAAATATTAACCGTAAAATCAAGGAAATGGAAAGAAAAATTGAAAATCTGAAATCTCTAATAGCGATTTATCCTTACTGTAAGACTCTGTTAGTGTTAGTAATATATTGGATGGAAATTAAACGGCATGTGATACGGATGGATATGTATCGTCACATTCTTTTTTCTTTAGCCTCTTTCATGTTCAGTGCATGCCAATTAATACGGATCTCAATTCGTAGAGATCTGTGTAATTACATAAATCATCCTTATTACCTCTTTTTTTCCCCGTAAAGAATCGCAGTGAACCTCCCCCATTGCACCAATGAAAAGTTTGGTATATTGCTTTAATTTTGAAAAAAAAATATAATAATCCTGCCGCGCTAGCCATAGAGAAAAATCTAACCTTTTTGCTGCAGTAAATCATATGAGGGGATCCGTCAAAATTCCACGATTTATTTCTACATAGGGCGAGCATTTACTGCTGACATGCAAGTCATAGTGAATTTATATCTACATAGGCGTATAGCTATTTAGAAGGTAGATAAATATGTCCCCTATTAAGCATATGAAATTTTTTATATATTGCTCTAAGAGTGTGCATAATAATCATTCAATTTCTATTCCATAACTATTTTTCTGTTCTAAACTTATTTCTTGAACAAAAATTCATTTGATAAAACTATTTTATTTTTCTATTTCTACAATAGATTTTTACTCTAGAAATAGGTTTGAAATAAAAATTAGAAGTAATTTTTTTTATTTCTCTATTTCTGAAACATAAATAAAAAATAAAACTCTTCTTTTGTTCGTCCTCGCTACCCATCCATCGACTACCACTTGCTACTACCACTCGTCATCCGCCGCTATTGCTGTCGATTATCGTTCGTCAATCACCGTCCACCGCTGTCATCCGCCAGTCGCCATCCCCCATCGCTACCATCCTCCGATCACCATTGCCTACCACTCGGAAGGAAGAAATTTTGTGTTGTTTTCATACGATAATATAAATTTTATGTCTTTATCAAATGTGTATTTTTGCTTAAAAACTCATCTAAGAATAGAAATAGAAAAATTTATTTTTCTTCCAAAAATCAATTTATGAGTAGAATGGTTATCATTGCACCTAAGGGAGAGAGAGGGAGCGACTTGATTTTCGCATCGGGGAACTTAATTTCTTTGCTGCGATTAATTAGCTAGAACAATTTTCATAGTTCCCACACTTCAAACTCCAATATGCATATCGCAAACTTGTCAAGGTTAATGCCACCGCCTAATGGCATAATTAGCAAATTGGCGTAGAACCCAACATATTCAGTAGTCTAGATTCAAATGGTATATGTATTATATTCATATAATTGGCTTTGTTATCAGTTGCTACCCTCCCTGCATCAATTACATTAGATATTTTCCTAAGATGGCTATTGAAATGTGCAAACGATTCCTCTTGAGAGGTGGATATAATACTTAGCTTGGATTCTCTCAAATTTCACTGTTCATAACTTGATTTTTCAGATAGTTATGAACATTTGGTTTTTGTTTGTCACTAATCTATTAGAGGCCATTAAAGTTCAAGTGAAACATGAGAAGACATTTTAATTGTACGAACTAGAGATTTGAGGCAAAGGATCTGATTACGCTCTAAAGCCCAAATTTATGCTTAATCAAATATCGAATATATAATATAACATCACGTCAACTAAATTGCAATAATAAAGTGATAAAAACGCAAAAAATAAAACCTAATACAACTCGTGCAAAAACCCTGGGTACTCGCGAGCTCTGCCCAAATTTAAATATGCAAATATTTTAAATTAAATAATTCATTCTCCCTAAAACTAAATGACTATAATGACATATTAAACAGTGATAAGCAACAATTAAACATGGATTAAGTGGCGCTTAAACATGCAATTTATGACTAAGCGTAGGTCCCTTTTTTTTTTTTTACCTTTTTCATTTATTGTTCTTTTGTCATTTTCACACTTTAGTTGAACGTCTTGGCTAGTTTTAGCTAAAAGTGTGTGAAGTTTTCACTTCTCTAAAAGGATCAATCTGTAGTTTCTGGATTGGAGTTGTTTTCTTGTCGTGGAGAACTCTCTAGGGATTGAAACTATGCTCTATTGAAAGCTTAATGGTACCCCTTGAAACCCAAGCGATTTCTTTGTATGATTTTTTCTGGTGTGTGAGATATGGCTCTCGAAAAATCCCTTCAGACGCTGCTTCTTTTTGTTTCTAGGCTTGCCAATCAATCGTTTTGGTGTAATTATGGGACCATCAAGAGCTCCCCCTGCTGCCTTTTGTCTCCAAATCTTTATTCATCAAAAGAACATGCTTCAGAGAGTTTATCCATCAAATTAAGCTAGCTTTTGGTCAGTCCTTGCCTACACATCAGAGCTGCCAACTGAGCCGTTTCACCAGTTCTTTGACTTTGTCAGATTTTCAAATTTATACCGTTGCTGAGCTAATTGTTATGGTTGAGATTTTCACTCCCCTTCATCAGCTTCTCCATGGCCAATTTTCATCTAGTAGCACATCTCACGGTCGCCTGCCACTTCAGCTAGAGGTTAGGTTGATTGGGCATCTGAGTAGGATATGGTGGGCCATGAAATTGCTTACATAGTAGCTTCAAACTATGGCCAAATCAAGAACTGGATTTTGGAAGCTTTTTTGAGTGCTTTAATCTGTTAATTTTTGTCACGCCCCGATTCTTGAGTACGTGCCCATCTCTTAGTGGTCAATTAAATTTGCGATGTCTCAGGACACGTCGTTGACCCATTAAATTTTTATGCACGTGCGGAAGCGAATAAATAAATCTTCAGACAGCACAAAGATAGGATACAAAAGCAGGGCTACCATTTTGAAAACCACCACAAACTTTTATACACACCAGTGTTGCGACCTACCCTTCAGGGGAGGGAATAGGTTTAGGGATATTGTCTAACGGATGGGTTTATGACTCTTGATTAGGCACGGGCTCTCCCAAGCCTACACCTTGCGCGACATTGAGATATTTTTAGGAATTTTGCACAATAAGAGTCGCCACTAGCTTATTGGGGTTGGCTAGAAATCAGGTGAGGCATGGAAGTGTACCTCACTTCCTACACAATCAGAGAATCTAAAGTCGGTGACTTGATTACACTAATTAACCAATTAGTGCCCTTTCGGTACCTAATCCTGTTCATTTTAAAAAAGAATTTTGTCAAGCAGTTTTGATTAATTTTATACAAATCCACTAACATGTGAAGTGATCATGCGAGTACGCAATCAATAAAATAATAATTATAGCTACCAAGATCCTGATTGCCATCAAATTGAACACGTTCAATTAAACATAACAAGATATGCAAGCTACACATATGATATAATCAATACACAAGCAAATAAAGGCCTAATTACACTAAAATGACAATACATAGCAATTCTTAACCAAATTCTACAATTTTTGGATTTTCGAATTTTTTTTTAATTTCTTTAAATAGTAAAATATTTTTTTTGGGGGCTAGACCGGGTTGGACCGATCCCAAACCCAGATCCAACACTTTTGGATTTTTTTAAAAATCATTTTAAGTTTTTTTAATTTTTTTCTTTTTCTTTTCTCACTGCGTCCTTTTCCTGCACCATCTGTTGAACGGTCATTCACGAAGCGAACTTTTTCATTTTATAGTTTTCTATTTTTTTGGTTTTGCTTTTTTGCTTTTTTATTCTTTAACCTTTTTTTTTTTTTTTTTTTTTTTTTAACTTCATTCCTTCGCTGCACCTTCCCCTCCTACGACTCCTCCTTCCCGAAGTCATTTTTGCCTTCTTTTCTCTATTATTATTTTTCTCTTCTTTTCTGGTTTTTCTTTTCCTTTGTTCTTTTTAATTTCCCCTTTGGCGTTCTTCTTCTTCCCCGACGCTTCTTCCTCAATTTGCGCCATCCTCACCGAACTAAAAACAACACCACGGCGAACCCTCACCGGTGTTTGGAGGGTCGCCAAGCTATCATTTGGCGCCGGTCATTCGTTCCGACCGATGATGACCACTATTGGATACCCATTCCGGTGACCACAAACCCATCTTTCGGTGCGAAGAAACGTCATTGACTTGAATACGCATGAATATTTCTCACGAACACTACAAAAACACAACAAATATGGGCAAAGCAAGTAGGACTCAGCGGGCATGGGAGCAAAAAAAAAAAAAAAACGAGTTGATCTTGCGTTAAAACATACACCGCTCTTCAGTTTTTTATTAAGGCATTTTATTAAACACATAAGACGCACTAACTAGAGAGGTAAGCATAGACTCGAGCGGGGCTCAGGTTCACGCCAAGATCATCACGTGATGCACAAGCACTATTCTGGATTGACTCAGGGACAAGTTATCAACATTTAACTTGAGTTTAAACAAAAATAACAAGTCTTGGCCATAACACTAAACACAAACAAATATTTGCATAAAACACTACAATAAACACGCATATGCTGTGTGAAGAATGAACACGAGCACAACGGAATTTCAGGCAAGGATCGAGATTGAAGCTCGTGCGAACCGGTTGACCACGAGTTCCAACCTGACGCCCCACCAAAAATGGGGCAGATGTACTCGGGAATGACCTACCCGGTTCGAAGGGGAGCGCTGTGGTGGACGACGGCTCTCGAGCGGACGACTAACGACAGTGAAGCTGTCCTTCAGTCTCACTCTCTCCTTTTGGCTCGCCCTCTACTCTCTTGAGCTCTCTCTAGTGCTCTATGTTCTCTCTCGACCCAAAAGAAACAGCTGAGCCCCCCCAAAAGCCTCTCTCCCTCTCGTTTTTATGCTTGGCTAGCAAGCGCGCATGGCCCCTTACCACCGCCAGCTACCTTGCCGGCCTGACTCTGACCTTGGGATCATGCTGCACGATCTGTTGCCCCCTCTGCTTCCTCACCATCCCAGTCTCCTTTGGCTCCTACTTTGCTTTTCCTTCTTTCTATAGAGAGCATGAGGGGGAGAGGGAGGAAGAAGAGAAGAAGGTTGGGCTGGGGAAAGAAAGGAAAAAGAGGGGCTGGGCTTAGGCCCAAGTGAAAAAAGATACAGAGGAGAAGAGAATTGGAAAGGATTGGGCCTAGCCCGATTCGCTTTTTTTTTTTTTTTTTTTTCAAATTTATTTATTTTTGAATTAATTAATTTTTTTTAAAAATTTTTTAGCGACTAATTCCTAATTTTGTATGCAATTAAGTTTTAAGTAAAAAGAAAAAAAATTAGGTGTCAACAATTAGACTAGACTATTTACAATACTAGCATATATTTACAAGTCTACAAAAGAGCAGTTGTCCTATGACCAGCTAATTGAACTCATTCGCCAATTCTTCAGTCTCCATAGGCGCCGGGTGCGTCAGGTCTTCCACCACACTATCTAGAGCGTTAACAACACTCTCCCCTAGAGTGGCATCGATTATCCCAGTGGGGATTTCAAAACACCTGAGGGGACCCACCCTGAAATTATTGGGTCCGTAGTGGAACCACGCTCTGAATCGGTGAGGCAACACATGACGTGGAGTCTCTTCAACTTAGACAATGGTCACTACAAGTTCATAGATCCAGTGACTTTTGAGATTGGGATAGTTATAAACTCGCTTAGTAACCCTCATCGACCGACCGTAATGCTCGGGAGGAGCAGCCATCTATGAACCTGAAAGTGTTAACCCACGATAGGGTGAGACAATGTATCAACAAGTTCACCATCTAAACTCCAACTAGGAAGAAAATACGCCAAAAGGTTGCCTATGCACCCACAAAATAAATGACTTACCTTTGTCTTAGTTCCTTCCCACAAGTCATTATAGTTCATGATCTTAATCAACCCACTCAATTCAAATCAAATCATCGATCAATTAGTCAATTAACTCAAGTCCATACCAATAGCACCTTATATCAATTCAATGCCACATATCAATCCTCTAATACCGCCACTACTCACAACAGTTGCAATATATGGTTATAGCTCGCTCAAGCTGATATATAAAGATAGATAGCTCGCTCAAGCTGACAAATATATAGATCGTGCTCACTCAAGCTGATATAGTTATATTGATCGTGCTCGCTCAAGCTGATAAAACGATCATAACTATTCGATCTTGGCTCACTCAAGCTGAAATCACCACATTGATAATACTCGATAAAATATTCGTGTGTGGGTATATGGTTAGCCTGAGCTAAAACTTCAATATATTTCTTTTAGAAATTCTCACTAGTCATAATAGTCCATAAACACATTTTTGGTGCTGTAAACTGACGCCCAGTATTTTCCAATTAAATATCGAAATTATTCAATTTTGGAATAAATACCCAAAATTATAATTTTCACTCAATTTGCACAATCTAGCATTCAATTAAATAAATCAAGCATACCATTGCAATCGGCATGAAATTCCGGTCACTAACTACCTCGGTATAATTTATAGAAAATAATAAATAAATACTAAAATTAATTAAATAAATACAAATAAATGCCATAAACAGAGACTTAGGTTGGAAAAGCTTAATTAAATACCGAAATGGGCCCGAAAAATTTCTGAACCTATCTAGATAAATAATACAGCTTATCTACTCCCTAACTAAGCTGTTCTAACCACCTAAAATGCACAAACGAATATTTAAATCGCTAACCAACCACATAAACCATGGTAACGATTCTGTTCCCGGGAACAAATTCTGATCAGAAATGATTATTTTTGATTACGTTCCTGAACCGATTCCGAGTAAAAGAACGCGTTTGATAAGCGTACAAAATTTCTTATTCGGAATACAATTGCGTTTGGTACCGTGTTCATTGATTCTGTTCCAAATCAATTTATTTTAATTTTTGAATAATTTTTGTAATTTTTTTTTTTTTTTTTTTTTTTTTTTTTTTTTTTTTTTTTTTTTTTTTTTTTTTTTTTTTTTTTTTTTTTTTTTTTTTTTTTTTTTTTTTTTTTTTTTTTTTTTTTTTTTTTTTTTTTTTTTTTTTTTTTTTTTTTTTTTCGGCAACCGGCGGCGTCGAACGGCAGCGGGCGGCGGCGGGCGGCGGTCGCGGGATGACGGTTGATGAAGAAGAAGAAAAGAGAAGAAGAAAATTTTTGATTCTCAATTTTGTTCCCGAAACAAGAATCAACTTTTTTTTATTCTTGATTCTCGTCCCAAGAACAAATTTGTTCCCGGGAACAAAAATTTTACCAAACGCGATTCTCGTCCCAAACTGATTCTGGGAACAAAAAATCAGAATCTGGCATTGTTGGGATGGTTACCAAACAGGCCTTTAGTCTAAACTAATCAACTCTTAAGCATCATTAACTCCCTAAGCAGAGTTTAGTGAGTAAACTCAAATGTTTTGAAATCCAATGAGTTCATGACGACTGCAAAGCGAAGACGGACAACAAACTTCGAAGCGACGGTACCCTATGAGACCCGGAAGTGGTCCTAAGTGGGTCTCAAAGCCCATAGCTAGCTTGCTGGCTTCAGATTCTATTGATGGGCTGAGGGAGAGAGCTGAGTGACGGATTGGCTGGAAACGGCAAGGGTGGCTGGCGAAAAGCTGCAGCGGCGCTTGGCAAAGGCGGACGGCGACGGAATGGTGATGACGAAGCTTTGGTTGAGCTTGACGTGGCCTGAGGAGGCTTAGAAGGGGCGGCATGGCGACGGAATGGGCTGGACGATGCAATAGGGATGCGAGCTCACTTGGGGCTTGCGGGCGAAGCGACGGCGACTCGGTGGCTTCGGGTGAACGGTCCGGTGACTTGGGGGCTGCTTGGTTTCCTTTGCAAATTTTAGAGCTCCAAAAGCTTGAAAATGGAGAAAGCAATCCTTAGCTGAAGAAGAAAGGCCAGCTACACTTGTGGAGGGTCCCTCTTGGCCTAAAGTCTTCTATCCTCATCCTCTTCTCCCTTGGCAAGGCCCCACCAACATGGGTTGGCTTCCTCAGCCACTTTGCAAACCAACAAACTTCCCGAACAAGCTAATGAAGTGGTCCAAAGGTTGATGACCATGGGGGCTACGAATTTTGAAGTATTTTCCCCAAAATCCACTTCAATTTCTTCTTAAATTGATTCAATGCGGCCCCCATAAATCCAACTAATATGCCCACTATTCAATTCACAATTTTTCTTGCCAAAAGAACCAACTTGCATCCCAAAAACACGATAAAAAATGGTCCTATGAATTTTCCGATAAAAAAACGGCCCTATTTTGTAATTTTGCCAAAAATCTCGGTTTGCAGAAAAATTTTCGGAGGATGAGTCGACGGTTCTAAAATGAATCGTAACATGACAAAACTTTTAATTTCTGAAATCGGATTCAAATTCGCGGTTAATTTCAATCTGACGTAATTTTAGCATGACCTAACCTATCAAGTAGCTTTCTGAAATTTTTGATACAATTGACCCGTGATCGATTTATTTCGAGTCACAATGTACATTTTTGACACATTGGCAACTCTCGGTTGTTGTGAAAATCTCAAAGTTTCAAATATGGACAAAGGGTACCCAAAACGACAGAAAAATCGATCTAGTGCCGATCGACTAGAATTTTATAATTAGGTAAAATCACTTGCACTTTGATCACATATCTCAGTCGAACCAACCTATCTTTGATCTCTGATCGATTTTGACAATGCCGTAATAATCCTTGCAAACTAGCACGGTCGAGTAGTCGATTCCTGGTCGAATTCTCAAGTCTATTGCGTTAAAATCCCTTAACGGCTTCACCTGATGGGCTAGTTATCTCGTGAGTGGCCAACTTAGAGAAAAGAACTATAGGCACGTCGATAAAAAACCCAACTTATCCAATCGAAACAGAACCTAAAAATCAGGATTTCACAATTTTGCTAGAGTTTTTTATCAACTAAAAAGTTCATGTGTGTTAATTTAAGACTTTGATCAGATTTTGCAATTTCCTCCGCCCGATTTTGCAAGAAAGTAAAGTTGGCTATTTTGTTGCCTAATGATGACCAATTTGATTCATATGAGGGGGATCCGTGAAGATTCCAGGATTTATTTCTGCAAAAGGGGAGCATTTACTGCTCATATTAAAGTCATGGTGGCATTATATGGTAGATGAATCCGTACCCTATAAAGCATATAAATTTTGTGATACGTTGCTTTATAATTGGATGGCTTTTTTTAGAAGAGAAACATAATGATCCTGCCACTTTGGCCTAGGAAAAATATGAATTTTTCAAACAGTAATTAACATGAGGGGTATCTGTCCATATTTCGTGATCTATTTCCATAGAAGACAACCATTTACAGCTAGTATGCATGTTATATTGGATTTATATCTTTATAAATAAGCAAGCGTCTTTCAATTTCAGAAGACATCTGACAAAAAAAAAAAAAAAACAAAGACACTTCAAGAGCCAGAAAAATATGGCCACCATTGGGATTTGCTGCCAACCACGATGCTGTGTGAAAGGTAATACGCCGACTCTATTTAATTTCTTCTATGGAACTGTTGTCACGTAATGATGATTAGCGAATCAAGATCATCTTATAAAGCTTCACTCTTTCACAGAATTATAAAAGATGGATTAGTCTAGAGGAATTACTAATCGAACCGATAAATTCGGCCTTCCGACTCGATTCATGATTTTATCCTTCCTAAGGACCCAACAGAGGAAGGGATCTTGTCCTTCCTATAAACATAAGAAATTAATCACGCCTACACAATTGACGTTTGAGCTTCGAAAAGTGAGAATCTGACAAGGCATTGACAACTACTATTTTGTCATTTTTCTTGATGCTTGGTATGGCAAGTATCTCGGTTTTGATTTGTCCCTGAGAGTTACTATGCACCATTTCCTAAGCGATGCCTTATATGTTTGGTCTGAGCAAATAGTATTCTGGATTTTATAGCATAATAACCTTAGTCACTAACAATACACAAACAGGTGTAGTAAAGTAGAGATTAAGGTTGCTTAATTGTTTCCGATGTATTTTTAACAGCACCCAAATCCAGTTGGCCAGAGCTGTTGGGTCAAAATGCTGGTAGCGTGAAGGCAACAATCGAGAAAGACAATCCACTGGTGACGGTTGTACCATTGCTGGCGAGATCTGTAAGCCCGGATATCAGTTGCTGCAATCGGGTTTATTTGTCGATCGATGAGAACGGAAATGTCGATAAAGTTCCCACCATTGGATAGTGGGCAACAGGGGGAAATGAGCTATTAACTCTCATTCTCATAATAATAAGAATAAAATTGATCGACTTTTTAATTTTTCTTTGTCGAAAGAAAGTTGTATTCATTACTTAAAAAGATACGTGAGAAGTACTCAAACTTCATAGAAAGTAAATCAAAGCAAAACAAAGGTCAGAATATTGAAAAATAAAGCCGGATCCAGAAAACAATGAGGATCAACAAGCATTAGCAGGGTTAAATATACACTCATTGTACAAGAATAAATCTATCAAGCAAAATAATCAAGGCTAGCCCTCATGTCTTCATCAATGATGAGCACTCCTTATCCAAGAACCACAACTATTGGTACGTGTCTACATTCGGCTTTCTCTACGCCATCTCCATGTGGAAATGATCAAAATAGATTTTAATATTTGGAAGAGCAAATTTTTGTGGTTCAACGAGAAGCCAAAAGACAAAGGGGCCTTTACACGGAAAGTAGGTGTCCAATCCCTAAAAGCATATTTATTAAATTCCTAAATCTAGATTGAGAGAGTTCAAACTTTCAAATCTAGAACTAGAACAGGAAAAGAGAGCTCATAGATTTGGATATAGATCTAGCGAAAAGAAAAAATAAGAAAAGAATAAAAAAATAAAACACAAACAAAATCAACAAAAGAGAAAAGGGAGTATGAAACTAGATTAGACCCTCTCCCATGGCCGAAAATAAAAAAACGATCCACAAAGAAGAGAGTAGGGGGGAGAGGAAGCGAATTGACTTTTGCCTTGGGAAAGTTCATTCTTTTGTTGCAATGAATCAATTGGAAGAATTTTCATATTTTCGACGCTTCAAACTCAAATATGCATATCTCACACTTGTCAAGGTTAGTGCCAGTGGACCATGGCATAATCGGCAATTGGGTCCCACGTGGAATCCAACGTATTCATATGATAATTTCTCACTTTGTTAGTAGTTGCTACCCTCCCTAGAGCAAATACATTAGATATTTCTCTAAGATGGTAATTAGATTATGCAAATGATTCCTCTAGAGAGTTGGTTTCAATACTTAGCTTGGCTTTTCCTAAATTTCACCAAGCGCAACTTGATTTCTCATGTAGTTATAAAAAATTGGTTTTTAATAATCTATTAGAGGCCATTGGAGTTCAAGTATAATGAGAGGATGTTTTACTTCTGTGAATTAGTTATTTGGGCATGAGGATTTAATTACACTTTAAAGCCCAAAATTGATGCTTTGAATAAGTCAAATGAAACTTTCGATAAATTGCTTTTGACAGTAACAGATTCCTAAGAATGAACAAATCCTCAAACAATCGAATACAAAAACTAAATTCGGAAATAGGACTGAGGATACAAGTAATACTGATTGAAAAGTACATTACTAAATGGACTTACCTTATTTGCCACAGATTAAATACTTGTTACAACTCGAGAGGAATGGATTGAAGCCTTTGAGTTATGTTCTCAAGAGAGAAAACATTGTCGTCAAAAAAGTTCGGAAGAACGTATGTACTGTTTCATATTCTCAACGTTCGTTTTTTTTTTTTTCCTTTTTATACAGAAGTTTATTTTTACTTAAAAAATAACTGTCCCCTCTCTCTTATGGCCTTTCTCTTATGGGCTAGGTTTGGCCCAACATGGATGAATGGGCCTAACTTAGCCCAATTATGTCTTTTAAAAACCCATCATCTCCTACTCGCTCATGGTTGACTAAACATAACTCTCTCTTCTCCTCTCTATAATGTTCATACTAGTAAATAATACTTGCAACTAACATACTTGGAGAGTTTGTTACCATAAATCTGTTAGGAATATATAACGGCTCAAAAAAAGCATTACATTTTCGAGTACATATAGTATTCAATACCCTAAATCAATCGATCGCATTGATATCTGTCTCTCGATTTCTTTTCAATTATAATATATTGTATTTACAATTATGATTTTCCCCAAACAATCATAATTGATTGATCAGGGAATATGGAACCAAAATGTGATATCTCAAACTTAATCTTCCTCTTTTCTCGAAACTCTCAATTTCAGATTAACTTTCTTTTCTAAAAATGTCTCATTAGATCGAATCAATTCGTAATCATTGGCAACATTCTAAGATAGCAAACATTAAATAGAAACCTTGAGAATAAGTAAGAGTCGTGAGGACACTTAATTGAGAAATTATTTTCCTCAAGAGTCTCACACTGTATAAAAGTTAAGATTAAAACTTTTGCCACTCTTATTGATCATCTCATTCATACATAGTATGAAATATGTATTATGGTATTAACTCATTTTCCATAAAGTGTATGTTTTCACTTTCAATACCAAACATATGATAGTTCAAACATACCTAATATTTAACTTGAGTTCACGTATCTACTTTTTCAAAGAATTCATTAGAACTCACATCTGGCATCAAAGACAGATAAAATAAAATATGTGGGTTATTTTATTTTCTAATATAGTAAATATTATGTTCTCATCTTAACACTTAGTTAAGGCGATATCTATATTTTAAACTTGAGCTTTCAATTATCACCCATATAATAAGCTTAAAAATTGTTTCATCTCTATTTATCATACAGTAAATAGAGGCGATTATATTTGTGAATAGGCTAATCTTGTATCTATTCAACATACTTTCTCAATTCTACAATGCACTAAGCATTACAATGCATAAACGTCAAATAAAAAAACATAGGCATTAATAATGAAAAGATAACTTCATTAAATGTGAACACCTTAGGAAATTGTAATATTCGATACATCGGCCTTTACACAGTCCTAAAGATTTTAGATGACCATAGAAAACATCTCTAAGTATTAGTTTTTTTTTTATAGAATCTACTATTATTCTATGTGTAGATATGTACTATAAGTTCACATCTTTTTGTGCAACCATATCCTTGATAAAGTTGTACTTGGTATCCATATGGTTGGTCTTGCTATGATATTTCGGATCTTTGGTGCATGCTATCGGTGCTTGGGTATCATAGTTAACCAACAATGAGCTTACAACATTCTTGGCAACGCCTAAATGATTCAAAAATCTCTTAAACCAAATATCTTCTTGTACAACTGTTGATAATGCCACAAACACGGCTTTTTTTAATGGACAAGGCTATACACATTTGTTTCCTACTACTCCAAGATATAACATCATTATTAAGTAAGAAAATAAATTTATAGGGAAATTTCCTTTCATATAAATCTCCTTCCCAATCAGCATCCAAGTAACCTTCAAGCCACAGATCATTTCCTTGAAAACTCAACGAATAATCAACAGTTCTATTCAGATACCTTAGTATTCTTTTGATGGCTGTCCAATATACTTGACTTGGATTTGATTGATACCTACTTACCATTCTAACTACAAAACATATGCCGGGTCTTGTACACATCATAACGTATATTAAGCTTATAACAACACTAGCATAAAAAAGTCGTTGCATTTGTTCCTTGTCTTGTGGAATCTTTGGACATAGTCTATAGCTTAATCTTTCACTTTTTGCAATAAGAATATTTATGGGTTTATAGTCTTGCGTACGAAATCATTCAAGAACCGTATTTATATAGGTCTCTCATAAAAGAGATAATGATCTCTTAGAATGATCCCTTGAAAATGTTAACTCCAAAAATATATGTAGCCTCATCCATATCTCCCATCTCAAAGTTGAAAGATAACCAAACTTTAATAGTATCAACAAAGTACATATTGCTTCTGGCAATTGATGTATCATCAACATATAATGATATGATCACAATTGATCTTTGGACCTTTTGATATATATGCAATAATCCTTATCAATCATTGTAAAATCATATGCAATTATAACATTCTGAAAACATATACATCATTGTCTATATGACTGCTTAAAGCCATATATTGATATCAAAAGTCAACATACCTTTTGTTCTTAACCTTTTGAAATGAAACCAACAGTTGTTCTATATAAATTTGTTCTTCTAATTTTCCGTTGAGAAAAGTAGTATTTATATCTATTTGGCGTAATTCAATATTCATATTAGTCACTATTGTCAAAATAAGGCGAATTGAGATAAATCTCACCAAAGGGAAATAGGGTTTTCTCATAATCAATTCCTTTATGTTGATTATATCCTTTCGCCACAAGGTGGAGTTTACGTCCCTCTATATCCCCTACTAGGTTTTGAAGGGCCTTCCGTTGGGACTGGACAGTGGGTGATAGTTCCCCTATGGATATCTAGAAGTCCGACAGGGTCGTAGGGGACTTTGGTCATGTGGACGAAGAGTTTAGAGCATAGATAGCCTAGTAGCTCTTCTTTTTGAAATAGACCCATGTTGTGTTAGACTTTTCTGTATATAAACGCTGCTGTATTATAAGTGTGTTTTGTGAAAAGATTATCCTATGTTTCTATCCCACTTTTATGTTGGTTGGAGATTGTTATTACGCTATCACATATGGAATAAAATGAATGGGTCGGTGACACTTCCTAGGACGTCGCAAATGTTATTGACCACCGAAGGATGTGCACACACTCGAGGTTCGGGGCGTGACATGGGATTTTCTAATTAAATACCAAAATTTCCAAATTTTGAAATAAATACTCAAAATCACAATCACCTCTCAATTTGCATAAATTAACACTCAATTGCATAAACTATGCACACCACTGCAATCAGCACGCAATTATGGTCACCGACTATCCCGGTATAATTTCTGGAAAATATTAAATAATGAAATAAATAGCAAAAATAATTAAGTAACACAATTTAAATCCAATAAATACTAACTTAGGCTGGAAACACTAATCTAACCACCTAAACAGGCCTATAAAATTAATGCACCTATCTAGATAAATAGCACAACCTTTTTAGCCCATAATCAATATATTCTAACCACCTAACATGCATAATTAAGCGATTAAATCACTAATATAAACTAATTAACCACCTAATCCCTAATTAGCCTAAACTAATTATCCACTAAGCGTCATTAACTCCATAAGCAGAGTTTAGCAAGTAAATTCACCGGTTTAGTGGGCTAGTTAACGACTGGACGTGCTGCAACCTAGGGATCACCGACGACAACGGCGATGCGAAGGTGAGTAACACTCGAGCTTGCGGCGACACCAACGGAGGTTTGGACGGGCCTTAAAACAAGCCACGAGCCTCGGCTAGGGGCTAAGCTTCAGCTTTTGCTTTGGGCCGAGAAAGGCTGGGCTGAGCAGCTAAAACGACACGGGATGGGTGGCGGTGGCTGTAGTGACTCTAAGCAGGCTTGACGGTGACGGATGGTGGCTGAACGACGTTGGACGGCGGCTAGGCGAGCTGCGACGATGGCCTGGGCAGCTTAGGACAGCAACCAAGGCACACGAGCAATGCGGGCTGGCGGATGGTGTGCAAGCTGGCATGCGGCTCGCGGGTGGCAGCGATAGGCACGATGACGATAGGGGAGGCGGTCGACAATGAAGGAGGAAGCTACTGGCTATTCTTTGTTTCTCTCAAGCTCTCAAATGCCTCAACAATGGATAAAGGAGGCCCAATGAAGAAGAAGAAGCCAACTGAAGCTTGAAGGGCCCAATTGCCTCAAAAGTCCAAGAAAATATCCCATTGTGCTTGCCCCCACCAGCCAAGGCTGTCATCCTCAGCCAATTTCCCCTCCATGGCTTCCTCAAGAAGTCTCCTAAATGGTCCATAAAGTTGCAGCACCCCTAGCTACGAATTTTGTGGCATTTGGCCTCCAATTTCACTCAATTCCCCTCCAATTGGACTCAAATTGGAGTCCATAAAATCAGCCAATGTGCTATCATCTATCTCATGATTTTCCCTCATCAATTGAATCAACTTGACGGCCAAAATGCGACAAAAAATGGCTCTCTAATTTTCTTGGTCCAAAATACCCAACTTTGATTTTTCGCGGAAATCTCGGGTTTGCTGAAAAATCTTCGGAGGATGAGTCGACGTTCTTAAAATAAATGATGACATGACAGAACTTTAAAATCGGGTTTAAATTCATTGTTAATTTCAATTAGGCGCGATTTTAGCGTGATCTAGCCTACTAGGTATCTTTTAGGAATTTTTTAATGCAACTGACCCGTGATCGATTATTTTCGAGCCACATTATACGTCTTCAACTCATTGGTGACTATCGGTTGTCATGAAAATCTCGAGATTTCAAATACGGGCATAAAATACAGAAATGACAGAAAAATCAATTTAGTGCCATTTGACGAGAATTTTCCAATTAGGTGGAATCACCCACATTTTGATCACATACCTCAGTCAAATCGACCTATCTCTGATCTTTGATCAATTTGACAGTGCCGTATTGACTCTAGGATATTAGCACGGTCGAGCATTGGAGATTAGCATGGTTGAACAGTCGATTTCTAGTCGAATTCTTCAGTTTATTGCGTTAAAATCCCTTAACAGCTTTATCAGATAGATTAGTTATTACGTGAGTGATTAACTCAGGGAAAAGAATTATAGACGCGTCGATAAAAAGCCCAACTCATTCAATTGAAAAGAAAACCTGAAATTTAGGATGTCACAAATTTCCCATCTAGTTGTTAGGCCTCGCTTTGTATTTCAATGTACAACAAAAGCATACAATTAGAGGCATAAGAGAAACATGGAGATTTCTTGTTATAAGGAATTATATGGGAGAATTGCATATGAAGGCATAATCAATTCAACGGAAGAGTTCAACATCATATATTGTATAGTGAGTGGATGTTATGGTAGTATCTATATGGTTTGGTTGCCCAAGGAAAATCGTGGTATTGGAGAAATTTCACCAGTACATGATGGAAGGGGAAGTGTACTACGTGCTTTGAGAAATGATTCCAATAGGGTTACTATCATTGATGCACAACGTGATTTGATATTTACAGTGTGATTGGAATTACAAGGATCTTTCTCTTTCTAAATCGAAGGCTTGTTAGTCAAAAGAAGAAAAAGCTGAAAAGTTGGTCCGTGACCTTTCCCTTATGATGGGTTAGAAATTTTTAAGGCCAAACATCACCCGGTAAAAGTATCATAAAGACCTTGACTTCCCATGAACCATTGACCACGTACTAATCCAAAGTCAACACACATAAAACCTCAAAATATCTTGACTTCTTGATGGATGTTTACAAAATCCACCCTTACATGGTTTAAATCCTTTTCTTTTGGCCAGTATGCTTGTTTAAATTCTAATCGAATCACAAAATTGCAACATTCAGAGATTTACAAGAGCAGAATATTTTGTTTGCTCGAAAATTAGAGGTGTAACTTTTAAAAACCAAATATCTAAAATTACAATAATGGCTTTTTAACTTGAAAATTCTTTATGGCAATAATTTAATATTAAATCATCCAATTGATTTTCCAGGAATCAACGCTACATATGAATTTCTAGTAAAAGAATCACCTATGAACTTACATGAGCTAAAAATTATGACACTTAAATGATTACTTAAAAGGTTATAATATTATTATTGCTCATTTTATGTTGCATAAAATCATACCCGATGAAGATCCATTTATCATTAGTATTTTGACACTTACAAACTCTTTTAGGAATTTAAGAGCACGGAAGAAGATCCTTTTTTCTTCATTTTTTTTTTTTTGGTTTGAAATAATAGAATAGCCCTTGATAAAGCAATGTGACTATGCAAGGACATAAAAAGTAGTGAAGATATCTGATACATAGTTTTTGGTTTGCGGGGGTGCTGAAACTTGGATTGCTTCACAACTTAGTTCAATTTTTAGTAATTAGTTCCTCTTTTACATCCCTACGAGTTGATGGCAACTCCATCATCTCAAAAGAAAAAGGAAGGGAGGCAAGGATAAAAGAGTTAGAGTAAGTGTCAAGTCAATAAAAAGATAACACTTGAATTGTGGAAATCGCGTTTCCTTCAAGGTGTCGCTACAGTTTCTCGCTTTACTCTTTAAATGCCGTAGTCCAAAGAATACGGCAATAACAAGTGACTAGAGCTGCAACATGATGAGCATAATCTGCAACATGTCCTTAGCTGTACTGATCGTTATAGCTTTCTCCTACTACAATTCAATTCTTGCAACACCAGCACCTTCTAAACAGTCAGAGGCAAGTGTGCTTCTCTACAGCGGGTGGTGGCCTTCCCCCGTCACCGACAACACTACCTTACCTCATTGCGCGTGGCCTGGGGTATTGTGCGACGCCTTTGGGAGCGTTAACGGGATTCGCTTGCCATATGGGTACCAAATAGGAGGTAACTTCAGCAACATGAACTGCTCTCTACTTCCGAAACTCACCTTACTTAATTTCTCTTATAACGGACTAGCTGGTAAAATCCCCCTTCAAATATGTACTCTGTCGAGGCTAACTTACCTTGACTTGTCCTCCAATTCCCTCATTGGCGAGTTGCCTCCATGTGTCCAAAACCTCATTAGGCTTCAAATTCTTGATATCGGTGGTAATTACATCAATGGCTCTATCCCTCCTGAGTTGGGAAATTTGGAGAGATTGAACGCCTTGAATCTCGAGTTCAATTTGCTTAATGGTGTAGTCCCTCTAACTATTGGTCGCTTGCACAATTTACAATTCCTTGGATTTAGCTCGAACAATGAAAGTGGCTTTATCCCTCTTGAACTTGGGAACCTCGCAAAAACAGATTCTGTTGATTTAAGTTTCAACAACTTCACTGGTCCCATTCCATCCTTTATAGGGAATTTGACGAGCTTGACTGATCTCGATTTGCGAGGAAATCGACTCAATGGATCTATTCCTCTGGAAATAGGGAATTTTGCGAGTTTGATTGATCTCAATTTGCAAGGAAACCAACTCCATGAATCTATTCCTTCGAAAATAGGGAATTTGGTGAGTTTGACTGATCTCAATTTGCAAGGAAACCAACTCTATGGATCTATTCCTCTGGAAATAGGGAATTTGACGAGCTTGATTGATCTCGATTTGCGAGGAAACCGACTCAGTGGATTTATTCCTTCAGAAATAGGGAATTTGGTGAGTTTGGCTTATCTCAATTTGCAAGGAAGCCAACTCTATGGATATATTCCTTCAAAAATAGGGAATTTGGTGAGTTTGACTGATCTCAATTTGCAAGGAAACCAACTCTATGGATCCATTCCTCTGGAAATAGGGAATTTGACGAGCTTGACTGATCTCGATTTGTGAGGAAACCAACTCAGTGGATCTATTCCTCCGGAAATAGGGAATTTGATGAGCTTGACCGATCTCGATTTGCAAGAAAACCAACTCGGTGGATCTATTCCTTTGGAAATAGGGAATTTGAGGAACTTGAGTTATCTTGATTTGCGAGGAAACCAACTCAGTGGATCTATTCCTCCGGAAATAGGGAATTTGATGAGCTTGATTTATCTCCATTTGCAAGAAAATGAACTCGGTGGATGTATTCCGTCACAAATAGGCAATTTGGAGAGCTTGGTCAACTTGAGTTTATGTGAAAATAGAATTGATTGTGCCATCCCATTGAAAATGGGAGATTTAAGGAATCTCGAACAACTAGATTTGAGCTTGAACAACTTGGTCGGGGGAATCCCCGTTGAACTTGTGAAACTGAGCTTGTTATTCTATCTAGATCTTCACAACAATTCTTTTTCTAGATCCATTCCAGATAATTTTAGGGCTGGTTTTCCTGATACTACTTTTCTCGGCAATAAAGATTTGAACCTGTTTCATGAAACCTAAGCCCCTAGAAGAAGGTCTAGTGTAATTCATTATATGACGATGTTCATTCCACTGGCTGCGATTTCTTGTATAGTGGTCAGATCTTGCTTTCTATTTCGACGTGCAACAAAAACAGAGCAACCGAAGACTACATCGAAAAATGGAAATTTCTTGTCAATATGGAATTATGACGGGAGGATTGCTTATGAAGACATAATTGATGCAACAGAGGACTTCGACCTCAAATATTGCATCGGGATTGGTGGTTATGGTCGCGTTTATAGAGCACAATTGCCCAATGGGAAAGTTTTGGCATTGAAGAAACTTCACCATCTTGAAGCAGAGGACCCATCCTTTGACAAGAGCTTTCGAAATGAAGTGAAACACTTGACAGAAATAAGACATAGAAGCATAATCAAGCTCTATGGTTTTTGCTTACACAAGCGATGCGTGTTCTTAGTTTACGAATACATGGAAAATGGGAGTATATTCTGTGCTTTGAGAGATGATATTTTAAGCCGTGGAATTGGATTGGTCCAAAAGAGTCAATCTCGTCCAGGATATAGCACATGCTTTGTCTTACGTGCACCATGATTGCGTTGGGCCAATTGTTCATTGAGGCATATCTAGCAATAACATCTGATTCAACAGTAAAATGCAAGCTTTTGTGTCAGATTTTGGCATCGTGAGACTTCTGGGTCATGATTCCTCATCTAACTTCACGGAAAATATTGCTGGCACCTATGGATACATTTTATGCTTCACACACACACACACACACACACACACACACACACACACACACACACACACATATGCTTCATATATATATATATATATATTTTACCCTGAAAGTTACTACTAGAGGTAGAAGTCAAATAGACGGCATTGTAGAAGTTTCGCTATCCATGCACATCAGTGACTTGTAGACTATTATTGTACTTGCCAACAGTAGCTAAGGATTGGTTGTGCCACGATTGGCAAAATGTCCCCTCGGAACCACCTTGTACACCATGGCTCTAACTCCTGTATTCATTTTATTCCTTTCTATATATTTAAATATTTTTCGGAAAATGAATATTTATTTTGTATGATACTATTGTTAGTATTACTAGGTTACTTATTTTAGAATAAAAATGTCTCAAACTATATTTTTATGTTGCATCTAAGTAAAAGCATGTCGGAATAGTAAGATTTTTGGATTTTGTATTAAACATTTTGTTGTGGAAATAAAATTAACTGTTTTGAAAGGAAAATTGGATGGGCAAATGGGGCGGTATGGGGTGCCGCACATGGTTATGCGGGGCACGATGGAGAGGGAAAAGTTGCCTCTCAAGGTGCAGCGACGGGGCGGGCAGTTAAGGGTGTAGTCATCTCGTCCAAAGCCTCAACTACTGAAATTTTGTATGCCTTCTGTATTTTTTTTTTTTCGGAGCTCGCGTATACTTTGGTCGTTAATGAAAAATGTGACATATATAGTTTTGGAGTGGTAAGCATCCAGGAGATATTATATCTATCTTGTTGACATCCTCTGGAGAAGATATCATGCTACATAAAATTCTAGACAGGCGGTTGCCTTTTCCAAGAGAGAACTCTGTTGCGGGAAGTATTGGTTTGATAGTTTCTCTAGCGCTTGCTTGCTTGAGTTCTAATCCAAAGTCTCGACCAATTATGAAGCAAGTCTCAAAGGCTTTTTTAGCTCGAAAGTCACCATAGGCGAAGCCCTTCCATGAGATCTCATTGGCTCAGCTCCGATATGTTAATAGATCACGGTTGGAAGGTGAATCAACAGAAGCTTCATCAGGACAGAGTGAGGAGTAAGGGTCATTGAGTGCTTGTCTAGTAAAGAGACAATTGATAATGAAGCTGCAATTTGGTGAATATGATTGAGCATATAAAATTGTATGGCTTATGCAAATTAGTAAGTCTTGTTGTTGTACTTTAGCTAGTACGTCCATGATGGGGTGTGATTGGATCGCACTGTATCGTCTTGATATGTTACGATGGAAAGACACTATTGAAAGGGTATGAAGGAAGATGTATAAAAGCCTCCCAAAGACAACCGTTGGAACGGTTGGCAGAGCATACGATCAGAAAATCCTCTCATTTGTTCGTTCAATTTCCATCAAAGGGATAAGGCGTTCCATTTCACTTTTACAAGAACAATTTGCATTTACGCCGTGGAAATTGAGTGCTTTCCTAGTGATTGCATCCAGACTAACGTGAGGTAGTGTTGTTCATGATTCATTCGCAATTCAGTATTCGTTCCTAGGCTATTTGCTATTTGCGCATCGGAATCAGGTAAGTCGTCTTCCACCGACTTGAATTCCATCATTGGTATTAGAGCCCGGTCGTGGTTTCTGCCTTGCTTTTCATCGAATTTTCAAGTTCACCATTTCATATCGAGATCAAGAGTGTGATATCTACACTAGTTGGATGTTTATTAATCAATTGACATATGAATCGTCGAAAAATCGAACCAAAGCGAAGAACGAGTTCGGGGTCGCATGCATTCGTGCGGTTTTGGCCAATTTTCGTAATACTTTTTTTCGCCAAAATCAATTTTTGAATATACAGGGTGAAAGTACTCGTTGAGATGAGTCCGACGGTAGTTCAAGCGCAACCAGATGAGGCCATACGCGCCCACACGCGCGGCTAGAAGCCGATGTGCATGGGCCTCACGCGCCTGACTTGCTGGGGACACCAACGCGTGCGCAACATGCGCCGGTCGGCGAACTGACGCGTGGGTGTCACGTGCGCATCGGGCGAAGCGACGCGAGGTGTGCTGATGTCACGGATGACGTTATCCATGATGTCATCCAACGGTCGGTAACCGCTAGGATGACATCATCGATGACGTCAATGCCGACAGCAGTTGGCCGATTGGTCACCGGCGGGCGACCCGACCCGACCCGACCCGACCAGCGACCTAACACGACACGACCCGTTGACCCGAATTGACTTGACCCATTGACCGGTCAACAGTCGGACTGGTTGGATCAGTCAACGGTCGAACCGGTCGGACCGGTCTCCGGTTGGACCGATCGGACTGGCCAAGAGCCCTTTGGGCTCGCTGGTACGTGCGCCACACGCGCCGCGCACTCAGGCGGCGCGTAGGGGCGCGTGCGAGCTCTAATTGGAGCGTGGTTGGCGACATTAGGTTCGTATGAATGTTCTCTACACCATGATATAATTATTTTATACTTTTGAATTTTATAAATGTTTGAAAATGCGAGGAAACCCTAAGTACGCGTATTTTTTGGGATTTAATACATAGTATATTCATTTGTAGCTTGTATTTTCTTGTGGTTTAGGAAATACAGTAGCTAGCTTGTGTGCAAATGATATCATATATGCTGTGTAGAGCTTGGTTCGATGATATCATGTATATAATTTAATATACTTGCAATTTTCTAGTTGCTGGAAAATTCTAACAATGGTAGAAAATCCATTACATGTTGAATTGCGTTTATGATTATAGTTACAGCATGATTATTTTTTTTTTGTACGCTGATTCATATCATGCTATTTTTTTGAGTAAATGGAAAAATGTAGAAATTACATGAGGTCATGTAATTATTTTTTCCTAGTGGGAGTTCGTAGGTTGGTAGAATTCAAGGAAGTTCTCACCTAGAACTTAAAATTTGTGCAAATTAAACTGACTAATGATAATAGAACAATCGAACATAGAAGTTGATTTGGAACATAGTAAACTTTTGCTTATGTGTCTTTTGTTGAATTATCATTAATTTAGTTTGTATTTGCTGCAAATTAAATATGTGTGGTACTCTGTAAAGTGTGCTAGTATTGATTCTGCGTTTATTATGTCAATGTGTTATAGCAATTGATTATGGTTTCGGCATCCAAGACCATTGTGGCTGACCTCAATAAGGGTGAGAAGCTAAACGGTGACAATTATGATATTTGGCACCGAAAGGTTCAGTACATCCTTGAGGAGCAAGAGGTTTTGGAAACCCTCAACCATACCATGGATGGACTTGAGCATGGAACTTCAACTCAACACAGGATAGATCTAAAAGCTTATCAAGCTTGGAAAAAGAAAAATAGCATTGCTCGCATCACGTTGCTGAGTTGTATGTAAGATGATCTCATGTATGAGTTTGAAAGTTATGAAAAAGCTCAAGTTATGTGGGTTACCTTGAAAGGAAAGTTTGGGGGTATATCTGTCACTAAGCTGAGGAGACTCACCATCAAGTTTGACACATTCTGAAAGCACCCAAATGTAACGATGAGGCAGCATCTTCGGGAGATGTCAAACATGACAAGTGAGCTGAAGTTGGCAGGTCACTCTCTTACTGATGAACATTAAGTTCAGGCTGTTATAAGGTCTCTTCCTAATAATTGGGAGCATATGAAGATCAATATGACGCATAATGAGAATATTGTCACTTTTGATGATATTGCTCGTCATTTGGAATTAGAGGATGAGCACCTAGAGGCTGCGAGATCCTCTACCCATACTTATGTTGCTAAATCGAGTTCGCGCAAAGCTCCGGGCTTCAAGTGTAAAAGGAATTCTCAATTCAACAACAAAGGGAAGAAGACTGATCAGACACTTAAGAGGGCTAAGACCTTCCAACGCAAGAAGCGTGGTGGGAAGAAGGACAAGGCCAAGATGAAGTGCTACAATTGTGGCAAGATTGGTCATTTTGCTCGTGACTGCACTGAGCTGAAAGAGGTACCCTATTACTCCATTACTTTAAGTAATGCCTTTGTTTCTAGCACAATAATGCTTGCTAAATCTCATCCTATGTGGACTATAGACTCAAGAGCAACAGATCATGTAGCTAGAGACCGAGAAGCATTTGTGGAGTACCGTCGGATACAGCCTGAAAGAAGATGGATATATGTTGGGAATAATTCAAGAGTTGAAGTGAAAGGTATCAGCACATGTAAATTAATTTTACATGGTGGTTGAAGCCTATTCCTACATGATGTCCTCTATGCTCCGGATATTGGACGAAACTTGGTCTCAGTAGTTGTTCTTCTTAGCTTAGGCTATGTATTGAATTTCCATGGTGATTGTGTTGACGTTTTATATGGAACAGTTTATTATGGTTCAGGTCATGTATTGAATGGTTTTATGGTGTTAGAGATTGACTATGATTAGTACAATATTAATGTTGATGGTTTTTTATTTAATTGCATATTCTAATAGTGTTGAGATTGATGCAAGTACTTGGCATGCTAGATTATGTCACATTGGGTTGCAAAGAATGCAAATATTAGTTAGAGAAGGCTTTTTAGGGTCACTCACTAATGTTGATCTACCCATATGTGAACATTGTCTAGCGGGAAAAGCAACTAGAAAACCATTCGGTAAAGGGACTAGAGCCGAATTTCCATTGCAACTCATACATTATGACATTTGTGGTCCTTTGAATGTGAGGGCGAGGCATTAAGTCTCATATTTCATCACTTTCATAGATGACTTCACGTGTTTCGGTTATGTCTTTCTGATCTCCCATAAGTCAGAAGCATTAGGCTGCTTTAGACGATATATAGCGGTGGTAGAGAATCAGTTGAACAAAACAATAAAGGCATTGAGAACCGATCATGGACATGAGTATCTATCGGAGCAATTCAAGGCTCTTTATGATGAAAAGTGAATTGTACGACAATTGACTATTCTTGGTACTTCACAAAAAAATGGGGTAGCTGAGAGAAGAAATAGAACCCTATTGGAAATGGTTAGGTCTATGATGGCGCAAGCAAATTTACCTATCTCCTATTGGGGAGATGCGTTATTGACTACTGCCTATGTACTTAACCGAGTGCCCTCAAAATCGGTCACTTTAACCCTTTATGAATTATGGACTGGTAGAAAACTAGACTCAAGTAGTCTATGTCCATGGGGATGTGCAACTTATGTTCATGATTCTTCCCATAATTATGGCAAATAAGGTCCTAGAGGGAAGAAATATATCTTTATTAGATATTTTGAACAGTCCAAAGGGTACGTGTTCATAGGTGAACAAGTTGATGGAAGTGTGACCAAAATGGAGTCACGAGATGTCACATTCTTGGAGAACGATTTTCCTAATAGAGGTGAGATTGATAAGGATTTCCAATTATATGAGATGGAAGATCCTAATAACACACCCACTAATGTTGTAGAGGGAAATGAAGATTTACCTCAACACACAAGACCTAGTGGGAGTGTTGCATCGCCCGACGAATCGAATTCAAGAAAAATTCAATTGCGTAAAAGTAATCGTAAAGTGTTCCTAGTCGTTGTTTTGAGATTGAAGGGTAAGCATTTATGATTGCTCAAAAAGACGATGTCGAGCCTAAGATTGTTCAAGAGGCTCTCTCATCCTTCGATAAGGAAGAATGGAGAAAAGCTTTGGAAGATGAAATGGAGTCAATGAAGGCAAATCATGTTTGGGACTTGGTTGATCTATCACCCAATTGTAAGGCCATTGGAAACAAGTGGGTCTTTAAGATTAAGCAAAGGGCGAATGGATTCATTGAAAAGTATAAGGCTTGTCTTGTGGCGAAAGGTTATATTCAACAAGAGGGTATAGACTATGAGGAAACATTTTCACCAGTTGTAAGGTTTGCCTCAATATGCCTTATCCTAGCCATCGTTGCACATTTGGACCTTGAATTACATCAAATGGATATAAAGACGGCATTTCTCAATGGAGAACTAGATGAGGAAATCTATATGAAGTAGCTAATAGGTTTCATAACTAAAGGTCAAGAGGATAAAGTTTGTAAACTTCATCGCTCAATATATGGCCTTAAGCAATCATATAGACAGTAGTATCTTCATTTTCATCGAGCCAAAATCACTTTTGGTTTCATGATGATCGAGGAAGATCACTGTGTATATGTCAAGCGGTTCGAAGATAAATTTGTGATTTTATCATTTTATGTGGACGATATTCTATTGGCTGGAAATGACAAGGTTTTGGTTATCACCATAAAAGAATAGTTGTCCTCCAATTTTGAAATGAAGGACATGGGAGAAGCTGCTTATATATTAGGAGTTAAGATCGAAAGAGATCGATCAAGGAAACTCCTTGCTTTATCACAAGAGTCTTATATAATGAAGATTCTTGAGCGTTTCAATATGCAGCATTGTAATCCCATTGATACCCCTTTCATGCAAGGTGAAGGCCTAATACTGAGATGTGTCCTAAGACTCCAGAAGAAATTAAAATGATGAAAACTGTTCCTTACGCTAATGCGGTTGGAAGTTTGAAGTATGCTACGATGTGTATTCGACCCGACATATGTTATGTCGTGGGATCGGTGAGCCGATATCAATTAAATCCTGGTCAAGCGCACTGGAAAGTAATGTAGAGGATCCTAAGATACTTGAAAGGCACTATGGACTATCGACTTTGTTACCAAGGGAGTGATTTACGCCTATTAGGCATTTTAGATGCTGATTGGGATGGAAATCTCGATGAGCGTAAATCGACTTTTGGATATGCGTTATTGCTGAATGAAGGTGCAATTTCTTGGAATAGCAAGAAACAGACATGCACGGCCTTATCTACGATGGATGCATAATTTATTGCATGTTCTGCCACAGTGCAAAAAGCAGTATGGTTAAAACGTTTCTTGGAAAATTTAGCCGCTATCACTGAGGTTTAAGACCGGTGATAATTTATTGCGATAGTCAAGCAGCCATTGCCTATGTGAAGGATCCCAAGTATCATGGAAGGACAAAGCACATTGACATAAAGAACAACTTCATCAGAGATATTGTAGCGTAGAAATAAGTGATCTTAACGATACGTTTCAACCAATAGAATGGTTGCTGATCCATTTACGAAGGCTATTCCTAGAGACATATTCTTGATCCATAGGATGTCACTAGGATTGCGTAGAATATGATATGTGTTATTATAGAGGATCATTGGTTTATGTATTTGTGAACATATGTATTGTACTTGTTTGTTTATTAGTGACTTGATATTTTATCAATAAGTATAAATACAGTATGAGACTAGCACTACACACATATATTATTGGAAAGTATGTCAACAGGCAATGATTGGCTCACTCACACAAGCAATCGCCTCAAGTGCTATAGTTAGCACGTTGAGATGAGACGTTATGTACAAATAAATACTGAGGAGTAAGTTTGGTACATAAAATATGTCGCATTTATTGGAGTCAAGATGAGGTCTGTGATTTGTTTATAATATGACCGAACATGATAGTCCCATAATCATGTATGCCTGTAAGATGCCGGATGCGAGTACTTAATTGGGTGTTATAGAAAGCGAGCTGAAATAGCACTCGGGCTAAACATAAGTACGTGAGAAGCACGTGAGAAGCACGTGACTATGTTTAGGCTAAGATCTGTATAGTTGATATATTTGATAAACGACATACGCTCTTATAGAAAGAGAAATCCACTATAGCATGTAATTCATACTACATGTGCATTGTACGACCAATAAGGGAAGATGAGTAAAATTATCCCTATTTACTCATCGTGTGAGTCCTTGAGGTAATTTATAATTTACCTTATTTTGTGCCATATGTTACTTCTAACTATGTTCTCGAAGTAAAAGATCAATGTTGCTACTTTAGCATGTTATCGGTGGTCATGAATGGATATGGCCTTATGGGATGTGTCTAGGAAAGCAGCTGTTCTGAAATGAAGAGAGACATGAGTGCTAAGGAAGACTATTGTTGTTTTACATCTATCACATGTATTTATTGGTCGACCAATTATATCGCCCTCATGTGGTTGCAGATATAATTGTAAATATATGGTATTTTGAGAATAGTTAAGTATAGCCTTTAAGGGACATGTATACTTGAACTGATGTAACAAAATATGTCTGGGGCACTGTGAGACATCGATTGTTTATTTCTTTTTGGGGTTGTAGCTATTATATCATCTCTAACAGGAGCATAATTTGAGCTCCCAAGTGCAGGTGTACTCACTGGTCGCACAGCTTACTTACCAGTATGAATTGTTTTGTAAAGTTGATGAATGTTGAATGCCTTATATTCTTGATAGAGCACTATTAAGCCCATCATGTTCGAGTGGGAGATGTTGTACTTTAGCTGGTACGTCCATGATGGGGTGTGATTGGATCGCACCGTATCGTTTTGATACGTTACGATGGAAAGACACTATTGAAAGGGTATGAAGGGAGATGTATAAAAGCCTCCCAAAGACAACCGTTGGAACAGTTGGTAGAGTATACGATCAGAAAATCCTCTCATTTGTTCGTTCCATTTCCATGAAAGGGATAAGGCATTCCATTTCACTTTTACAAGAACAATTTGCATTCATGCCATGGAAATCGGGTGCTTTCCTAGTGATTGCATCTAGACTAACGTGAGGTAGTGTTGTTCGTGATTCATTCGCAATTCAGTGTTCGTTCCTGGGCTATTTGCTATTTGCGCATTGAAATCAGGTAAGTCGTCTTCCGCCGACTTGAATTCCATCACTTGTTAAACTCTTTCCATTCTATGCTGTAAGAGTGAGATGCAGTTTATATATGACGTCCGTTTGTTTTTCTTCTTTTCAATGAACAATGCATCAAGAAATGACAAAACCGACTCTAGTCCCAATATAAAACACGAGTATCCATTCACAATTTCCATAATGTAATTGATTATATTCAGATGAACTCATAGAGTAAGTGTATTTGATATAATATTTCGCTCCATAAAAGATGAGTATTTTCCAAGGCCAAACATCGGCAAAAAGTCTCTGTAAGACAATCACTTCTCACGAACCATGAAACACGTAGTCGTCCAGAAAATCAACATATAAAACCCCAAAGGACCCGCTGCATGTTGTAGTTCTCGCGGTCCGAAAATCTACACATAAAACCACGAAGACCATGACTTCTAGTGACACTCGAATTGCATACTCTCCACACAAGACCTTGACTTCTTGATGAACGGGTACAAGTACCATTGAAAAAATGCGTTCTCATTTAAGTTCTGACTTTTTTTTTTCTCACTCCTCTCTTCTATCGTCTCTTCTATGTACATGTATATGCGATAATCATGGAGATCAAACATCGGGTCCAGTACTCTTGGACCCCACCCCTCAATCCCTTTACCAACAAGGTAGCATGCCTGATGGTGGTTTAAGTTCTGATTGAATCGTTGAAAGTTATTGATTTTTGAAGGAGTAGTATTATTTCTCGACGGAGGGGCCGAAACTTCTTTAGGATGTAAGATTCTTAGAATACTTCAGCTTAAGACTCACTCCTTTGTATTATCCTTCGCTTGTGAATTAGTTAATCCTATTGCAGATCCAATTTTTCTCCTATTTATTAGATGCGAAGTCCCCCTCTATGAGATCAAACAAAAGCAACATGTGTTACGCCACTAAAATTGAACGTGCCTCGTACTAACCTGTGAGAAGACCTTTTCGTTTTCATACTCGCTTTAGACACGGTTGGCCTGCACTCGAACCCAAGAAATATAAGACAAACGTCATCTAACAATTGAAATTTAGTGGGATCTTGTGCATCTGATTCATGCACGTTTGGCTTGTATCTACACTAAAACCATGGGCCCAACGCCTCATGACCATGTAATGTCGAGTATAGGGAGATGTGGTGACGGTGATATGAAACTCGTACCGCTTTCTCGGGGCAAGAAGACTTCGAGGCGTCTTGAACTCTTTCGAAGAACAAGACAAAATGCTAGAGAAAAAGTAAATAAAGGAGAAATTGCATCCGCCGTGTTACATCCGGGGGAGGACCTTTCTCAATGACTTGTGACATGTGATTGTTGCGACTTTCCTTCGGGACAGGGAATAGATTTAGGAATAATGCTTAAAAAATGGAAGGCATGGGCTCTCCCAAGCCCATACCTTTTGCACATTGGGATGTTCATAAGAATTTTGTAATAAAAAAGTCACTACTAGCCTATTGGGGTCGGCTAGAAATTAAGTGAGACATGGAAATGTATTTCACTTCCTACGTAACTAGAAAATCTAAGGTCAAGGACTTGATTACACTAATTAAATAATTAGCACTCTTTTAGTACCTAATCTTGTTTATTTGAAAAAATATATATTTTTGTCAGTCTGTTTAGATTAATTTTAGACCAATCCACTAACATGGAAAGTGACCATACGCTTGCACAAACGGTAATATAACAATCGGTGACTGGAGTCACATCAAATAAATTGCATCGGGAGAGTAAGAATCTAGCATTATCAAATAAGGAGCATGCCATTGCTAACTAAGACAAAGGGAAACCATCAACATACAGAAAGCATGCATTAAGGGCATTCATCTCTAAAGACAATTGAAACCCTAAGGTAGAGCCCTAAGAGCTTGATCAACTTTGAGCATAATTCTAAATTGAAAGGCTTCCACTTTAAGGAGAAAATAACCCAAAAGATTAATTTTGAAAGGCTCCAGAAGGATGCCTACTATTAAGCTTGTAACTGTGATTATCATGTGTAAGGTTTTGGATATGACTTGATTACATAACTTATGGCTATAGTACTGATATTTCTTGGGTCTTGCTTCATTTCTCGATGTAGAATGAAGAGTATGTGATTAGAGATAGTAGAAAAAAATGGAAATTTTCTTGTCAATATGTAATTATGATGGGAGAACTGCAAATGAAGACATAATTAATAAAACAGAAGATTTTACCATCAAATATTGCATCAGGACCGGCAATTATGATAGTGTCTATAGAGCACACTTTCCCAATGGGAAAATAGTGGCATTGGAAAAACTTCACTGTCTGGAAACAGAGGACCCATCTTTTGACAAGAGCTTTCGAAATGAAGTGAAACACTTAACAGAAGTATGACATAGAAGCATAATTAAGCTCCATGATTTCTATTTACACAAGCGATTCATGTTCTTGATTTATGAGTACATGAAAAGGGGGAGTCTATTTTATGCTTTGAGAAATAAAATCGAAGCAGTGGAACTAGATTGATTTGAAAGAATCAATGTTGTTTAGGATATGGCACATGCCTTGTCTTACTTGTACTATGATTGTGCTTGGCCAATTGTTCATTGTGACATATCTAGGAACAATATTTTGCTCAACAACAAATTACAAGCTATCATATCAAACTTCGGCATGGTAATAAAACCTAATTCCTCATCCAATCTCACACAAATATTGTAGGTTTTCGTGGATATATAGCACCGGGTGAGCAACGATCCTGACACTTCTAGAATGTTTTTACTAGAGGTACATGGCTATATTTGACATATTTTACCCCTCATGTGGTGAACAACACCTTTGATGCTTCATCGTGCTTATAAATTTATTGGTTGATAGTGCTTAGCTAAATTGACAACTTGATTTTGAGCCTCATCTAATTTTAAAACTTTTTGTTCTTTTTTTCAGAGCTCACTTATACTTTGGTTGTCAATGAGAAATGTGACACATATAGTTTTGGGGTGGTAACAATAGAAATAATAATGGGTGAGCACCCTCGACAATTGTTAGAAAAAAAATTATGCTACATCAAATATTAGACCCGCGCTTGCCAATCCCAAAAGCGAATTCCATCGCAAGATATATCATTTTGGTAGTTTCTCTGGTGCTTACTTGCTTAAGAGGTGATCCAAAGTCACGACCCACAATGAAACGAGTTTGGAAAGCTTTTCTAGCTCCAAGACTTGCGTTGGCCCAGCCATTCCATTCAATCTCACTTTTGCAGCTCCAAGAAAATAATCAATGAGTATGGTGGGAAGGTGGATCATTGGAACTTCGTCGAGCCCCAAAAAATAGCAAGGACCACGAAGTACTTGTCCCAATACTAGCAAATAAATTCCAACAAGTGAAGAGTTGATTGATACAATGATGCTGCAAATCGCCGAACGTGTTTGAGCTATATCAAGTATACTGCTTCTGCAATTTTAAGTCACGTCAAAAATTTTCTATACTAGCTAGGCTAGAATTTCCCTAAGTAGCAATTACTAAGGAGTGAAGAAGCATTTTGTCGGACAGTTGTTTATTTTTCATCATTTTAGTAAGATCAGAATGAATGATAAGTGAAAATGTGTCGTCGTTGCCATGAATATTTGGCAACATAAGAATATTCCCTGCGTATTATTCCGGATCGTTTCGGTTTAGTTGAGGCTTGCTAGTCAATCAAAGACGGCAAATTGACCAACGTTTCCTTTTCGATGGCTAAAGGTCCGACATCACGAAAACAACAAAAGACGACGATTACTCTAGACGAATCGTGTCGATTCGTCCAGAAATCAATACATGTCCAAAGACCTTGACTTGTTGACTTTTGAGGTGCCTGCTGGACGAAGACCTTGACTTATTGAATTTGTCCAGCTTCCATATGTAAGCGCACTAATTGAATCATCATTATTTAATCATGAAGTGTACGATGGAAGGCCTGCCACTTCGCAATCACGATGTAGCAGAATCAGAGTTTATCCACTATAAAGACACTCAATCGTATAAATTGATTTATGTCTTGAAGCTTTGTGATAATGAACGCAGCCTTTAAACTAATCAGAATTGATGAAACACAAGGACGCAAAGATGAGGAATCCCATCAACAGAAAACCCTCAAAGAAAGAACCTTAAAATCATAAAATTACTCTTCCTTCCGCCTTAAAATCTCGTATGCTGCACTTTATGTATATATTAAGTACCCTTCCTATGAAAGAGAGTTCCTGATGCTATTCATAAATAATGATTCTCCCTAAATGATCGTTATCGGGTTCAACCCATGTGAAACGTGATCCAAAGTTCTTGATACGTTGGGTACACATGTTCTTGATTTACAAGAAGATGGAAAGTGGGAGTCTATTTCGTGTTTTGAGAAATGATGATGAGGCGGGGGGAGAACTTGATCGGAACCGAAGAGTCAATGTCATCTTACTTCTGCCTCGCTGCGCCTAACCAATTTTTTCGTCCGAAGGTATCCAACATCTTACTCAACCACCGAAAGCCTCAAACAACTTTTCTCTCTCTTTGTGACATCCTAGATTTTCAACCCTGTTTTCTACTGAATAAATCGGGCATTTCATTGACGCGCTTATAGGGCTATTCTCAGAGCTAATCACTCTCGAGATAACTAGATTATCTAGGGGAAGCTATTAAGGAATTCTAATGCAATAGACTTGAGAATTTGACCATGAATCGGTTATTTGACTGTGCTCATCTTTAGAGGCCATTACGGCACAGTTAAAAATCGATTTGAGATAAAAAAAATAGATCGATTCGACAAAGATGTGTGGCTAATCGTGGGTGACACTTGTCAACCGACACTAGGCTGATTTTTTTATCGTTTTGGTACCTTGTGTTCGTATTTGAATCCTCGAGATTTTCACGACAATCGAGAGTTGCCAATGTGTCGAGTGGGTTCATTGTGGCTCGAAGAAAATCGACCATGGGTCATTTGCACTAAAATTTTTTGAAAACTACCCAGTAGCTTAGGTCGCACTAAAAACGCGCCAAATGGAAATTAACCGCAAAATTGAGTCCGATTTCAAAGATTGAAGATTTTTCCATGTCACAATAAATTCTATGAATGTTGACTCAGTCTCAGAAGATTTTTCTGTAACTCGAGACTTTTTAAGAAAAAGTCGTCCTAGGGATGTTTTTGTTCAGAAAAAGGCCGGGACCATTTTTGATTGCACAATTGAGAAGTAAACGGGATCAATTGGTGAAGAAAAATATCAATTTGATCTTTGAGGTGCCAATTGAATTTGCATGGGCTAAATGAGATTGAATTGAGCAAGAATGTGTCCAATTGAGGGAGAAGACTTGCAAATTCGTAGCTTCCCCCTTGCCTAGCCAAAATGGACAATTTCAAGGTCATAAGGGATGCATTGGTGGCCTAATGGAGGCCAAAAGAAGGCTGGTGGCAGAGAATGGTCAAGGGAGACCATGGAATGGAAAATTTGGACATTGGTGGAGCCCGTGTCCCCCTCTCTTCCTCACCAAGCAATCGGCCCGTTTTCCTTTCCTCTTTCCTCTCCATTTTCGCTCACCAGCAGCCAATAAGAAGACAGTGGAAGCTAGCCGCATCGCCGGAGTCAACAGCCACCGGAGCTGCATGACACCATCGCCTCCGTCGTTCGCCCTCCTTGCGCGCGCACATGCTATCGCACCTTGCTGCGCCTCACCGTCGTCCTAGCAGCTTCTGTCTGAGCGTCCAGGGTCGCTATCCAGCCGTGCCAGCTACCATCGAAGCTCCCTCAACCGCCAGTCTGCCCCGATTTGGACCTGAGACCGTCCCCACTGCCTCTCTCGAGCCCTGCCGCCTTAACCAACCTCTTTTTTTTTTTTTTTATCTTTGTAGCTCAAGACAGAGGCTGAGTTTGTGGATATCTAGCCACCTTCAAGGCCCGTTTTGAGGTGGTCCCGAGCCTCGGTTACTAGGCTCGCCTTGAGGAAAGTCGGGCCCTGTGATGTTCCTGTCGTTTTGCACCAAACCGCTCGTTAAACAAGTGAGTTTAGCTCACTAATCCTCTATTAGTCAATTAATGATGTTTATGGGTTGATTAGATTTAATTAAGTGCAATTAGATGGATAGATTAGAGTAAAGTGATTAATTTAGTACCTTATCGATGCATGTTAGACACATGGTTAGTGACATTTGCAAGTAGACTCGTGTTATTAATTATTGAACGAACATTGGAATTTTTCCGGGTCCATTTCATAGTCTAATTAGGCATTACGGGCCTAAATTAGATTTATTGCATTTATTTAATATTTTCCGTAATTAATTAATTAATTAATTAATTTCCGAAAATTAGGATGGGATAGCCGACAACCGAAATTTTATGCTGATTATTGTGGTGTGGTCTATTTATTTATTTGAGCGTTAAATTGTGCTAAATTGATTTGATTGGGATTTTATGATTTTATTCTTAAATTATTTGATTTTGGTATTAATGGGAAAACTACCGAATGTCAGTTTATAGCGCCGAAAATATGTTATGAGCTGTTGAAACTGGTGGGATGTTCAAAAAGTAAAATTATGATATTTTGGCTAAGGCCGACTGTGTCCCCACCCACGGCTATTTTATCGAGAATGATAAAAAAATGGAATTGATTGTAGAATTGGGAAGGTATACTATATCGGTCTACGGGCGATATGTCAGCTTAGCGAGAGCAGTATACCCAATCACCTTAGCGAGAGCAATATGATCAACTTAGAGAGAGCATTATTCGTGTGCTATATCAACTTAAAGATTTGATATGTCAGCTTAACGAGAGCAGTACGCTATTTATCAGCTTAGCGAGGGCTATACTATCTATTTATCAGCTTAGAACGCGCAGTCCTATCATGGGTGGACCTATAGATAGTATTGAATGTACCAACCAAGGAAAAGTCGTGATGACATGTAATCGACTGAGTCGATTAATTGATAGTTCAATCTGATTGGATGAATTGATGTGGTTTGTGTATATTCGATATATATACTGACTTGCAAGATGGAACTGAAGCCAAGATAAGTCCTTTGACCCATGTTGTGCTTAGGCAGCCCTTAAGGAGTATTGGCTTCCTAATCAGGTCTTGTAGAATAGAATTTGTTGAGACGTAGTCTCACCCCGTTGTGGGACAATATTTCAAGTCCCTAGATGGCAGTACCTCCCCCTCCTCTCATGCATTTTGGTATTCCTGAAGAAGTCATAAAAGTAGGTTATCATATTCCGATACACCCCCAACCTGAAGGATTGGAGTATGTGATGGTAAAATCCACTGTCTAGGTTGACGTGGGTGGACCCGAAAAGGTGCCTCATAGGTACCAATCATGGTATCGTCACTATCATGACAGCCGAATGGAGGGTCTTATGCCAAAGTCTGATGTACCTCAATATGTTTTGGAGGCTGCGCTCAGGGAGGGGACTGCAGATCCTAAGGATGGATCGGTGATTGATGTGAAGGATCCCAAGTTGGAGGATGATCCCGACTCTCTAGAGCAGTCAGCAGTAGACTTTAGCTGGAGCATGGAGGAAGGAGAGATCCTTGAGGAGGAGGAGTACCTTGAGGAAGAACTCAAGGAGGAGTACCCTAAGGAAGAACCCGAAGAGGACCCTGAAGAAGAACCTGTAAAGGAGTTGAAGGAGGATCCAGAGTATGACCCCGGTGAAGATTGAGACCCGACCCTGTTTTGCAAACCCTTAGTCGTGAACCTATGTGTGATAGATCTGACCTTGTTAATAGTATTGTAATATATCCTATGAGGTTTGCTTTGTATAAAAGTGTGTTAGTTTTTAGGTTCGAGATTTTAGTCCTACTTTTCTATCCCATTGTTTTATTGTCTAGGGATTATTTTATATGCTTCCACATGTGTACTAAAAGAAAGGGGTCGGTGATGCATCTTGGGATGTCGCTATTAATCAACCAATTGAGGGATGGGTGCATGCCCGAGAATCGAGGCATGACATCCCCACTTAAGTGGTATCAGAGCCCAAGGTTAGGGATTGGAGTGATAAGGTGCGAGGGACATGAGATAGTGATAGGAAAGACCTTTAAATTTGTGACTGGTGTATGTCTATGATAGTTGATTGGTAGTATTGCTCGTGGTTTGGATCACTCTATTTCTAATTCGATGTGGAATTGGAAGCGGGCGTTAGTAGATAAAGACTGAGCCATGAGTGATCTGGAGCCCCAGAACTCCTAACAAGAGGACCAGTAGGGCCGTGACTTGGGGTAGAATGTCGACCAGGGTCGATACCCGAGGAGGCTGAGGTCGAGCGCCAGCATAGGCTAGCGCGAGTAGAGTGGCACCGCTATCAGTAGATGCTGGGGTTATAGCCCTAGGTGATCAGGGAACCATCTGAATTGACTAGGCCTTGGATGCCATGAAAGAGTTGATGAGGCAACGGGCTGGGGATCAAGTTGCCGCATTTATTGCCGCAATTGCGGTTGCCACTCAAGCCGCCGCTACTGAGGCCGCAGCTGTTGCCGCACTTGCCGCCGCACTTGTTGCCACGTTTGCTGAAGTTCCACTAAGAGTTGTGGTGTGACAGCTTGAATTTTTAGAACTTGTTTTCGATTAAATAAATCTGGCCTTTCGTCGACTCGCCAAATGTGCTATTCTCTGAGCTGATCACTCACGAGATAACTAGACTATCTGGGGAAGCAATTAAGGAATCTAAATGCAATAGACATAAGAATTCGACTAGGAATCGATTGCTCAACCGTGTTGGTCTGCAAGGGTCATTACGACACCATCAGAAATCAATCAGAGACTGGAGATAGGTCGATTTGACTAAGATATGTGATTAGGACGTAAGTGATTCCACCTTATTACAAAATACTCGTCGATTGGTACTAGACCGATTTTTCTATCGTTTTGGTACCTGGTGCTCGTATTTGAAATCTCGAGATTTTTACGACAACTGAGGGTCGCCAATGAGTCGAAGATGTACATTGTGACTCGAGATAAATCGATCACGGGTCAATTGCACCAAAAATTCCTAAAAGTTACCTAGTAGACTAGGTCACGCTAAAAGCGCGCCGGATTGAAATTAACCACGAATTTGAACTTGATTTCAGAAATTGAAAGTTCTGTCATGTCACAATCTATTTTAGGAACGTCAACTCATCATTCGAATAATTTTCAGAGATTCCGGGATTTTTACGGAAAATCTTTTCGGACGTTGCGGAAATTTAATGAAAATTTGGATGGACTAAGTCAAAGGAAATTTGGACTTCCAGTTCGAGCCTTTGGGTGTTGGGAACTTGCAGAAAATTGTATGTGATTTTTCTTCAACGAAATTGGACATCGAATTGGAGAATTTCGGGAAGAAATTGAGCTTGAAGTGTGAAATTCGGAGTATGGTTTGGGGGCTGTATTTTTGGCATCTATTTGTGCTAATTATGGATTCAATTTATTCTAGAAAGTATTAGGGGACATGGCATTCAATGGAGAGGATAAATTCATTGACTTTGCTCTCTTATCTCTTCCTTTTGGTCTGCTTCGCATGTGAGCTCGACGGATTCCTCTCTCTCCTTCTCAACTTTGCTCTCCTGCTTTGCTTTTAAAATTTTCTTTCCTCTCTTGGACGAGCTACTGCTGCTCTCCTTCGTTTCCCTCCTTCGAACAGCCCATGTTCCGCCGAGTTCTCCAGCTGAAGACACGTCCAACGATTGCTGCTCCTTGGACAACCATCAACCATGGAACCCCGTTATTTGACCATATGCAACCCACCCTTGCGCCAGCTGCCCTCCGTCCAACTCTTTAACGTTCAAAGCCCAGCATCCCACCGAAGACCCAAGGCCCACGCGTGTCCGCAGAAATTCCCAACTCCCATCTCCACGGTTTTTTATTCCTGCAGCCGAAATCACCGTCCAGCGGCTATTGAGCTACTTCCTCCACCGAAGCTGCCTTGCCGTGTCTTCAATTTACTGGGTCAATTCCACCGCAAGCAACGCCAAGTGTTGACTGAAACTCTCTTCCCATCTCCTCTCCTTCGTGTGGCGCCAGCTCAGCCATTCTTCAGCTCGTGTCTTCATCGAGCAAACTGCAACAACGTCCCAGCTGCAGCCTTCAGTCTCACGAGCCAGGATCTCCGTGAGTTTCGATCGAGCAGCCCATCTTTGGGCTTTCTTGTTCAGCCCATAAACCAATGGAGTACAGCCCAGCAAAATCTTTAAGCTCAACTCACAATTGTCCTGGTTCAGCCCAAGTTTCGGCCCAACTTTAAGCAAACCCAGGCCCACTTGAAGTCCAGCCCAAATCCATAACACATCTCAGCTTGGGCTGAGATTTGTTGGGCCAAGTTTAGGCCCGGTCCGAGCTTCCGTCGACGCCGCCACAAACCCGAGTTTCGACTGCTGTCGCGGTGAACCGGTCTTCGTTTTTTACACCGATAAGTTTATGCACTAAACTCTTCTTAGTAGGTTAATGACGTTTAAGGGGTGTTTAGATTTAATTAATTATGAATTAGGTGGTTAATTAGATTAAATTAGTGGTTTAATTATGCAATTATGCATGTTAGGTGGTTAGATTAAATTAAGTGAGGCCTAGATAAATTGTGCTATTTATCTAGAAGGGTTCGGGAATTTTCCGGACTCGTATCGGTATTTTAATTGAGTGATTTTAGCCTAGGTTGGTATTTTTAGAATTTAAATTGATTTATTTAATTAATTTTCGAAATTAATTATTTTTCGGAAATTAGGCCGGGATAATCAGTGACCAGAATTTGGTGCTGATTGCAATGGTGTGGTTAACTTCTGCAATTGAGTGTTAAATTGTGCAATTTGATTATAAGTTATAATTTTGGGAATTTATCCCAAAATTGTATAATTTCTTTTAATTAATTATAAATTACCGGGGCATCAGTTTACAACGCCAAAAATGTTTTCAGACTCTGTATAAATAGTTGGATTTTCAAAAGTAAAGATATTATATTTTTTGCTCAGGTCGACCGTGTACTCACACACGATTATTGTTATCGAGTACATTTTAACACGATGAAATTAAGCCGAGTTAGATATTTAATTGAGGAATTGATGTGCAAAGCACAAGATCCTTGGCTAATAGTAATTTATCGTGGTTTAGCTTAGGTGAGCAATATAGATCTATAACAGCTTCGGGGAGCATTAACATCATTATAGAACTTTAGCAGCTTCAGTGACCAATAATACTTTAGCAGCTTCAGTGAGCCCTTTAGATATTAGCTTCGGCGAGCATTATAATTATCTAGCAGCTTCGGTGAGCAATAATTGATCTAACCGCTTCGATAAGCAAATTTAGATATCATCTTTGGGGAGTAATGATATATAAATATATCTATTTCAGCTTAGGTGAGCAATGTTCGAATCGATACGGTTTATAGATGGCATCGATGGTATGAAGTCGAATGAGTCGCCTGATTCATGGTTGATTGGATTGACTGTGTGATAGTCCTATGACTCGTGTTTATGCTTAGGTGGCCCTTGAGGCGTATTACTCTCCTAATCGGAGTTTAGAGCGTAGACTTGCTGAGACATTGTCTTACTGGTTATTGTATAACCATTTTCAGGTCCTTAGAAGGTGATTATGGAGGACCAAAGCCCCTGAGTCTGTGGAGGTGGAATCAGAAGGATTTGCATTTGGGTCCAACTAGTATGTCATAGGATAATACCTTTATTTTTTAGAGCCGACCTTCTTGTAAACTTCTGACCAAACTCGTTTTGTATCTAAACCCGTTGCTTATAAAAGCATATTTGTTTATGAATGTGTTGTCTTGCTTTTCTATCCCGAGATGGTTACTGTCAGGGGATTTATTTTCACTTCCGTATGTGCAATAAAATTAAAGGGGTCGGCGACTTGTCCTGGGAAGTCACAAAATATTATTGACCAAAGAGGGATGGGCACACGCTCGAGGATTGAGGCGTGACATGTGGTCGCTGGGAGACCAATCCACAAGCTGGTGGAGTAGTTTTTGAAGCTGAGCTCGCCAAGGTTTACGGGTACTGGAGATCCCGAGGCTGCTTCACTGTGGATACATGATCTAGAAAAAGCGTTTGCACTTCTGATGTGCAATGAAGAGGAAAAGATGGTATTGGCTGCATACCAACTTCAAGGCAATGCGAACATTTGGTGGAGAGCCGCCAAGAATACAGTGTTCCCAGAAGGTGTGATCCCGGTGTGGGACGCCTTCCTCAGAGCTTTTAATGATCAGTACTTTTCGGGTACTGCTCGGGAACAAAAGATGGAAGAGTTTCAGTGTCTTCATTAAGGGATGATGACCGTTGATCAGTGGAGTCAAGTTCGCCAAACTTTCACAGTACGCTCCGAGATTAGTTGAGGACCCAGAAAAGAAAGCCTGAAGATTTAGGAATGGTCTTCGTACTGAGTTGAAGCAACCCTTGCTATCGCTAGATCTGATTGAGTATCGGGAAGTCTATCGTTGAGCTCAGATAATAGAGAGAGGTTTGAACAAGCAAGCTGCCTCGGCTGGATCGAGGTTTAATTTTCACCGAGAGGGAATTCGCTAGGGAAAGAGGCCTATGCCTGGAAATAAATTCCAAGTCCCACCAAATAGGAGGGGTGTAGTTGGCAAGCCAGTGCCAAATAGGATCGAGATGTGTCGTCTATGTGGAAGACGAGATGGTATGAATCAGTGCCCCCGAAGGACGAGTGCCTATTTTGAATGTGGCCAGCAGGGTCACCTGGCTAGAGATTGTTCGAGACAACCGAGAGGATAACCACAGTTATCGCCGCTGCCACCAATTGGACAAATTAGGGGGTATGCACCACAAATCGCCCCGCAAGGAGGACAGCTGAGACCTCCAGTTCAGGGCAGGGTGTATGCCATCACACAAGATCAGGTAGAGGCTGCGCCTATCGTGATCATAGGTATGGTTACACTAAACAACCATCCTACTTATGCTTTATTCGACTCTTGAGCAACTCATTCCTTTATTGCCGAGCAATATGTTAAGTTGTTAGGATTAAGTCCTATATTGTTGGAGTCGGCAGTTTGCATATCTACACCAATAAATGATAATGTCATTGCTGCTTTGGGTTGTTTTGGTTGTAAGTTAGCAATTGGTGAGCGAGTGGGGAATATAGACTTATTAGTCCTAGCCATGTATGACTTTGATTTGATAATTGGCATGGACTGGCTCACCAAGAAATGAGCTAAGATGGATTGTTATCGCAAAGGGATTCAGTTGGACTCATTAGAGGGTGAGAGCTTCGAGTTTGTAGGGAACCGAGGAGGACCCTCAATTTTCCTAATCTCATCGCCAGAGGCAACTCGTCTGTTAGACGAGGGTTTCCAAGGTTACTTGGCAACTATCGTGGATACGATAGTTGAGGAGCTAAAGATGGAAGACATTACAATGGTACAAGAATTTCCAGATATATTTCCAAAAGAATTGCAAAGATTTCCACCAAAGAGAGAAATTGAGTTCGTGATCGAGCTAGCACCCGAGATAAAGCCAATCTCTAAGGCTCCTTACCGAATGGCGTTATTTGAGTTGAAGGAACTGAAGGTGCAGATGCAAGAACTTTTGGATAAGGGATTTATTCGTCCTAGTGCATCACTTTGGGGAGCACCAGTTCTGTTTGTAAAGAAAAAAGATGGTTCGTTGCACCTGTGCATCGACTATCGGCAACCCAATCAGGTAACGATCAAGAACAAGTATCTATTGTCGGGGATTGACGATTTGTTCGATCAGTTGCAAGGAGCATCAATTTTCTCAAATATCAACTTGAGGACAGGATATCATCAGCTAAGAATTAGGAAGGAGGATGTTCCTAAGTCAACATTTCGTACTCAATATGGTCATTACGAGTTTACAGTGATGCCATTTGGGTTGACGAATACTCCTGCTGCCTTCATGGATTTGATGAATCGAATATTCAAAGAATTTCTGGATCAGTTTGTGATCGTGTTCATCGATGATATTCTGGTATATTTGAGAAGTGATGAAGAGCATGAGAGTCATATGAGATTAGTGTTGCAGACATTGAGAGTCCATCAGTTGTACGCCAAGTTTAGCAAGTGCGAGTTTTGATTGACTCGTGTTGCTTTCTTAGGTCTCGTGATTTCAGGCGAAGGAATTTTTGTGGACTTGAGCAAAATTGAAGCCATGATCAATTGGCCAAGACCGACTATAGCGATAGAGATAAAAAGTTTTCTGGGTTTGGCAGGTTATTATAGAAGATTTGTGAAAGGATTCTCATCATTAGCGTCGCCATTGACAAGACTCTTGAAGAAAGAAGAGAAATTCGTGTGGACAAACAAGTGTAAGAGTAGTTTTCAAAAGCTTAAGGAAAAGTTAACTACCGCACTTGTGCTAACGATTCCATCTGGTCCTAGAAGATTCGAGATTTACAGTGATGCATCATTCAGAGGGTTGGGTTGTGTGTTGATGCAACATGGTAGAGTAGTTGCATACGCCTCCCGTCACTGATTTCGGTCTCGGCCAATTAATCACTGCTTCAATCTTGGATGGGTCCACAGAGATTCCTTCACCTGAAATCACGTGACCTAGAAAAGTAACACAAGTCAGCTAAAATTCGCACTTGCTGAACTTGACGTACAACTCATGAGTCCTTAGAGTCTGTAGTACCAATCTCAAATGTCCTTCATGCTTCTCTGGACTTCTAAAGTACACCAGGATATCATCGATGAGCACGACTACGAACTAATCTAGGTATTCCTTGAATACACGGTTCATCAGATCCATAAAAGCAGCTGGGGCGTTAATCAATCCAAACGGCATGACCGTGAATTCATAATGACCATACCGAGTACGAAACACTGAATTAGGTATATCCTCCTTCCTGATCCTCAGATGATGATATCCCGTTCTCAGGTCGATCTTTAAAAATATCGACGCATCTTGCAATTGATCAAACAAGTCATCAATTCTCAGGAGTGGTTACTTATTCTTGATCATCAACTGATTGAGTTGACGATAGTCGATGCACAGACGCAGCGAACCATCTTTCTTTTTCACAAATAAAAATGGTGCTCCCTAAGGTGATGCATTGCGACGTATGAATCCCTTATGCAACAATTCTTGCATCTACACCTTCAGTTCCTTTAACTCAAATAACGCCATCCGGTAAGGAGCCTTAGAGATTGGCTCTGTCTCGAGAGCTAACTTAATCACGAACTTTATTTTCCTTTCTAGCGGAAGACTTGGCAATTCTTTAGGGAATACATCTGGGAATTCTTGAACCACCGCAATGTCTTCTATCTTCAGCTCTCCCGCCGCCAAGTAACCCTGACAACTCCCGTCTAACAAACGAGTTGCCTCAAGTGACGAGATTAGGGTAATCGAATGTCCTCCCCGACTTCCATTAAACTCAAAACTTTCCCTTTTTAGCAGGTTGAACCGAATCGCTTTACGATAGTAATCCATCTTAGCTCGTTGCTTGGTGAGCCAGTCCATGCTAATTATTACATCGAAATCATACATGGCTAGAACTATCAGGTCTATTCTCCCTTCTTGCTCACCAATCACCAACTTACAACCAGGACAACCCATCGTAGACAATACCCTATCTTTTAATGGCGTCGATATACTAACAACTAATTTCAACAATTTAGGACTCAATCCTATTAACTTAATAAATTGTTCAGTTATAAATGAATGAGTCGCACCAGGTTCAAATAAAGCATATGCTGAATGATCATTTAGGGAAATAGTACTTGTGATCGCATTCGGCGCGTCCTCTGCCTGCCCTCTGGTGATGCCGTATGTCCTTCCGCGTGCTGGAGGCCTAATTGGTTCACCCTGCTGTGCATTCGAGGGTGCATACCCCCTATTCTGACCCATTAGTGGTGAAGGCGATAATTGCTGTCCCATTGATCTGCTGGGACAATCTCTAACCTGGTGGCCTTATTGGCCACAACCATAATAGGCTCCTGTCCTAGCATGGCACGATGCAGATCCAAGTCGCCTTCCACAGAAGCAACAAACTCCATTATTTCTCAGCGTTGTCTTACTCACCCCACCTTTTCTATTAGGTGGGACAGGGTACCTTCTTCCAACCATGGGTTTCTTCCCGAACCTGATACTGTTCCTGTTCGCATTAAACCTTGACCCTGACGCAGCAGCTTGCTCGTTCAGATCCCTTTCTATCAGTTGAGCTCAAAGATAAATTTCCCGATAGTCAATCAAATCAAAAGGCACCAGTGATTGTTTCAATTCCAAACGGAGGCCATTCTTGAACCTCTTAGCCTTTTCTTTGGGGTCCTCTACCAGCCTTAGAGCATATTGAGAAAGCTTTACAAACTTGACTTCGTACTAGTCAATAGTCATCGTTCCCTAGCGAAGGCACTGGAACTCTTCCATTTTTTGCTCTTTGGTGCTCTTAGAGAAATACTATTCGTTGAATGCCCTGAGGAAGGCGTCCCATAATAGAACTACTCTTCCCGGAAACACGGTCTCTCAGATGACTCTCCACCAAGTATTAGCATTGCCCTGTAGCTGATAGACTGTCAAGGTTACTTTCTCTTCCTCACTGCACCTTAAAAGAGCAAATGCCTTCTCTAAATATTGAATCAACCGAGAGGCGGTCTCTGGATCCTTGGTACTAGTGAATCTCGGCAGATTCAACTTCAAAAATTATTCCACCAGCTTACGTATAGGTCTCTCCACAACCATATTCCCTGGTGGAACCTTATCAGGTGTGGTAGCAGGTGCAGCAGCAACAGCAGCATTGGCAGCAGCAGTAGTGACAGTTGTAGCAACGACAGTATTGGCTGTGGCTTGATTCTGGACCTACTGTCCCATTAGGTCTCTCATCGCTATTAGCGCCTGCATGATCCCAATAGTTCCCAGATTACCAAGTGCTGCTATCCCAACACCAACTGGTAGAACTGACTGCGGTGCTACTCCACTAGCACTGGCCTAAGCCGGTGCTTTACCTCTATTACCTCGAGCACTGACTATGGTCGGCATCCTTGCCTGAGTAACGAGTCCAATCGCCCTTTTTCCTAGGTGTTCTCTAATCTTGCTCACTTATGGCGCAAATTCTTTATAGACACCTGATTCCCATTCCAACACCAGATTAGAATTTGAATGATTTTACCAACAAACTATCAATCAGCTATCACTCATATGCATCAGCATATTAAAAGCCTTTCCTAATAACTACCCCATGACTCATCGCACCTTATCACTCTAAACACTAATTTGCTCTGATACCACTTAAATGGGGATGTCACGACCCGAACCTCGAGTGCATGCACATCCCTCGATAGTCAATAAAATTTGCGATGTCCCAGAAAGTGTCACCGCCCCATTTAGTTTATTGCACACGCGAAAACATAATAACAATTTCCAAACAACATAAAAGTGGGATAGAAACATAGGATAATATTTTCACAAAACACACTTATAATACAGTGACATGTATATATAGAAAAGTCTAACACCACATGGATCTATTTTTTTTTTTTTAAAAAAGAGCTTATAGTCTATCTACGCTCTGAGCTTTTTGTCCATAGGACCATAATCTCTTCCAATCCTGTCAAACTTCTCGATAACAAAAAGGGTGAACTATCACCCACTGTCCAAATCATCTTTCGTCGACATCTGACAGAGACTAAAGAAAAACCTAAGCTTTAATTCTTGAGAACCCTTGCACCTCGCTTGACAATCCTCCATTTAAGGACCTGAAATGGTTATACAACAACCAGTGAGACGATGTCTCAGCGAGTCCATCCCCTAAATTGACCATCCCCTAAATTTCGATTAGGAGAAAAGTACATCTGCATGCAGTCTAACCATATCTCCCTCAAAACTCATGTAACACCAGTATCTGCCCTGCATGTCAGTACTATTCAATTTGCATGTAATCATATTGAAATCGGGCATCATTGCAACATCTCGACATGTATACACATATAAACATATATCATCACTAATTCACGGGCCCCAATTACCAAACCAAACCATTATGGTACGTCCCATACCGCACCACATGATTCCGTCTCCTAATCAAGCCCCTCAATCTCAATCATTCATGCGTTCAAATTGCTTATGAACCATCAGTCACGACCGATTCAATAGTTAGCAATCTTTCGGCTTAATCGGGCTTCATCTTGCACCATCGAGCACAACAATGTCTACATTTAGACGGCATTCCTCAAAGGAGCATCGGTCCAGCCTCTACTGCGACTGGCATACGCTGACTTAGGGCATTCCCGAAGGAGCATCGTCCGGCCCCAAAGGCTTATGACGGTATCTTAAATCTTTCATGCATTCATTCAATTTCGACCTAAGACATCATGCATTGCACTCAAATGCCTCAATTAAAATAGTGATCACAGCCTCTTTTCTTCATATTAGAAATGCATGGCAAAATAATCTTGTATGGGAACACGGTCGGATCAAACCATAAAATTTGTAGCATCACTTTTAAAATCCCACAATTTGATATAGTACTTAAAAACATTTTTAATGTCCAAAACTTGACACTTGGTATTTTCTAATTAAATACCAACATTCTGCCATTTTGAATTAAATATTCACAAATAACAACCATCACTCAATTGCACAATTTAACAATCAATGGCATAAATAGAACACTCTGCTGCAATCAGCACGGAATTCCGGTCATCGGCTATCCTTGCCTAATTTTCGGAAAATATTTAATAATTAAATAATTTCTAAAATTAATTAAATAAATACATTAAATATGAAAATTGCTAACTTAGGCTAAATAATTCTAATCTAACCACCTATTGAGCTAAACAAATTATTCTAAACATCCGAGCTATATAACAACACATTAACCAAATTAACTTATAGTTTCTAACCACCTAATTAAATAATCTAACTATCCTAATTTAACTAACTAAACTAATAATTAACTAATTACACTTAAATAAATCTAAACATCCCTTAAACGTTATTAGCCCACTAAGAATAGCGTAGTGCTTAAACTCACCAGTCACCAGTTTATTGCGGAAATCGGTTCACCGTGATGACGACATGATGGCGGCCGAAACTCGAACTTTCGGCAGTGTCGACGGATACTCGGACCGGGCCCAAGGGCCTTACAAGCCCACAACACAATGATGGGCTCGATACTGGGCTTGAGCTATGAAATAGGCTGCTGGGCTCACGCGGGCGGAGATGGGCCAAAATTCCGATGGGCCTATCTCCAGATGGGCTGGAATCTTATAGGCTTGAAAAGAAGACTGAGAACTGGATTGGGCTGCAACTAGACTCAGAAGTTGGGCTGAATTGAATTCACTTGGGCTGCTGAAAATGGGCTAAAATCCAATGGGCTAAAAGATACTAGGTAACTGCAAATTGGGCTGTTGCGCTGAACTGCTGAAGTGAATTCGTGGGCCTGGTCTTCGATGGAGCTGGCAATGCTCGGGCATGGGAGGAAGTGGATGAAGATGCTGGATTTGCTGGCTGCGTGGATAAGGATGGGCGGCAGTTGTTTGGTGTCTCTGAGCTTCGCTGGCAGCTTGCTGGCGAGTTGGTGGAGACCGAGGCAAAGGAGCTGGGACGAGAAGCAGCTTTGGTTGATTTGCTAGATGCATGTGGAGGCTTCGGTCAAACGAGGAAGAAGAGAAACTTGATTGTTGACCGGCGTGGGGGAACAAAATGTGATGGAGAGGTAGGCGGCAGAGAAGAAATGATGGAGAAATTTCGATGGTGGATGGGCAGCTTCATAGGGAAAATCAGGAAGAAAGAAAAGCAAAGCAAGAAATGGAGGTAGAAGGGTTACAGAGAAAGGGCGGTGTGTGAAGATTGAGGGGAATAGATGAGGGAGGAGAGATGTGCAAGAGAGGCCAAAGGGGAAGAGAGTCCACAAGGTTTACCCCTTCCATTAATTACATGTCTCCCCTAAAACTTTCTTAGATGATCATGCCACAATTAAATCCAAATTGAAGCCAAAATGTTGCACCCCTTCCATGGATCCGAATTTTACTCAAATACTATTCAATTTCCTCTCCAATTTCTCCCATTCGAGGTCCGATTTCGCTGAAGAAAAATCCCGAACAATTTTATGTAAGTCCCTGACACTTAAAGGCTCGGCTTGAAAGTCCAAATTCCCTTCAAATGAGGCCATTTGAATTTCCATTATTTTTCCGCAACGTCCATATCGATTTTTCATAAAAATCCTGAAATCTCCGAAAAATTTTCAGAGGATGAGTCAACGTTCCTAAAATGAATTGTGACATGAAAAAACTTTCAATTTCCAAAATCGGGCTCAAATTCACGGTTAATTTCAATCTGATGCGATTTTAGTGTGACCTAGTCTACCGGGTAACTTTTAGGAATTTTTAGTGCAATTGACCCATGATCGATTTATCTTGAGTCACAATGTACATCTTTGACACATTGGCAACTCTCGATTATCGTAAAATCTCAAGGTTTCAAATACAGACACCGGTACAAAAATGACTGAAAATCAGTCTAGTGCTGTTCAACGAGATTTTTGTAATTAGGTGAAATCACCCACACACTAATCACATATCTCCATCGAATCGATCTATCTCTGATCTTTGATCGATTTTTGACGGTGCCGTAATGACCTTTGTAGATCTACACGGTCGAGCAGTCGATTCCTTGTTGAATTCTTAAGTCCATTGCGTTAAAATCTCTTAATGGCTTCCCCAGATAGTCTAGTTATCTCATGAGTGATCAGCTCGGAGAATAACACTATAAACGCGTTGATGAAAGGCCTGATTTATTTAATCGAAAACGAAATCTGAAAATTCAAGCTGTTATATAAGCCGCCTTTCGAGTCTTATGGCTACCCTCAAAATTGAACCAGATGTCCAGATTAAAATCAAGTTACTCCAACTGATAGATCCAGATGTGCAGAAAATTCTACATGAGGATACTGAGAAAAGAAAGGCTGACTTTCAGATTTCTGATGATGGAATACTAAGATTTCGAGGATGTTTGGTTGTACCTGATGATGGGAAACTTAGAGAGGAGATTTTATCAGAAGCGCATCGTAGCAGTTACAACATTCATCCAAGTAGTACCAAGATGTATCAGAATCTGCGTCAACACTATTAGTGGTTAAGTATGAAGGCAGAATTTGCGTCGACACTATTAGTGGTCAAGTATGAAGGTGGACATTGCCAAGCATGTCGCTAAGTGTTTGACATGTCAATAGGTTAAAGCTTAGCATTGCAAGCCGGGAAGACTTCTGCAATCTCTTGAGATGCCTGAATGGAAATGGGAGCATATCACAATGGATTTCGTGACCAAATTATCGAGGAGTCAAAGAGGAAATGATTCAATTTAGGTAGTAGTCGACAGACAAATAAAGTTGGCTCACTTCATTGCAGTTCGAAAATACCTCAATTTGGATAGGCATGCAGATCTGTACGTACGTCAGGTGGTTCGTATGCATAGAGTGTCAGTTACGATAACTTCAAATAGAGACCCGAGATTTATTGCTGCTTTTTGGAAGAACTTACAAAGTGCCTTAGGTACCAAGCTGCTATACAGTATGGCATATCATCCTTAGACGGATGGCCAGTCTGAGAGGACAATTCAGACCTCAAGGACATGTTGAGAGCTTGTGTACTAGACTTCAAAGGAAGTTGGGAAGATCAGCTACACCTGGTGGAATGTGCCTACAACAACAGTTATTAACAAAGCATTCAAATGGCTCCTTTTGAAGTGTTGTATGGCAGGGTGTGCAGGACACTAGTATGTTAGGATGAAGTTGGGGAGAGAAAGATTATAGGCCCAGAATTGGTCCAGCGGTCAATGGATGCCATGGCAGTGATCAGAAATAGATTAAAGACCGCTCAGAGCAGATAGAAAAGTTACACAAATAAGCGCTGGAGATCTTTGGAATTCCAAGTTGGCGATCACATTTTTCTGAAAGTATCACCAATGAGGGGAACTTCGCGCTTTGGGAAGAAAGGAAAACTAAGTCTGAGGTATGAATGTCCGTTTGAGATTCTCGGGAGAATCAAAAGCCTCGCATATCGTCTTGCATTGCCGCCGAGATTGGCGCAAGTGCATGATGTCTTTCACGTGTCGATGTTAAGGAAGTACAAGTTTGACCCAACCCACGTGCTCAATTTTGAGGAATTAGGCGTGGATGACTGTGTGTCATACATTGAAAGTTCGGTTCAGATCGTGGAAAAAAAAGAACAAGTTCTGCATACAAAGACCATCCCATTGGTCAAATTGGTCTTGCAACACAATGGTACTGAAGGAGCGACATGGGAGACTGAAGAGTCGATGAGATAGTTGCACCCCCACCTTTTTGCTTAAGTTTTGTAAATGTTTAAATTTTGAGGATGAAATTTTTATAAGAGGGGAAGAATTGTGACATCTTAGATTTCCAACCCTATTTTCTACTAAATAAATCGGGCATTTCATTGACGCGCCTATAGGGCTATTCTCAAAGCTGATTACTCTCGAGATAACTAGACTATTTGGGGAAGCCATTAAGGGATTCTAATGCACTAGACTTGAGAATTTGATCAAGAATCGACTATTTGACCGTGCTCATCTTTAGAGGCCATTACGGTACAATTAAAAATCGATTTGAGATGAGAGATAGGTCGATTCGACAGAGATGTGTGGCTAATCGTGGATGACACCACTAAATTGGAAAATTCCCATCAATCGGCACTAGACTAATATTTCTATCGTTTTGATATCCTGTGTCCGTATTTGAAACATCGTGATTTTCACAACAACCAAGAGTCTCCAATGTGTCGAGTAGGTTCATTATGGCTCGAAGAAAATTGACCATAGGTCATTTGCGCTAAATTTTTTTGAAAGCTACCTGGTAGCCTAGGTCGCGCTAAAAACGCGTCGAATGGAAATTAACCGCGAAATTGAGTCCGATTTCAGAGATTGAAGATTCTGTCATATCATAATAAATTCTAGGAACGTCGACTCAGTCTCAGATGATTTTCTGCAACCCGAGATTTTTTGGGAAAATGTCGTCCTAGGGCCCATTTTGTTTAGAAAAAGACCGAGACGGTTTTTGATCGCGTAATTGAGAAGCAAGTGGGATCAATTGGTGAGAAAAAATATTAATTTGATCTTTGAGGTGCCAATTGAATTTGCATGGGCCAAATGAGATTGAATTGAGCAAGAATAGGTGTCTAATTGAGGGAGAAGACTTGCAAATTCGTAGCTTCCCCCTTGCCTAGCCAAAAAGGACCATTTCAAGGTCATGGGGGATGCACTGGTGGCCTAATGGAGGCCAAGGAAGGTTGGTGGCTAAGAATGGTCAAGGGAGACCGTGGAATGGAAAATTTGGACATTGGTGGAACCCTTGTCCCCCTCTCTTCCTCACCAAGCAATCGGCCAGCTTTCCTTTCCACCTCCCTCTCCATTTTCGCACACTAGCAACCAGCAAGAAGCCAGTAGCATTGCCGGAGTTAATAGCCACTGGAGCTGTACAACGCCACTGCCTCTGTCGTTCGCCCTCCTCGCACACACGCACGCTGTCGAGCCTTGCCGCGCCTCATTGCCGTCCAACAGCTTCTGTTCGTGCGTCCAAGGTCACCATCCAGCAGTTTTAGCCACCACTGGAGCTCCCTCCATCGCCGGTCTGCCCTGATTTAAACCCGAGATTGTCCCCACTGCCTCTCCCGAGCCTTGCCATCCTAACCAACCTTGTTTCCTTATCTTTGCAGCTCAAAACAAAGGCTGAGTTTGTGGGTATCCAGCCACCTTCGTGGCTCGTTTTGAGGTGGTCCCAAGCCTTAGTTGCTAGGCCCGCCTTGAGGAAAGTTGAGCCCCACGACGTTCCCATCATTTTGCACCGAATCACTCATTAAACAAGTGAGTTGAGCTCACTAATCCTCTATTAGTCGGTTAATGATGTGTAAGAGCTGATTAGATTTAATTAACTGTAATTAGGTGGATAGATTAGAGTAGAACAATTAATTTATTACCTTATCGATGCATGTTAGACAAATGGTTAGTGACATTAACGAGTAGACTCGTGTTATTAATTTTGAATGAATCTTGGAATTTTTTTGGGTCCGTTTCGATGTCCAATTAGGCATTACGGGCCTAAATTGGATTTATTGCGTTTATTTAATATTTTATGTAATTATTTATTTATTGATTTATTTATTTATTGAAAATTAGGCTGGGATATCTGATCCAAATTTTATGCTGATTATTGTGGTGCGGTCTATTTATTTATTTGAGCATTAAATTGTGCTAAATTGATTTAATTGGGATTTTAGGATTTTATTCCTAAATTATTTGATTTTGGTATTAATAGGAAAATTACCAAGCATCGATTTATAGCGCCAAAAATATGTTATGGGCTGTTGAAACTAGCGGGATGTTCAAAAAGTGAAATTATGATATTTTAGCTAAGGTCGATCGTGTCCCTACCCACGGCTATTTTATCGAGAATGATAAAAGGATGGAATTGATTATAAAATTGGGAAGGTATCTATATCGGCCTACGTGCGATATGTCAATTTAACGAGAGCAGTATACTGGTTTACTATATCAGCCTACAGGCGATATGTCAGCTTAGCGAGAGCAGTATACCTAATTAGCTTAGTGAGAGCAATATGATCAGCTTAGAAAGAGCATTATTTGTGTGCTATATCAACTTAAGGGTTTGATAAATCAGCTTAGTGAGAACTATGCTATCTATTTATCAGCTTATAATGAGCAGTCCTATCATGAGTGGACTTATAGATAATATTGAATGTGCCAACCAAGGGAAAGTCGTGATCACATGTAATCGACTGAGTCGATTGATTAATAGTTCGATCTGATTGGGTGAATTGATGTGGTTTGTGTATATTTGATATATATACTGGCTTGTAAGATGGAACTGAGGCCAAGGTAAGTCCTATGACCCGTGTTGTTCTTAGACAGCCCTTAAGGCGTATTAGCTTCCTAATTGAGTCTTAGAAAGTAGAACTTGCTAAGACGTAGTCTCACCCCGTTGTAAAACAACATTTCAGGTTCCTAGATGGCAGCACCTCCCCCTCCTCCCATGCATTTTGGTATTCCCGAAGAAGAACCCGAGGAGGAGTACCCTAAGGAAGAACCTGAAAAGGACCCTAAAGAAGAACTTGTAGAGGGGTCGGAGGAGGATCCAGAGGAGGATCTAGAGTATGACCCCGACGAAGATTGAGACCCCACCCTGTTTTGCAAACCTTGAGTCATGAACCTATGTGTGATAGATCTGACCTTGTTACTAGTCTTGTAATATATACTATGAGGTTTGCTTTGTATAAAAGTGTGTTGGTTTTTAGGTTCAAGTTTTTAGTCCTACTTTTCTATCACATTGTTTTATTGTCCTAGGATGTCGCTATTAATCAATCAGTTAAGGAATGGGTGCGTGCCCGAGGATCGGGGCGTGACACACACACACACACACACACACACTCTCTCTCTCTCTCTCTCTCTCTCTCTCTCTCTCTCTCTCTCGAGCATGTCAAATCTAGGGAAATAACACTAGATACATAGTTTTTGGTTTGCGAAGGTGCTGAAACTTGGCTAGATTCATAAGCTAATTCAATTTGTAGTGATTAATTTCATTTATTTTCACTGCCCTCTGAACTGATTGCAACTTGATGATGTCAAAAAATTACGGAAGGAAAAGATTAAGAGACTCACAGTAGAAGGTAAGTGTGAAGTCCATTAAAAAGTTCTAATGCTAGGATGTTTTTCTAATCCAGGGATCTTCCTTTGACACATTGTTACAGTGTCTTGCTTTACTTTATAAGTGTCATAGTCCAGTGAATACAGCATACTTAATATTCTATGGATAAAATTGACTAAAAAGGATCCTACTTTTGTGACTAAAATGGGTGAAAAACAACACAAGTGCCATAATTTTCATATGCTGTTCACTTGAATATCATAACTTTTTTTTGTTCACTTAAGTGCCACATCGAAGTAAAATTGATCATTTGAGTGCCACTTTCAGCAAATCGTCTTATGTGGTTTTTTTTAATTATTTTCCATCGGACATGGATTTTTTTAAATCTTTTAATTTTTTTTGTTTTCCATTTTTTTGCCTTTTTTTAGGGTCGATGACCCTTGTCAACTGCAAAACCCTCGCCACCAATTGTGAAGGCCCTTGCAAGATCTAGGCAAGGGCCTTCAGGGCTAAGGACAAGGTTGGCGAGGCTACAATGCCCTTGCCCAAGCCTTTACAGCCGACAACGAGGTGGTCCTAGCTGGCCTTAAAAAAAGGAGAATAAAAAATTCAAAAAATTATTTAAAAAATATTTAAAATTGTCCACATCAGCGTTAAGGAAACTACGTACGACGATTGGTGTCCACGTCAAGTTTCTATATGAGACAAATCACCAATGACACTCAAGTGATCGATTTTTCAAATTTATAGCACTCAAATGAGTGAAAAAAATTATGGCACTCAAGTGAGTATCATACGAAAGTTATAGCACTTGCGATAGTCTTACCCTGACTAAAACGATATCCTAATCTCTTAGCAAGAGAGATGTCACCTATGATAAGTATAATCTACAACAAGTCCTTGGTTGTACTGATTACAATAGGTTTCTCCTACTGCAATCAATTGTCGCAGCACGAGCATTTTCTTCATTGAGTCTAAATGATGAGTAACTGTCATTAAGTATTTGTATCCGTGATTGGTGAAGAGTATGATAAAATGATGCTGCAAATTGGTGAAAGGGGTTGAAGATGTAAAGTACATGGCTTGTGCAATTATTAAGGAGTGAGAAGTAGTTATCGGACGGTGGTTTATCTTTCATGTTTCTAGTCAAATCGGAACTTATGATGATTGATGATGTGTTGTTGTTGACCTGAATATTTGGCTTAAAAAGGATATCCACTGTTTATTATTCAGGATCATCTTTGTTTAGTAGAAGGTTTACTAGTCAATTAGAGACAAAAATTGCGTAACGTTATGCACTCGGGAGCTACTGTTCACTTTCCTCTCCATTTGGGCGAATCAGCTACTATTCTCACCGGCCAGTCTTCAGCTTGGTGCGGGTGATCCAGCCATCCTTTTGGAGGATCGACTCATCCTTCCCTCCACATCAACCCTCCGAAGCATTTTACTTATCTCTCCTTGATCGGGTAAGAATGGCTGCTTCGGATTAGGATTTTTTTTTGGGTTTTCTCCATGGATGCCCTCGAGCAAAGCTCATCCCCTGTTCCTCGTGCCATTGGAGGCCGCCCGGCCTCGGGTAAAGCCCATATGCTCACTGAAAGTAGCCAAGCTCAAAGCCAAAGCAGACCTTCCTCTGCTCAGCCCCGAAGCAAAGCTTCCCCTGTTCGACCCCTTAGTCAGGTGGGCATGCGCGAAGGCCCTCAAGCCACTAAGAATCGTAGAGGGCGTAGCAGAGTTAGACGACTTGGTTTTCGCCTTCAAACCTAGGAGCGACTTCCTAAGGGCCCCAAATCAGCCCCCGAGCATTCATACATACACCTTTCTGTTATGGATAATAGAACTATGGTTGAATTGTCTGAGGAGATATTGGAAGCTGTAGACCCGATTTGGCATGAGTGCCTTGTTGGCTTCTTTGTTGGTAGAAAGCTTCCTTTCAAGCTTATTGAAACTACTCCGAAACAATTGTGAGGTGCTGAACTCGCTGAGGTAATGGTGAATGAATATGGTTTTTACTTACTTTATGTCCCGAACCTAGATTTTAGAAGGAAAATTTTGAAGGATGGGCCTTGGACGATGGCCAAAGTCCCGTTGGTTCTTCAACAATGGCACCCGTTTCTGGATTTGAAGGACCTCCAAGCTTCTGTTCCTGTGTGGGCTAGATTGAAAAATCTCCCATTTGCCTTTTGGTCAGTCCATGGCATCAGCGCAGTGGTGAGCTCTATTGGGAAGCCACTCTATGTGGATTAGAGAACAAGTGTGTGTGTAGAGATTTCTGCCAAGGAGCCGTGCTGTGATTCTATGGAGATCATTTGCAATGGGGAGTCCCCTTTGGTCAAGGTTGAATATGAGTGGAGACCTCTCTCTTGCTCAATTTGTGTTTGCTTTGGCCACAAATGCCCGGAGGAGAAAAGCCCCCCCACCCTAGCTACGACCACTCTATAGCTCCTGGAATTGTTGTCCCTGAGCCTATCCCTATTGTGGAGCCAAGAGTTCCTCCTGATGGGGAAGGTTGGGTGTAGGCCTGGAGTAAAAAGAAGAAGAAATGCTCTAAGCCTAAGGACGCTAGCCCATCTTAGCCTGCGTCTGCAAGGTGTGCTAATCCTTGTCCTTCTATGCCTCCTATGATGGAACAATTGGATCAGGGCCCTTCTCAGCCTCCTCCCGCCTTAGCTTCCTCCCGCCTTAGCTTCCTCCTCTCCACTTGGTGTCTCTCGCCCTTTGGTTTCGGCCTCCCCATCCCCCTCCTCTATCTCAGATGATGACCTGGTTGATGAGCCAGGTAGCTCGAATGAGGAATACCATTTGCTGAAGAGCTCGTCTACCTTGTTGGACACCCCAAAGCAGTTGAAGCTTTATGGGCCTTTAACTGTCTCTTTATAGATCAACCACTCGAAGCATCCTGACCCTGAGTTAGCTCTTTTGGTTTTGAAGTCTTTTGCCCCTCTTAAGCCAACCTCAAGCTGACAAAGGTCAAGCAGTCGACGGTGATGCTCTCCCCCTTCTCTATTAGGAATATATGTCACGCCCTGAACCTCAAGCACGCGAACATCCCACTCTGGTCGATACAAATGCGACTTTCCAGGACGCATCGCTAACCCATTCATTTTATTATGCATGCGGAAGCGAAACAAATCCCCTGACAACATTTAACTTAGGATAGAAAAGCAGGCAATCAATCACAACCAATCAAGCTTTCTTAAAAACACATAGGTTTGTATACAACACTGGATTGTCTACAAAATAGACCGGCTCAACAAAAAGTGAACTGTCCTATGACCAACTAGTCAGACATGTTCGCCGATTCTTTGATCTCCACCTCCACAAATGTCCATGGCTTCGAGTCCTCCAAGATCGCCATCTAAGGACCTGAAAATGTTGAGCCCACAACGGGATGAGACAATGTCTCAGCGAGTCCTACCCTCTAAGTCTCGATTAGGAAGAAAATATGCCCCAGGGCACTCTAGCCACACAAAGAGGATAGAGGACTTACCTCGCCTCAGTCCTTTCCTGCACGTTAGTACCATTCAATTCTCAATCAAACAATTGATCCAAGGATTCAATTCAATCATACTATCTATCTTTCCAATACTATCTATCATTCAATAATAAGCCATAGAATTGGATATACAATCCACTAACATCATAGAATTGGATATACAATCCACTAACATCCAACAATTCAAACTGGTCCTACAAACCAATTACGGTGCCAAAAGCCGACACCGGGTATTTTCAAGTTAAATACCAAAACTTCTCCAATTCCACATTATTGGAATTATTAACCACAATCATCAATCACTCAATTTTTCAATTTAACAAACAATTAGCACAAACTGATTCGCACCGTTGCGATCAGTGCAAAATTCTAACGACCGACCATCCCAAAGTATAATTTTCGAAAATATTAAATAATTAAATTTAATTCCAAAAATTAAATAATTAAATATTATATTATAATAATATAATTTAAAATAATAATATTTATAAATTCGAATTAATTAATTAATTAAAAATAATTAATTAGGGCTTAAACTAGATCACACTAATTTAAACATACAATTAACCCTAATAAATCAACCACTAAACTAATCATACAACTAATCTAATTAACATTTAAATAATCTAATCTAACCACCTAAGCATACTTAGACTAATCTAAACACCCCATTAAGCACAATTAACTTACTAAGTAAGGATTAGAAGGTAAACTCACCGGTTTTGTGTTATGGTGAGTCCACGGCGACCACGACGCCAATGCGGGCGATAAACCTCAAAGCGGTGACACCAACCAAGGTCGGGAAGGCACCTAAAATGGGCTTCAAAGACCGAAAACCCTTGCTGATTTTCTCTTATGATCTTGGACCCAAAAGGCTGAAACCGGCGGCGGTTTCGCGAGGAAATGGTGACTCCAACGGCTATCCGGCGGCTTGAGGGTGGCGCACAACGGAGGTGACGCACCGGGGCCTCAACCACAGCGATCCAAGGCGATCCCAGGGCTGGAATAGCAACCACAATCTCAGACTCCCTTTGCAACTTTGCAAAACTAGACTGCCGGAGGAGAGATAGAGCTGAACAGGCTTGGCCGGAGCTCCGGTGAGGGGTTGGCCGGCAACCGGCGGCTCCTAGGGTCGAGAGGGACCTGCTGGTGGTTGGTATAGCTGAAGGAAGGGTCGGAATGGAAGAAAAACGGAAGAAAATGATGAAATGGTGAAACTAGGCGAACTGCCAGGCGAACCAATGGCCGCTTTCTTCTCGGCGGCATATAGGACGGTTGACGGCTCCATTCAAGCGAAATGGGCTCTTTAGAACATTTTGGATGTCCTCGTCACGGTGATTGGTGGCTCGTTGGCTAATTCATTCGGGAAGTTAACTTTTCACTCGTATCTTTGGCGAAAGGTCGGCCGGAGCAGAAACTGGAACGAGGGGAAAACGGAGGGGGAAACAGTGGTTGACGGTGGCTGCTCGAGCTCCGGCGGGCGTGCGACGATGGAGAGGGCTGATGGCTCGGTTTCCTCCGGTTCTCTCAAGGTCTCTCCAGCCCACAACAATGGAGAAAGCCTGATTTCATGGAGGGAGAAGAGCTGCTGAACAAGGGGGACCCCAAAGCCTCTTTAAGCCTTCAACACATGTCTTGCTCTCCTCTCTCTTGCCCCCACCTTGGCCGGCCCTCACCCTCAACCAATTGCCCACCTCTAGCTTCCTCAACAAGCTTGGTAAATGGTCCAAAATGTCATGCACCCCATGGCATACGAATTTTAGACATTTGTACTTCAAATCCATTCAATCCTTTTCCAAATAAATCCAATCAAGCTCAAATTGAAGTCCATAAAATCCACCAATGTGTCTCGTCCATCTCATGACTTTTCCCCGTCATATAATCCAACTTGCATCCCAAAGATGCGATCAAAACCGGCCCTCTAACTTTCCCGATCAAAAACGGTTTTACTTTGCTTTTCTACCAAAAATCTCGGTTTGTAGAAAAATCTTCTGAAGATGAGTCGATGTTCCTAAAATGAATTGTAACATAACAGAACCTTTAATTTCTGAATTCGGGTTCAATTTCACGGTTAATTTCAATCTGACGCGACTTTAGCGCGTCCTAATCTACTGGGTAGCTTTTAGGAATTTTCAGTGCAATTGACATGTGGTTGATTATTTTCAAGCCACAAAATGCATCTTTGACACATTGGCAACTCTCAATTGTCGTAGAAATCTCAAGGTTTTAAATACAAACACAGGGTACCAAAACGACAGAGAAATCGGTCTAGTGCCGATCGATTAGAATTTTGCAATTAGGTGAAATCACCCACATTTAATCACATGGTTCTGTCGACTCGACCTATCTCCGATCTCTAATCGATCTGTGCCGTAATGACCCTTGTAGATTAGCACGGTCGAGCAGTCGGTTCCTGATCGAATTCTCAAGTCTATTGCGTCTAGATTTCTTAACGGCTTCACCTGATAAACTAATTATCTCGTGAGTGGCCAACTCAGAGAAGAGAACTATTGGCGCAAAGATGAAATGCCCGACTTATTCAATTGAAAAAAGAATTGAAAAATCAAGATGTCAGAATATAGGAGTATGGAATATTATGGGTATATAAACCCCATTATGCAAGCAGAAGTTAAGAATTTTATTAGTTCTAATAATATTTGTTTTGTAGGTCTTCTGGAGACGAAAGTTCCTAAACCCCGTTTCTCATCCATCTCCTCGGGCCTTGCTTCAGGATGAAATTGGCTAGCTAACTATGATTATTCATATCGTGGGAGAGTGTGGAATGGTTGGAATCCTCGATTAGTGGATTTCGTTGAGTCTTCCTCTAATGCCCAAGCACTTAATGGCAAGCTTAAGTCCTTGGATACTGGGGTTGAATTCAATCTTTTCATAGTCTATACCAAACACTCGTTCATGTTGCGTCATCCGTTATGGGATGACCTTTCTTTTCTTAGCACTAGCCTCTTGGATAGTCCTTGGCTAGTGGCTGGCGTCTTCAATGCCATCCGGGATCCGACAGATCGGGTTGGTGGCTCTGACTCTTGGCTCCCATCTTTTGATGAGTTTAGACAGTGCCTAGCTCGAGCGGAGTTAGATGATCTGAGATATGTTGGTTACTGGTTCACTTGGTCGGCCTTTTCAGCTGCAAACTGTAAAATGAGGAAGATTGCCATTTAGGGTTCTCGTTAATCCTAAATGGTGCTCGAAGTTCTCCTTCTCAAAAACATCCTTCTTGGCTCTAGGTATCTCTAACCACTCTCCAATGGTTGTTATAGTTTTGCCTGCCTCTACTCTCAAAAAGCCGTTCAAGTTTTTTAACTACTGGATGAAGCACCCAAAGTTCGACAACATTGTTTCACAGGTGTGGGATAGTCCTAATGTTGGGTCTCCTTTATTCAAACTTGCTAGTAAGTTGAAGGCACTCAAGATTCACCTCAAGCAACTTAACAAAGAGACCTTTTTTGATATTTTGGTTAGGATGGTCAATGCTCGAAATGATCTCTTTTGTACTCAAGACGCTCTTCAGCAAGACCCTGATAATGTCCAGCTTGCAAAATTAGAGAGGGAACACCTTAGGACCTTCTCGAACTTCCGACTCCAGGAGGAGTCCTTCTTTATGCAAAAGTCTCGAATTAGGTGGATTAAGGAGGGGGACTAGAATATTAAATTTTTCCGCCACACTGTGAATAGGAGAGAGTTGACCAATAGAATTCTTTCAGATGAGGATTCTCAGGGCTCTCTGGTTTTTTATCCGGATGGCGTGCAACGGGCGTTTGTCTCCCACTTCCAGGATCTTCTATCTCCTAGAAACCCCTTTTCGTGGCCTGATGTGTAGGAGCTTTGTGCGGTCCTTCAGCATACCCTTGGTCCCGACTAGGTTAGTAGCCTTGCTCATCCAGTTTCTAACTTGGAAATTCATGAGACTTTGTTCTCTCTTACGGGGGGGAAGGCTCCCGGTCCAGATAGCTTCAACGCTTAATTTTTCAAACTTAATTGGAATGTGGTGGAGCCTTTGGTCATTGAGTTCATAAGGGATTTCTTTATTTTCGGAAGCCTATTGCGTGAAATCAACAACACAATCTTGGTCTTGGTGCCTAAAGTCCCTAACGCGACTTCGGTCAATGATTATAGACCTATTGCTTGTTGCAACACGATCTACAAATGCATCACGAAGCTTATTGCTAATTGTCTAGCGGCGGTGTTGCCCTCCATCATTAACCTGCCCCCAAAATGCTTTTGTGAAGGGCTAGAGAATTAGTGATAATATCTTGTTGGCCCAAGAGTTATTTAGTAGATTCCATGTTGACCCGTATTTGCCGAAATGTGACATTAAGGTAGATTTTCAAAAAGCTTATGATACTATTTATTGGGGTTTCTTAGAATTAACCCTCCTTGCATTTGGTTTTTCTAACAACTTGATTAGGCTCATTATGACTTGTGTCTAATCCCCCAAATTCTTTGTTTCTATTAATGGAGCGCTTCATGGATTCTTTCCAAGCGGGAGGGGACTTCACCAAGGTGATCCCATATCCCCCTATCTTTTTACCATGGCCATGGAGGTATTATCCGGGATTCTTCTTCTCAAGTCCAAGCAACCGGGTTTTAAGTTTTCTGGAGATGTAAGCCGACCTCCCTGTCCTCTTTTTTGCGGATGATGTTTTCCTGTTTTGTGAAGGCAATATGCTCTTTGTCGCTCTCCTCAAGGAGGGGTTGGACTTGTTCTCTTCGTGGAGCGAGTTTTGTCCCAATTTGAGGAAAAGCAAAGTCTTTTTAGCAGGTGGGACTGATGAGTTACGGTTGGACATCATCCAAGCTCTCGATTTTCAGGAAGGCGTGCTGCTTGTCCATTACCTTGGGGTTCTTATCATCTCCTCCCAGCTCCGCAAAGTTGATTGCAATGCCCTGGTCAATCTTATTACAGCTAGAGTTCAAGTGTGGACTCAACATTTCCTTTCGTTTGCGGGCCGCCTTTAGCTTATTAGGTCGGTTCTCCATTCCATCCAAGTCTTTTGGGCGAGTATCTTTATGATTCCTAGAGCGGTCTTGGATCGCATTGAACAAATTTTCAGGCAATTTCTATGGAAAAGGCCCGATTCTAGGTAGTGGGGATGCAAAAGTTGCTTGGGATGAAGTTTGCCTCCCTAAGAAGGAGGGAGGATTTGGGATTCGATCTCTTCGGGATTGTAACACGGCTACTATGCTAAAACATATTTGGATTCTATTCACTGATAGAGAGTCCCTTTGGTGTAAATGGATCCATTCCATCTACCTAAAGAGAAAGAACTTTTGGGTTGTGCCGAAGCCTTCGGTGTGCTCTTGGGCTTGGAGGAAACTCCTTACATTGAGGAATGAGTTCCAGGGATTTTCTTTATGGTGTGTGGGTGATGGTCAAACTGTTTCCCTATGGTTTGACCCCTGGCTCCCACAAGGCCCCCTTAACTCGGTCTTCCCTGACACTTACGTCTACCGGTTGGGTTTGTCTAGGCAGGCTTCGGTTGCTGATCTATTTTCTGCTCCACGCCTAGAGACCAAGCTCCTTATTGAAGCGGGGGGACACCATCTGCCTTCGTTGTCCCAGTCCCTGGATTGATTTACGTGGCTTGAGAGCACCTTGGGTGTTTTTTCGACTGCTTCGACCTAGGAAGCTATCCATTCGAAGCGTAATGTGGTTCGTTGGTTCCCCTTCATTTGGAGCAAATCTATTATCCCGAGACACCAATTCCACTTGTGGCTCATCACGAGGAACCGTCTTCCCACTTAGGTCCTTTACTCTCCTTCGGTAGGATTGTTGATGGCTCTTTGTTTTTTGTAGTACTAGATCGGATTCCATTGATCATCTCTTCTTTGGCTGCCGGATTACTATAGGATTGGTGTCGTTCTGGGCTTCAAAATGCAACCTAATTTGGCATGGTACAAGACCGTGGCAAGATCCCATTTCCTGGGCCCTAAAATTTCTTTCGGGCGATGACTTTCCTCAGTTGATTGCTAGATTTTCCTTTGTTGCTCTCTGCCATCTTATTTGGAAAACTAGGAACGGCATTTTGTTTTGGGGTAAATCTCTCTCTGTGCCTACCATGAAGAACCACCTCCTTAAAGTTGTGAGGGACAAAGCTATATCATTTAGCCAGATGACGGATACTCAAAGGAATAAAAGATCTCGTGGGGTCTTAACCCGGTTATGTTTGCTTCTTACTCTTCTGGGTGCTCCGGCTGTGACATCCCAGATTTTCAGTCCTGTTTTCTACTGAATAAATCGGGCCTTTCGTCGATGCACCTATAGTGTTATTCTTTGAGCTAATCACTCACGAGATAATTGGACTATCTGGGGAAGCAATTAACGAATCTAACTACAATGGACTTGAGAATTCAATCAGGAATGACTACTCGACTGTGTTGATCTGCAAGGGTTATTACGGCACTGTCAAAATCGATTAGAGACCGGAAATAGGTCGACTTGACTGAGATATGTGATCAGAGTGTGGGTGATTCTACCTGGTTGCAAAATACTCGTCGATAAGCACTAGACCAATTTTTCTATCGTTTTGGTACCCGATGCCCATAATTGAAACCTCGAGATTTTCACGACAACGGAGGGTCGCTAATGTGTCAAATATGTACTTTGTGACTCAAGATAAATCGATCACGGGTCAATTGCACCAAAAATTCTTAAAAGCTACCCGATAAACTAGGTTACGCTAAAACCGCTTTGAAGTGAAATTAACCGTGCATTTAAATCTGATTTCAGAAATTAAAAGTTCTGTGGTGTCATGATCTATTTTAGGAACGTCGACTCATCCTTCAAAAAAATTTCGGGGATTCTAAGAATTTTTCAAAAAATCGATTCAAACGTCAATGAAAATTAGTGGAAATTCGGTTTAGCTCGTTTGAAGGAAATTCTGACTTCCAGACTGAGCTACTTGACAATAGGAAAGTGTGAAAAAATTTTGGGCTTTTCCCACGACAAAATTGGATGTTAATTTGAGTAATTTCATGAAGAAATTGGAACCTAAAGTGGTGAAATTCGGAGCTTTGGTTGGGGGGTGCATTATTTGCATCAAAATTGAATTATTATGGGCTTATCTTATTGGAAAGTATTAAGGGGGACAAGAAGTTAATGGACGGGATAATCTTTGACTAATATTCCCTCTTTGCTGGCTTCTACCTCAAGGTTCAACCCCCCTCCTTTGGACGTCTTCTCCTCCCTCATCTGCACACTTCAGCCTTCTTGGACAAGCTTCGCTGCATTGTTTTCTCTCCCGCTCGAGCACCCACAGCAGCTGTTCACCAATTTTCCCCACGCCATAACCGAATCTCTCTCTCTCTCAACTTCGGTCTTTCTTTTATTTCTGTTTTTCCTACGAAGCTGCCCTTCCTCCTCCTTTCTTCATGTACCGTCCAACACCGACATAGCCACCCACCGTTTCTCCTTTGCTTGGCCACACGTCCACGAGCTGCCCATCTTTGGTCAACAGCCTCCACCGAGTTGAAGCCCACGAAGACCGAAGCCAGCGAAGTTGCTCCTCCACGCGTCTTCGGCTTCTTCAACCCACCGAGGCTGCTCGTTTTCTTCAGCTCCCACAATCGAAGATGCCAGCAAAGCCCAACTCGTGATCGTCTGCTCCCTCACCGCCAACGCCTGCCACTCCACGCCAACGTTTGCTGGCTTCGTTGTTGTCTTCGCCATCATCCACTGAGATCCCAATCAACCATCATCGCACGCCTTCAATCTAGTCTTTGAAGCCCAGCAAACCCAGCAGCAAATTCCAACATTTACGGCCCAGACTTAAAGCCCATCTTCACATGTTAGGCCCACTTCAAGCCTAGCTCGCATTCTTTTCAACAGTCCAGCTCGTGAGCGAGAAGCCTGCAGCAATTCAACCCATCTTCAATTTCAGAAGCCTAATTTAGCGAAGCCCTCTTGGTTCAGTCCTTTTTCAGCAGGCCCAAGCCCAAGTCTAAGCCCAGAAATTTCTATGGGCTCGCGAGGCTTTTAGGCCCGGCCCGAGTGTTTGCCGACGTCGCCGAAAACCCGAGTTTCGGCCACCATCTTGCTGTCATCGCGGTGTTCCGGTCTTCGCTGTAATCAAGTGAGTTTTACTCACTAAAGCTTTCTTAGTTTGCTAATTATGCTTAAGGGTTGATTAGATTTAATTAAGTGCAATTAGGTGGTTAGATTAGAGTAGATTAGTGATTATTAGATAATTATGATGCATGTTAGACAATTGAATTGTGCAATTAGCAATTAGAGACGTACTTCTATTTATTGAATGCATCTCAGGATTTTTCTCGATCCGTTCTGGCGTTCAATTAGGCATTATGGGCCTAAATTGGATTTTTAGTATTTAATTATTAATTTTCGAAATTAATTAAATTAATTTTTAATTTTTCAGAAATAAGGCTAGGATAACTGACGACCGAAATTTTATGCTGATTGTCATGGTGCAGTCCGTTTATTTAATTGAGTTCTACATTGTGCTGAATTAATTTAATTGTGGATTTTTAGGGACTGTTCCTAAATTGAATTGATTTTGAGTAATTGACTGATGAATAATTGGGTATCCATTGGCAGTGACAAAGGTATTGTGGTAGACTACTAATCATAATGGAAATTGTGGAAATGAAAGTGTGTATGCAAGATGTATGCTGACCCAATGACTAGGCATGTCATCTAGGAAATTGATCATGTGTATAGTGGATCCTTGATAGGTTATATATCACCTCGGAGAAGGCACGTGGGCTCGGTGAGTTGGTCTATCACTTGGGAGAATGCACGTGGGCTCGGTGATTAAGCGTGGCATCTTGAAAAAGACACGTAGGCTCGATAAATTGATGCATTACCTCGAAGAATAAACGTGATCTCAATGAGTACATCTGGCATCTAAAAGGGACACGTGGGCTCGGTGACTCGATGCATCACTTTGGCAAACTAGTGCCTTAGAGAATGCACATGGGCCTAATGTTTAAATGTCATTTTGGCAAATAGGTTGCCTTGGGAATGGTACATGGGCTCAGAGACTTGGTATGTTATCCTGGAGAATGCACGTAGACTCGACAACTAGATGTTCCATCATGGATAGAGGAATATATAGTATTGATTGAATTGACCAGGGTATGGTCCGAATGACATGTAATCGACAAGGTCGATTGATCGAGATATCGATCTGTGATGTGATTGCTTGGATTCCTATTAAACTATGCTAATATGCAGGTGGAATCTGAGGCCAAGGTAAGTCCTCTGACTTGTGGGTACATAGACAACCCGGTTAGCGTATTAGTTTACTAATCGAGTCTTAGGGGGTAGAACTCGCTGAGACGTGATCTCAATGGTTATTATATAACCATTTTAGGACCCTGATGAGAAGCCTGAGGAGGAGGAACCTGAGGAGGAGAACCTTGATGTGAAATCTGAGGAGGAGGAAGATTAAGAAGAAGAAGATGATCCAGAGTATGACCCGGATGAAGACTGAGACTTTGGGTTTTGATCGGATGTACAGTAGATCAGACTTGTGAATAGTATTGTGTTATACTATAGTTTGCCTTGTATAAAAGTGTGGTTACGTGTTTTCATGTTATGAAAATTATGACCTACTTTTCTATCACAATGGTTTATTGTCTGGGGATTATTATCTACTTCCATATGCATATTAAAATGAAAAAGGGGTCGGCGATGTGTCTTGGGACGTCGTTATTAATCGACCAAGTGAGGGACGGGCACACGTTTGAGGATTGGGGCGTGACACCAGCCTTTGTTGTTGTTCAGTGCCCTCCTTGGCGTACAAGTTCTTCAAGCCTCTTCTTTTGAGGGTTGCTGCTGAGACGGTTGGAGGACCTCGGTGGCCCTTGTTCTTTATCTCCTCTCCTTTTGATGTTTCCGCTGCTTGGCTGGTTGTTGTTGCTATTGCTTGTTCCCTTTTGTTTGGTTGTTGGTGGGTGCCGTTTGGCTTCCTTGTTGCTGCCTCGATAGCTTTTGTTCTTTTTTTCCTGACATCCTTCCACTCGATTTGGCTTGTTGCCTTTTTTAGTGTAAGTTTTTTATGCCAGTCTTCTGATTTGTATAGTTTGGTTATAAGTCAATATATTTTTACCTTACCAAAAAAAATTGCGTAACATTGCCTTTACGATGGCTAAAGATCCGCCATCGAGAAAACAACAAAAGACCGCGATTACTTTTGAGACGGACCATGTTTATTGGTCCAACAACCAATAGCCGACCGAAGACCTGGTGCTCTTAACGTAACTTCCTTAAAACATGTCAATTTCCTAAGAAGACAATCTTGAAATGTTTCTTCTCTTATGGGTGCTTCCTTAAGTCGATTGCCTTTATACCATGTTGCGGATGATGATCGTGGTGCCTGTTTTAGTATGGAGTTTCCAATACCACGTTACAGTAACGTTACAAACTAAGCTACGAACTAGGCTCACTAGAATGTGGTTTTAGTCTACACTAGAGGCAAGCTTATTGCGGGCATGATGGGTTGTAAAAGACATGATTTCACTTGTCAGACGAGCCATTTTTGTTAAAATTAGAAGATTCTTGTGAATGGTGGTTTACTGTAGGATCTGGAAATGCTAATGAATCATATGAAATCTATTTGAGGTTCCAAGTGAAATTAAACATGAAGAGAGCTTTCTGTTTGACGAGACGAGCATGCCAATGGATGAACCCATACGGCATTAATTTTTGTGAGCTTTGCATTAAGGGTTGCGACACTAATGACTCATAATTTCTTTGCAACTGCCAATCCATCTACAACCAATAGTTAGATTTGTACAAGAGATAGATTCGCCAGACTCTTTTATGATGGTCATTCGATTTGTGATGCTTTTATGTAGCTGAACTGATGGAGACACGCTTTTAGTTGGGATGCTCAAACTGGGCTTGTTCTTGTTGCTTTCCCTTACAATTGGGAACCTCTATCTCATTCAATACGCTATTGAGGTTGCAGAAGCGTGCACTTTTGTAGGTTGACGAATTTCTTGCTCCAAGAGTCAAGATGATCTACGTGCTTGTCTACAGAGTTAACATAAATGGAAAAATTACCAAAAAAGTCCTAAACTTATTGCAATTTTTCCAAATCAGTCCTAAGCCTTCTTTCTTTCTATCTTCTTTTTTTTTGTCCATTCAATCTTGAACGTTTTATAATTGTGATAATTCAGTCCATTCAATCAATTTTGGCCGATAGGCACTAATATAGACCCAGGCAACCAACGACGCTAACGTGGTAATTTTTTAATAATATTTTCAATTTTTATAATTTTTATTAAGAAGAAAAGGAAAAAAAATTCAAAATTCAAAATTCAAAAAAATTCAAAAAAAATTATTTAAAAATTGCCATGTTAGTGTTGACTGTCATCCACGTCGGCGCTGATAGATCAAAATTGGAAGAATAGACTGAATTAGCATAATTTTAAGAGGTTTAGGATTGAATGGGGAAAAAAAGGTTTATGACTAATTTGAAAAAATTATAATAGATTTAGGACTTTTTTGGTAATTTTTTCTAATATAAACTACGATGCCATGAAGGTGGCCAATAAGAATTTTCCTAAGAAACAGTGCTAGACGGGGGGCATAATCTTAAGAAAGTGACAGAAGAATTCAAAAGTTCACTGTTTCGGACCATATAGCAGGTTTCAGTTGAGCCTATTTGAAGCGCAACTTTCACCATGGGATGTTTATAGTATTGTGGGTGGACATTCATTAGATGTTTCTTTGACTCTGTTAGGAATAACGGATCCCCAAAAACCGGATTCGACACTAAATCGAACCCCTTTAGATGCAATGCGGAAGACAAGCCCCGGGAATTAACATGTATCACCGATCCTAAAGCACACCACAGTTCGAGCACCTTGTTAGCCACAGATTAGACACCGACGCCGAGAAGAGGAAGAAATCTGGCCCTGTTCGATCCGATGGCACTTTGAATCGAAGAAAAACTTACTGTTTTTCTTTTTCCCTTTTGAGAGAGAGAGAGAGAGAGCGTGAGGGAGGGAGAAGACGTACGTCAGTTTTGGCAAACGGTAACTTCTCCCTCTCTCTCCTCCCTTTTATATGTCCCTCCATCCACGGGCCCTATTCCCGTGGGCCGGGCTTTTAGGCCCAACATGGGCGGACGGGCCATAAGCCCATTAGTCATATAAAACCATCATCTCCCACTCGCACATGGTGGGCTGAACAGGATTCTCTTTACCTCTCTTCAACATTCATACCGGTGAATAATCCGTGCGACCAGCATACTTTGAGAGCTCGTTACTATACATCTGTTAGGAATATATAGCAGCTCATATTGGGCGTCTTACTCTGAGTAGATTTAGTATGCAGTACCCTAGATTGATCGATCACATTTTATATCTCTCTTGATCTTTTTTAAACATGATATATATATTGTATTCACAATTATAATTATCCCAAAGACAGTCATAATTGGTCGACCAGTGAATACAAAACTACAATGTGATTCCCCAAAATCAATCTTCCTCTTTCCTTCAAACTCTCAATTTCAGTTCAGCTTGCTTTTCTAGAAATGTCCCATTAGATCGAATCAACTCATGACCATTGGCAACATCCTAAGATAGCAAACAGTAAATAGAAACCTTGAGAATAAGTAAAAGTCATGAGGGCACTTAAAAATTTGAGGAACTCTTTTCCTCAAGAGTCTCACACGTCATAAAAAGTTGAGATCAAACTTTTTGCCACTCTTATTGGTCGGCTTATGCATACGTAGTATGAAATACGTATTACGGTATTAACTCCTTTCCCATGGAGCGTATGTCTACTCCTTTCAATACCGTACAGATGATAGTTCAGACATACCCAATGTCTAACTTGAGTTCACGTATCTACTCATTCACAAAATTCATCAGAACTCACATTTGGCATCATAGACAGATAAAGTAAAATATGAGGGGTATTTTACTTTCGGACATAGTAAGTATTATGTCCTCATCTTAACACCCAGTTAAGGCGACATACGTATTTTAAGCTTTAGCTCTTGATTATCACCTAGATAATAAGCTTAAAACAGTCTCATCTCTATTTATCACACAGTAAATAGAAGCGATTACCCGTGTGAGTGGGCTAATCTTATATCTGTCCGACATACTTTCTCAACTTAAAATAATGCACTGAGCATTAAGATGCATAAAGATCAAACAAAGATTCATAGGCATTAATGATGAAAACACAAATTCATCAAATGTGAACACTTAGGGAAATTACAATATTCAGTACATTAGCCTCTACGCAATCCTAGAGATTTCATATGGCCACAAAACACATCTCTAGGTATTGGCTTTGTCATAGGATCTGCTACCATTCTATGCATAGTATGTACTCTAAGTTCACATCTTTTCGTGCAATCATATCCTTGACAAAAGTATACTTGGTATCTATGTGTTTGGTCTTGCCATGATATTTTGGATCTTTGGTGTACGCTTTTGCTGCCTGGCTATCACAGTTAACCAATAATGAATCTGCAGCACTTCAAATAACACCTAAATGATCCAATAATCTTTTAAGCCAAACATCTTCTTTTATTGCTGCTGATAATGCCACGAACTCAGTTTCCATCGTGGACAAGGCTATACACTTTTGTTTCTTACTTTGCTCCAACATATGGTGCCATTATTCGGTAAGAAAACAAACCTAGAGGTAGATTTTATTTCATCTAAATCTCCTCTCCAATCAGCATCAAAATAGCCTTTGAGTTGCAGATCCTTTCCATAATAACTCAACGTATAATCAGCAGTCCCCTTTAGATACCTCAGTATTCTTTTAACGGCTTTCCAACGTGCTTGACCTGGATTGGATTGGTATCTACTCATCATTCCAACTGCAAAACATATGCCAGGTCTTGTACACATCATAGCGTACATCAAGCTTCCAACAGCACTAGCATAAGGAACATGTTGCATTTGTTCCTTCTCTTGTGGAGTCCTTGGACACAGTCTATGGCTCAATCCTTCACCTTTTGCAATAGGAGTATCTATGGGTTTACAATCTTGAAATCTTAACTCCAAGAATGTAAGCTACATCACCCATGTCTTTCATCTCAAAGTTGGAAGACAACCAACTTTTGACAGTATTGACAAGCTCCATATTGCTTCCGGCAATTAGTATATCATCAACATATAATGATATGATCACAAATTGATCCTTGGATCTTTTGATATATATACAATGATCCTCATCTATCATTGTAAAATCATATGCCATTATGGCATTATGAAATCGTATATACCATTGTCTTGACGATGCTTAAGGCCATATATCGACCTCAAAAGTCGACATACCTTTTCTTCTTGGCCTTTCACTATGAAACCAGCATGTTGTTCCATATATGTTCTTTCTTCTAATTCTCCATTGAGGAAAGCAGTCTTTACATCCATTTGATGTAACTCAAGATCCATATTAACCACTATTGCCAGAATAATGCGAATCAAGGTAAATCTCACTACAGGAGAAAATGTTTCTTCATAATCAATTCCTTCCCGTTGATTATACCCCTTCGCCACAAGGCGAGCCTTATGCCCATCTATCGAGCCATCAGCATTTCGCTTTATTTTGAGAACCCACTTGTTCCCAATAGCTCTGCGTCCTTTCGGAAGATCAACCAGTTCTCATACTTAGTTTGACTTCATTGACTCTATTTCCTCTTCCATTGCATAAATCCATTTTTCTTTACTAGGGCAATTCAGAGCCTCATTAATATTTCTTGGCTCATCCTTATCTTGTGGAGCAATCATAAAAAGTTTCCTCTTCAATGTCAAAACGTCGAAGGGGAATACTTTGGCGACTCATTCACCGTATGGGAGATTGTACACTTAGCACATCATTTCCCATTATGCTCCCACTCGGATTAGATAATGACGATATCATCTTATCATGTGGTTGTAATTGAGAATGAGTTGAATTCAATTCATCACTTCTCATATTACTCCCACTTGGACGAACTCCATTAATATCATTATCTTGATCCAAGGTTTCAAATAGGAAGTAATCCTCACCTATTTCGCCCTTCTTAGGAAATTCATCATCTAAGAATGTGACATCCCGTGATTCAAATTCAGTTATACTCCCACTTTCCTGCTCACCTACGAACTCATACCCTTTCGAGTGTTCGGAGTATCTCATTAAAATACTCTTCTTTCCTTTAGGACCCAATTTCCCAAACTTGTGAGAGGACTCATGAGTATAGGCAGCACAACCCCATGGCTTAAGAAAACTTAAGTCCGGTTTTCTACCTGTCCATAACTCATATGGAGTGGAACTAACTGATTTGGAAGGCACCCGGTTAAGTATATAGGCAGCAAGTTAACAACGCATCACTCCAAAAAGTGATATGTAAGTTAGCATGCGCCATCATGGACCTAACCGTTTCCAGCAGGGTTCTGTTTCTTCTCTCTCGCAACACCATTTTGTTGAGGAGTATATGGAGTAGACAACTGTATTTATATTCCTTTTCATCACATTATTTTCTGAACTCATCAGATAAATATTCTCGACCTCGATCGGATCTCAATACTTTTATTTTCTTGTCTAATTGATTTTCTTCCAAGTTCATAAACCTTTTGAAACAACATAATGCTTCAGACTTATGAGAAATAAAAAAAAAGACATATCCGAATCGAGTATAATCATCTATAAAAGTGATGAAATAAACAGCCCAATGCCTTCTTCTCACAGTCATTTAACCACAGACGTCAGAATGGATTAAATGTAGAGGAAATTCAGCTCTTTTACTTTTTCCAAATGGTTTCCTTGTCATTCTCCCTACTAGGCAATGCTCACATATGGGCAAATCGACTTTTTCAATGTTGCCCAACAAGCCCTCTTTGGCTAGTCTATTCATACATTATTGGCCAATATGACCAAGTCTAGCATGCCACACATTCACATCATTATCATATGAAGTAGAAGACGTGAAACAAGGGAATAACATATATTGACATCACCACAGTCAACATTTAGTACAATAAAACCATCTAGAAAGTGACCACAACCATAGTAGTTTGTATCCAAATACAAATCTACACCGTTATTACGGAAGTTCACACTAAAACCAAGCTTAACCAATATCAAAACAGACACTTAAATTTCGACGAATCTCCAGAGCATTTAGAACATCATGTAGGAACAAGGTGCACCCACCACACATGTTCAGTTGGCAGGTGCCAATCCCTTTAACTTCAGCTCTGGAGTTGTTTCCCACATAGATCCACTTAGTTCCAGTTGGTATTCGTCAAAATTCCACGAAGGATCCTCTATCCTTCGCTACATCGTCTGTTGCTCTTGAATCTACAATCCACAAATGATTGGATTCAGCTAAAAATATAGAACTTGACACAAAAGTAAAGTTCTCAAATGTACAAGAGGTGTTTATCTTCTTTGGCTCACGACAGTCGCAAGCATAGTGACCTTTCTTGTCACAATTGTAACACCTCACCCTTGACATTTTCTTCACTTGAGGACATTTTCCTCTCTTGTGTTGGTTAACTCTTGATCTCTTGTAATAAGGACTTGATCATTTGCATTCCCACATATTGAACGAATCAATACGCTTGCGCTTAGAGCTCAAAGCCCTTTCGAGCTAGAACCAGCATTGTAAATTTCTATTTTCAGCTCACATGCCGTTAAGCGGTCCTCTACCAGCTCAAGGTGGCGCACAGCATCCTCAAGATCTTCCATAACGTGGTCAAGAGCTTCTAGTGCTTCTTGCTTTTCCAGCACATATTGAATCTTCATATTCAATATTTCACAATTGTTGCCATTCATATCAGCAATTACGTTCTTAGTTGCTGAAAACATCAAATGAACACATAGACATACATGCACGAATAATTAATGCCTATCATTTATGCATCCCTATTTGCACAGACCCATCATATTAATGAATAATTTCAAGTAAGGTTTCAGAATCAAAAGGTCACTATGTTTCCAATCATCCTCCAAAATCCTAACTTAAAACTATCATTAATATAATTGTCTTATGCAAAACAAATTCTATGAAGTTACAAAAACTTCTATAACTACCCACAGCTAACTACCCACAGCAATCAGCAATTAATAGAAAGCAAATAATATCTAACATCCAATAGAATAATAATACTTTCACATAATACATTATATATTACACTAAGCAATATATACGGGGAAAAATATCAACATGGAAAGAGATATTTACACCCACAAAACATCTCATAATTAATCTAAGAAATAAATAGGGAATGTCCCTTCGAATCTATCAGTCAAAATATCTCGAGAAATTGGAAGGCACATTTGCCAACCATGGGAAAACTTTTGGAGAGCTTTCATGTCGCCACCAAGGCGCATTCACTCTGCGCCATGTGGCACTCAATCTAAGGGTTGAAGTTTTGGCCAACTCAATCCTATAGTACTCTCTTACAAAAGCTTCCACTAGCTCCCTGTAATCCGGGACCACGTTGACCTCCCATAGCCGATCTAACACTACTTGCCATTCAGGTGGAAGAGTGTTCATCAAAGCCGGCACCTTCTCAAAATCCGGCATAAGATAACCATTCCAGATGATTTCTGTATCATCGATTGACCTTGACCATGTGTGATACTAAATCACCATCAAGCCACCGATAATCAGCTAACTCTTTCGTCAGCCTTTTCAGTCTAGCTCTCTACCTTCGTCTGTTCTCGGGATTGCGGTATCCGTGCATAACGCATCATAGTTCCCGCAACGAATGCATAACTTAAATGGATCACTTATAATCCACAATTAAACAAAATGGAAAATACATAATTTTCCATGATTCACATAACAAATGCAGAATAAAAAATGGATTACCTCTAACCCACACAGACATAATTGAAAAAGAAACAAATTCTTTTTTTTTTTTTTTTTTTTTTTTTTTTTCGAGTCAACGGTCAAAGTCAACGGTCAACGGTCGTCGGTCAACGGTCAACGGGTCAACGGTCAAGTCGACGGTCGTCGGTCCGGTCGGACCGGACAGAACGGTCGGACCGGACAGACCGGTCAGACCAGTCGGGCCGCTTCGAGCGAACCGACGGCACGTGCCGTGCGCCTGCGCGGGATGACGTCACGCAGACGTCATCCGGCACGTGCCGCGCGCGTGCCGAGTGTCCGCGGTTCGGGTCGGGTCGGGTCTCGGTCGGGTTGCCGGCCGGTAACCGCCCGGCCAACCGTCGTCGTTACGGCGTCATCGATGACGTCACCCCGGCGGTTATTCCGGCCGTTGGGTGACGTCATCTTGGCGTCGGCCGACGCTCGGTTGCCGCCCGATCGCGCGAACCGATTCGCCCGCCGGCCGCGCGTGTGTCGCACGCGCCGGGCGAGCCGGCGCTTCCGGGCGCGTCGCCCCCACGCGCGCAGCGGCCCGGCCGCGCGTGTGGGCGCGTGCGGTGTCTCCCGGCGGCGTTCGACATATCTCCAGACTCGTCTCGACGACCTCTTCCTTCCTATGCCATCAGAATTGAATTTCGACATACGTAAACACAGAAAAAAGGACGAATAACGCTCGGGTGTCGGGATTTCTGGCCCGATCCGTACGGCCGAAATTTTTTTTTGAAAAAAAAATCAAAAAATTCAATCAAAAACACGATAGGGGGTCGGGAAAACATGAATCAGGGCTCTGATACCAATGTTAGGAATAACAGATCCCCAAAAACCGGATTCGACACTAAATCGAACCCCTTTAGATGCAATGCGGAAGACAAGCCCCGGGAATTAACATGTATCACCGATCCTAAAGCACACCACAGTTCGAGCGTACCTTGTTAGCCACAGATTAGACACCGACGCCGAGAAGAGGAAGAAATCTGGCCCTGTTCGATCCGATGGCACTTTGAATCGAAGAAAAACTTACTGTTTTTCTTTTTCCCTTTTTTGAGAGAGAGAGAGAGAGCGTGAGGGAGGGAGAAGACGTACGTCGTTTTTGGCAAACGGTAACTTCTCCTCTCTCTCCTCCCTTTTATATGTCCCTCCATCCACGGGCCCTATTCCCGTGGGCCGGGCTTTTAGGCCCAACATGGGCGGACGGGCCATAAGCCCATTAGTCATATAAAACCATCAGACTCTTATAGCTTGTATTGATTTTCGGCCATGTAAACTCTATATTGGCTCCGCTAGTGGCCTCATAGACGCCTTCATAATTTGTTAACTCTTTGTGAGTTATATTTTTAAAGTAAATCATTGTACAGGATGACAACCAAGTGCCGTTTGTTATCTGTGTTTTCGGTTCCTTCACCATATGATTATGGTTTTGCTAGCAACATGTCTCTACAGATAAAAGAGACATGATCGAGAAAGAGACGACCTCTACCTTCAACAAATTAATTGGTTCGCCTAGGGAAGCGATTCTACCGAGCACGAGCTCACAGCAATCCACTAAGCGATTCGCACTTTCCCGTTCCACTCTCCCCTAGTCAATTTGATTATTCCCTTCATTACCCTCCGTTGTTCCCTGTTCCATCTAATGATGACAAATCCCAAAAGGATTCAGTTTGCTGACATTGGCTGCGGCTTTAGAGGGCTACTAGTTGCTCTTTCAACCGTATTTTCCGACAAACTCATGATCGGAATGGAAATTAGGGACAAGGTGACCGAATATGTGAAGGAGCGCATTTCTATATTGAGGACGACCAATCCCTATCAATACCAAAATATCTCAATAGTATAGACTGAAAGTGCTAGTACGAACACCTAGAGGGGTTGAATAGGCACTTAAAATAAATCTTGGCAAATAAATGTAGAATAAAATAAATTTTGAGTAAAATCTGAATAAGGATCAGAGTCTGATTAAATGAGCCACCAGACTTCTGGTAGATGTTTAGAATCTATTATACGATGGAACAGACTTTTGAAATAACCTGTAAGTATGCAACCGACTTAAATATAAAGAGTTAAGGAAAGAGAATGTTGCACATGAAATTTATAGTGGTTCGACTTAGATCAAGCCTACATCCACTCTCCCACGCTAACAACCTTCTAGTTGGATTCCACTATGCAATCAATAAGAGATTATAACTTTGAGTGCAAACTAAGTCACTCTTTTGATATTTTTCTCACGATTACAAATGTTTAAGCTCATGAAAAACAAGTGTATGATCGAAGGTCGCTCAAACTTTGGAATTATAAATTCTACGCTCTATCTCTTACTTGTTCATCGGTCCTTGGTCTCCTTAAATACTCCTCCACTTTCAAACTAGCCGTTGGATAGTATCTAGAGGATCGTCTTCCAATCTATCCATTGGACAGATCTATATCAAGAAGATTTGGTAGCCGTTGAGTGATAAAAATATAATCTCAAATTGATTCCGATCGCCCATACAAATAGAATCCTGGTTTCCATAAGTAGAGCTTTTTCGTTTAGAAAATTCTTGTCTTCCAGATCCAATTGTCAACCAATTAGATTGAGTCAATTAAATCTATCTTGATGTAGAATCTAAATCAGATCACTAGCCGTTATACATTTGGGGCTTGTGTTATGTTTTGTCAAGTTGTTTCATTCTGAATATGCTTCGTTTTGAATTTGCTACGTTCTAAACTTATGTCTCATTCTGGACCTTGTCACGTTCTGGCCTTGTGTCTTGTTCTAGATGTAAAGTCTGAGAATTTTCTCTCTAAAGTAGAGTCTGAGTGTCTTCCGTTTGAAGTAGAGTCTGAGTGTCTTCTGTCTGAAATAGATTTTACAATATGGACGTAAGTCTGAACATATTTTACTTCTAAACATATTTAACTTTAAGGTCTGGACACAATATGAATAAATTTAACTCCAGCATAGAGTCTGTCTTCTGATTCTTCCAAGTATAGACTTTGATAATATTTTTTACACGTTCTATCACCTGCATAGTCTATTACTCAACCATTAAACACATTAGTAGCCTTTGATTTTTTTTTTTTTTTTTGGTAAAAGGTAATAAATAAATAGAGGGGAAGCCAAAAGTACAAAAGATCACGGCATCAAAACTTGCACTCAAAATGAGCAAACATAATGAGTGAAAGGATACCGTGATGTAAAATGAAGATAGCGCCCAAAGAAAGACGCACATACAACAAAAGGCACGGCATGAACAACCGGCAAAGATACAAATCCTCAGTGAAGGAAGAAGGACGTCGGCTCCAAAGCATCTAAGTTCCTTGAAGCGACATCCAAATCCATGGTCGATCATGGTTCACCCGAAAAGATAATGAGATCAATGTCCTAACTCCTTTGCAATCTTCTGTTCCTAAAGTTGTCCTTGACATTTTTGAATGTGCTGGCTCTATCCTAACCACCATAAAAAGGTGATTCTTCATAGCTGGGACGGTAAGGGGTTGTTCTTTGAAACTATTTCTGTTCTTCCAGATAATGTGACAAAGAACCCCAAAGGAAAAACGAGCAATGCACTTGAAGAAATCCTTGCCCTTCAAGAAGGAGGAGGCCCACATGAGGTTCTCTCCCCAAGACCTGTTCCGCCAAGGCAAATTGCATCTCACCGCCCAAAAAAAAGCAACTCCGGCCGTAACAGAGTAATCAAAAAATAAGTGATCAATGGAATCAAGCACCCCATTGCAAAAAGCATAGGATCCCCTCTCAATTCTACCGTAAGACAAAAGCAAAGCTTGAGTGGGTAATTTGCACTTCGCCATAAGCCAAAGGTTAAGTTGATACCTTGGTGTAATTGCATTATTCCAAATGAAATCATGCCAAAATATGTTATTTCGCTTCCGCCTGATGGAATCCCAAGCAGAAGCAACCGTGAAACGGCCCGAAGGGTCCCCCCTCCAGCAAATACAATCCGCACCCTGATAAAGGGATGGCAAAGGATGATCCCATGACTCAAGAACTGTTTTGAGAGCCTGGCCCTTGTTGGAAAAAAGGTCTACAACTGAGGCCTGCCTAGATAAACCTGAACTGTAGATAAGTGAGTCTGAGAAGTAAAAGTTCAACGGTCCCCTAGGGTGCTAGTTGTCAAACTAAAGCGAGACCGAGCGGCCATCACCAATCCTCCAAAAGAAGGCATTATGATACTCACTCTTGAGATTGAGAAGCTTTTTCCAAGCCCAAGAACGAACAAAAGGCTTCTTAGCGACCCAAAAGTTCTTGTCCTTTAAAAAAGTGGAGTGAACCCACTTACACCACAACGCCTCTTTATCTGAGAACAAGAGCCATATATGTTTCACCATGGCAACCTTGTTGCAATCTCTAAGCCTTCTAATACTAAGCCCTCCCTCCTTTGGGAGGCATACCTTCTCCCGGGCAATTTTGGCACCCCCTCTACCTAATTATAGGCCATTCCAAAGGAATTGCCTAAGGATTTTTCTCAATTTGATCTAAGACAGCTGCAGGTATAATAAAAACACTTGCCCAGTAGACTTGGATAGTATGAAAAACTGACCTGATGAGCTGCAGATGGCCAGCTAAAAAGAGGAATCAATGAGTCCAAGATTGAACCCTTGATGTGATGCGGTTGACGAGAGTGCAGCAGTCACCCTTGGTGAGCCGCGAGGTGACAATGGGAACCCCCAAGTAGTGGACTGGCAAGAAACCTTCAAGAAAGCCCAACTTAGAGATAATCCAATTCCTTAGTGACGGAGAGCCACCAGCAAGGAAGATTTCACTCTTGTTTGAGTTAGGAAGCAAACCACTCCAAGAAGTGAAGGTTAGGAGGCCTTCTTTAAGGAGTGCTACAGTGGGCAGATTCGCCTCTAAAAACAAAAAGACGTCATCCGCAAAGAAACTATGCGAGAGATTTGTCGACTTGCATCTCCAGAAGAATTTAAACTCTGGTTTCAATGAGCATCTATATAAGATTCCTAAAAGAACTTCCATTACTAAGGTGAATAAGTAGGGAGAGATAGGATCACCTTGCCGAAGGCCACGACCACTTGCAAAGAATCTGTGAAGCTCCCCATTCAGCACAATCGAGAACTTGGGAGTGTGAACACACGTCATAATAAGGCGAGTTATAAACTCGGGAAAACCAAAAGCCAAGAGAACTCCCTCAAGGAAATCCCAATCCACCGTGTCATATGCTTTTCTAAAATCCACTTTGATCGCACACTTAGGCAAGTATGGATGAAGATGGAAGCTAGAAAAGAGTTCCTGGGCTATCAAGATATTATCCTTGATCCTCCTGCCCTTCACAAACGCACTTTGATAAAGGGCTTATCGCATCCTTCAAGACTGTTGCTATGCGATTGGCAAGCACCTTGGTAATACACTTATAGATAGTGTTGCAGCAAACAATAGGCCTTTGATTTATTTTGTAATCTTCAAAACATCATAAAGGATTTCTCTAACAATCTCCCCATTTTTGATGATGACAAGACAATCTCTAAATATGTAGATGTGTAATTACATTTTCTAAAATATTAATAAATCAATCACCAAATTTTAGATTTTCAAAAAATGTGATTCGAATCAAAAGAAAGCAAATAGATTGAGCATAACAATATATAGAAAAATAATCGCAATTCGATAACTAATATCAACACATATGTATATTTATATCTCTCCCCATTTTTGTCATAATCAAAAAGCGATAACAATAGAAATAGTATCACATAGAGAATATAGAACAAAAACAAATATGTCTTGCTGGAAACACAATTTCTAAAAAAATCAGCTTTTATAAAGTAAATCGAGTATTAAAGATATGTAATATAGCTTACTTTGATCATATATATCAGCAAATATCCAATAAAAATCACGGATGCATTATAAAATTCACTTACATTTTTGTCATAATAAAATGATAATATCAATAAGAGATTTGTTGATGACAAAATGTAATAAAAGATGCACTAACCGGATTTCATAGAACTTAACAAGTTCTGTCACATTTACCTTTTACTTCCTTCCATAATAATCAAGATCATGATCGATTCAAAAAGATTTTTCCATAATTAATCAATGCTCTCCCTCAATATGTTGCCTTTTTGAAATGATCATGATTCTTTCATTTCTTTTGGATTCACGTTCTCCATCAATCTTTGAATGAGATACTTTTCAGATTGCACCAAAATTTACGTAGATTCGCAATCATTTTTCCCTTATAGAATTTCCTGCAATGAACTCATTTCCTTTTTGGTATTCATCAATTTGGATCCGTCCATTTTGTTAGAGCAAAATATGAAATTTCCATAGATAATCAAATATTCTTTATTAACTCATCATGACATATTATTTAAGGAAAAACATTGTGCACAATAATATCTTAAAAAAGAAATTCTCACTTAATCAAAGCACAATAAAATCAAAGAGAATAAAAATTGAGTATTTAAGAAAGAATATATTGCATAATCACATAAAACAGATTTTCACTTTGCAAAATATGACAAAATCTGAGAGCATAAAATTAATCCAAATAAACTCAATTGTCTCTAACCAAGACATCAAAAATAATCACACATATTAAATCAAATCTCAACTCACAAATCACAAAAATAAATCACACGATTCTTTCTTCAATAAAATCAATCATATAATAATAAAATCCGAATCAAAGAGGATCTATTTTAAATTATGTACTCAAATCAAATTGAGAATAAAATATACCTTCCTTACTAAATTCTCTTTCTTCTTTTCCTTTATTTCCTACAAAAACAACTCATATTTTCTTTGGTATCCATATTTTCTTGAGTCCATGAGAGTTAGTAGAGTATGTTGTTTTTACCCAATCTTTCTTAATAGATGTTTAGACTTTAGGACATTCTTTCTTAAAATGTTCTCAATTTCCACAAGTTGAACACTTGAGGGCATTTCGACCAACAAGTTTTGTAAAAATCCTTTGAAAAAATGCTTTTTGTATGCAAGTCTAGGAGAACTTTCTCTAAGTCTCTCATTAACTTTAGGAAAATCTATTAGAGAATCACTTTCCTTATTAAAACCAAGTCCAGACTTATTATAGTAAGGTCCATTTATGGAAAGGATATGCTCTAATGTTTTTGAACCTTTTGAAAATTTTGTTGAAATATTTGAAAATTCTTTCTTTGATAAGTAAATCTCGACTTTCTTTTGTTTGCAAAAATCTTTTTGCAAAAGTTCAAACTTTTCTTTTCGAGAAAGATCATGTTGCCTAACCACCGTCCACGGTGGCCGTGATGGTTAGAGCTCTCTTCCATCACTGAGAGGGGAGGGGTTCGGAACCCCGCGTCCTCATTGCGTAACTCACTCGTAGCTGGGCCTGTGGTGGTGGCTCAGTTCGCCTTGAGTTTACGCCGCCGGCTGCCGGTTGTATGGCGGTTCCCGGATCACCAAAAAAAAACAAAAGGATCATGTTGCCTAAGCCATGAATTTTCCTTTTTTAGTTCAGAGATCCTTTTAAGAGAAGATTTGAGGTTTAAACAAAGCTTATTTATATACTTTGAAACTTTAAGAGGAATTCCTGAATGTCTTACCTCGATTTCTTTGTCGGATTCTGAGTCTGTGTCTAAGTCAGACTCTGATTCTGAGTCTGATTCTGATTCCGAATTTGAATTTGAGTCTAAATGTGCCATCAACCATATATTTCCTTGCTCGTTATCTTCTTTCATTGTTCTTTTCTGCCTATTTTGCTTGTATTGTCTTCTTCCACTAAATTTCCTTCCCTTTCTAGTCAGCTTTTTGAATTTCTTGATCATAAAAGCAAGTTCTTGGTCATCCATTTCATTTTCTGAGTCTGTGTCATCAGAATCAACATTAGATTTTAAAGCGATAGACTTCTTGCCATTGGGATCTTCTTCGTTGATTTGTTCCACTTCGTAGGATTGAAGAGTGCTAATCAATTCATCAATGAAGAGTGGCATAATCTCTTGAATCTCTCATATTGAGGTCTTAACATGGTTCTAATCTTTTGAGAGACCTCGTAGAAGTTTGTTGACCTTCATTGGAATAGAAATTGGCTGACCTTGATATGCCAATCCATTTACAATTTCTATAAAACGGCTGAACATATCTCCAATTGACTCTCCTGGCTTCATCTTGAAAGATTCATATTGGCCAAGCAGGAAGTTTACTTTTGTCTCTTTTACATGACCAGTCCCTTCATAAGTAACATGAAGTCTATCCCAGACTTCCTTAGCTGTTTCACATGAAGAAATTTTGTTATATTTAGCAGGAGACAAAGCGCAATATAAAGAATAAATAACTTTTACATCAAGAGTTTCTCTTTTGAGCATCTCCTTCCGAGACATAGGAGCAAGGGTTTGCTTTCTTTGTTTTTGCCAATCTTATTTGATGTAGACATAGCAGTAAGATTGATTCCTTTTTCCACAATATCTCATTGTAAGGGATCTTTGGATCTTAGGAATGCTTTCATTTTATTTTTCCAAATATTGTATTCATTTCCATCAAAATAGGGTGGTCTGTTGTTGCTTTGCCCTTCCATAAGTCCTAGTACCAAGATACTAGTCATAGAATATCTTTAACTCAAAAGTAAAAACACTTTAATGAAACGAGCACTTGGCTTTGATACCAATTGAAAGTGCTAGTAGGAACACCTAGAGGGGAGTGAATTTGCATTTAAAATAAATCTTGGCAAATAAATGCAGAATAAAATAAATTTCGAGCAAAGTCTAAATAAGGACCCTTCCGCCTCAAGCTCTAGGTTCTTCATGCTAGGGACCTAAAAATGGTAACCCATGACGGGGTGAGATATAAATCTCAGCGAGTTCAGGCCCTAAACCCCGGTTAGGAAGATAATACCCTTAGAGGCAACCAACACACACAACCAATGAAACTTACCTCGCCTCAGTTCCTTCTTGCACATCAGTATAGTTCGTACAACATATATATATACTCAATACACTCATCAATTGGAACATCTCACTACCAAACCAATCAAACATAGGAGTTCCTGATTCTAAGGCCAAATCGTTATGACACGTCCTATACTGTACCACACAATTTTGTCACATAATCAGATGTAGTTAAATCACTCAATTGAGTAATTCACAAGAGTCTCGATTATAAGACCAAATCGTTATGACGCGTCTCATTCCATGTCACACAATTTCGTCCCATAATTAGGCGCGGGTAACTCATATCGGTGGTTCAATCCACACCCAATATTCACTCTTAATATTCAAATTCCCAATTCAACTCAACATCCCCACTCAATATTTCGGCTCCACATTCCAACTCAATACTCACTACCTAGCTCAAGGTTCTAAAGGTGCCCCCTCCCACAAAGTTCCGATATCGTATGGCACTTAGTCCTTGACCACAATCAGCAATATCTTGAGATACTAGAGGTGGTTCTCACGAAATCACATTGTCGTGTAACACTTAGTTCTCGACTAACATAAGCAATAGCTCAAGGTACTAGAGGTGGCTCCCATGAAGTCACGCTGTCGTGTAACACTTAGTTCTTAGCCACGAAAAACACTAGTACATGGTTCTAGAGGTAACTCACACGAAGTCTCGCTATCGTGTAACACATAGTTCTTGATCACGAAAAGCACTAGTACAAGGTTTTAGAGGTAACTCACACGAAGTCTCGCTATCATGTAACACTTAGTTCTTAACTATGCATGACAGTATTGCAAGGCTTTTAAAGGTGGCTCCCATGTGACTCAATTTACCATGTAGCTACAATAAGCAACTGTACAAGGCACTAAAGGTGGCTCACATGAGGTTCCATTATCGTGTAGCACTTAGTTGTTTATCGAATCACAACCCATTGGGTTTCCTCAACACAACACATGTCACCTCAACTTTTAATAATCATCTTACCATGATTATAAACCATAACACGATCATTCAAACATGGCCAAGGGCATTGTGCTTTGCACCTAAATGCCTTAATTAAGATAGCAAACTTGGCATATTTTTTTCGTATTAAAAATACACGGTAAAATAATCATGTGTGGGTACATAGTCACTTTGAACAAAAAAAATTGATATCATTCCTTTTAAAATCCCACTATTTGATATAGTATTTAAAAACCATTTTTGGTGTCAAAACCCGACACCCGGTAATTTTTAATTAATTACCAAAATTTCCTAATTTTGAAATAAATATTCAAAATCACAATCACCACTTAATTTGTACAAAATAACACTCAATTATATAAACTAAGCACACCACTGCAATCAACACGAAATTCCAGTCACCGGCTATCCCGCTATAATTTTCGAAAAATATTAAATAATTAAATAAATTATAAAAATAATTAAATAAATGCAATTTAATTCCATAAATGCATACTTAGGCTAACAATTGCTAATCTAACCACCTAATGCAATAATTAAATTATCCTAACCATTCTAACTACAATACCACACAATAAACTAACTAATTACAATCTCTAACCACCTAATTGACTAATTTAACTAACCTAATTTAACTAAACAAGCTAATAATTATACTAATCCAATCTTAACTTAAACTAACTACCCCTTAAGCACAATTAGCCCCCTAATTAGAGTTTAGTGCATAAAATCATTGGTTTAACGCAAAAACCGGTTCACGGCGACGGCGGCGCGACGGCGGCCAAAACTTGGGCTTACGACGATGCCAACGGGAGCTTGAACCGGGCCAAAAATGGTTCAACACGTCTCAGCCAAAGTTGAGATTTGGACTTTCTTCTGTGGAGGTGAAAACAGTGGCTGAACGAGCGCGGCTTGGGCTAGTCTTGGTGGCCGCGGGTAGTGGTGCGAGCGCAACACGAAGACGGAGGAGCTGTTAGCGTGTTGCAGCTGCCGGGCTCGTGGGACGTCGCTGGAAATGGAGCTACTGCATGGGCTGCCGCATGCGAATGGGTGGAGTCAAGTGAAGGAGTCAACGTCGGGGAGGGATTTCACTGGTGGCTGACTCGGTAGGAGGGAGATGCAAACAAGTGGCAGTGGGATTGAAGATCGGTGGAGACGGTGGCATGAAAGTGGAGCAGTAGAATAGGCGCGGGGATTGAACTTTGAAGGAACAAATGAAAGAAAAGCAAAGACCGAAGGGAAAAATGAAATGGAGAAGTAGAAGCCGCGAAGGGGGGTCGGTTTGCTTGGCGTGCGAGAGAGAGAGGTCGAAAGAGGGAGGCAAAAAGTCAAATAAAATATCTACTTCATTAATGCTTGGCCCCAAAGTCTTCATGCACATCCCCTTTGGTCCCCCATTACTTTCTTGCATTTTATTTCCATAATTAACCAAATTTGGTAACAAATGTTGCAGCCCCCACACAAGCCTACAAATTTCGCAAATTTGGACTTCAATTTCGTCACAATTCACTCCAAATTAGCGATCAAATTTGTTAAGGAGGAAGCCCACACAATTTCCACAATTTCCTTTCACCAAGTAACTCACTTTGGAGACCAAAAATCCCCTCTATTTGGCCCAACCGAATTTCCTTTCGTTTCCGAATCTTCCGAAATTGATTTTTCGTAAAAATCTCGGGCTCGCCGAAAATTCTTCAAATGATGAGTTGGCATTCCTAAAATAAATCATGACATACTAGAGCTTTCAATTCCTGAAACCAAATTCAATTTCGTGATTAATTTCAACTGGACACGATTTTAGTGTGACCTAACCTACTGGGTAGCTTTTATGAATTTTTAGTGCAATTGACCCATGATCGATTATTTTCGAGTCACATTATATATCTTCGACACATTGGTGACTCTCGGTTATCGTGAAAATCTCGAGATTTCAAATACAAACATATGGTACCAAAACGACAGAAAAATCGGTCTAGTATCGATCGACAAGAATTTTGCAATTAGGTGGAATCACTCACACTTAATCACATGGTTTGGTCGAATTGACCTATCTCCGGTCTCTAATCGATTTTTAATTGTGCCGTAGTAACCCTTGCAGATTAGCACGATCGAGCAATCAATTCCTAGTCGAATACTCAAGTTTGTCACATTTAGATTCCTTAACGGCTTCACCTGATAGACTAGTTATCTCGTAAGTGGCCAATTTAGAGAAAAAAATGACATAGGCGCGTCGATGAAAAGCCCATATTATTTCAATGAAAACAGGATTGAAAATCAGGATGTCACACATGTTTGTCCAATTGCTTGATATTTAGGCTCCTTGGAAGTCATTTAATTGTGAACATGTGGTTCTTCTGTTTCCGCTCGCTTTGATGTAGATGGGCAATTACTTGAAAGGCAATTTCCATACTCGGTCTTGATTAGCAGTAGAGTTTGTCCTACTCCTGTAGAAGAAGAGGACGTGTGTCGATTCATAGATGAAAATAGATTGTCCGAAGCAATATAATGATTGAACTCCATCGCCGGGTGTTGGCTGTGCTCAAGTGAAATCAAACTAAGGTCCTCCAGAAGGGAAAAGCCGGTTGAAGCCTCAAATCAAAACTGGAAATATGTCAATTTCGTCGAACGGCCTGCTGGTTTGCATAACTGGAAATCTTTAGTGGCAGTACTTGCATTTGAGCTTGAAACTCCCGAGTTGACGCAAATAGTACGTTGGCATTGCTCTTTTTGCCATACATATTCCTAGAGGAATAGTACTCACGTTTGAGCTTGAAACTCACGAATCCACATAAGTAGTATCTTGGCATTGCTCTTCTTGTATGATATTCATCGCGGAATGCCCGGTAGCAAAAGCCCGAGATGGTGAACACAAGGGCAAACATATAGTATGGTGGAAAAAAGCCCATGACTGAGAGTGGCACGTAATTACTGTCCTGTGAAGCATGATCTGTTACTGCTTATACGTGTTGATTGTGGATTAGGATTAGCAGAAAGAGAGATCATGTCGGACTAAAGCGTACCAAGAGACCTCTTGCAAAGCGCTGATCTTTGTGCTTTCTCGAAAGGGCAACGCTGCAGAAGAACACCGACTCAAAGGGTATTGAGAGCGTTTTCCTGGATCGATGAACTTCGTGACTCTCTTTGGAGATCTGTTTGTTTGTTGCTCACTTTGAAGTCAGAATAGTTCTTTCATAACGAAAATTTCGGCGGGTAATACTGTTGGTCTCCACGCTCACTTAAATGAAAAAACGAAATCACTTCATCGTTTTTTTTAACATATTTTATTGTTATTAGTTAAAATAGTCTAATTTGGATTTTACATTTTTCTCTAAAAAAATTATTCCATTATCTATATAGTATGGATAATCACCTAATCTTTTGAATTGCTATAATTCTAAAAAGAAGAAGTACTTATATACTAATATATTGAGTTTATTTATGTGGAATAGAAACAAGCAAAAAGCTTTTCATAATTTTTGTTAATCTACTTCTATTTAATTTTATAGTACTTGTTAAATTATATTTGTGTTCATTTTATAATAATATTATCTACTGATTTTTTTTTCAAATTAATTATCATCTAGTTCAAGTACTTCTAGATAATTCCCGTTAATTATAATATAAGTATCTTGTCTATCTTTTCGAACAAATCGGGACACATGCTAGCAATTTAAATATACACGGATTGAGCCAGGCTTCCATTTTTACTATATTTTATGAGATAAGATAAAGATAAGATAAGATTCTAGTAAATTTCAGGAAGTGCTTTAATTATAAAAAAAAAAAAAAAAAAAAAAAAACGCCAAAATTGAAAAAAAAGCGGTCGTGCGTTACGGCTAGTTTCACGGAGAACGATAAAATCAAGTCGCTGAAGAGTGAAAACAACTCTCACTCATAAATCACATCCTTTTTGGATCATCGAATTCACCCAATTCGCTCTCCAGAGCTAACCATAAGCTCATCTGGCAAAGATTACTTATGACGATGTTGTCGTCGATATCCTGAAGCGATTTCCAGTGTAACCGCTGTTGAGGTCCAAGTGCCTGTACTGATCCTGGCTAACCACGATTGGCTACGTTCGTTTCGTGGCCCTGCCTAGGGATCCGCTTCTGATGCTGCCAATTGGTACATTGTGTACGAAAAAGAATTTCTGCGATCTAATGGGAAACTTTGCCGCCTTTTGCAATTCAAGCATGTTACGAACTTGGTAACTCGGAAAGGACAGAGCATTCCTTACCTCATAGGATGGCTTTTTTTGTCACAGATTATTTCCTGGTATTCTGCCATTCTTGTCTTCAGGAAACATTTTAAAGACCTGTCAATTTTGACAATGAACATCTGGTAAGGACTCAATACTGTATAATAGCTAATAGTATCATCACTATCATCAATGACAATGTCAAGAGAGGAGATAAATCATAATCAACTCTCGTTAAGGAAGCATTAGGAAGATCCAGAATAGATACTCTACTTACCAGTATAGCTCTTAGTGAGTATACCCATCATGGCAATGCAGAACAAATTCAGTACGTTCAAATTGGGTCAAAATGTTCTATCCTAGATTTTTATCCAAAATAGTTGACAACCCCCTGATTAGCGAATTTGTTGTCCGATTAGGGGAGCTTAATCAAATTCAAATGGCAGTAGTCAATATTAATGCCACCAATTAAAGTTAATAACATTGCGGTCATTGTTGATAGGGGTCCATTTGCAGTCGTTTCCGGTGGGGGCCTCCGGGCCAATTTAGATCTCTGTCCTGTCACTTGCGGTTGCAGACTGGCACTCGCAATTGAAGATGGCGCCACTAGTGTGATCAATCGAAAATGGCCGTAAGAGGTCGATGTGTGGCCTTTGAGAGGGCTCAAATAGCCGTGACATAAAAAAGAAACGAATAGGTTTGATTTCATTGTGATTCTAACATCACTATGCTTTTCGAAACAAAGGAAAATAAAACATTACTATGTTCTCTTATGACACGTTAAGATTTCTTTCCCTCTAAAGACCACTATATAAGAAGTTTGGGGTTACAAAATTGGACTTGATGGACAACATGAAGGCTAAGTATGATGAAAAACTCTTCATTCTCTTCCTAGATCTGACAAAATCACTCTTAATCTAATTAGAATCAACCCTGGTTTTTTGCCTTGATCCAAACTCTCTCTTCCTGCAATATGATTAGTCGGTTCAACCTCTAGTCACTTCAAAAAGAGATCGTTGGCATTATTGACCAGGAATTTTCTTACATGAAATTAGTTTTGGAGTCAAACTCATTTGTACTAATAAGATACTGATACTATAGTGATTAATTAAGGACGGTTTTCTACCTCTAGAAAGTTACCTCCCATCATATTTTAGACCAATGTGATTTCTCTCCTCTTTCTCTATCAATAAAGGATAGAAAACCAATTTCCTTTCTAATATCTACTATGTGTCTCCTGGCCGATTCCCTTGGCATTTACCAAGAAGTTGCCGCAGAAATTGTGAAACATTTGATCTGTTAATCATGTGGATCTCACTGTAGAACCCAGATGATCAATGGCCCAAATAGCATAGTAAAGATGGCCTAAAAAGTATGCAGCATTATCTCTGGTCAAATTTCGATTTCAATAAGATTAATTACTTGGATTGTTCATCTGCACTTATACAAACTCACAGAAACAGATTTTTCTTTTATCATCAAAACTTAAAATATAAGTCAGCTAAGCATTTCTATATCCTTGCTCTTTTCACATATACGCATCTTATGTGTTTGATAGTTTGTCTAACTCGTATTTGAGTATAGACATTTAATATTGTGGTGGACGATCTATATATTCAGGACAATTAGGCATAGCATGTGCGTAGCCACAACGAGTTGTCATGCCACGAAGGAACTTGTGTCGCCATAAAGAACTTGTCCCCCTGCAAAGTAACTCGTCTCCCTTTATCAAAGATATTCTCACAACAACGGAATCATCTCCCCATAGCGAAGCTCCTCTCGAAGAGATTGGTAAAACTTCAATCTCTCTCTCTTTCTCTCCTTTTTTTTTTTTTTAAATTTCCTGAAGAATGAAACAAGAATAATGCTTCCGCAAAAGAATTTGTATAAGAATAAGACTCTCTCTCTCTCTCACTCTCTCCCTCTCTTGTTGGATGCAAATTGCGTAATCCCAAGATCTCCATAACCAGAATAAGAACATGTATAATTAAGTAGAAAGATTAACGCACTTATTTTGGGAATTATGATTCTTTAAAGTGGAAGCAGAAAATGGATTATCCACTCATCAAGGGGATTACCCACGCATCAAGTCCTTCTCCTCTATTGCCCTCCGTATCACTGGCTCAATAAGGCGGCCCCCTTACTTTTAGCATTAGATAAACGCTCCTTATGTGAGGATACATGTGAGAATTATGGTTATAGGAGAGAGTTGAGTACTATTTATAGAATTTCCAACCATGCCCCCTTATTACGAGCCAGACTCAACTCGACCCACACTAGCCAGCCTCATATTAGACTAATTAAGAAACATTCTATCTCACTTTAGACTAACCATGTTTTACGGTAACCGTAAAAATAGTAAATTACAATATCAATTAATGTAGTACACGTTAGGAAAACTCTTACATTCTCCCACTTAGACTATATTAATTGAAATCGTACTGTATATGCGCACATTAGTCCAGAGATAATTCTTAATAGTCAATCATATCCCATAAAGTCTCAAACACTGAAGCATTGCGGTAACTGTATGTATACACATAGAGCTTTCCATGGTCACGAGTGCTCTCAACTTTATTGATATGGATTCAATATGGTAGTGTGGCAAATGGATAACATCTCTCATAAAGAGATCCCATTTGTCAATCACAATTCTCTTACCTTAGGCGACACAAAAAAACTTGTGCCACTAGAGAATGTTTTTATGGTTCCAATGAACCCACATATGCCTTATCCTTACGTTAACATTTTCTATATGTATAACAAGGCATATACACAAGGCTAATAACCGGATGCCCCTAACCTTCACTCAAGGTTTATACAGTACCTTGAAACTTTATCAATATGTATTCAATATAATAACAACACATTCAAAAATATTTTATTGAATGCAAAAGTTGATACATATCAAACCGTCACTAAATGTAACGAACACAGATGTAAACTTTATCAGAGTAAAGCCAAAATAGCTCCCACTAAACAACAGTATCCCAAGATACTCCTAGGCCCATGCTAATGACATGTCGATCAAATACACACGGGCATAGAGCTTTAGTAAGTGGATCTGCAACCATATCATCTGTGGAAATATGTTATATTATAACATCACATTTCTGTACCATTTCTTTATGGTAAAAAAATCTTTGACCGTCATATATTTAGACTCCTTGAGATCTTTATTATTAATAATATTACAAATTTATTGACTCAATACAACCGTATGAGTCTATCCATAAAATTAAAAACAGTCAACTCCTTCATGAGGTTCCGGAGCCTAATGGCCCAAGTAACAGCCTAAAAAAAATGTTACAAACTCTGCTTACATAGTAGAAGATGACATAGAATTTTATTTACTACACTTCCTGCTAACATAAATATGTATTATGTTATTGATCACATATCATCTTAACAGCCGGCAAAGTTTATATCTAAATATCCTACTAACTGCAAGAATTGAACATGTCTGTAAATTAGCATATAATCTATTGTCCTCTTTAAGTACCTTAAAACTTTCTTGGCAGCAACCCAGTGATCGCGTCTTAGATTTGACCGATATCTGCCTAGAAGTTCCATCGCAAAGACGATATTTATTCTAGTGCAAATTCGAGTATACATTATACTTTTAAGTGCACTAACACAAGATACATCATTTAACTAGATTTTCTCAATATCTAAATAAGGACAATGTAATGGATTCAGTCCGTCACCCATAATGACAAGAACAATTCCTAGCTTGCAATGATGTATATTGAATATTTCCAAAATACAATAAGCAAATGTCATATGAGATAAATCTAATAAAATCCAATATTTATATGGCGAGAACAATCCTTACGGACCTCAGTGCAAAAGACAAAAGATGCCTCAAGGTCACTACTTGTAAACAAAATACCATGTACATAGTGTATGAGAAAAATAAATTTCCTCCCACTGATCTTACAGTATATTGAATTACTTTGTTCTCAATTGAACAAAATAACAACACTATGAAACTTTAATAATATTGTCTAGAAATTTGCTTAAAATGATGAATAAGACTTTTCAGTCTACACACAAGTTTACTTGAATTTGCTGCAGAATCCTCCAGTTGCACTTATATAGATTTTGTATCTCTTTGACGTAACTCCATATAAAAAAAAAAACTATTAATGCCACGTTCACTCTGAAAGAATCTTTAAAAAATACTATAAAGAAATAATTATTTCTTTACTAACTATCCACCCCTCTTTCAGAGTGAAATCTTTAGATACCAATTTGGTTTTAAATTCCACAATCTTTCTTTGAAATCCTTTTAGTTTTGTACGCCAATTTGCAACTAATGAACTTGTGATCTTTAGGTAAATCAATAAGTTTCCAAACACTATGATGTTTCATAGATTGTATATCATCTTTTATGGTATCTAATAACAACTTGATTGAGGATAAAAAACAACATTTATTTATGTCGCTAAATCAACCATGTAGTGGATATTGCAGTCATGCTCTTACAAATAGACTATATATAGTCTAATAGAATAACTTATCGTCTTTTCCTAACAAATCTCCCGAGTAAAGTTACAACCACTTCATTCTATATTTGAGAGGTTTGAAAAAATTCCATCATAAACTATATCAAGAATAGTACCTTAAACCTCAACAAGTTTAGTCTATGGTATAAGGGATTCCATAATTTTCTGTATCACAATTATCTGTATAGGCAAAGACAAAGACACAATGATTTTTCATCATAATATTATCATTAATAGTCTGAGAGCAGCTATCATCTACAATTACGTCAAATTGTAGAAACTTTACAGTATGTGATTCCATAATACTTATACCTTCTTTAGGGTCATAAAATTGATATCCATTTTAACAATTTGAGTAAGATACAAAATAACTCCAAGTGGATCTAAATTCCAACGCACTTAATATTGGATTAGATAACCTCACTTCTGCATGACACCTCTAAATTTCATATAATTCTAGTAATTTATGTTCAGTTCATAACTCAAAAGAAGTTTATGAAACAACTTTTGTATGTAAAAAGGTTGCTTTCAAAATATCAGCCCACAGAAGACCGGATAAATTAGTCTTACTAATCATACTTATCACCATGTTCAATATGGTGCATTTATGCTTTTCGGCCAAATCTTTTTGTCATGATTTTTAGGCATAGTAATTAAATTACCACCCCAGAATCTACCAAGTATTTGACAAATGATCTTTTAAGTTATTTCACATTGTCATACTTGCCAAAATACTCACGGCCACTATTAAGCCTGATAACCTCTTAAGACTAATTGTAATTGTTTTATTTTTTATCTTGGTCATTTTCCTTAAATATAAAACTTTTGGAAACAACATTTTAACCATATACGAGATGTATATATCATTAGGACTTAAACACAATCTTTGCAGATGTGTCCTAAATTCGATATTAGACAAGACATAATTACAAGCCATTAAGGCTTCCATCATCTTATAGTAGTGTAGTCCGTAGGCAAACCACTTTTCAAGTGTTCTAGAATGGAATGCTTTATGGATAATAAGCAAATTCCATTGTTCTTTTCTCAAACAACAAATCATATGTCAACAACTTAAAATTTGAAGCAATAAAAATCTCAATAATAGTTGAGTTATTAATTACAGAAAAGGTGACTGAAAAACAAGTAATATATATAATTAACATCATGTGAGCACCGTGTAACTTGACGTACAAGTACACATCCAGAGAGTTACATGCATAATCATATAATCACCTTTGGGCAGAATACATGACATGCAGTTGTACACTCTCCACATGATAGCAATTATGAGAATATATTCCAATTTTGTGAATTCATCACCTTTGGGCATATGAACCGCTAGGATCAGTTACTCCTCCACCACACCATCATGTACCTCCATGAACTAATACACAATCACCTCATTTGAGAGTATGACCACACATTAGACCAGGAGACATCCCAATCAGCATACGAGACCAAAATTTCTCAAACCCAATCAAGCGTGCCACTTTGGTGGTCACTACTCAATTGAATCCTTGAAACTCTCTCATATTAGGGATATAAAATTTACTTCTCATATACACCATATGCATGTGATTTTAACTTTAGTGATAGAGGCAGTAAATCACTAAAATCACATATCATGCTAATTACATTACTTTATTCATTAATAAAAATTAATCATATATATATAGCAAACATGAAAGACAGATTCCAATGAGATCACCGATCACAGTAACATAAGAAACTTCTCAAAATAGAAGAAAGCATCTCTTATGTACCTAGATTACAGATTACCAGAACAATATAAAAAAGAATGCCGATCCAGAAGATTTATCACCAGTTAACATCAATAGCAATATAGGACATCCCAAATTAACAAGCCTGACAGCTGATCCACTATCGCTCATGAGTTTCATAAGGCAAAACATGACTCCAAGGCTAATAGTTGATTTTAAGTAACAAATTATCATTGCATCAACCAGTTACCTATAAATTGAGTTAAAACACAGAACCAAATATCTAAATTACAACAGTAAATACTATTACTCTGCATAAATGTTGTCATATTTCTTAACCATAAAAAAATGTTCAATTTAATAGACATTAACCAGTGACTAGATGAGTTTATATACAATATTCAATGACTTAACTGACATGCATTACCCACATTCAGCAGATGTGTTAATTAGTACAATTAGTTTAGACACAGGTTCTTAAGACGTCCATCATTCAAAGGTTACCAGCATGTAAATGAGTATACATGAGCAACAAAAGTTTCATAACCTTTTACTGTTTCTCATCACCTCAATACATAGTTCAATTACTATCTCATAATGGTTGTATCTCATTAAGCCAGCTTCAGTTCACAATAAAGTTTAATTTTTATTAATGAATCACACAATTATAATGTTTATGTAATAACATACCTGTAACCCAACACTTGTATTTCCAAAATCACAGAAAATACAAGAAAAATACGCAAAAATGCACTAAAAATACATGTATTTAGGGCTTTGTATGTATTTTCACATCCATAACATCATCAAAGATATAAAATAAATACACCACAAGATAGAGAATGAGCACACAAATCCAACATTGCTAGCCACGTGCCAATCGGACCATCTACGTGCCCGCACGCGCCGCCTGAGTGCACAGCGCGTGGAGTCCACACGCGTGCATACTAACCGGTCAAAACTGGTTTGATCGGTGGCGGTTCAACCGGTTCCCGGTCCAACCGCCTGGTTTAGCCACCTGGTCCGACCGGTTGATCGGGTCAGGTCGGTCAACGGGTCAACGGTCCTGGGTCAGGTCAACATATCGGTTCGAGTCCAGTCCCTGACGTCATCGTGACGTTAGCAAGGCGCATGCATCACACGTGCAAGCCGCGCCCCGTGCATGAAGGCGCGTGAGATGCGTCTTCGATGCCCAGGTGATGCGTGGCCGCGCGTGGGGGCGCGTGCTACCTCCTCTGGCAACGTGCCGCCCATGGTTCTGCTCGTCTCGATGAGCCCAGTCCAAATATATAATTTATTTATTTTTATTGAACGAAAAATCTCGAAAATCTTAAATTAGGGCAAAATCCTATGCATTCGAGTTCTATGGTTATGGAGGCTCTGATACCACATGATGGATGCAAATTGCGCAATCCCAAGATCTCCATAATCAGAACAAGAACATGCATAATTGAGTAGAAAGATTAACGCACCTGTTTTGGGATCTATCATTCTTTAAAGTGGAAGTAGAAAATGGATTATCCACTCATCAAGGGGATTATCCATGCATCAAGTTATTCTCCTCTATTGCCCTCCGTATCACTGGCTCAATGAGACAGCCCCCTCACCTTTAACGTTAGTTAAACGCTCCTTATGTGAGAATACATGTGAGAATTAGGGTTAGAGGAGAGACTTTAGTACTATTTATAGAGTTTCCAACTAGGCCCCCTCATTACAGGCCAGGTTTAACTCAGCTCATACTAGCCAACCCCATATTAGACTAATTAAGAAATTTTCTATCTCACTTTAGACCAAACCCGTTTTACGGTAACCGTAAAAACAGTAAATTATAATATCAATTAATATAGTTCACGTTAGGAAAACTCTTACATCTCTTTCTTAGAACTTATGCAATAAGACTTGGTAAAACAAAAAGAAACAATTATAGAAAGAGTTAATTCAATATGACAAGCAATTTTTGTTGAGCTGACGTCATTGCAACACCCCCAACAACTCAAGAGGTGTGGTTAACACTCTCAAGATGATGATCACAGCTCCATATGGTGATAGCATTAAGGAAGTTGAACCTAAACGTAGACTACCTATTGGGCAATGCTTAACTATTGGAGAAGGAGATTACGATGTAATACTTATCATTGATGATAATGCGAGATTTGGATCGGTCGCTATTGGTTTGTTTTGATGCTGAGTCAAGGCACGGCAATGGCCCTCTTTCTACACGACGCTATCAATGCACAAAGCAATTCATTGCTTTAATTGTCAATATAGCATATGTACATAATGATAAAACACATACACACACCTATAAACAACATACAAAGTACTTTGTCACACCATGCACGAACATGGTATCTAGTGACATATCGATCATCTCAACCAATCGATCTTCTTTCTTTTGAGTGATTTTGGATTGTGTGTTCAGAACAAAGACCTATGATTTGGACTACGAGCATGCCTCATTAAGATATTAGAAGTCAGATCTACAAGATATATTAGTTCTGTATCGAAACTTGGGAATAGGCAACAAGCATAGTTATTTCCATCAAGAAAAATGATACAAATGATCCTTGATGATCTTTACTCTCATGTGTAATGTTATCCCTAAACTTTTAAACATTTCTAGATAGTTTAAGAACTATATTGAACAAATTAAAATTTTAAGGATGACATTTCAATGTGACTAAATTTCGAGAATTGCATTGAACAGATTAGAAGTTCAAGCACTACGGTGCACATTGGGACACCTCATTGACCATTTGTGTTATTTTCCTCCTAATTATTGTAATGATTTCAAAACCTCCAAAAAAATGAATCATTAATTTATCTAAGAGTTAATATCATGAAAAACCCGAAATTTTTGAAAACTGGTACTTTTGTGACTAATTTACTTCAAATTAATTTTTAATCCCAAATTGGTATATATGTGATAAATTTATCTTTCGTGAGTTTTCATTAAATTTTACCGTTAAATTACTGAGTTTGATAACATGTAGCAGTTGATGAGTATACTAGTTTGGAGTTTTTATTCTCCATTTGTCATAATTGTACCAATTTGCGATTTTTCATAATATTAATTCAATTTAACGAAAACTAACGGAGGGTAAATTTCTCACAAAAGCACCTGTTTGAAGGTTTTTTATGATAAAAAATTAGTTTAGGTAACACGTATACCGGTTTAGGGTTTTTCGTAATATTAATCATTTATTAAATAATTTCTTAGAGTTTGTCACGTAGTAAAAGTAAAGGGCAATATGAAATGCGTCGTTTTGGAAAGTACTACTTTCACATATTTTTATGAGAAGTCATTTCTAAGAAGTCTATGGCAAATCAGTCTAATCGGGTTCGCCCTTCTTCTCAAACCCCAACCATCATGAGTTCCTCTGGTGACCCGAAGCTCCCTCACGATGCCATCATCGAGATCCTGAAGTGATTGCCGGCGAGATCTCTCCTCCAATTCAGGTGCATTTGCCAGTTATGGCGTTCCACCAATGACGACCCACGTTTTGTCGCCGATCACTTAAGCCACTCTGCTCTCGACGCCTCCAATGGGTATCTCTTGTTGGGGCGATGATCCTGTTCGGTACTCTCTGTTTTCCAGTGAGTCTCTTACTCGGCCTTCCATGTCGCAAATTGAAATTCCGTTTGCTGCTCCTCCAATGGTTATTTGGATCGATAATCACATTTGGCATAGTGGATGAAGTCCTCGACGATATGTCAGTGCCACCAAAGAGCTACTTTATTGGAGTAACATACGACTATGCTTATCTGGCAATGTCGAATAGCTTGCTGGTGCTGACAATTAATCAAGTGGATTCGAGAAATCAATCGAATGGTCTGTGTTACATTTGGGTTACGACGGAAGATGGCGTGCCTAAATCGTGGACTAAGCTACACACCTTAGATCTTGATGGAATGTCAAGATTTCACGGCTTAGCGATGGACATGTGCTAATGTGAGTTGATTTTGTGGAATCTGAGCGTGGGGCTGACCCGAGTCCTTTGGACATTGGGGGCATTTGATTTGGTGGCTATGGTGGAGAGTGGGTTTCCCCAGAGGGACATAATTAGTTGTTGCTTTGTTATTGTGGGCACGAAAATGAGATGTCTCGGTCTAATTCATACCAAATAATAAAGAAGGATGACAAACAAGGCACCCTTATTAACCTGTGATTTCTGCTTTTGCACAGGTCATACTCATATCTGATTGAGATGTTTGTACTCTTAAGGATGTGGGAATGCAAGCAGATCAAGGTGCATCGATAATGCTAACAACTGTAGCATTTTCTTTGAATGTTTATGCGATACTTGAAGCATGCATTTTGCTTTGGTTCAGTTCCATCAATGGCAATTATCATATTTCATGCTTTGTTCACTGGCTATGTAGACAACCAGTTGACCCATTTCCAATCGTAGTAAATGTCATAAACTAGTTTTTAGGTTTATGTGAAGAAAGATTAAAGCCAATTGTCCTTTTGCTGCAGAAACTAATTCTTCAATGCTAGATATTCTACTGCATATTTCTCCGCCAGTGTTCTTGCAAGCATGAAAGTCTTGTGTGTGATTTGTTTTGATCAGGGAAGGGGACGCTCCAAGTACCATAACCTTTTGTATAGCACTTACTTTAGTATAATAACTTTTTGAATGATTATTCAAGTGCCACCAAGGTAAAATTTCGGTCACTTTAATGACATCATCTGTTTGTGTTGCTAGAAAATTCACTCTTCTTCTATTGTCAAGCCCGTTTTATGGTGGGATCCAAATTGCTCCTTGGCTTGCTGCAGGAGGCTCTAAAAGCCAGGTCGAGTCGAGAAATTGATTGGGAATGACCTGCTACTGTGTTCACCAACGTACATGACGAAGTGGCCTTGGTAACGCCCGAAGGAAGTCCTTGATTGCCTGGCGCGCTTATTCTTACCTCTTCATCATTTGAGAAGGCTGGCTTGATTTTCTAAGAACTCTCTTTTCTTTGTTTTCCTCTATTTTCTATCCTATGTTTTTCGAAAGGTAAAGTCAAAAATAGAACAATAAAAAATACAAAAAATGAGGGAAGATAGAAGATTCACAAATATGAACAAATGGGAGTTAGATTTTCCTTGCATGTTGCTCGTGATTCCTTGAGCCATGGTTCTTCAATTTCTCTCCTTCTCTAGTCAAGCTTCAGCCCTATTTTGCTATAAGGCGACCTCAACCACGGTTGCCATGGCCCTGCCCAGGTTTGAGGGCTTGATGAGGTCCATGAGGCCCTCATCAGCCGTCGATGAGGTCTCACAACCTCTCTAGCCATTTTGGAAAAAGAAAGAAGTAAAAGGAAAAAGAATAAAAAGGAACAAAACTTTTAAAAAATATTAAAATATTAATAAAAAGTGTCACATCAATGCTTAGATTATGTAAGGCGTTTGATATCCCCGTCGCATTGCATGATCTCATGTGGGAAAAATTTAGCTTGGGTTGACCTAGGTGATATCTACCTTACTTGGAATGCTCGACATTGGCAATTAGGTCACCCAAGAATGTTCGACCACAATGGTGGAGGAATCTCAAACAGAAAACTCAGTATCCACACATTTCTACTCGAGAAAACCGAAATAGAGATGAGCTTCGATGAATAGTCTTACAAAATGGACAATGGCGTCGGTGGAGATTCCACGCACTCTTGAAGCGCTTCGAATTCTCCTCGGGGATGGGCCTCCAGTTTCGGGAAAAAAAAAAAACATTTCTCCTGTACCATGGTTGATTAAATCATTAAAATATGCTAGTCCATTATCCGGCCAAAAAAGAAATGTTTAAAAAATATTAAAAAATATTATTTTCTTATTTCCGTTTATTTATTTAATTTTTCTGATTTTCTTTTATCATATGATGTTTCCGACTTCCCTCTCTCTCCATTAGGGCACACTTCGTTCCCTCTCAAACGCCCGCACCCCTTCTCTCTACACCTCGCGAAATCCCTCCTCCTCCTCCTGCATCGGCGAATCGGACGGTCGCCGGAGACGACGGAGCCGCCGCCGACGCCATCTTCCTTCTCCTCCGTCGCCGCAACGAGTCCGGGAGAGCGGTCGGCGCCTCTCTCCTTTCGCGATTCTCGCTCCGTTTCTTCGTCGCTTCCCCTCTGCCTTTTGAGCGAGTAGTCGGTTCTTCGTCGGGTCCTCGATCGTTTTGCGTTTGGGCCATTCCTTCGATTTCTTTCTGCTGCAGTTCGTTTCGTGTCGTGTTTTGGAGGTGCTCTTAGGGTTTTGCTCAAACGAGGGGTTTTGCTGGATTTTGATCGCCGGGGAGATATTTCCAAGTGTCTATTGGAACGAAAAAAGTTATCAGGACGATTTGCTTGGTGTAGGGTGGGTGGCCGGGGTAAGGACTAAGGAGTGTAATCGCCGACCGGTGTGGGACTGAGAAGGAAGGGAATGCGCGGCCTGGTATGGCGTAGATTTCTGGGATTCTTTGCTCTTCAATAGTTAGAATAATTATGTTGACAGAGTAGAAGGTGTGGAATATGTGGAAGATAATGCAGGGAGATACGAACCGACTGAAGATAATGAAAAAACCATATCAGTCATAGCCCAAAACCACAGGAGAAGAAAGGGGACGGAGAAAGAGAAGAAAAAAGAGGACGGAGAAAGTGACGAGCACCAATTGTCTTCGGAAATTGGTTTTGGAAATTGGTTTAGGGTTTAGGGTTTGGGGTTTGGGTTTTTTTTTTTTTTTATAGTAATAAGTTATACCATACGCACTAGTTGAGTCTTAAACTCAGAAAAAAAATTCGGCGCATTCTGTTTTACGATAAAAAATATGAAGATCAAATCGATCTCGTGGGACTTTGTGTGAAGATCATGTGAAAGGCCATTGTGCAGATTTAGCAAACTTGTTGTTATTGTTTTCCTTCTTCACAAGAGGCCCTCTTCTTGGGACTTTCCAACTTGTCTTTTCTTCAGTGTTTCATGCTTACTTTTCCCTCTTCTTTTCGTTTCTTTCCTTTCCCCATGCATTTGCTTTCTTCAACTGGTAGGGTTTGCTCTGGAATCTCTCTCTGTAAGGAAATCCTGGCCTTTTCTTTGAACTCAATCTCTTCATTGATTTTGCTGAAGAAGATCTGGTGTTTCTTGTTTCTACCCTGTCATGGATGGTGTCTGTTTCACTGTTTCTTCTTCTGCATGGTGTCATACTTGTATATTGGGTATTGACATGATTCTCTGATAGCGTCTTGAATTTAGGTTGCTGATTTATGGTAGCATATCTGTTCATGCATGCGTGCATGCCTGTTTGATCTGAATTGTTTTATTGGTCTTATGATGCTGATTTAATGTACATACTCTGTTCATGCATGCCAGCATGCTGGTCTATCTGTACTGTTACTTTACTGATCGAGCCAAATGAATAAAATGAGTGCGTTTCTGTTGAGGAATGATTGCGAGTTCTAGTTCTTCAATACATAGAGCACTCCAGTCGATTTTCTTTTGCTGAAAAGCAATTAAAGGCAGAGGCTGTTACTTGAACTAACTGAAAGTTCATGGAGTATGAACATTTTAAAACAGCTAGCTTTTTGAACTGTATGATATACCTCATGCTTGTTCAATGGTGCGTGGAGCTTTTGTACAAGGAAGAAACAGGAGCAGCCATGAGGATGGCGACAATGGAACATCGTTCCTTCAGCTAGGGCTTGCATTGAGTTCTTCAAAAGTCATGGTGAGAGTCCTAAGGATAAGCTTTATGGTTAGGCCCTTGACCATGTTGTTCAGTATTTGCGTTTAAAGTACAATATAAACTTATTTGTGGATGACTGCTTTGCAACTTTGCAAGGGTAAGTTAACTCTTATTCTCATCTTTGGATTGATTTCTAGTGGCTTTGGCTTTGTGATTTTCTTTGGAGACTTCGGGTTCTTTAGTGCCTACAATTATGGAGCATTATCAGGGTCCAAGCTGGGACATTTTTGTTGGTACGATCTTTTGTCAAGTTGGTTGACGGTGTGGCCAGGAATAAAGTTTCGGAGAATGAGCCTCGAGGTAATATCTATCCACTTGGGTACCACGTGATTCAACTTGTCACCTCTTGAGAAGATCATCAAGCTCATCAAGTCCATGCTGAGGTTGTGTTTACGGCACTATACAATGTAATCGTCGATATATTACAAGAAAGTATCATTCTCGATGTTGATATTGTGGCTGCCTACATCTTTGTTGTCAAAGGTTTCCTCGTCAAATTTTCAAGTCGGAAGAGTGTTATAGGCGTGCTTCTAGTTTTTAGAGAGGATGCTAATTTGCGCTATGACTCTTGGAGGCAAACATGACATGATTTCTTGAATTATCGGTTGAGGCAAGTAAAGAGCACCGGATGTATTTGGATGTATTAATGCATTGCATTGCAAGAAGTTTTGCTGAGAACAATGAAGTCGACGTTGATAGATTATGGCGGAGACCTTTGAAGGCTGCATCGATGCATCGGACTCCGTCCACGACGCTCTTTACTTGCCTCAATCGATAATTTAAGAAATCATGTTATGTTTGTCTTTGAGGGTTGCAAAGCAAATCAACATCTCTCTGAAGACTGAAACCACGCCTATAACACTTTCCCGGCTCTAGAATTCGACAAGGAAACCTTGAGAGTAAAGGCGTTAGTGGCCATGATGCCAAAATGATACTTTTTTGGAATAGGTTGCGGTTACATCGCGCGACGCCGTGAGCACTACCTCAACATTGACTTGATGAGCTTGTTGGTCTTTTTGAGAGACAAGAAAGTTGAATCCCGTGGTGCCCAAGTGGATAGACATTGCCATGAAGCTCAATTTCTGAGACCTTTTGCTTGGTTGCATCGTCGACTATGTTGACAAAAGATCGTATGAGCAAAAATGCCTCGACTTGGTCTTCGACACTGTCTCTGTCATTCACTTTTTTTGGTAAAATTTGTTTCTATTCCACATAACTTGTTTCCATTGTCCTCACGTGGATGGCGATTATTTTCTCTTATGGAGACTTTCGTAAGTATTTGACGTTTTAAACCGGGTTTATTGAGTTTATGATAAATGCATAACTATCATAACTCAATAAACCCTGTCGACTTTTGCTTTAATCTTTATGGTTCCAATTCATTTTTTTTTTATTTTCTGAACTCAATAAACCCTGTCTAAAACGTCATATGTTTAAGAAAGTCTCCATCATTCGTATGGATGGTGATTATATTTTTTTGCCGGGACATACGCAATCCCTCTTTTATTTTTAATTCCTGACGGCACGAAGCCATACGAAAATGTAGGGGTTGCGATCATTATTTGGATGGTGATTATGTTTTTCATTGCTCAGGCAACTTGTTCGGTGGATCGTGTTATGTCGCTAAGTTAGATGTGGAGTCTGTTATTGTTTTGCTGTACTTAGTTTTAATATTTAATAAAAATATTATTGCTTTATTATTGTGTTTTTCATAGAAAAAAAAAACATTGATCTATGAAAAGGAATTTACCATTTCTTAGCATGCTTCCTGGACATTTTGATCAATGATTATGAGATTTCTAACCAAGTTGAATTTAAGATGCTCGAAAGTGATTCTTCATACATATCTCTTCCCAACCTTCACTATACAAACACTAAGGAATATCGAGGAAGTTCAAATAGAATAGAAATATGAAATGAAATTCCTATCTCGGATGAATGCGATTCGCACTAGTTTGTTACCTGACATGTTTTGATTTGAGCATCATCTGTAGTTTGTGTTGACACATAAATTTAGACTAAGTATTTAGAATTAAATTGCATAAGAAAATTAGGGATCAATTCGGCCCTAACAAAAATGATTTCCGCATCAATTAGGTCTTAATGTTTATTTGGATCTATCTAAATTTAGACTAAGCATTAAGCTTTACTTCCTATTTTATTTCCTTTATTTTTCACTTTTTTTGATAATTTAAAAAAAAAAGCAGCCCATGGGGGCTGGGCCGTCATGCTTAGCTACCCCCTTTTTCCTTCTTCCCCACACGGGCCCAAGGCCCATTCCCATTTTTCCTTGGCCTAGCCCCTTTCCTTTCTTCTTCTTCTTTCCTCCTTGCCCCCTCCGCCTCTATAACTCATGCATAGTAATGATGACGCACTCGCGGACGATCTACAGGGAGGTTAAAGGAGTAGGTCGACAACGGATGGGATGCGCCTTTAAAGCGGAGCAAGTGGGCAGCTGAGGAGATGTCGGTTCGATCGCACTAAGGTTGGTCGGCGCGTTGAGGACCGGAGGCTGAAGCCTTCGTTAGCCCCGCCCCCCCCCTCCCCGCCACCTATAAATAGGGCATCAAGGGAAGGCCAAACACAGGCAGAGAGAGGACGGAGGCAACGAGCTTAAAGGATTTCCACTAAGAGACATCAGGGGAGATCTCAAGAGTGAGCGAGACCCGAGTCGAGAGTGAGTGAGATTTGAGTCGAGAGAGAGGATGGAGAGGTTCGATTCCAGATCTGAGAGAGATAGGGTCGCGAGTGTGAGCCCCCTCGCCGCGTGTGGCATTGGTTGCTTTGCCCAACGCCTCTGCTACCCCGCCATCGACGACGCCAACTGCTTGCGTCGTTCTCGTTGTCGCCCGCATCTGGATCCGATGAGCAAGGCTTTATTCTTGCCTTGTTTCGCACATACCACGTCGAAACTTGTGGCCGTCCACCTCGTGCGATCTCCGGCTCTGACCATTCATTGTTAAGTTGTCGTGGTCGGTCCTTCTTCTATGTCGTGCATCCCATCACGATCTCGAGTCTCAATAAGGGCGTCCTTCTCTTCTCCCTACCAGCGTACTCGAGGTGTTCGGAGAAATATCCAAGAGAGTCTATGCTTGGACCCTCGAGTTCGGTGCCTACGACGATGATGGACGATGTGGTTGGCGACGATGGCTAGCTGGGCGGAGGCCGACTTGTCAGCTTAGGGCTAGCTAAGGTGATGCTAGCGGAGGCCCGAGCCCAAATCAAGTCGAGACGAGCTTGGCCGCCTCTACTATAGATCGTCGAGAGTAGGGGCATGGGGAAGACGGGTCTGTGAAGGGGATGCTAGGTCAAGAACCGGGTCGGATGCGGGTCTTGGCTAGGTAGGGTTCAGCTGCTGGGAGAGAGAAACAGAGAAACGGTCTGGGCTTGTGCTTTTTCTTTCTTGGGCTAACTTGCGGGCTGGGCCTCATCTTTCATTTTCTTCATGGCTAAGGGGCACGATTGGGCTGGGCCCATTCGTAGAAACCAGCCTGACCTGGCCGGGCCACGAGCCCGAGCAGTGTTCAACCGGGTCGAAAACACGGGAATCCAACCCGGGTTGTTTTTAATAATATATTATTATATAAAAAAATAAAAAAAATAATAAATACATTTTCCCAAAAATCAGAATAAGTCAAAAAATGATTTATATTTTCAAAAAAAGATAACAAGAAATCCAAAAATACTTTTTACGTTCAAAAAATAAAGAGACCAAAAATGTTTTTTTCTCCACAAATGCATGAAAAAATCCTTGAAAATCCAAAAAGCCTTAGGCTGCGTTTGACGCTCAGGATAAAATTCGGGATATGATATGATTTATCATATCCTACGTTTGGTGCTTGCTCAGGATAGAATAAAGTCGGATATAAGGGGAATATAAACAAAATAAAATTATTCCATGGAAGAGGTGAGATAAATGTGGATATGATTTTTAATGTCAATGATATGAAAGTTATTTTTCTTGAATAACAAACTTATTAAATTAACAAAATTAAAATTATATTTTAATATAAATAATATTTGAATTCTAATTTAAGAAATTAAAATTAAAAATTATTTTTAATTTAATCTTATTTTAATTTATATATTCAACTTTAATTCTATCTTATAATAAACATTAAATCTATAAATTATATATTTATATTTATTATATATTTAGGTATTTTTGTATTATAGGTATGTTAGTACAATTTACTATTTGATAAAATTTTATTAAAGAATGATGAAAGGGTTAAAAAGAAATAATAAGGAAAATAATTTTAAAAAGAGGAAAAATAAAATAAAAAGAATAAAAATAAATTAAGGAATAGTGTCATGAGAGATTTTCACAATCTCTGTTTATGAACTTTTAAGTTCATTTACAATAATATGCCGTTTATATTAAAAAAAAAAAAAAAATATATATATAAAAAAATATATATACATGATATAATATGAATATATCGACTTTAATACTGCGGTTCACCAAACAGTGGATAGGATATAGAAAAGTCCAATGATTTCATATCCTATCCTATCCAATCCTATCTTGATAGAAATCCGGACGACTAAACATAGCCTTAGGGTTTAAATAAGGCTAGGTACTGGAAGAGCATTAGTGATTAACTAATGTAATTAAGTCTCCGATCCTAATTTCTCTAGTTGCTCAAGAGTGAAATATTTCTTCCAATATTTCACTTGGGATTCTAATCTACTCACCCCCAAATTGATTAGCGGTGACTCCTATTTAAAATTAACTTATATATTAAAAACTCGGACTATAAGTCCTGAATTGGTGGGATTTGGAGAGCTCGGGCTAAGCCCTAACACTTAGCCGAGCCATTAGCCTCGTGTGCCCTCGAGTAAAAGGGCACTCGAAAAAATGAGATCGCAACAGTATGCTTAAACTGTACATTGCCCACTTCAATGTTCTTGGCTTGAATGAAATTCCCTCCTTGGCCTAAACTTCCAATGTTATTGAAAAGCATAAACGAAGTAATAATAAAAACGCAAAGTGGAGTAGGAATTGCATCACTTTCGCAACAATGAAACGAACTACACTTTATCAGACCAACATAAAGTTCATCTCGCTCTTAGGTTCAAGATTGGCACATCATCTGCAATACTTAAATACAAACTATAGCCATCTTATGCACATGTTTGGGAGAATCACAATGTATATAATTTTCCATATTAAGATTATTCGAAGAGATGTCTGTGTTCATTATCCGATGCCCCATTGTCATGATTGATTCGGTCATATAATCAGATGACAGAGATAACATAAGAATTGGACTTCACCTTATCAGGTCCACATGTGATAGAAATATTCGAAGTATAATCTCCAATGGATATATAATCATCACCTGGTGATCTCAAGCCCAACTTTAAGGACGGAAATCATAGTCATGAACATTCTCGACTTCTGACCGGAATAAGGAAGACCGAATAGAAGAGGAATAGTAGAAATTACTAGTTCCAATGACTATATTTGCAATGGTCACATCCTGTGAGTATTGAATGTGAATGCCATGGGTGTTGGGGGTTTGTCCCTTGAGCTTCAATGGACAGATTGCCAATGTTAAAGAAGCCACATAACCTAATTAACACGTGGTTTGGGAACTGTTTACCAATTTTACATTGTTAAGACTGCTTGTACTGCATGAAAGGAATTTCATAGCGAGGTAGGGGCGTTTATATTCTCTAATACCTATGCAGTTTCATCAAACGTGTCAAAATTGACATGAAGGAAAAATGAAAGAGAATCGAGTTGATGATTTTATTGCACTTTCGAATTCGGTCATTTTGAATCATATGGGAATCAGGTGAGAGTGAGGAAAAATCTATGTTTTTAGACAGTTATACCTCTAAGGCGAACTCATACGTTTAAGTATCTATTTCTCCTTAGCATTTTAACTTTTGCCTCAATACTCATTGTTCCAATTCATGTTCTTTATTTTCTAAACTCAATAAACCTGGTTTAAAGCGTTAGATTTTTATGAAAATCTCCATTGTTCTCACATGGATAGCGATTATTTTCTTTGCTGGATGTACGTAATCCCTATTTTATTTTTAGCTCCTGGTGGCATGAAGCCATATGAAAATGTGAGGATTGCGATTAGCGATTATGTTTTTCATTATGCTCGGGCAACTTGTTCGGTGAGGTTGGTTTGGCTATCAGCCGTTTGTAGAAAGCTAGGTACTTCAGGTACAATGAATAGCCAACGGGAAGAGTAGTAAAAAAAAAAAAAAAAATTAAATGTGAGGGTTGCGATTAGCGATTATGTTTTTTTATTATGCTCAGGCAACTTGTTCGGTGGACCATGTTACATCGCTAAATGGGACGTTGAATCTGTTATTGTATTGGTTACTAAACTTAAGTTTCAATATTTAATAAATATATTATTACATTATTAGTGTTTTTCATGGAAAAATGAAAGCATTGATTTAGGAAAAGGAATTTACCCCTTCTTGGCATGCTCCCTGGACGGAACAATAATTTTGATCGATGATTATTGGGATTTCTAACTTAGTCGAATTTAAGATGCTCAAAAGTGATTCTTCGTGCATATCCCTTCCCAAACTTCATCACAAAAACACAAAGGAATATTGAGTAAGTTCAAACAACAGAAATATGAAATAAAACTCCTATCTTTGATTAATGCGATTCGCACTCATTGGTCGTTACCTGCTATGTTTTGATTCGAGCACTGTTTGTAGTATGCTTAAACTGTATATTGTTCACGTGAATGTTCTCGACTTGAATGAAATTCCTTCATCGGCCAAAACTTTCAATACTGTAGAAAAGCATAAAAAAATAATAATAACAAAAACACAAAGTGGAGTAGGAATTACATCACTTTCACAACAACGAAACAACCCACACTTTATCAGACTAACATAAAGTTCATTCCCCCTTTAGGTTCAAGATTGGTGCATCATCTGCAACACCTGAATACAGACTATAGCCATCTTATGCACGTGTTTGGGAGAATCACGACATAGATAATTTTCCAGATAGAGATTGCTCGAAGAGATGTTTGTGTTCATGATCCGATGCCTTTTTTTCATGATTGATTTGGTCACACAGTCAGATTGACAAAGATAGCATGAAAAATTGGACTTCACCTTATACCATGGCCAGGTCCACATGTGACAGATGTGACATAAATATGTGAAGGTTATTATCTATGAAATAACCAAAACAAAATTGACTCCTACGAAAAAGAAGAGAAGTTCCAAACATTCACTTAAGCATTCAGGATACGGATTGTTGAAATGTCACACGTAAATGAGAAATGCAAGAGTCTTCCTTGGAGAATTAGATTTATGACTTTGAGTTTTTGCAGCACTCCTCGGAGGAGGAAAGTTCAAAACTTCTCTTTTTCACCGGTTGCCATTTAGCTTGTGTCGCCCACCCAGTCTAGCACCAGCAAAAGCAATTCGAGTCAGATGAACTTTTCGAACCAAAAGCCCAAAAATTATTTGGATTTTTTTACACAAAACCTAATTCAGGATAAATGTGTAACATGGATATTAATGTGGGATTTATTGTAATACGAATAATAATTTGAAGTAAATAAGGCACTATGACACTTGTTTAGCATTTTTTGTAACAAAAACAATATTTTGGGATAAAAATGATACAAATTTATCAATTTGAGGAATTTTTATGGCATTAATGTAATTAAATATAATTGGACTTTGCATCAAATACTATAGAGCTCATTTTTTTATTTATAAAAAAAGTACACAAGAATTATTTAGAATTAATAGTAATTATATTGATTGTTCTAGAAAGATAAAAGCCTCCAAAGAACATGTGCTTCATGTGTTGTTTGGAAAACAAGACAAGGTTGACTAAGGCTTAATCCAAGTCAAGTTTTGGAAGGTAGTGCATAATTGCTGGATGATAACTCTTAGACTTTTTGTTCCTTAGCCATTGATAGATTCATGTTTAGGTGTCATCTACAAATTTAAGGCATCATGGCCTAAGGATAGACCTGGAGGACAAGTTAGTCCCCCATTAAAGAACCTTGGACCATAGTCGCCCCCCTTCTTCTTAGCTATGCAACTCCGATGCATTCCATTGGGTCACTTGGATAGACCAATTATGGAGCATATGCTATAAATACTTGAACTATATTCAAAATTCCTTACCCTTAGCCATTTCCTTCTCCTTTCCTCTCAAGCTCACGCCTCTCTCCCTCTCCTTTGGCCACTCTTCCTTTCATCACGAGTGTCATGTTCGACTGCAGTTAGTTCAAGTTGTATGTAAAATTCCAAACCCTCGATTAGGACGATATGCTACGTCGTCGAGCTTAGTGGTGTGCTTACCCATGAGTAGTCGTTTACATATTGTGGTCAATTTTGTTTTGAGCAATATGGATAAAGTTTGTCCTTTCCACACCAAATAAGGGCACGTGCAGTTTCATCTGATTGAGATAGTCTTCAATCAGCATCTTCCAAGAACCAAAATCCTTCCTATCAAATTTGTCCATTCTCACTTTTCCTTCTTCTATCGCTATCAATTCATTACAACTTAGCCAAGTCTGGCTCTGATATCAACTGTTATGAAATGCGAGTGATCGAACAATAAAATATATTAAATAAAGAAAATAGTTAGGGCATCATATTTACATGGTTTGGTCATAGTAACCTATATTTATGGGGGAGAGTAGCAATAGATTCCATTATAGATCAAGCGATACATAGAGATTACAACCACGCTCAAGTCATTCAAACACTCAATATTTTCTAAGCCCTAATTACACTCAATAATGCACGTGGGGTTTAGCCCCACAATTTCTTGCGAAATAATCTTTCAATTCCATGAAAGAATTATACATGCAAATATTACCATAAGATTTAATCAACTACAAACATTAATCTTTTCTCGATGCAATTCACGAATAAGTTTCATTGCACGAACTCGCTACCAAGCACTTCAGCGCCTATGGACGTCACTCACAATAGAGCAACCATATCATCGGCCAAGCAAAGAAAATTAGAAAGAAAGAAAGTCCAAAGATTTTGTTTCCTAATCCTAATCGTTTGGCATTTAGACCTCAATGTCTTATGCTTAAATTGTTCTTTACTAATATACCTAAAATATCCATAATTGCTTCTTCATACTTTTCCTTTCATAGGATTTGAATTCAACGTATGATCATTTTAGGGTAATATATAAACAAGGGGCTGAATGTGGCATTCAAAAAGTGAGACAATTAAGAGTTTTGATTTAGATTTATGGATATTTAAACTAGAGACAAGGCATAGGCTATGCACGTGAATAAAATGAGATTATTATGTATGATTAAGATAATTTTAAAGGAAGTGGATGGAGTCATCATCATCATCATCATCATCATGGTTTTCTACCGGAGACCATCCTTTATTCCGAAAAGTTCCAAACCCCTACCTCCACATATTAAAAGAGATGCATAACCAACTTGGCCCATCCTATTAGATGGATGAAGCTCATGAAGCGAGTAGTTATCAAAGAAAGTGACAGTTGTTTCGTTTTTCATGTTTTTCTTAACGTTAGATTTAGTTTTTGATTAGATGAGAAAATATTACATGTGATGGTATATTAGAAATTAATGAGGTTAACACCAAATTTGAAATAGTCCATGAGAATGCTCTAGCATGGATGCATCTTGCAGAATATAATGGAGAGATTCTTTTGCTTGCAGATCCATGAGTTGAATCATGACAGTTATCCTCTCTATCATTATCATTTCTCTGTTCTTGTGCTGCAAACATTTCGTTACCTTGAAAACCTTCTCTCTTTGCATTATGATTTCTTCTCTCAAAGATCAATATGTGAAATCATATTTGTCTCTGCAACATTTGAAGCATTTAGTGAGACTTCTGTTGGTCACCTCAAAGATCAATTGATCCAGTTCCAACCTTGTTATTTGTCATATAATAGATTGTTCAAGTTATGGAGAAGAGAAACTGGGAATCATTGCTGCAGCTTCGTCCTGTGCAACCACAAAATGCACCGCTAGATCAAGACACACTACCACCTGGCACGGCTCAACTAGGACTTCCTTCAATGTGCCGTCTACAATTCTGACGATCGCCTGGTAAAATAATCCGAACTCTCTCTTCCTAAGATATGATTAGTCGATTCAACCTCTACTCTCCTAAAAAAGAGATCGTTCGCATTATTAACCAGGAATTTTCCTACGTGAAATTAATATGGAGTCAAACTCATTTGTACTAATAGGATAATGATACTTTAGTGATTAACTAAGGGCGGTTTTCTACTGCTAGAAAGTTATCTCCCATCATATTTTAGACCAATGTGATTTCTCTCTTTCTTTCTCAAGGGAAAATTGTCGAAAAAGTTATAAACCTATTGTATTTTTGCCAATTCAGTTTTAAACCTTTCAATTTTGCCAATTAAATCTAAACATTTTTACTTTTTGCCAATTGAGTTCATTAGGCCAAATTCTCTGACATGGACACTGGCTATCTTACGTGGCATGACCGACACTAATGTGGACAAAATTTATTACTTTTTAAAAATATTTTTTCGAAATTTTTTGAATTTTTTGAATTTTTCATTTTTTCTTTTCCCCTCTCTTCTTCCTCTTTACAAGTCGTCCAACCTCCAACAATCAGCCAAAGGCTATGACTAGTGAAGGTCAGCCTCATTAGCTTCAAGTGAGGTTGCCCTTGCCGACCTTGGGTGAGGTCACCCTTGCCCGATCTGATGAGGACGAGCCTTGCTTTTGGCCGGTGAGGCTAACCCTCGCGTCAGTTGCTGTTAAGGGTGACCTCATCCGAGGTTGGCGAGGCCAACCCTTGTCGGTTGTAGCCTCTGGTTGGTTGCCAGAGGCTAGGTGACCGATAAAGAGGAAGAAGAGAGAGGGGAGAAAAAAAAAAAAAAAATAAAAAAAATCAAATCAAATCAAAAATTCGAAAAAATTTTAAAAAAAAAATAAATTTTATTTACGTTAATGTAAGATGGTCGGCGTCCATGTCAGCAAATTTCAGCCAAAATTAACTGGATAGATTCAATTGGTAAAAAAAAAAAGATTTATGACTCAATTGACAAAAACGTAATAGATTTAAGACTTTTTGGACATTTTTCTCTTCTTTCAATAAAGGATAGAAAATCATATCTATTCACTTTTCCTTCTAATATCTACTATATGTGTCTCTTGGTCTCTTGGCCGATGCCCTTGGCATTTACCAAGAAGTTACCCCAGAAATTGTAAAACATTTGATCTATTAATCATGTGGATGTAACCGTAGAACCCAGATGATCGATGGCCCAAATAGCATAGTAAACATGGCCTGAGAAGTATGCAGCACTATTGCTGGTCAAATTTCGATTTCGATAAGATTACTTGCTTGGATTATTCGTTTACACTTAAACAAACTCACAGAGATAGACTTTTCTTTTATCGTCAAAACTTAAAATATAAGCCAGCTAAGCATTTCTATATCCCTTCTCTTTTCATATATACGCATCTTATGTATTTAATAGTTTGTCTAACCCGTATTTGAGTATAGACTTTTGATACTGTGGTGCATGATCTATATATTCGGGATAATCAGGAATAGCATGTGGCTAGCCGCAACGAGTTGTCACGCCGCGAAGTAACTTGCGTCGCCACATCAGAACATGTCCCCCCGCAAAGCAACTTGTCTCCCTTCATCAAAGATATTCTCACAACAAGGGAACCGTCTCCCCATAGCGAAGCTCCTCTCGAAGAGACTGGTAAAATCTCAGTCTCTCTCTCTCTCTTTTCTTTTTGTTTCGTGAGGAATGAAACAAGAATTATGCTTCCGCAAAAGAATTTGTGTAAGGATGAGGCTCTCTCTCTCTCTCTCTCTCTCTTACAAATTATGCAATAAGACTTGGTAAAATAAAAAGAAACAGTTATAGAAAGAGTTGATTCAATACGATGTGCGATTTTGTTGAGCTGACGTCATTGGAACAGCCCAACAACTCAAGAGGTGAAGCTAACACTCTCGAGATGGCGGTCACAGCTCCATACAGTGATGGTATTAGAGATGTTGAATCTAAATGTAGATTGCCTATTGGGCAAGGTTTAACTATTGGAGAAGGAGATTACGATGTAATGCTCATCACTAATGATGATGCGAGATTTGGATCGGTTGCCATTGGTTCTGTTTTAATGCTAAGACAAGGCACGGCACAAGTCCTCTTTCTACGTGACATTGTTGATAAACAAAGCAATGCATTGTTTCGGTTGTCAAACGTAGCATCCATACGTCATGGTAAAACACATACACCAATAAACAACATACAAAGTACTTTGTCACATCATGCAAGAACATGGTATCTTGTGACATATCGATCATCTCTCAACCAATCAATCTTTCTTCTTTTTGAGTGATTGCGATTTGGACCGTGAGCATGCCCCATTAAGACGTTACAAATCGGATCTACGAGATATATTCTTTTAGGGGTGTGCAACCAGACCGGGAATATCCAAGAACCGAACTGGTCCATTCGGAAAATAGGGTTGGGAACCAGTTCCCAAAATTCGGAACTAGTTTGAACCAGTCTAGTTTTTAGTTTCGAGTGAATACCCACCTAGGAACCGGATCGACTGGACTAGTTTTGGAACCGGTTTTGTAAGTCCAAAAGTCCAAACCCTATTCCCCCCCCCTTTCTAATCTTACTCGCACAGTGTTTTTCCTCTAGCAAACTCGCATGATGCTCCTCCTTCATCGTTCCTCTTCCTTGCTCGCTTCCCTCCCTCGCCGGCTCACAGTTGCACTATCCATCGCCGGCTCCCCCTCGCTTTGCCTCATGATGTTTGTTTATGATAATTAGTCTTGTGGATCCTTAGTTTTTTGTTTAGTCAAATAATTCAAATACTTATTACTTACATATGCTTAATGTTTCGACACAAATTAGGAGGTTTACATTATTTTCTCAGGTACCAATATAAAATTCAAAGCCGTAAAACAGGTCTAGTAGAAATAAGATTGACTCTAGAACTGGACTGAAAAATTAGGGTGGTTTTAAAAAAAAGTCCAATGCAAACAGGGTTTGTACATGATCCAAAAAAGGAGAATCAGTTATAACAAGGTCAAATATAGGATTCAAGTCTAGAACCTACCCATTCTGGACCTGATCATCCCTATATTCATTTCATATTGAAACTTGGGAACAGGCAACCAACACAGTTATTTCTATCAAGAAAAATGACAAAAATAATCCTTAATGATCTTTGCTTTAATGTGTAATATTGTCTCTGAACTTTTAAATATTTCGAGATAGTTTAAGGATTACATTGAACAAATTAAAAAATGTAGGGACAACATTCCATATTTGGCTAAAATTCATAAATCATATTGAACAAATTAAAAGTTTAAGTACTACGGTGCACGTTGGGCCAAACCCCATTGACCATTTGTATTATTTTTCTTTTGAATTAATTGTAATGATTTCAAAACGCCCAAAATTTGAATAATTAATTTATCTAAGGGTTAATACTAGAAAAACCCGAAAACTCTTAAAACTAGTACTTTTGTTATCAATTTACATAAAATTAATTTTCTGACCACTAAAAATATTGAACTAATATATTTACGATAAATATACCATTCATTAGTTTTTGTTAATTTTTACCGTCAAATTATTAAATTAGATAACACGTAATAGTTGATGGGTTTCGTAATATTAATTCAATTTAACGAAAATAATTGAGGGTAAATTTATCGCAAAAGTGTCCATTTGAAGGTTTTTTAAGTCAAAAATTAATTTAAAATAAATTCGTAATATGTGTATTAGTTTAGGATTTTTCGTGATGGTAATTGTTTGTTAAATAATTTCTTAGAGTTTGTCACATAGTAAAGGTAAAGGGCAAAATGAAAATGCGTCGTTTTGGAAAGTACTATTTATTGGAGCTTGCAGAAGTAATTTCTGAGGAGTCCATGGCATTGGCATATCGGTCTAACCGCGTTCGCTCTTCCTCCGGCGACGACCCGAAGCTCCCTCACGACGCCGTCGTCGAGATCCTGAAGCGATTGCCGGCGAGATCTCTCCTCCGATTCAGGTGCGTCTGCCGGTCATGGCGTTCCACCATCGACGACCCTGATTTCGTGGCCCATCACTTGAGCCACTCCGCTCTGGACGCCTCCAATGGGTATCTCTTGTGTTTAGATTGGGACGAGGGCGATGATCCTGTCCGGTACTCTCTGTTTTCTAGTGAGTCTCTTACTCGGCCTTCCATGTCGCAAATCGAAATCCCGTTTGCTGCTCCGGCCAAGCGTTTCGGCTTTGTCGGTTCGTGTAATGGTTTGATTTGCGTCAAAGAAATGTCCGGAGGTGGCTATGCCCGGTCGATGTATTTGTGGAATTTATTCACCAGAAAGCACAGGGCGGTTCGACGTTCCAGTCTGGATAGTAAATTTCGTTCAATTTACAATGTTCATGTAGCTGTGGGGTTTGGCTTCGACGCTAGGTCTAGTGATTATAAGATCCTGAGGATTCTCTATTGTCCAGATGATATAGATCTAGTCGAGGTTTATTCACTCAGTACGGATTCCTGGAGAAGTTTGGAGTGTCAGGTTCCTGCTTTCTGTGCCTACTCACCCTCGGTCTTCTCAAATGGAAATCTGCACTGGCTCGTTTCCAAGAACGATGATCTATGGACAGAGGGTTGGTCCGGATCAATAGTCTTGTTCGATGTCACCAGTGAGGTGTTTGATGAAATGGCTCTGTCGGAAGAGTTTTCGCAGGTTCTTAGTATCAGTAAAGAAGTGGTTTTGTCAGCATTGAATGACTTGCTGGCCGTGTGCACTGTTTGTGGGGAGGCAGTTGGGCATCCTGAACCGCATTCCGTTTGTTCTGTTTGGGTCATGAGGGAGTATGGGGTGCCTGGGTCTTGGACTAAGCTGTATTCTTTTGAGGCTTGTGGACAAGTAACAGGATTTGATGGGTTCATGAGGAATGGTGACCTTCTGATGTTAATAGATGATGATGAAGGAGTTTCTTGGAATCCAATCACGGGACAGTTCACAATTCTTCCACTATCGAGGCAATCCGATTTGGTCACCATTATAGAGAGCCTTGTTTCACCTTAGAGATGATTCAATTGCTGCTATATTTACCTGTATGACAGATTGATTCCGCTTGCAGAAGAGTTGAAAGAGACATCTGAAATGAGGTAGCGCCCATTTACCTTTATTGACTTCTTGCAAACTTTAGAATGCATATGCATTTTCACTTTGAGTTTTTCTTTAGACTAAGCAATGCCTCTTCTCATTGCAATTTGCACCCAGAAATACTTGCGTTTTTGTTGCCCACATCAAAACCAATTAAAACCAGAGAAGAAATATAATTGGTTTCACTGAGAAACCCCCAAATGGCATATGCATATTTGTACTCATGAGCTCTCCATTTCCTAAGAACTGATGGAGAGCGAAGAGATTGAGATGGCCAGAGCTAGCATCAGCAGAATCAGAACCCAACAGGGTTTTGGCTCTCATGCTTCTTTTCTGTTAAAGGTAAGGGTGTTTATGAGCAGAGAGTGATGGTGGTTTAACAGGAAGGATGAGAGTAGGAGGAAATGGACAAACAAAGCATGCATAAGCGTAGAGAGGACTTTGCAAAGTCTAGAGAGAGGTTATTTGGTGCTTGACCTTGCTCTGCTTTTTAAAGCGAGGGAAAAAGAGAATACTAAACCAACGCACTTGATTCTCTTTTTATTTTTGAATGTGGAGTGGAATAAATAGATACAAATGAGGGGGGAAAGAGATTTTTTGTTGGTGAAAGGAGTTCTGTGATATAGTTGAATTCAAATCGCATTTACTTATCTAAGATTAGGCAAAGCATGCAACTCAACACTGCATCTAAAACTTCAGCATTGCCACTACCAACAGATTTTAGATGATGCGGAAAAAGAATGACGAGGCTTTTTGTATGTTGTGCATATGTGTTTTTGATTTGACGCAACCATAAGCATTTTTCAGCTTCTATAAGACCACACTAGTTACATTTTGAATTATGATACTTGTACATATGCTGAGAATTTATAAATGCCATGAAGACACATTGCCAAATAGGCTGGTGCCGGGGTGTCGACCCGAAAATGAATAATATGTGTTTGTTATGGTCGGTTCAGGTTTTGGGCTATCTTCTATTTTTGAAAATTTTTTCAATGGAACAATCAGCAGGAGATGAAGGTCTCGTTGACTTTGAAGCAAGCAGCCTCTTAAAATCACTTAGATGTATACCTTAGTGCTTCCCTTAACATTGTGGAAACAAAAGAAGCATTTTCCTGATTACGATAATCAGTAACTTCCCCACACAGGAGAGTTATAGAATCACCTTCTTTTGTCATTCTTGAGCATCGTTGTCGTCTTCTCCTACTTTTTCAACATGGGAACACTTGATGGGTCTCCTCAAAATTTACATACACAGAGGTTATTTTGGCAGTCCGAGACATCTAAAGCAGCAATCCTTAATGTCGAACTCAGAAAACGAATTCTCATTCACTTCGCGGGTGTAAAAATAGAACACCCATTTTCAATTGACTCAAATCGATGAGAAAGAGAAGAGTACCTCTTCAGCAAAGATGGAGATCTCGTCGGCCTTCTCCTTTGCCTCTTAGCTGACGAATTTGACCATCTGCTTGTCACTTTGGCGTCGTTCATTTTCATTGGCAGCGGTGATTGGCGATCAACCAGGATGGAAATCTGAGTGAGCTCTTAGAGAGATTGTGCGAGAAGAGAAGAGAAAGCTCCTTTGATGGCCACGTTGATTGACGGTAAAAGGAAAATTCAAAAGCTCTTTTTTGAGCGGAATTGAACTGCCAGAATGCCCAATTTTTTAAGCTGTTACCTGAATCAAAAAAAGACCCGACTTTAAACGACCTGAAATATTTAGTTCTAGTCAGGTTGGTATGGGTACTTTTGACAACCCTAGCTGGTGGGGGTCATCGTGCTCTTGGCTACTTGGTGCGAGGTGTTTTATTTTTCTTTTAATAATTAACATGTAAAAAAGTCAACTTAAAAGGACAAAGGGTAATGAAAGCATATCAGAGGAAACACCAATATGCTTCTTGTACTTTTTACTATATATGCCTTAGTAACTATGTTCTATGAAATTCCATATGAACTTCCTATATCGTCTCCTTTAATTAGGTATTGTAGGAAATTCTATCTCGTCTCTTAAATTAGATTTCTGTGTCCACCATCGTAAATTGTTGTTTGTATGCATACATTTGATTATTTGATGATTTGGAGACCATAAACTTGGGTTATAACTTCGTAATTCTTCGTCCCTCTCGGAGCAACTTGGGGCATCCGGAACCCGCGCTCCTTGAACCATCCTCGGAGGGCTTTGAGAATGTATAAAATGAATTAACAATATTTTTTAATAGTTCAAAAAATAATAATGTAACTGCTACATTTCACCTAAAGTATCATTGGTACTCGTCCCAAAAGTGTGTAAACCGTAGCAAAGCTAACTAAATGCCTACGTACTTATAATAAAATACAAATGCATACATACATTTACATGTCACGGGTCAGTAGTTTCCTTAGCTGCAGACTAACTCGTGCGGCCCCTGGCGAACAGAATTTGTCAGGCCAACCTTCCTTCTATAGTTGTTTCAATGAACAATAGGTGAATAGCTCTTTTATACGATATCATACCACGCTTAGCTATGCTCGGGCGTCTAATCCATCGAGTGAGACAACATATCTCTTTAGGCTCAATAATTGGTTTCGGCCTACCATAGCTTCATCAGGAGAGTGGCATCAGCTTCCGACCAGTTTGTGCACGGGAGGCCAACCCCGCCTTTAGAGCTCTTGAGTAATATTATCCTTCTATGTTAGGACTCCTAGCACTAACCGTCCTGACGCTACTCCCACGGATCAGTTGTGTTCATCCTCTTTGCACTTCCGCTCTTCACTCGATAATCTCAAGCTTTACTCTCAAGGGTTTACAGATACAAGAGAATGACGGACCGTGACAAACTCCCCCACTCAATTCCACAACGCCCTCATTGTGGGCTGTTCTGTCGCTTCCTTGCATTTCCCTAACCATCAATGCCACTCCCTGGGACTTACATAGATGGCAACGCTTGCCCAACAGAACAAGTCACTCCACTCCATTGCTTGCTTCCCTCGATCAAAGCTGTTCATGAATCCCCAGTTACTTGTGCTTCCTGACAAGTGTGGCGCCCCTAGCCAACTGCACCCCTATGGTAGCACATTCTTTTGCCTACTAAGCTCCTCCTAATCTCAGCAAACCAACAGAGGGTCCCCTTGGTGGAGACGTGATCGCAGATCTCTTCTTAAGATTCCTCCATTGATCCAGGAACGTTATCCCCATTCAGCGAGCAATTTGGTTCCTTCCTATGCCTCCATTGCCATCCCATAAGCTAGACGAGAGCTGCACGTTATCCGAGCCCCCTCTGGCCCTAACGATCACTCCCGCCCTCATAAGATCGAGAAGACTACAGGCTTTTCCCCGAATCACCCACCTACTGGAGGGATCCCCACTCTGATACCATTGGTCACGGGTCGGTAGTTTCCTTGGCCGTGGATTAACCCGTACGGCGCTTGGCGAATGGAATTCGCCAGGCTAGCCTTCCTTCTATAGTTGTTCCAATGAACAATAGGTGAATAGCTCTTTTATACGAGATCGTACCATGCCCAACTATGCTCGAGCGTCTAGTCTATCGAGTGAGACAGCATATCTCTTTAGGCATGACAACTAGTTTTGGTCTGCCATGACCTCATTAGGAGAGCGGCATCAACTCCCGACCAGTTTGTGCACGGGAGGTCAATCCCGCTTTCAGAGCTCTTGAGTAATATTATCCTTCTATCTTAGGACTCTTAACACTAACCGTCCTGTCGCCACTCCTATGGACTAGTTGTGTTCATTATCTTTGCACCCTCGCTCTTCACTTGATAACCCAAGCTTCACTCCCAAAGGTTCACGGGTACGGGAGAATCACAGACCGTGACACACACATGGAACAAATAATCTGTGTAATGTGAAATACTCGGGCTGTAGGCATATCATATAATTTGTTTAAATTGACTACGAGGATGTTAGTTTCTTATTTTCTTGAAAAACATGAAAGATACTTGGGTGAAATAGATTCTAAAGTGGACGCATTTAGCCTTAGTACAAATTTGTGGCGGCGATCGAATTCAATGTCAGGTGCGAGCTGAGCGACAGCTCGAGGGTCTCTTTCATTGGAAACTTGCATTGGATATCAATAGGTGTTGACAAAGACCTTTGGTGGTGCTATGGATCGATCAACACGTTTGGGGTAGCAGACGAGGTCTTCAACGAAATGACACTACCGAAAAACTGTTTCGTTGGACTTACGTATGCCTATGCTTATATAGCAACATTAAACAGCTCACTGGCGCTGCTGATTAATCCTGGGGACCTGATAGGTTGACTTACGAAAAGTGTTATATTTTGGTTATGACAGGATGTGGTGTGCCCGAGTCCTAAACTAAGTTGCATACCTTAGATCTCGATGAAGGAATGTCATGATTTCAACTTTAGGAGGAGCAGCAAGCTTCTTATAGAGATATGTCAACATGAGCTAATTTCGTCGGATCCAAGCATGGGACTGACCCGACTCAAGAAATTGAAGAGATTTGATTTAGGCCATGTTTGATAGCTGGCCAACAGTAACTATTTTTGTTCTTTTATTCCTCGGAACCAAAAATAAAATAAATCTGTTTGGTAAATTTTTTATTCTTGAGAACAAATTTATTTTCAAAAATATATTTAAAACAGAATCAAGAAGTAAAAAGAAGTTGCTTCTTTATTCTCGGGAACAACTCCAGAATCTAGCCCAAACCATTTTCTTTTTCTTTTTTTCCTCTTTCCTTTTCTTTCTTTTTCTCTTCCTCATCTTCTTCCTCTAGCCGATTGTCGGCCTTGGCGATGGCTGGTGATCGGCTAAACAAGAGCTGGCAACCTCACCAAAGCCTTGCCATGGTTGGGTGAGGCTCGACCTTGCCTTAGTTGGGCAAGCCAAGCAAGGCCGACCTCGTGGTGGTGAAACGAGGCTCCCCCGAGGCTAGCAACTTTGTCGACTCTTGTTTGGCTGGTCGCTAGCATGGTCGAGGCTGGCGATAGGCTAGCGAAGAAAATGAAAAAAAAAAAAAAAAAAAAAAAAGGGAGAAAAAAAAAAAGAGAAAAAATTAATAAAATTAATAAAAAATTTAAAAAACTCTAAGTCACAACATTTTTTTAGGATTGTATCATATGCATTTCTATTCCAAAAATAAAAAAATTGTGTAATTATCAAATGTTTTCAAATGCTCAGAAATTTATATAGGGAATAGAATCCGAAAAAAAAAAACTATTTTTATATAGAAATTATTCTCGGAAATAGAATAGTTACCGAACGCATCCATAGTGACTATGGTAAGGATTCTAGTTTCCCTATAAAATGAAATTAGGTGTTTCTTTGCTATTGTAGGCAAGAACATGAAATTTCTAAGTGTTATTAAAGAAATATAAGAATAAAGGTGGTCTTATCAACTTGTGATTTCTTCTGCTGCATAGGTCATGTCCATATTCTGTTTGAGTTGCAAGCAGAATAAAGTGCATCAAGACTGCTGTCAACTTTAGCATCTTCTTCGAACGTTAATGTAATATTTGAAGTTCACATTTTGCGTTGATTCACTTCCATTAATGGCAAGCATCATGATTCATGCTTTCTTTAGCTCCATTTAGACAACCAGATGCCCATTTCTAACCGTGGTAATTGTCGTATACTAATTAGACTTATATGTAGAAAGATAGAAGCCGAGTTCCTAATTCTGAAGGGCTCCTCCAGTAACCATTGATTAGGATTTGTGTGCCAATAACACGATGAATCTACTATGAAGTACTTATTTAAAATGTCAAATGCAGATTGCACTTCCATGAACATCCCCCAAGGAACTAATATTCCTTGTTGGCCGACATGAAGGGCTTTTAACAAGCTTGTAAAACATCGGTAGATTGAAGCCAATGCACTGTTCAGTTCGGGTCGGTTGGGTTTGGGTATGGTTTTAGACCCCTTCCTAAAAAAGTCTCTTAGTGTTTTTTTCAAGTCTTTTGATTTGATTTTCACTATTTACTCATTGCTTCTTCTGTGAAATTGTATAAGTGGAGAAAACAAATTTCAAGTTTTGAGAAATGATCAAAATTAGTAATCTTTTATATGTTAATTGGTTCTCACGCACGCGCTACATCTACAACTTCAGCATTGCCGGTGATAGCATATTTTAGACTATGCGGAAAAGAATGACGAAGCTTTTTGAATGCTATGCGTTTATGTATGTGTTTGATTGGACACCACTATAAGCATTTTTCAGCTTCTATAAAACCAAAGTATTCACAGTTTTCAATTACGTATCTTGCTCTCTGGGTAATGCATCTAGTCAAGCTATAGATTACTCTGTTTTGTTTCCAATCTCAAGAGTTTTTGGCAGTACTGGCAATGCATACCTAATAAGCTCATTTATTGATCTATGTTGCAGCTGCAATAATGGATTAGGGAAACATTGGAGATTTTCTTATCATGATACACTGTTTGAGGATCGTTGATCTTGTTTCAAGAAATAATTTGTTTCTACTATGCTCAATTCACGTTACCCTTGAACTAAATAATTGTCATTCCTCATTGATGCTCTACCAAATTCTTCATCTTTATTCCTCTGTGGTCCGTAAGAATGCCTTGTAATAAATCTATACTTGAGCCTAACTGTGGTGTAGGAGATCTAACACGTAACTCATCCATGCTAGAGCATGGAGGCATCTCGCAGGTTTCCAATACAATGGAGAGATTCTTTCCCGTGCAGATCTACGAGCCGAATCGTGACAATCGCCCCCTCTATCATTACTCTTTTCTTATGTTGTAAACATTTGGTTACCTCGAAAACTTACTCTCTTTGCACCATGATTTCTTTCTTCTCTCAGAGATCAATATGTTAATATACATTTGTCTTTGCAAAAGTCCTTTGCAGCCTGACCATTCATTTGAAGCATTTAGTCGAGACTTCTCTAAGTCATCATAATTCACGCTCTGTTCAACAACATTGTAGATAACTGGATGACCCGATTCCAACCTTTGTATTTGTCATCCACTAATTGTTCAAGTTATGTGAGAAGAGAAACTGGGAATCATTGTTGGAAAAATATCAAACTTTTTATTGAGGAAATCGAACCTTGCAAACTAATTATAGAGCTCAAGTCTTACTCTGTGACTGTTCCAGCAAGCATGAAAGCCTTGTAGGTGACAGTTCTGATCTTATTAGGTCCTCCCCAAGAACTCTCAAGCTCTTTAATGACTTCTTCAGATAATAGATCAACCCCTTGTTCCTTGGCTGAGGCAAATGCAGATGATGATTTGAAAAACATCAAGCACCCTTCGAACGAGAGCTCCTTTGGAATGTCTAGTTGCAATGGTTCTCCCTCAGAGCCTAAACCCACACTCTCAAAAGGAAAGGGAAGATTTCTATATCCTTCAATTATGTACTTGGCATCCGCGGGCCAAAAGCGTGAATATTTTTCAAGAAGGCGCTTCCTTACGGTGTCAAATTCGGGACTAACAACAATGTCATTATAAGCCCAAACGGCAAGTAGACCTCCTGGCTTACGCAGAAGGCGTTTGGCCAGCTTGTAAAACTTTGGAAGGTCAAACCAGTGCACCGCGGTAGCAACAGTGATCAGGTCGACGCGATTTTCGCCCCCCCATCAAGGCCACCATTTCATCCTCTGACATGGATTGTGGAGTGTGCACATAGCGAACTCGAGGATGTGGCATTGCAAAACTTAGTTGAGCTTCGCTAACATCGGTTGCTATCACTTGCTCGTAATGCTTTGCGACCTGGTAGAATTATGTCAGAACATATTTGTGGTCAGTCAAACAGGAAAGATTTTAATTGATATACGAGGGATATTGTTCCATTTAAGAATCACGTCACAATTACAATTCGATCTAGCATAATGTTGTGCAAAAATTGCGTAGGGAGAGAGAGACTAACATCAAGAGCAGCTTGACCATTGCCAGTGCCGACGTCCCAAGCCAGAGAGTTTTGAGAGGTGCAGGCGGCAAGCATCGAGTACCACTCACTTGGATAAGTTGGTCTCGCTTGTAGGTAGGTCTCTGCCTGTTTGTCAAACAGACCTGCCATGTCTATACAACTTCTGATTTTCAGGTCACTCTGTTTCCAAGGGTCCCTAGTGTTTGTGTTATATATAAGATAGAGAGACCGCTGGAATTTGTAATCCATTTTCCAGATTCTCTAGATTTCTCGAGAGTGGTTAACTAACTTAATCATGAATTAAAGAATAAGTCCAAGTTGAAGAGGAAGACTTGAAGTCAAAAACCAAGGCTGCTTAATCATGAAGAAGGAAGAGTCAAGAACGTGGGCAACGACTAGAGAACCGAGAAAATTCTACCTGGAAATATGCTGTCAAGTCTGTGCAAGAGAAGAAGAAGCCAAGTTGAAGAAGCTTTCTTAGTAAAAACAAATATCAATTAAAACAAGTTACGTAAGGTCCAGCAAATGTCTAGCTTTCTTTGGCGATGGAGTCTTCTATAGATAGGCTAGGAATCATTCATGTAAGAGGCGTGGGGAGGCAGCCTAAAATTCATGTCCTATGCTCAACTCCTCCAACTTCTTGTAGTACGGATTTCTCAACTAAATAAACTATATCCCATGGCCTATATTTCTTAAACTATCTGACGCTGTCCCTAGTCTACCCGCTCCATTCTCCAATAAATATATCTCACTAATACACACTTGCACATCACTGATAGAAACTATCGTTGATATCAAAATCACACTTCCACAGAGTCAAATTTTAAACAGAGATGTTTGTGTTTTCTCACCTTTCAAGTTCAATGGAATCGATCTAATGATTCAACACCACTTTGTCTAAGCAATGACGCAATTTATGACTTTGAGTGTTGGAGTTGAACTTGACTAAGAACAGCCCTATCGCTCCATGTGGAATTGGACCTCTGCTTTCTTGTCAAGCTAGAAGATTTTCTTGCCTTGCGCGAATATCAATATCTGTGTACGACTAAAATCTGTAGGGACAATGTTAATCTGTGAAACAAACTCATAAAGAAAATTTAAGAGAGTTATAACAGTAAAGAGTGTAAAAGATTCTCTTTGCCATATTAAACTTGGTGAATATTTTAGCGAAAGATAAATTTTTCCTTAGCAGCAAAAGCTGAGATGCCGATCAAGGAGCCAGGCTTATAGTACAGTGGAATGGGGAAAAAGCCCATGATGAGAGTAGCAAGGAAAGCGATAATTGGTGTCCTGTGAAGCATAATCTGTCATTGCTTATACATGATGGTTGTGGATTGGGATTAGGAGAAAGAGAGATTATGTTGGATCAACCTGAAGAGGAAAGCTGAACTATTCTCTAGGAAATTATAAAATCTGTTAGAAACTTGGTTAATTTTGGAGTTTAATCCATCGAGGGTGATTGGAAATGTAGGAAACTGTGACTGCAGTACCATTAAAAAATACACGTAGTTCAAGTACTCGATCGAACAAAATGAAATTTCAAGAGCTTAGATTGATGGAAGATGAGGAAATGCCTAAAAAAACGGCTGCTCAAAGACTATCAAGAAACCTCTTGAAAAGCGCAGAGATCAGCTAGGGTGGAGGGAGAGAGAGTTTAGAAACCTGTAGATGATCTCTGTGCTTTCGAAAGAGCCGAAACTGCAGAAGAACACCAACTCAAGAGTGTTGAGAGCGTTTCTTGGATCGATGAACTTACGCGGCTCCTTTTGGAGTTTTGTTTATTGCTAATTGTCAATTATTTTATAATGAAACGTTTCGGCCTGTAATACCGGTGGTCATGCTAATTGCCAGGCGTCCTACACGAGATGATGACTTGGATAATTTTACTTGAATCCACATTTTATGCGAATTGCCATGTTAGCCTTTTCCTTTGTCAATTAGCCGAAATGATTATATTAGAATTTCACGCAAATCATCAATGGAGAGACTCTTTCCTTGGTAGATCTACAAGTCAAATCGTGACAATCGTCCTCTCTATTGCTACTCTTTTATCATGCTACAAACATGGGGCTACCTTGAAAATGTTTTCTCTCACGCCATGATTTCCTCTCTCAAAGATCAATATGTTTGTAGTCTCTGCAAAAGTACTCTGTAGCCTTAACATTTATTTGAAGCATTTAGTTGAGACTTCTCTCAGTCTTTAAATTCATTCTTTGTTCAGCGACTATGCATATAAGAAAAGAAACTGGAAATCATTAACGGAGAAAAGTTGAAATTATTATAGAGGAAATCAAATATTGCAAACTAATTATACAACTTATTTTATACTGTTCCTACAAGCATAAAAGACTTGTAGATGACAGTTCTGACCTTATTAGGCCCTCTCCATGAACTCTCAAGCTCTTCAATCACTGCTCTTGATAACAAATCTAGCCCTTGTTCCTTGGCTAGGGCAAATGCTAATGATGATTTAATAAATTTTAAGTACTCTTCGAACAGAGCTCCTTTGGAATCTCAAGTTGCATTGGCTTTCCTTCATAGCCTAAACCCACACTCTCAAAAGGAAAGGGAAGATTTCTATACCAGTCAATTACGTACTTGGCACCCGCATGCCAAAAGTGTGAAGATTTTTCGTGGGGGCACTTACTTATGGTGTGGAATTTTGGACTAAGAACCATGTCATTATAACCCCAAATTGCTAGTATACCTCCTGGCTTACAAAGGCGGCGTTTGGCCAGCTTGTAAAACATTGGAAGGTCAAACCAGTGCATTGCAGTAGCAACGGTGATGAGGTCAACATGATTTTCGCCCCCCATCAAGGCCACCATTTCATCCATTGACATGGATTGTGGAGTGTGCACATAGTGAACTCAAGGATGTGGCATTGCAAAACTTAGTTAAGCTTCGCTAATGTTGATCGCTATCACTTGCTCGTAATGCTCTACAACCTGGTAGAATTGTGTCTACAAACATATTTGTGGTAAGTAAAGCAAGGAAGATTTTAATTGATGAGCAAAGGATTGTATTTCGCCATCGGAGAATCACGTTACTATTATAATTTGATCCGACGTATTCTTGCTCAAAAATTGCATAGGCAGAGAGAGACTAATGCCAAGACCAGCTTGACTATTAGAAGTGCAGGCAGCGAGCATTGAGTACCACTCACTGGGATAAGTTGGTCTGGCTTGTAGGTAGGTCTCTACCTTCTTGTCAAATAATCCCGCCATGTTTACACAACTTCTGATGTTCTTATTAAACTGCTTCTAAGGGTCTTTGGTGTTGGTTTTATACACAAGATAGAGAGACATCTGTGTTTTTTCAACCTAGTAAAAGAACCCAAAGATGACTTTGAATTTTTTTTTCCTGGTGGGATCTTGCAAGTTCATTGGATTGACTGAGTCAATGCCAATTTGTCTAAGCAATGACGCAACCCATTACTTGGAGCGTTGGTTGAACTTGACTAAGAAAAGTTTCGTCACTTCATGTGGAATTAAATTTTGCTTTCTTGTCAAACTAGTAGATTTTCTTGCCATACACGAATACCAGTATTTTTGCAGGAGTAGAATATATAGCAACCATATTAATTTGTGAAAATAATCCCTAGAGATGGAGTAGAGTTACGCTAATACAATAGGAGAGTGTACGTTACTCAAAAATTTCTCTGTCACATTAAACTAGGTTAATACTTTAGCAAAAGATGATAAAATTCTCCCTTGTTCGGAGTGCCCCATGATTTTGCATATTTCTACTTAAGACATCAATAACAATTGTTATAATGTAAGAAAATGGAAAGAGTGATTCTATATATTTCTGTAATGAAAAGTATAAGAGATTTTTATAAGATTTACAAGATCGAATATTCAAGGTAGCAATTTATTACAATATTAATTATCATCAATTATAATCAATTGAGGATAGGGGTGTGCATCAGTCCTAGTCCAACTTGAAAATTGGATAAGTCGGATTGAACTTCCTAGTTTTACATGGTTCTTGAAGGAACCTATCCAGTTCCAACTTCCAAAAATGTAGAAACAATAATAATCGGCTCAGTTTACTTTGTTTTTTTATTTTTTTATTCTAAAGCAAAGCCTAAATTAGTAAGTTAGGTTTCAGCTTCGTTTTCATGCTAGCCTTGAAATTGTGGAGGCATGGTATGAGGAGGTGGCTTCTATTTGGCGGTGATTATGTTTGCAAGATTTCTATCAAGAATATGAGGACCTCTCGACATTTGGTTTTGCATGCTCTTTTTTTCCTTTTAATTTTGGAAAATTTCCAATTGTAAGGAATAATATTTTTTTTTTTAAAAAAGGCAATCATTGGTTTAAAGTCCAACTTGGAAACAAACCGGATTGTCCGGTTCAATTTTAGGACCAGGTGAGCTGATTCCTGGTTCTACAAACAGACTCTGCTAATCCGATTTTAGGTTTCAAAGTGGGAATTAACATCTCAAGATTGATTCCTACTTATCGAGGATATATATAATTAATGAATATATACGCATTATCCTCAGATATATGAAGAATCAAGTTAGGTAGGGAAAATGATTAAATGTTTACATGGTAAAATTATGCCTCCTATCACATGACAAACATGAGAAATATTTAGTGGTTTCATGTTGTCTATCAAAGAGGCGTGCATTTATCCATTCCAAGAGAATTATGAATTGGCGCGCACACACACACACACATATATATATATATATATATATATATATGTATATATAGATATATAGATTGATTGATTGATTGATGTGGAATCAAATTAAAAATTTAAAGTCAACCACTTTCCTTTCTAAGGTTTCTCCTCTTTCATCTGCAACCATCTCTGAGCCCAACTTTCGCATCTCTTGCCACTCGCCACTGACCATCATGAGTTCCTTCGCCTCTGGCGATGACCCGAAGCTCCCTCAAGACGCCGTCGTCGAGATCCTGAAGCGATTGCCAGTGGGATCTCTCCTTTGGTTTAGGTGCGTCTGCCGGTCATGGTGCTCCACCATCAACGACCCTCTTTTCGTGGCCCTCCACCTGAATCACTCCGCTCTCCATGCCTCCAATTGGCATCTCGCTTGTATAGAATGGTACAATCCTCCTGGGAGCCTGTGCCTTCTGTTCTCCGGTGAGTCTCTTCCCTTGTCACGAATCGAAGTCCCGTTTGCTGCTCCCTTCAGCCGTTACGGTTTCATTGGTTCATGTAATGGTTTGATTTGCATAACACGAGTCTCTGAAGATGGCTATAGCCGTTCAATGTATCTGTGAAATTAATTCACTAGAAAGCACAAGGAGGTTCGACGATCCTATTCGGACCATGAATTTCTTTCCAGCAGGACTTCTCTTATGGTTCAAGGGTTTGGCTTCGATGCTAGGTCGAATGACTATAAGATTGTGAGGATTCTTCATTATATGTTGGGAAACAGATTCCCAAAATTGTTCTAACACTGAATCGAACCCCAAAAACAAATGTAATGCGAAAAGTGTGTCCAAGAAACACATGTTACACTGATCATAAGGTACATTATGAAGTCGAATGTATCTTGTCTTTCACAGATTAAACACCGTTGTTGCACTTTAAGGAAGAATTCTAATACTATTCTTCAAAAGAGCGTACTATACTTGGGGAGAAACTGAGAGAGCGTAGGACAATGAGAGAACGTATTCTCTCTTTTCTTCAAATTATGTAACTTCTTTTTGATAACTAACTTCAAAGATTTTCCCCTTTATTAAAAGTAACTGCCTCTTCTTCTATGGGCCCTTCATTTAAGGGCCGGGTTTTTGGCCCAACATGGGCGGATGGGCTTAAATAAGCCCATCAAAAACATAAAAAACCCATCATCTCCCACTCGCACATGGTGGGCCGAACAAAATTCTCTTTACCTCTCTACAACAATCATACTGGTGAATAATCCGTGTGACCAGCATACTTTGAGAGCTCGTTGCCATACATTTATTAGGAATATATAGTAACTTATAATGGGCATCACACTCTGAGTAGATTTAGTATGTAGTCTAGATCGAACAATCACATTTATATCTCTCTTGATCTTTTTTAAACAATGATATATATTGTATTCACAATTATGATTATCCCCAAAACAATTATAATTGGTTGACCGGTGAATACAAAATTAGAATGCGATTCTCCAAATTCGATCTTCCTCTTTCCTTGAAACTCTCAATTTCAGTTTAACTTGCTTTTCTAGAAATATCCCATTAGATCGAATCAATTCATGACTATTGGCAACATTCTAAGATAGCAAACACTGAATAGAAATCTTAAGAATAAGTAAGAGTCATGAGGGCACTTAATTGAGGAACTTTTTTCCTCAAGAGTTTTACACGATATAAAAGTTGAGATAAAAACTTTTGCCTCTTATTGGTCGTCTCATGCATACGTAGTATGAAATACGTATTACGGCATTAACTCATTTCATGGAGCGTATGTCTACACCTTCAATACTATATAGATGATAGTTCAAACGTACCCAATGTCTAACTTGAGTTCACGTATCTACTCTTTTATGGAATTCGTTAGAACTCACATTTGGCATCATAGATAGATAAAGTAAAATATGTGGGTTATTTTACTTTCGGACATAGTAAATATTATGTCCTCATCTTAACACTTAGTTAAGGCGACATATATATATATATATATATATATATATATATATATATTAAGCTTGAGCTCTCAATTATCACCTAGATAATAAGCTTAAAAACTGTCTCATCTCTATTTATCACATAGTAAATAGAGGCGATTACCCGTGTGAGTGGGCTAATTTTTTATTTGTCTGACATACTTTCTCAATTTCATATAATGCACTAAACATTAAGATGCATAAACGTCAAACAAATATTCATAGGCATTAATAATGAAAACATAAATTCATTAAATGTGAACACTTTAGGAAAATTACAATATTCAGTACATCAGCCTCTACGCATTCCTAGAGATTTCACATGGCCATAAAACACATCTCTAGGTATTGGTTTCGTCATATGATCTACTACCATTCTATGCGTAGATATGTACTGTAAGTTCACATCTTTTGTATAACCATATCTTTAACAAAATTATACTTTGTATCTATACATTTGGTCTTGCCATGATATTTTGGATCTTTAGTGTATGCTATTGCTGCTTGGCTATCACAGTTAACCAACAATGAGTTTGCAGCATTCTCAATAACACCTAAATAATCCAAAAATCTCTTAAGTCAAACACCTTTTTATATTGCTATTGATAATGCCACGAACTCAGCTTTCATCGTGGACAAGGCTATACATGTTTGTTTCTTATTGCTCCAAGATATGGCACTATTATTCAGTAAGAAAATAAACCCAGAGGTAGATTTCATTTCATCTAAATCTTCTCCCCAATCAGCATCTGAATAGCCTTCAAGTCGTAGATCCTTTCCTTGGTAACTCAGCGTATAATCAGCAATTCCTTTCAGATACCTCAGTATTCTTTTGACGGTTTTCCAATGTGCTTCACTTAGATTGGATTAGTATCTACTCACCATTCCAATTGTGAAACACATATCAGGTCTTGTACATATCATAGCGTACATTAAGCTTCCAATAGCACTAGCATAAGGAACATGTTGCATTTGTTCCTTCTTTTATGGAGTTTTTGGACACATCACATTCTCTGGCTCAATCATTTATCTTTTGCAATAGGAGTATCTATAAGTTTACAATCTTGCATATGAAATCGTTCAAGAACATTATTTATGTATGTTTCTTGCGAAAGAGATAATGAACTCTTCGAACGATCTCTTGAAATCTTCACTCCAAAAATATATGCAGCCTCACCCATGTCTTTCATCTTAAAGTTGGAAGATAACCAACTCTTGACAGTATTAACAAACTCCATATTGCTTCCGGTAATCAGTATATTATCAATATATAATGATATGATCACAAATTGATCTTTAGATCTTTTGAATAGACACAATGATCTTCATCAATCATTGTAAAATTATATGCCATTATGGCATTATGAAAACATATATACCATTGTCTCGATGACTGCTTAAGACCATATATTGATCTTAAAAGTTGACATACCTTTTATTCTTGGCCTTTCATAATGAAACCAATAGGTTGTTCCATATATATTTATTCCTCTAATTCTCCATTGAGAAAATCAATATTTACATCTATTGATGTAACTCAAGATCCATACTTACCACTATTGCCAAAATAATGCGAATCGAGGTAAATCTCACAATAAGAGAAAATGTTTCCTCATTATTAATTCATTTATGTTGATTATACCCCTTCGCCACAAGACGAGCCTTATATCTTTATATTAAGACATCAATTTTACTATTTATTTTGATAACCCACTTGTTCCCAATGGCTTTGTGTCCTTTTGGAAGATCAACCAATTCCCAAACATGGTTTGACTTCATTGACTCCATTTCCTTACTAAGGCGATTTAGAGCATCATTTACATTTTTTGGCTCATCTTCATCTTACGGAGCAACCATAAAAGTTTCATTCAATGCCAAAACATCAACGATGAATACTTTTGCGACTTGTTTGCCTATGGGAGATTGTACACTTTGCACATCATTTCCCATTATACTCCTACTCGGATTAGATAATGACGATATTGTCTCATCATATGGTTGTAATTGAGAGTGAAATGAATTAAATTCATCACTTTTCATGTTACTCCCACTTGGATGAATTCCACTAAGTTCATTATCTTTATCCAATGTTTCAAATAGGGAGTAATCTTCACCTATTTTGCCCTTCTTAGGAAATTCATTCTCTAAGAATGTGACATCTCGTAATTCGAATTCAGTTATATTATCATTTTCCTACTTACCTATAAACACATATCCTTTTAAGTGTTCAGAGTATCTTATGAAAAAAATCTCATTGTCTTTGGGACCCAATTTCTCATACTTGTGAGAGAGCTCATGAGTATAGGCAGCACGACCCCATGGTTTAAAAAAACTTAAATCTGGTTTTCTACCTATCCATAACTCATATGGAGTGTAAGTAACTGATTTGGAAGGCACACGGTTAAGTATATAGGCAGCAGTTAATAAAGTATTACTCCAAAAAGTGATAGGTAAGTTAGCATGCGTCATCATGAATCTAACCATTTCCAATAGGATTATGTTTCTTCTTTCCGCAACACCATTTTGTTGAGGAGTGTAAGGAATAAATAACTGCATTTCTATTCCTTTTTCATCACATAAATTTATGAACTCATAAGATAAATATTATCGATCTTGATCAGATCTCAATACTTTTATTTTCTTATCTAATTGATTTTCTACCAAGCTCATAAATTTTTTGAAACAACTCAATGTTTCAGATTTATGAGAAATTAAATAGACATATCCAAATCGAGTATAATCATCTATAAATGTAATGAAATAAACAGCCACATGCTTTTCTCTCACATTCATTGGACCACAAACGTCAGAATGGATTAAATGCAAGGGAAATTCAGCTCTTTTACCTTTTTCAAATGGTTTCCTTGTCATTTTCTCTACTAGGTAATGCTCACATATGAGCAAATCGACTTTTTTCAATGTTGCATAACAAGCCCTCTTTGGCTAGCCTATTTATACGTTATTGGCCAATATGACCAAATCTAGTATGCCACACATTCACATCATTATCATATTAATTAGAAGATGTGAAAAGGGAATAACAAACATTGACATCATCACAGTCAACATTTAATACAATAAAACCATCTAAAAAGTAACCACAACCATAATAGTTTGTATTCAAATACAAATCCACACCACTATTATGAAAGTTCAAACTAAAACCAAGCTTTACCAACACTAAAACAGACACTAAATTCTGACGAATCTCCGGAGCATATAATACATCATGTAGGAACAAAGTGCATCCATTACACATGTTTAATTAGCAGGTGTCAATCTCTTTTACTTCAACTCTAGAGTTGTTTTCTACATAGATTGCCATATTTTGTTTCCTATATCAGATTTTTTTGTAGCACTGGTGATGCATCCCTAGTAAGCTCGTTTATTGATCTATGCAGACAGCTGCATTAATTGATTAAGGAAACATTGGGCATTGTATCATCATGATACGCTCTGTTTTTCCCCCAAATGATTCGTGGGTTGGAAGTCTCACTTCATCTAATGATACACTGATCATTTTGCATGTCAAGTCATCTGAGAATGTGGTCTATATATGAGACAATCCTCTGCTTCCTCCTATGAAAGACATCTACGAAAGTGATTTTAAATTGCAGTTCTCGTCTAAAGTCTGGTGCAAGGTGGTGGAGCTCTTCTTTATTAACAGAATTTATGATGATTGGCAATTTGGTTCACCTAGCTCTTGCAAAAATGGGGAATGGCATAGAACAGGAGAAAGTAATGTTGAAGTTTCTTTAGAATGCCAATACATAGTTTTTGTGGAAGGCAAGAAATATTGTGCTTCATGGTCAAGTTGCTGCCTCTGTGCAGCGCATTCTTAGATTGATCAATTTTTCACTTAACGTCGATTTGAAGGCTATCTAGTTTTGAAAGGATACATGGTGTGCTAATAATTATCTACATAATCTAACGCTGCGGACAATAAAATCAAATGAAATCCCCCACGCTGAATTGTATTAGGTGTGCTTGTGGTTAGGCTTGGATTGCATGTCAACTCAAACCAGACATTTTAATTTAAAAAAAAAAAAATCAATCAAACTGCAAAATACCTATATCAATCGTTAGTCCCGATAAAAAGACATAAGTTTCTTTTCATTTCATTTTGACTTTAATTCGTTACATTAACGTTTGAACATTGGAATTATAAACAAATGATAACGTTTACCTTGTGAATGTCGAGTCTCATCAAGAGTAACCTCAAAAAATTCATGCATAAAAGTAATATGTGGTTCAATTAAAAACATAGATTTTAGTTTAAATGCAAATGATTTGTAGTGAATAACTTATATAGACGAAATCGCAAAAAGATTAGCAGGATATAGGGTTTTAAGGGGCCTTAGGGCCAATTTAGATCGCTTCCTGGTCTTCATGGTTTTAGGCCATTTTAATCACCATGTGATTAGTTAGACATGGCCATAGGAGGTCATTGTGTCGCCTTCGAGCTAGCCTCAGGGGGCCAGGACACAAAAAAAGGATAAATTGATCCGTTTCTATTATAATTGTAACATCACTAAATTTTCTTATGATATTGAGATTTCTTTCCCTCCAAAGACCGCTATATGAGAAGTATAGGGTGACAAAATTGAACTTGACAGACAACACAGAGACTAAGCATGATGAGAACGTTTAGTCCTCTTCCTATCTTACAAAATAACTCTTAATATTATCATAATCAACCTTGGTTTTAGAGCTTTTTGCCTAGTCACCTTGCTTCATTGACGATGAGGCTAGAGAAGAACCTCCCTCGTGAGATAGTCCTCAAAATTTTCAAGAGATTGACAATGAAACCTCTCATGAGATTCAAATGCATCTTCAAATCATGGCATTGCACGATCGAAGATCCTACTTTCCTGGTCAAGCACTTGAGGGGTGCAATCTCTATATCACGTATTGGTATGTCTTCTTACAGATTGATACTTTCCTTGCTTTCGAATGAGCTCTTTGTATCCATTTAAGTACCAACCCTGGCTTCTCAGTCAGAAATGGAAGTTCCATTCATTAGCACTACGAGAAACCTGGTTCGTGCAATGGATTGACTTGTGTTGCTAATTATAATGCTAAAGTTCGCAATAAAACAATATTTTTGTGGAACTTATTCGTTAGAAAGCACAAAGTGGTTTTGAATTCGCCTCTGGATCATTGATTTGTTGACATGTACGCTGCTGGCATGATTTTAGGATTTGGATATAGCCATTGGATTCATGACTACAAAGTTTATTAATGATTACTTGTTTTTGTAATAAATATGGCGGATACTATGACTCGCTACAGTCGAAGTTCATAGCCTTAGTACAAATTTGTGGTGAATGGCCGAATTCAATTCGGTGTGCAAGCTGAGCGACGGCTCGAGGGTCTTTTCCATTGGAAATTTGTAATGGATCTGAGTCGCTGTTGATGAAGACTGTTGCTGGTGTTATGGATTGATAATCACATTTGTGGTAGCCGGTGAGGTCTTTGACGAAATGGCATTGCCAAATAACTATTTCGTTTGATCCATGGCACCAGAAGCATTTCAATCGCCTTCGATAACCACTTGTTTGCGCATGAACGTCCCGACAATGCATGAACTGAGTTATGCTTTTGTTCAGGTTGCACTTGAGCATCTTTACCCGATGATGCTAGTTAGTGAAAAAACTCCCGCATTTTTAGTTGATGATGCTAGTTTGTGCCAAAAAAAAAAAAACATAGAAGATACTCTTAATAATGAATGTCCCAATAATTAGAAATTAGGGGTATTAATAGGTTGGTTCGGTTCAAGTTTCCACCAATACCTGAACTGACTCGAACATGAATGATTCACACACACACATATATATTAGTTATAACCCATTTTCAAACCTAACCCATATAAAACCCAAACCAAAATGATGGTTTAGTTCGGTTTGAGTCACAAGCTTAGAGCAACTTGCTCTACAGTCGCCGGTCGTCAAATGGGTGGGTTGGGTTGGGTCGGGTTTGGGTCGGGTCGAAAATGGTTCAACCCATATTAACTCTTTTAACCCATTTTGACCCATTTTCATGCGATGTAAATTTGATGACCCATACCCGACCCAACCCGACCCATATTATCGAAACACATTTATATTTAACTCAATTTAGTTACTTAGATAAAAACTTCACACCAAATTTAAAAAGTAAATAAAATAAAAAATTGTGAAAAACCTTTAAATTGAAATACTTTTGAAGAACTCTTGATAAGAAAAAGTTTGATGAGCTAATAATTGACATGAAATAATATTTGCTTAGAACAAATCTTCTTGAATGTGAGAATGCATAGCTTCTTAATTGTAATTCTTTTTTATTTTGGTTGATTTCTTGATTTTAGTTCACCAAGTTAAAAATTATATTATGATGTTTAGAATTTCTAATATCAATCCAAACAGCATTGAGCTTCCTGTAAAAGTACTTCTCCGGTATGTAATATGGATATCTATCTACCAAATATCATTAAAAATAATATCAAATTTTTTATTATTTAATTTTTTTTTGAAATTATTTATTTATTTATTTTCTTCTTTTCTCTTTTCTTTCTTTTTCCTCCTCCTTCTTCTCCCTCATTACTCCGCCGACGATGACCGGCCAAGCCGCAATCCGACGAGATCAAGAATCTACTCGTCTAGGTGAGCCCAAGCTGCCGAGCTCCATAGTGGCCAGTGAGCTTGGGGCTCAGCCAATCCAGGCGAGCTCGAGCTCCGTTGAGGTTGGCGAGCTCACGGCTCACTAGATCTAGGCGAGCCCGAGCTTGGCCAAAGCCGGCGAGCTCGCGGCTCGCCAAATCCAGGTGAGCTTGAGCTTAACCAAGGCCGGTGAGCTCGTGGCTTGCCCGATCCAGGTGAGCCCGAGCTCCATCGAGGCCGGCGAGCTTGCGGCTCTCCTAAGGCTGATGAGCTCGGGATCAACAACGAAGATGGTCGCGTGACGGTGGGGTAGGCGGTGGCTGCAATCGGTTGGGATCAAAAAGGAAAGGGGGTGCTCTGCTCATCCAAAGATTTGCAATCGATGGAAGGAAGAGAGAATTGAGGAGGCAGAGGAGGAAGGCCATGGGTTCAAAGTGGGTTTCCTAACAACCCATTGACCCATTTCTTTTCTTGCTTTACTTTCTAAAATCCATTTGTGACCCATGATTTAGATTTCTATGTCCACCACTATAAATTGTTGTCTGTATGCGTACATATTTGATTGTGTGATAATTTGGAGAACCACAAATTTAGGTTATAGCTTCTTGGCTTTGAGAATGTATCAAATGAATTAACAATATTTTGAATAGTCCAAAAAATAATAATGTAACTGCTGTATCTCACCTAAAGTTAACATTGGTACTTGTCCCAAAAGCGTGTCAACTGTAACAAAGCTAAATAAATGCCTACGTACTTATAATAAAATAAAAATGCATACATACATACATGCACACATAAAACAAATAATCTGCTTAAAATGAAATATTCGAGCTGTATGCATATCATATAATTTTTTAAAATTGACTACAAGGTTGTTAGAATTTCTTATATTCCTAAAAAAAAATATGAAAGATACTTGGGCAAAATAGATCTTGAAGTGGACGCATATAGCGTTAGTACAAATCTGTGGTAGATGGTCAAATACAATATCAGGTGTGAAGCTAAGCGACAGCTTGAGGTTCTCTTTCACTGGAAACTTGCATTGGATATCAATTGGTGTCAACAAAGACCTTTGCTGGTGCTATGGATCGATCATCACATTTGGGGTAGTGGATGAGGTCTTCAATGAAATGGCGCTACAAAAAACCTATTTCGTTGGACTTACATATGCCCGTGCTTACATACAGTATTAAACAGCCCACTGGTGTAGTTGATTAATCACGGGGATCTACTAGGTCGATCTTACGAAAAGTGTCACGTCTGGGTTATGACAGAATATGGTGTGCTAAGTCTTGGACTAAGTTGCATACCTTAGATCTCGATGGAGTGTCAAGATTTCACGGCTTTAGGAGGAGCGGTGAGCTTCTTATGGAGACATGTCAATAAGAGCTGATTTTGTGGGATCCAAGCATGGGACTGACCCGATTTCTTAGGAAATTGGAGAGATTTGATTTAGCGGCTGTGGTAAGAGAGTTTGGTTTTCCTATATAACGAAATTAGTTGTTTCTTTGCTATTATAGGCAAGAAGATGAGATGTCTCAGTCTAATTCATACCAATTATTAAAGAAATATAAGAATCGAGGTACTCTTATCGACTTGTGTTCTTCTGCTGCACAGGTCACGTCCATATTCTGTTTGAGCTACAAGTAGAATAAAGTGCATTGAGACTACTGTCAACTTTAGCATCTTCTTTGAACATTAATGTAATACTTGAAGTTCACATTTTGCTTTGATTCACTTCCATTAATGGCAAGCATCATAATTCATGCTTTCTTCTGCTGCTATTTAAACAACCAGATACCCATTTCTGACCGTGGTAATTGTCGTGTGCTAATTAGGCTTGTATGTAGAAAGATAGAAGCCGAGTTCCATTTGCTAAAGAAACTGATTCTTGTACTCTTATTATTTGAGTGAAGATATACACCATTAATTTTGATCCTCCAAGCATGAAGGTCTCGTGTGTGATAGTCCTGACGGTAATAGGCCATCGTCAACAACTCTTTTTGAATTTTTTGATCACTTCCTTAGACAACAAATCCACCCCCTTACTCTTTGGCTGATGCAAACGCGGATGATGATGTGTTTCAAATCAGAGCTCCTCCTATAACCATCGATTATGTATTTATTAGGTATTTGCGCGCCAATAACGCAATGAATCTACAATGAAGCAATTATTTAAAATGTCAAATGCAGATTGCACTTCCATATATATATTATTAATATGTTTAAATTGAAATATTTGGACTGTACACTTGGTGTGCTTATATTTATCTAAATGATATAGTGAAGGGGATAATAAAAAACAAATCAAGATTAAAATCAAAACCCCTATTTATTTAGATTGATAATTTTATTATCACTATTCTTCCTTCATCTCAATTATTATGACTATCGTCCCATTTAAAAGGGTCACCTTTGTGCTCAATTGTGTTAGGTGTGCTTGTGGCTCGACATGGACTACATTTCAACTCGAACTGGACATTTTAATTTTGTTTCGACTTTATTTAGTTAACTTAATGCCCAAGCAATAGAATCATAAAAAAAAAAAATGAAGTTTAGCTTAACAATATCATACTTTCATCAAAAGGAACTTCTAAAAATTCATACAAAGATCTTACATGTGATTTGATCCGATGTATTGATTCTTATTTCAAATGCAAATGGCTTTTAGCGCATATTTATATAGATAAAAATATAAACAGATTAGACAATTGTAGTTTTGTAAAACGACCTACAATTTGTTTAACTAATAATTTTCAATTTTTTAGTCTCAAGTTTTGTGATTGAGAATTTTCACTTTTGCCGCCCAACCCCCCTCTCTCCTTCCTCCAAACTATAATTTTATATTTGACACAATGGAGATTTTTCATATAATATAATGAAATCAATTTAAAAAAAAAAAAAAAAAAAAAAACTCCTCACCTTACAAAAAAATAAAATAAAAACTCCGGAGAGCGTGACAATGGAAAACTCCCCGTGTCAAGTCACGTGATAAAATCCTCATATATCACGTGGTTGTCACGTGACAAATAGAGAGATTAAAGGAGTAACGCAGCGAACTCCTTTCCGCCTCCTTCTAACTTCCATGGCGAATCGTTCTTAGTAACAGAGAAAGCTTTCCATGATCAACCGTTCATTTTCCAGTTCGTGCTCCCTCTTCGTCCTCTGAACCCCTGACCGCCATGAGTTCCTCCGCCTCCGACGACGACTACCCAAAGCTCCCTCACGACGCCGTCGTCCAGATCCTGAAGCGGTTGCCGGTGAGATCGCTCCTCCGCTTCAGGTGCGTTTGCCGGTCATGGCGATCCACCATCGACGGCCCTAGTTTCGTGGACCTCTACCAGAAGCACGTCGCTCTCGATGCCTCCAATTGGCATCTCGCGTGTGTAGAATGGTGCGATCCTCTCCCCGCCAAGTGGGCCCCTGTGCTTTCTGCTCTCCGGTGAGTCTCTTTCCATGTCACAAATCGAATTTCCGTTTGTTGCTTCCTCCAGCCTTTTCGGCTTCGTTGGTTCGTGTAATGGTTTGATCTGCATCACGCAATTGTCTGAAGATGGCTATGGCCGGTCAATGTATCTGTGGAATTTATTCATTAGAAAGCACAGGGAGGTTCGACGAGCCCGTCCGGAGCCTGAATTTCTTTCCAAAAGCACTACTTATATAGTTCTAGGGTTTGGCTTCGACACAAGGTCGAATGACTATAAGATTGTGAGGATTCTCCATTATGCATATGGTCATCATCCACGCTTTGTGGAGATTTATTCACTCAATACAGATTCCTGGAGAAGTTTGGATTGTGAGGTTCCTGCTTTCTGCAGATACAGTTCTGTGGTCTTTTGAATGGGAATCTGCATTGGTTTGCTTTCAAGGGCTGTGATGTGTCTGATGAGGATAGAAATGGATGCATTGTCTTGTTCAATGTGGCAGGTGAGGTATTTGATAAAATGGCTCTGCCGGAAGAGATTCGTCGTGGGGAGAGAGTTTCAGGAGTGTATCTGGCAGTATTTAATGACTTGCTGGCTGTGCTCACTAGTGTCATGCACGCCACAGTGGATCGTGAACGGTGTTCCATTTGTTCTGTTTGGGTTATGAGGGAGTATGGTGTGCCTAAGTCTTGGACTAAGCTGTATACTTTTAAGGCTTGTGGACCAGTAGCAGGATTTGATGGCTTAACGAGGAATGGGGAGCTTCTGATGGAAATAGAAGTTGGAGAACGAGTTTCTTGGAATCCGGTCACACAACAACTTGCATATCTTCCACTATCGACGCAATGTGATTTGGTCATGGTTGTAGAGAGCCTTGTTTCACTTTAGAAATGACTTGATTGTTCTACATTTGTCGATATGAAAGATTGATTCTACTTGCAGAAAAGTTGAAACTTACATATCAATTGAGAAGAAATGGTTTTATTCATATATGCTCCGGCTACTAAATGAGGAGCATAAGTAGTGAGGTGGTTCCCATTTACTTTTGCTACTTCGTGCAAGCTCTAGAAAGCATTTTCATTTTCACTATGAGTTTTTCTTTAGACTAGTGAAGTGTGCTCTTTGTAGAGTGAAAGTATGCAACTCAACACTGTATCTACAACTTCAGCGCTGCTGGTACTAGCAGATTTTAGATGATGCAGAAGAAAATGGCGAAGTTCTTTGAATGCTATGCATATATGTGTTAAATTCGACACCACCATAAGCATTTTTCAGCTTCCATAAGGCCAAACTATTCACGGTTGGAATCATGCATCTCGAACTCTGGGCATTGCAACTAGTGCAACTACAGACTACTATATTTTGTTTCCTATCTCAAGATTTTTTTTGTAGCACTGGTAATGCATCCTTAGTAAGCTCGTTTATTGTCTATGCAGACAGCTGCATTAATTGACTAAAGAAACATTGGACATTGTATAATCATGATGCGCTCTGCTTTTCCCCCAAATGATTCTTGGGTTGGAAGTCTCACTTCATCTAATGATACACTGATCATTTTGCATGTCTAGCCATCTGAGAATGTGGTCTGTACACGAGACAATCTCTCAGCTTCCTCCTATGAATGACATCGAGGAAAGTGATTTTAAATTGCAGCTCTCTTCTAAAGTCTGTTGCAAGGTGCTGGAACTCTTCTTTATTAACAGAATTTATGGTGATTGGCAATTTGGGTTCACCTGGCTCTTGCAAAAATGGGGAATGGCATAGAACAGCAGAAAGTGATGTTGAAGTTTCTTCAGAATGCCAATACATAGTTTATGTGGAAGGCTAGAAACATTGTGCTTCATGGTCAAGTTGCTTCTTCTGTGCAGCGCGTTCTTAGATTGATCAATTTTTCACTTAACATCGATTTGAAGGCTATCTAGTTTCAAAAGGATACATGGTGTGCTAATAATTATCTACATAATCTAATGCTGGGGACAATAAAATCAAATGAAATCCCCCACGCTGAATTGTATTAGGGAGGTAATGCATGAGCATAGGTAGGGAGGTGATGCCCATTTACTTTGGGTACTTCTTGCAAGCTTTAGAATGCATTTTCATTTTGACTTTGATTTTTTCTTTAGACCAGTGAAGTGTGTTCTCTGTATGAGTGAAAGTATACAACTCAACACTGCATCTACAACTTCAGCATTGCCAAAACTCACAGCAATGACGAAGCTTTTGAATGCAATGCATGTATGTGTTTGATGTGATGCCACCATAAGCATTTTTCAGCTTCTATAAGACCAAACTATTCACAGTTTGAATCTTGCATTTCAATCTCTGGGCATTGCAACTAGTGCAACCACAGACTACTATGTTTTGTTTTATCTAAAGACTTTTTGGTAGCACTGGCAATTCATACCTGGTAAGCTCCATTATAGACCACCGTCATATGATATTGGATTGGGCATAACTCTAGAATGGTCTCGTAAAGTGGAGTAGGCACTAATTTGGAGCCGAACCACTATTTTCAACCTAGCATTTCTATATTATGTGTTTGATAATTTGCCTAACTCATTCTTGTCCATAAATATTCAACATTGTTATGTATATTCTACATATTTGAGACAAGAGACAGCGTGTGGCCCGTCACAACAGTTGTCATGTCGCAAGGGAACTCGTCTCCCCACAGCAAAGGGATTGGTAAACCCTCAATCTCTATTTTATATATGTTGGTATGCATTGAAGCTTGTGAAAAAAAAAAAAAATGTGTGCGCGCGCGTGTGGGCGTGCATGTGTGTGTATAAAAGAGCAGAGGTTCTCTTTTTTTGTATGTATTATGCAATAAGATTTGGTAAAACAAAAAGAGACTAATAGAAAGAGTTAATGAAGTAGTACGCCCAATTTTGGTAGACACGGCATCGTAAAACAATGCAGCAAGCCGAGAGGCATAGCTAGCACTCTTGAGGTTGCTGTCATGGCTCCTTTCTCTCATCTCTTTTTAAGAATTTGATACAGTTTGTTAAGAATTAGATACACTCTTGAGGTGCTTTCGAAGTAATAAGTACGTGATCTCACAGCACGCGAGGGGGCACCAAAGAGGTGGCCGTGAAGCTCCATGGTGATGCCTCTAAGGAGAAGAATTTAGTTGCTCACAGAAACAATTCCACCCTCGGTATCAAGTAAAGCTATTGAAAAGCAACGCTATCTGCAGATAGAGTAAACGTAAAGAGCATCACATCCAATCCCAAGGTAGAGAAGCATCATCTTCTCGTCCCCGAGCCCAGGCCTGAAGATAGAGAAGTTATCCTTTGAGAGTGCAATCCTGGGCTTTGTGAGAGAGAGGGGGAAACTTCTGTTTTCTCACACTAGTTTTGGACGATTCCGGTGGTAATTGCCACAGGTAGAAAGGCTTGGTGGAGCATATCCTCCCAACAGCCCAAGTACGTGCAGAAGCAAATTGGGTTCGATTAGCATGACTTCCCGGCTCGACGTCTTTTACAATGGGGAGATGGATGTTTGACGTGCCATTTCATCTTGTCGGAGCGTTAACAAGCAGCATATCACTACCGTGGATCCAAAATTAACTTTGATGATTACAAAACCTCCTCAAATTGAATAACTAATTTACTTAATTACTTCATAGAGTTTGTTATGTAGTAAAAGAAGGGAATGATATCACAATGATCCATGAATTTTGCTTTATTGTGTAATGTCATCTCTAAATTGTTAATTTATGTAGGGATCATATTGACTATTGGATCAAAATTCAACAACCACATTGAATAAAGTAAAAATCATGGACGACATTTTTCAACAAAACGAAGTTCAAGAATCATATTAAATAAATTAAAAGTTTTAGAGACAACATCTGTGTCCTTTTCCTTAAAACCGGAGGCTAAATGGAATGCCTAGGGCGATGGAATGCCTAGGGCGATGAACATTATAACACTGAAAGCTTTCTGTGACCAGTTCATGCTCGCTTTTCTTCTCAACCCTTGACCATAATGAGCGACGACAATCCAAAGCCCCCTCAAGACATCGTTGGTGGAATCTCTCCCCCGATTCATGGTGTTCCACCATTGATGACCCTCTTTTTGTGGCCCTTCACTTGAGCCATTCCGCTCTCGGTGCCTCCAATTGCTATCTCGTGTGTATGGATTGTGGCAATGATCCAGTGCAGTATATGTGCTCTTCGTTTCCCAATGAGTCTCTTACCATGCTTTCCAAGTCACAAATCGAAATTCCATTCATTACTCCTCGCAGGAGTTACGGTATAGCATTGATTCTAGTTTAAGTGCAAACGACTTTCAGCGAATAACTTATTAATTTAAAAGTATTAGATAATCGTAGTTTTGTAAGATGACTCATACAATGTGTTTAAATCGTAATTTTTGTCATTGGTTTAGTCTTGAGTGTTGTCAATGAATAGCTTCACTCTTGTGGCCCCTTCTCTCGCTCTCTCTATCTTTCTCTCATCTTCCTCCATGATTTCAAGGATTGTTTAGAGTAAGTTCATCATTTGAAATAGAAAATATTAATTGAAATTGAATATATTCAGTATATTATCCTGGGATAGAAAAAAAAAAAAAAAAAAAAAACTATAATTTCATACATGACACAATGGTGATTTTTCATGTAATATAATGAAAACCGTAAAAGAAAAGAGCCTGGTCTAGTTCTCAGGTCAACAGGGTTCCGATCCCAAATATAATGACACGACACCGTGCAATGTCACGTGGTTGTCACGTGACGAACAGAGACAGAGGGGGCAAATGAGGGACTGCAGCAAAATTCTTTCCGGCTTTCTGCCTTCGCCCTTCTTCTCAATCCCTGGCAAACCATCATCATGAAAGTCCAAAAAACAACCGTCAACGTGAGCAAGGTTCAGCGGTCTTCTTCAACGGGAATCTGCACTGGTTTGCTACCAAGTTGGGTGATCTGTGGGGGGAGGGTGGATACAGATTGATAGTCTCGTTCGATGTCGCAGATGAGGTGGTTAATGAAATGGCTCTGCCGGTAGAGATTTCTCAGGTAGATGCTGTCAATTTAAAAATGTACATGGCAGTACTAGATAACTCGCTGGCCGTGTTCATTAGCTTCATGGACACAGGATTTCTGGCGGTCTTCTTTTATTCTGTTTGGGTTATGGAGAAGTATGGGTGCCTGAGTCTTGGACTCGGCTGCATGCTTTTGAGGCTTGTGGAGAGGTAACAAGATTTGATGGCTCGCCTCTGATGGAAATATATCGTACCGATTGAGTTTCTTGGAATCCGATCAGGGACAATATACAAGACTTCCAATATCGACATCGTGCAATTTGGTCGCTGTTGTAAAGAGCCTTGCTCACTATGGAGATGATTAAATTGCTGTTACATTTACTGCCAATGCGGATTGATTCTGCTTGCGGAACAGTTGAAATAGACATCTGAATCTAAGAAGTGGTCTTATTCATATCTGCTTTGGCCACAAAATGACCAGCAGAAAAAGTGAAGTGGTTACTTTTGTTACTTCTTGCAAGCTCAAGATTGCATATGCATTTACACTTTTTCTTTAGACTAGGTGTGTTCTGTGTATGAGTGAAAGTATGTGACTCAAGACTGCACATACGCCTTCAGTGTTGCTGCTACTAGCAGATTTGATTTGAGATGACATGGAAGGAAAAAAAATGAAAAAAGATGAAGCCTTTTGATTGTTATGCATGCAAGTGTTTGATTTGATGCCACCAGAAGCCTTTTTTAGCTTCTATAAGACCAAACTATTCACAGTTTGAATCAAGCATCTTGCTTTCTGTGCATTGCAAACAGTGCCACTACAGTCTACTATGTTTTGTTTCCTATATCAAGATCTTTTGGTAGCACTGGTAATGCATATGTAATAGGGTCATTTACTGATCAATGCAGACAACTGCATTAATGCATTAAGGTAACATTGGAAAGTATATAATCACGGTACACTTTCCCCCCAAATTATTCGTGGGTTGGAAGTCTCATTCCATCTTATATTACACTGATGATTTGGCATGTTAGCTATTAGTTCAGCCCTTTAAGAACATGGTCTGTAGATGAGATAATCTCTCTGCTTCCTCCTTGATAAGACATCTGGGAAAGTGAATTCGAATTGCAGTTTTCCTCTCAAGTCTGGTGCAAGGTGCTGGAGTGCTACTTTATTAACAGGAATTTCTGGTGGTTAGCAATCTGAATTCACCTGTCTCCTGCAAATGGGGAAGGAAAAGAACAGCAGAAAGTAATGTTCTTAGTTTCTTTGGCATGCCAGCATATATTTTATCTGGAAGGGTTTGTGGTCAAGCTGCTGCTTCTTTTGGAGGATGTTCAAACATTGATGTGAAGTCTGTCTAGTTTCAGTAGGATATGTTCTTAGAGGGATCAAACTTAAAATCTCTCCAGTTTAGCATCTGTTTGATGTAACACTCTAGATTTGTGTAGTTCATGCTTGTTTGAGTGCAGCTTGTAATTCGTCTCTGCCCCATTAAGCTGCTTGTGGGAATATTCCACCTAATGACCCTCTTGTTTTATGAAGTTGATGATGAAAAAAGAATTGCGGTTCACCTCTGCCTAATGAATTAGATGTGCGGGTCTTAAAGTACATATCAAATAAATTCTTATGTCAATTTTACATATTTTAAGAATTTAGATATGGTCCTGTTACTTTGCCAATGACGGATTGAAAGGGGCTGGCTGGGGTGATCGTGCCCTTGGCTGGCACATCCTTGGTGTATTTTTTGAGTAGTAGGTAAACAAATCAACCTAATTGACGGAAGAAAGCAATGAGAGCTTATTGGAGGAAATATCAATATGCTTGATGTATGTTTTACTATATAATAACTATCTATATTCTATGAGATTTCATGTAAGATTCCTGTATCTTCCGTTTCAGGTTAGGTATTGCAGAAACTTTTATCTCACCTCACGAGTTAGAATTTCACATCCAAAGCGGCACATTGTTATCTGCATGCATACATGTTTGATCGTTTAATGATTTGGAGACTGCAAAATTTGGTTATAGCTTGTTTGCTTTAGGAAATTTTTAATTGAATTAACAATATTAGTAGGAATAGTCTTGAAAATAATAAAGTAATTGCTAAATTCCTCCTAAAGTAGTGAGGTAGTTCCCATTTACTTTTGCTACTTCTCGCAAGCTTTAGAAATCATTTTCATTTTCACTATGAGTTTTTCTTTAGACTAGTGAAGTGTGGTCTTTGTAGAGTGAAAGTATGCAACTCAACACTATATCTACAACTCAAGCGTTGCCGGTACTAGCAGATTTTAGATGATGCGGAAGAAAATGGTGTAGTTCTTTGAATGCTATGCATGTATGTGTTAAATTCGATGCCACCATAAGCATTTTTCAGCTTCTATAAGATCTAACTATTCACGGCTGGAATCACGCATCTCGATCTTTGGGCATTGCAACTAATAAAACTAGAGACTGCTATATTTTGTTTCCTATCTCAAGATTTTTTGGTAGCACTGGTAATGCATCCCTAGTAAGCTTATTTATTGATCCATGCAGAGAGTTGCATTAATCGATACAGGAAACATTGGACATTGTATCATCGTGATACGCTCTTTTATTCCCCCAAATGATTCTTGGGTCGGAAGTCTCACTTCATCTAATGATACACTGATCATTTTGCAAGTCAAGCCGTCTGAGAGCGTGGTCTGTATATGAGATAATCTCTCTGCTTCCTCCTATGAAAGACATCTAGGAAAGTGATTTTAAATTGCATTTCTCTTCTAAAGTCTGGTGCAACGTGCTGGAGCTCTTCTTTACCAACAGGATTTGTGGTGATTGGCAATTTGAGTTCACCTGGCTCTTGCAAAAATGGGAAATGGCATAGAACAGCAGAAAGTAACGTTGAAGTTTCTTCGGAATGTCAACACATAGTTTATGAGGAAGGCAAGAAACATTATGCTTCATGGTCAAGTTGCTGCTTCTGTGCAGCACGTTCTTGGATTGATCAATTTTTTACTTAAACATCGATTTGAAGGAATTCTAGTTTCGAAGGGATACATGGTGTGCTAATAATTATCGACATAATCTAATGATGGGGGCAATAAAATCAAATGATATCCCCCATGCTGAATTGTATTTGGCATGCTTGTGGTTCGGCTTGGATTGCACGTCAACTCAAACCAAATATTTTGATTTAAAAGAAAAAAATCAATCAAACCGCAAACTACCTATATCAACCGTTAGTCTCGATAAAAAGACGAGTTTCTTTTCAATTTGTTTTGACTTTAATTCGTTACATTAGCGTTTGAACATTGGAATTATAAACCAATGATAACGTTTACCTTGTGAATGTCAAGTTTCATCAAAAGAAACCTCAAAAAATTCATGCGTAAAAATTACATGTGGTTCAATTCAAAACATAGATTTTAGTTTAAATGCAAATGATTTGTAGTGAATAACTTATATAGATGAAATTGCGAAATGGTTAGCAGGATATAGGCTTTCAAGGGGCCTCAGGGCCAATTTAGATCGCTCCCTAGTCCTCACGGTTTTAGGCCATGTTAATCACCATGTGATTAATCAGAAATGGCGATCGGAGGCCGTTGTGTGGCCTTTGAGCTAGCCTCAGGTGGCTGGGACATAGAGAAGGATAAATCGATCCGTTTTCGCTATAATTGTAACATCACTAAATTATCTTATGATATTGAGATTTCTTTCCCTCTAAAGACCACTATATGAGATGTGACGTCCTCAAATTCGAGCCCTTTGAGAGATGCATGAATGTGGATTTCGTCAATGCATTATTAGTGGATCTCACTCGGAATTGATCACTCCTGAGATACTGACCTTGAGGAGAAAGGCTAATGAGAACAGAACTCGTGCAACTTAAGAACTTGACTTAGGAAAATAACTTGACCATGAGACTTGCGTGACGACGATTCTGTAGATAGGCAGACCGATTTCAAGGACAACTAGAAGTTGATTCGTGGACAGAACATAATGGGATGATGAGTGATTCCGTTTACTATTATTGAGCCCGTGAACGACCCTATGTCAATTCTTAGTAATCGTGTACTTTGAAATAAGAATCTATCCTCCGCAATTTTATGTAGTCAAGGACGTCCATGTGTCAAGATGTCTTGAACGTGGTGTTGGTTAGCGTGAATCCTCGAAGCCGCCTGTCACTCTAAGTTGTACCAAAATGGCATACAGGCGAAATTGACACGGCATGAGGATCCAAGATTGGACTTCGAATTTTTGGAACCCGAGACGGACTTTTGGACGATGCTACTTTGATAGTCGACAATGTCAGTTAAGCCGAGTATTTGAAGAAAGGACTTACGGACCGAGGAAGCGAACCTATGAGGACGTGGGCCGGGCAAGGCTATTGTGGGCCTCATGCCCAAGGTGAGACAGCCACCATGGTAGGCCCGAGGCAAGCAAGTAAGCCCATTGAACCCAACCAACCATTTTACCCTTCCAAGCCCATTATCTAACCTTGAGCCGTTTTGAGCCCAACTAATTCCTAAGCCCGTTCCTATTCATTTCCTAGCCCGTTTCTTAGGTCCACCCCTTCATTTCAACCCAAGGGCAAATTGGGAAATGTGCAAGCTGGAAATGACCATTTTGCCCCTAGATATTTTGAGAAGTAAAAGAAGAAAGAGAAGATGATGTCATGTTGCATGAGGGAGTTGAAGCAAGCCTTTAATGGCCTTAATGAGGAGTGCAACCAGTCCTCACTTCACTCCCTCTCCTCCTCTTCAGCCCTAAGAAAATCGCAGCTCTCTCTCCCCTTGTTTTCCTTCCTTCCTTCTTCTTCTCCTGCAGACCTTCCTCCAAAAACCTGAGTTGTTCATTGCCTTCCCGTGCAAATCACCGCCCGTGCCACCCACCACCATGCTCAAAAGGCCTAGTCCATATGCCCCGCGACGGTCGTTCACCGGATGGAGCCACGCGGTCGACCTAACTATTGATCGAAAGCCACCACCTCCCTATCCGCCTGTCCCTATACTGCTCCACCCAAATTAGTTGTTTTCCTCCTGTTCCGACCCAACTTCCATCCTGCCCAGCCACCGGCCAATCCCCCTTGACCCCTAGGTGCCGCCGGTCGCCGGCCAGCTGCTCGCCGGAGCTTTGATTAGCCTGGCCAACTCCTTTTCTGCCTGTGCAGTTCAGTTTCAAGGAGTTGCAATGAGAGACAAAGTTTGTTGCTACTGTTTCAGCCTTGGGACTGCCTTGGATCATTGTGGTTCGAGGTCTCCGTGTGTTGCCTCCGTCATCGTTGCCGCGTCCGTGTCTCCGGCCCGCTTAACGAGTGAGTTTTCGCCCTAATTTGTCGATTAGTGTATAAACTTGCTTAGGGTTGGTTTAGTTAGGGTTAATTTTGGTTTAGGAGGTTTAATTAAGTTGTATTAGCCCTAAGATAGGTGATTAGATAGATGGTTAAGATTAGTTTAGGTTAATCTTGCTTAATGTTGCTTAATTGTGATTTATGTGTTATTAAGCATGTTTTGCCTTGATTAATTGATTGTTTGTTTTAATTAATGTTTTGTTTAATTTTTTAATTTAATTTATTAATTATTGAATTTCTGAAATTACACTATTCACAAATTACTGTTCATAATGCACTGTTCACAAAATATTGTTCACGTGCACTGTTCACGCGGTACTATTCACGCGCATTGCTCACACGCACTGTTCATCTGGAAGTGAAAAATTGTCTAATTTCATGTGTTTTGATCTTATGAGGTGTATTGGATATGTAAATGTATGGATATCCACATAAATCATATGGCTTTCACAAAAAGGGAAAAAATGATTTGTCCGAGGGACATTGGAAATTGACTGCTTTTATGAGAAAATGATTTGAGGTTGTATATGCAAGCATGCGTGCATTGGCTAACACTCAAAGATAAAAATAAGATGTGGTGGTGTGCTTGCGTGATCACTAAGTTGAACCCGTTCACCCCGGCGGGAGTTCGGGAGGGATGATAGTTCGACTTGTCGGAATCCCGGCGGGAGTTCGGATGTGGAGTTGTGGTAAAGGCCGGGCCCATGCTCCTTCGGGAATGCCATCATGGGAGAGAACCCTTGACGTTGCCGCGCCTCATAGGGGAGGGCAATGCCTGGTTATGCTAGTAGACACCGGCGGGGGTTCAGTTGTAGCCTTGAGGGGCAGTAATAATCGGAATACGTGTGAGTGCAAGAGTGTAGGAGAAACATGGCATCATTGGTTCCGATCATGCATGAGTTGATCGCGTTGTTTATGGCACACACACATGAATCAATAACGTGCAAGGTGTGTCAATGGTTAGGTGAGATCGCTTGTGACGCGACTCGTATGTGATTGATGAACTGCATCATCTAATGGTCATATGCATTGCGTGTATTGTGTCGAGATATAATGTGCAGGGTATGGCATACCAGGTAAGGTTGCATGCAAACCGACTATTTGATTGTTGGTTGGCCCTGGCTGTTGTTATTTGTTGGTTATTGGTCGCCAGTCGTTGGTTTGCTTGTGGGGTGGTTCTAGAGAGATACCCCGAGTTGAGTTGGTGTATTAACCAGGGGTTAGGGGGAGGACTCGTTGAGATTTTATTTCATTGGTTATTGTATAACCACTTTCAAGCCTTAGAATGGCGCACCCACCGGTGCGATTCAGGATCCCTAAGGACTGGGAGACCATAGTCACACACCACCGCTTCCCGGGTCGAGTGCATCTTTATGAGAAGTATCTCTCCACCATTTGGGTGGATGAGGACCGGAGCAATGGATACCCCATCGGTTCCTAGCATGGTACATCCGGGAGGACGATATGCTGATCGGTCCTCTTTGAGGTTTTAATGGGCCGCCCAGCAGGGGCCCCAAGGACGCCGACTAGGATCCCATGGAGCTGGACCCTTCTGATGGTGCAGTGGAGAATCCTACCCCGCTCCACCAGTGATCGACCCGAACGCCTCCGACTACGACCCAACGGAGTCTGAGTTCGATGAGTCCGAGTGATAGTGGTACCGAACTCGAGGGTTCTTTTTGTCTAGTTGGATTAGCCTAGCCTAGTTTCTTTTTGGTCTAGCTTAGAGGATCGATCGGTCCCTTGGTTGGGCTTGTAAATCGGAAGCAATCCTTCGTTGGTTAATCCAATGAAAATCTATATACGAGTAGTTGCTATTGTTCTCACTGTTCATCTCTCTATCCCTATTTGATTGCCTGATTGTTTGTTTGATTGGGGGATGGTTCTTTTTCTGCTTACACTAAATGAAAGATTAAAAATGAATGGCTGTCGACAAGTCTTGGGATGTTGCTCTCTATCGACCACGGGAAGGGGTTGTTGCGTGCTCATGATTCAGGGCGTGACATGAGAAGTCTAAGGTAACAAAATTTGAACTCGACAAACAACAAAGAGACTAAGCATGATGAGCAACCTTTTGTCCTCTTACTATCTCACAATATTACTCATAATTTGATCAAAATCAACATGAGTTTTAGAGCTTTTTGCCTAGTCGGCTTGCTTCATTGACGATGAGGCTAGAGAAGAATCTCCCTCATGAGATAGTCTTGAAAATTTTCAAGAGATTGCCGGTGAAATATCTCATGAGATTTGTTGACACCTAATTTTGGCAACCCTAAGGAAAAAAAAAGGGGAAAATCAATCTGATTGATTATATATGGAAGTTGGAAATTCTGATGAATATTCAAATTTTGGTAAATGCGGAAGCAATTAGAAAATCAAGTGAATAAAGAGTAAGAATTTTGATAAAATGGAAGGAATCGAAGCAAAATTGAGCTCATAGGGAAATCATGCTCCGATATGGAGCCTTGTATTAATACAACAGAGAATGGAAGTTCAAAAATTGCCATTGAAAGCGGCCGTCTAGAATCACTATAAAAAAAAAAAAAACCACAACTTTCGTGAACAAAGGGGGAGTGAATTCGAAAAAAAAAAAAAAAATTGGGAGAGAAAAATTCTTGCAAAAAAAATTGGGGGCTTTTCTCCTTCAATTTTTCTGAGTTCAAAATTGAGAAGAAGAAAAGATTTTCTTTTCGGGAGGGGTCAGTCAAAGAGCTTATTTTTTTTTTTTTTACTGAAGAAGGGCAAAGAGAGGACGCGAGAGAGTGACGTGAGTGGACATCCAGCCAAAAAAAAAATCAAAATAGAGCTACTATTCGTCTTCCTCGTGCAGCCCCTCGTCGACGTTGCCGCACCTCCAAACGCCAACGTCTCCCTCTGCCGGCTGCTGCTACTCTGCCTACAACCCAGCGACGCCACTACTGCAACTTGTGGCAGCCCGCGAGCCCCCCTCGCCGAGCCCTTGTCACGTCTCCGCTCACCACCATCTTCCTTCCGGCGACCCAGTGCCTGACGCCCTACAACACTAGCCCCCGCGAAGCCATTGCTCTCTTGCCGGTCTAGGCTGCGCCCCCACTCGCCCATGACTCGCCGTTACAACGGCCTCAACGCTACTATCTTTGCTCCGACGCCCAGTAGCCCAGCTAGACCGCCTCTATCACCTCTGCTGCAGCCCGAGCTCTCCCCGTTGCTTGCCATCACCTGAGCATCGCCCCCCCGTCTTGCCCGACAGCCTCCACTTGCGCGCCCAATACTTGCAACACCCCCGGCGCCAGCAATCCGAGTCACCCTTGCACTTGGATCTCCGCTAGTCGCCACTGTTGCCACCGAGCACTGCACCAGCAGCTTGCGCAGCCTATGCCACTCTCCCTGCTCCAATCGTCGCTATGTTTGCCCCCCATCCTTCCGGCAAACCCACGTTGCCGATGGTGCTGCACCACAACAGCATCGCCACGCCTCCGCTCGCGCCTCAGCCAACCCTGTCCGCGACTCTGCCCAAGTGCCGCTCCTGTCGCCACACCACGCCTTTGCCAACATCGACCAACTTGCTGTCCCCCTTAGGTAGTTTATTTTTTTTTTTTCATTCATTTTTTTTATGTTATTTTATTTATTTAGTTTAGTTATTTAAATTGTAATATTGGATGTCAATATTCATTTCATAAATCTTGTAGGCATTATCCATAGGGGTTTTGCTCAAAATTATTATAATTATTAATTTCATCCGTAAGACATCAGATCATTTTTTTAGTTATATTAATTTTTAGGGCATCTTGATAACATTTTAATTGTTAAATCGCTATAATTATTAATTTGATCCGTAAGACTTCGGATCAAATTTTTAATTATTTTGAATTTTCTTATTTTGAATTTTCTTATAGGTTTTCGATTATTTTAATCATTTATTTGATGAATATCTTGATTAGTTTCGATATAATGTTTATCTGATGATTGATTGTCTTGAAAAACACTAAAAAAATCAAAAAAATCAAAAATTAATTGGTTTAGTAAATTAGGATTGCATTTTTAGGATTGCACTTTTTGATAATTTTTGGAATAGATTAGGACTAAATTATTTTTAATGGATAGGTCTTAGATAATGTTTGCACATTTTGATAATCTTATTTTTCTTTTAAAAAAATAGTTTTTGAAATAGGATAGGGTTTAAGTCAAATTAACCCCTAAAACTTATTAGAAAATTATTCCTTTTTAGATGGTTTAATTAGGTTTCCTTTTTATTACGAATTTTAATATTAAAAAAATACAAAATATTAGGCGCATGTCAATTAGTTTACATGTTAGGTTCACTTAATTAGAAATAGCTTGTTAGTAAAATTAGGTCATGTAATTAAAGTGCATGTTTTAAATTCGAGATAAAAGAAAACCCAAAAAATTGTTTACTTTGTGTTTATTCATTTTGATGCAATTTGTTTGATTCATAGAGTGTTTAATAATGATTGAGTACCCGTGTAATCACCCTTTTGCATGATAGTAATTTAGGTTAAAATAAATCCATGCTGCCTGCAAAAACATTTTTGAAAATAAAAATAATGGTAGCGAAAGAACATTAGAGAAATCTAGTGTAACCAAGTCCCCATACCCAAAGTCTCTAGTTCGTAAGAGTAATTTAATTCTTCTATTATTTTACTTAGGTGTCTAATCGACCTACCATAAACTGATTAGTGGCGACTCCTAGATAAAATCTATTTGCATGTTAAAAAACATAAACCTAAGTCGCGAATTGATATGGGCTTAGGAGAGCCCGAGCTAAGTTTAAAACTTAGCAGTCCATTAGCCCAAACCCTAGGTGGTGCACCTGAAATTTAGGTCGCGACAGCTTAGCGACTCCACTGGGGACTAGGTTAAAACTCTTAATGGACTTAAGCCAATTTTTCTTTTCTTTTCTTTTAAAAATGTTTTTGTTTGGCAACGTGGATTCCAGATACGTCCCTAACATATAAGGTGTTAAATCTTCTTGCAGATGGGAGGTATAAGAGGAGTAGTCTTTGCTAAACCTTGTCTTGCAGGAATGTATTGAGTTTAATTATTTTTCTTTCTTAATTAGAAGTGTTGTTTGCATTTAAACTGTTGTGCGTGTTTTATTGCTTTTAGCAATACACTATTGCACACACAACTTGCTGCCGGACCTAGGCTGCGATAGGATTCTTAGGATGATGTTGAGAATGATACTTCCTCCAAAGCAAGATTGCTATGTAAAGGTTGACCTTCTCTTCCCCAAAAGTTTTTCATGGTGTCGACTGTGTTTGTCCATATCCGTGAGACTGCGTGATTATAGGACATTCCATTCGACTAAGCAGGAGTTAGGGGGACTTGACATGTTAAATGCGAGACTGCAACGGTCAGATCATCCTCTTAGCTCCACTTTGTTAAGCCGTCTAGATATAAATCGAGCCTCACATTTCATGCGCTTGTCTATGTGATTGTCATCCTTTCTCGATGAAGGTAAGCTGTCTAAACTCTCACTTTGCAATTTACATACTTTATTGCAAATTTGTCAGTCAATGACAAAAGATTTGGTTGTCAGTCTTGTTTTATATGCGATGGGGAAAATCGCCGTACACTTCATTTCCACTTTTTGAGGTTTCAGATGATGCCATATGGTCTTGGAAGAAGGGGTCAAGGCATTCAAAACCCCATTGAAGCCCCTCGGAGGACCCGTTCTACTAGATTAAAGCAACATGGAAGAGATGGAGAAAATTCTAGGAAGTGGAGACAAGAAATGTAGAACTTGCCACCTGAGCAAGGGTGAGGGAGGCAAAACTCGTTACCTCCCAACATTCGTGAAATGTTTCCTAGCCCTCCTAGAATGATGCAAGATAGAGTAGAGGTGATAGACACCCTGGGACAGCCAAGCGGCAAATTTGACTATTATGTGAAGTATTCGGCTCCTCCTAGCTTTTACATTGACCCTCGGGATATTGTCCTAGATGGATGGGGTGGCATGGATGATCCGGCACCTCCAAAGACAGAGAACCCTGATAATGCATTGGAAGGAATCGCCAGTCTGTTCGATGACCTCCTCCTAGGCGCCATTGACAAAGGACCTCCGAAGAAATTGGCCCTGGCCCACGAGAATAACTCATTTACTGCTTTCGCACATTCCCTTGCGTGGGAATTTTTATTGCTTTCTAGGAAATGTTTTCAATTTCTTCTTTTTCGCTTTCCTTTTAGGGATTGAGCATTGCATTTACCATTTAATAAATGTAATTTGATTGATGAATATCAATAAAATTACAAGTTTTTGTTTTGAGGACATGATAGGGTATGCCAAACCAACCCGGTGATGATATCCAATAATGAAAATAAAATTTCATCCATGGAGAAATTTTGAGGACTAGGCTTCTTCATGCTTCCTCATCCAAAAATTCCAAAAAAAAAAGAATAAAAAAAGAATGAAAAAATCAAAATCATTTTTGAAGCCATTTCCAAAGGCATGCATTAGGTTAGCTCTATTTAATTTTCTGACTCATTTACATCATGTTTCAGAGCATTACTTTCTTGGCCTAATGAGAAAGCATTTGAAAAAAATGCACATCAGGTTGTGATGATAGATCAATTGGCTCAACTGTTACTCAATAGATGATGAATTGGGAGCACTACAGATTCTAGTAGTGACATGACTGAGACAAAATCTCAATCCGAGCCAAAATGAATGTGCAATTTGAATTTACTTTAATATTACATAAGTATCCTATTCATACACGTTCTCTTGTGCATGGGCAAAAGCGGATTTTCAGTCTTGATTGATAGAGACAATTGAAGGACATCAATTGCTGAGGCAATCCCTTTGTGGTGCAACCTTTGAATAAATGCTTAAAACCATTTTTTTAGTATGGTAAATTGTTTGTTTTGAAGCTGACAATTTTTCATGCTTAAAGTTGTTAAGCTCTTTTAAAAAAGGATTTTACATGGTGACTCTTACATGTTTTGTCCACCAATTTCAATAGAGAACATCAAGATTGACTAATTTAATGAATGATGTGAAATGAATTGAGCATACTAAATGAGATGAGTTGAGATGATGAAAGGCAAACCCTATCCTATACACAGTCCTTTACTCATACACTTGTGAGGTGAGTGTAGGAAAGTTCATATCCATAAGGTAAAGAGTTCTCTCGCAAAAGGTACGACAACCAAAATGATGAGGGGCAGTTTATTTTTTTATCCAAACACTACAGACAATCCATTGCTTAACCTCTTTGAGCCCCATATACTTATGGAGATTTTTTTTCAAATTACCCCTGTCAAGAACTACCTTACATTGGGGCAAATTGGAGGTAAAACAGCACCATAAGGTGGAGAAAATTGAAAGAAATTTTCTTGCTCTCACTTGCATCAATCTTCAAGTCATTCTATTACATTGAATCCATGTGGTAATTTAAGTGCCTTAAGATGACGAAGAACATTTCCTTCTCTATCCTACATACTTATATCCTTTGTATAACCCACTTAAGCCCACAATTTCATTTCTTTAAACCTAGTTGGTGATCATCCCGCACACTGAGGCAAGGCAAAAGACAATCATTCAAGGAGCATGGTCCAAAGCACCGACATAGTCCAAATGTTGAATCATACGATATAAAACTACGCCCGTGAAGGGGCATGCAACACCGCGACCAGATTCCCCAAAAAAAACTAGGGGCATGAGAAAAAAAAAAAAAAAAGCAAAATCACTTTAGGTAGTTTTTATTTTATTTTATTTATTTGCCTTATTTTATTCATTATTTTTTCTTTTTTGTACAATTATTCCTTGATGCAAAAGCATCTCCCGCCCGAGATCCGATTCGTGATTTATGTGAAATTGTCAACCCAAGAAAAACACACAAAAAAATCATTGTGCATATTAGATCGAATTGCATGTTTCATTTTAAATTTAGATTATCTTTTTAGATAAATTGCATTTTAGATTTAGATAATGTCTTAGTTTAAATTAAGGCATAAGATGAATGAAAATTAGGGCCTCGTCATTTTAGTTAAAAAAAGCATTGCATTGCAGTGTGCTTGGTAAAAAGCAAGGTCGATGCCCATGAAAAAAGAAGTGAAAAAAAAAATGATCATCTCACATGTTAAGGAGATAAATTAAAATCAATTCAAGTTGCTTGCCAAAGAAGAATGAAAACTAGAGGCAAAAAAAGCAGTGTGCCTAGTAAAAGTAAGGCCAATGCCCATAGAATTGTCGAATAGATGACTATTAGTTGCAAAAATTGTATCCCAATGGAGCAGTACTCAAAGAGTTAAGATCAATGGTGCATTTATAATGACCATCCCTAGTGAAAGAGAAGACCGGCAACAATGCCCAGATGATCATCAACTTTGACCTTGATACACATCCTTGAGCCTAACAATCTTTCAACCCATGAACCTAGCCTACGTTACGTCCCTTGCAAAGTCTCTTCTGATTTGGGCACTTGAAATAACGTAGAGGTTCACATGTCTTAAGCATCGCTCGAAGAAGTGCGGGCAAGATTATTTCTTTCTCATTTTGCAGGGTTCTTGATTTGTAAACCCGGAGATGATTACGAAGCTGTTCTTTCAATAGCCTTGACTCAAAGAGTCCAATTGTTAAGCCATTGACTAAGCCCACATTATAGTCCCTATTAAAGACCCCTAAGATTGGTAAGGTCATACTGCTTGCGAGAATACTGGACCCCTGTCAATATGATGAGATGGAATGATTTTCCTAAAATAACCCTTTTGAATGGGAGTGAGTAAAAGTCATTTTTAACTGAAAGTCTCTCATTTAGTATTCTTAGGAAATCCATGTCATGAGTGAAAATTGTCTTGAACGATAATTCTCTCCAATGAAAATTTGGGTGATGCAAAGGTCATTATGTATGAACCCTGATTGAATTGATAAAAACTTCAGTGGATTTTGAAGTGTGTATTCCAGAATAGCCTTCATTGCTTATTTCTTTGGTAAATGCATTTTTGCTCTAAATCATGTCTGATAGGTAATGTTTTCTCAAAGACCCAAGAGCTCCTAACATTCAGGTTCCTTTTAGAATGCCTCATGATATTTGGAGATGAGAAACCATCACGAACATTCAAGGTGCATCCTTGATGTTTCAAAATTTATTTCTACCAGGAGGTGAGAGGCCTCCACAGGATATCTAAGTTCCAAAAACATATCTCTGAGAATCAGAGATATCACCAGGTAAGTATATCTCTACCCATACTTTAAATACTTGTCATTGTGCGGGTATTCTTGACACTTGACTTGGTCAAGTTGTCCCTTTATATTGACCCGTCATGTTTTCATAGCCTAGAGTCCCTTTCATCAACTTGGCATGCTTTTGTAACCCGGTGTCCTTTATATTGACCTGGCGTGCCTTCGTAGCCCAGAGTTCCTTTCATCGACCCGACATGCTTCCGTAACTTGGTGTCCTTTATATTGACCTGGCGTGCTTTCGTAGCTAAGAGTCATTTTCATCGACTCGGCGTGCTTCTGTAACCTGGTGTTCTTTATTTTGACCTAGCGTGCTTTCGTAGCCCAGAGTCCCTTTTATCGACTCGGCGTGCTTCTGTAGCCCAAGGTCCCTTTCATTGACCCAGCGTGCTTCCGTAGCCCGGAGTCCTTTTCATCGACTCGGCGTGCTTCTATAGCTCGAAGTTCCTTTTCAAAAATTAAGAGTTTATGGATTTCACCAAAATCTTTCAATCCGTTGTTGACATCTCAGTTTGGATCTGAATGTCATAAATGATTTTCATGTAAACATTTCACTCTGGATGTGAATGTTTTTTTATCTTTCCCATTATACCTTAGTCTAGATCTAGGTATTTCGAGTTCTCAAATCTTGATATCTTAGTTTGGATCTGGATGTCTTAATTATTTTCATCTAAACATTTCATTTTGGATGTGAATATTTTTCGATCTTTCTCATCATACCTTAGTTTGGATCTAGGTATTTCGAGTTCCAAATTCTTGACATCTCAGTCTAGATCTGGATGTCTTAATTATTTTCATCTAAACATTTCACTCTAGATGCGAATGTTTTCGATCTTTCTCGTTATACCTTAATTTGGATCTAGGTATTTCGAGTTCCAAAATCTTGACATCTCAATCTAGATCCGGATGTCTTAATTATTTTCATCTAAACATTTCACTCTGGATGTGAATGTTTTTCAATCTTTCTCGTTATATCTTATTCTGGATCTAGGTATTTCGAGTTCCAAAATCTTGATATATCATTCAGGCAACCGTAGAAAGGTACGGGTCCTAGAAAAGCTATTTCTCCTTCAATCGACTATAGAAAGGTATGGGTCCTGAAAAAGTGACTTCCCATTTAGGCGACCGGAGAATGGTACGGGTCCTAGACAATAGTTGTTTCCCGTTTAGGCAACTATAGAAAGTTACAGGTCCTAGACAATATTTTTTGCTCTAACGGGCGACCGTAAAAAGGTACGAGTCTTGGAAAAGCAGTTTCCCCATTCAGGCGACCGTAGAAAGGTACGGGTCCTAGACATTATATTTATAGCTCTAACAGGCAACCATAGAAAGGTACGGGTCTTGGAAAAGCTATTTCCCATTCAGGCGATCGAAGAAAGGTACGGGTCCTGAAAAAGCGATTTCCCATTTAGGCGACGGTAGAATGGTACGGGTCCTAGACAATGTTTGTTACTCCAACAGGCGACCGTAGAAAGATACGGGTCTTGAAAGAAAAAAATTTCCATCAAGGCGACCAAAGAAAGGTTCATGTCACGCCTTGATCCTCGGATACACACACATCCTTCTGCTTGGTCGATTTTAGAATGCGATATCCTAGAACTATATTTCGCCGACCCTTTCATTTTAGATAGCACATGCAAAAGCAGTTATAATCCCTAGACAATGAAACCATATGCTATTTGACTTGTCGGTGGTATTTTGGGATTCATGTGGACTTGTCGGTGGTATTTTGGGTAGGGACGTTGAAGATAGCCTCGGTGAACTTGGATGCACGAAGATGGACGCCTGGCAGCTCATGCTTCGCTGGATGATGCTGGGTCAACAAACCAGCTGCTATTTGACTCTACTCGTGCAGTGAAGGAGAGAAGACGCATGGATTGAAGTAGGTGGTCGAAGGCAGCTAAAGAAGAAGATGCTTGGGGATTTCTTGGGTAGACTCTTGTGCAGCAATAAAGTAGAAACTGCTTAAGGGGAGGCGACAGCGTGCAACTTGAACTGAGGCTTCTCTTGCTGGGTTTCTAGTCTTCAAGCGGCAAGGATGAGTGAAGAAATGGAGCTGCATGATCGGATGAAGGAGAGGGGAGAGAGAGATAAGGTGGAGGGTCCCTTGGCCTCAATTTTCCACACAAAATATCTCTTCCATGCATCCTAGGCCAAGTATAGTTTCCTTGGTCCAAAACCAGCCAACAAAGCTTACCTTAGGACCTTTGAAATGGTCCAAAGAGATTAGGCCTAGGCTGGATACGAATTTGGCAAAATCTCCCTTCAATTGGACACTTGTGCCACTTCAATTCAACTCCAATTGGTCCTCATAAATTCAATTGATACCTTAATGCTTCAATTGATAATTTTCCTCATCTAAGAATCCCTCATGCTTCTCAATTTTGCAAGCAAAATAAATCCTCGGCTTCAATTGCACGAAAACGGTCCCGATCTAACTTTTTCCCAAAAAGTGTCGGTTGTCAAAAAAATCTTCTGAGACTAAGTCGTAGGTCCTAGAATTTATTGTGACATAGCAGAATCTTCAATTTCTAAAATTAGATTTAAATTGGCGGTTAATCTTCATTCGGCGTGTTTTTAGCGTGACCTAGGCTACCAAGTAGTTTTTAGAACTTTTTAGGGCAAATGACCCGTGGTCGATTTTCTTCGAGCCACTATGAACCCACTCAACTCAATGGCGACTCTTGATTGTCGTAAAAATCTCGATAATTCAATTACAAACACAGGGTCGGTCGACGAGAATTTCCCAATTTAGTGGAGTCACCCACAATCGGCCACACATCTCAGTCGAACAGACCTATCTCTAATCTCAAATCGATTTTTAACTACGTTGTAATGACCTCTAAAGATAAGCACGGCAAGAAGTCGATTCCTAGTTGAATTCTCAAATCTATTTGCCTTAAAGTGCTAAATAGCTTCCCCAGCTAGTTTAGTTATCTCGAGAGTGATCAACTCTGAGAACAGCCCTATAAGCATGTCAATGAAATGCCCAATTTATTTAGTAGAAGACATGATTGAAAATTTGGGATGTCACAGTTCAGGTCCTTGACAACCAAATACTACCATACTAGGTGATTGTAGAAAGGTACGGGTCCTAGGACAGCAGTCCCCTTACAAAGCCTCGTTACTATTCTAGGCGATCGTAAAAAGGTATGGGTCCTAAACATGTAACACCAACTATCTTGAATTACTCTACCTTTCTCGAAGGTAAGTTGTTCCTGGTTGGTTCATTTATCATTTGCATTAGTATTTCCATACATCATATAAATTGCATTCCAAAATGTGATTCATTTTCAAAAAAAAAAAAAACTTTGAATTTCATTCAATGCATGTGCATAATCAAAATTTAGGTCTCAATTTATCTTTGAAAGCAACCTCTACGAGCTCACCTTCAAAGAGGGATAGCTGTTAACACTTAATTTTGGCAACCCTTAGGAAATTAAAAAAAAAAAAAAAGGAAAATCAATCTGATTGATTATACATGGAAGTTGGAAATTCAGATGAATATTCAAATTTTGATAAATGCGGAAGCAATTAGGAAATCAGGTGAATAAAGAGCATGAATTTTGATAAAATGAAAGGAATTGAAGTAAAATCAAGCTGATAGTGAAATCGCGCTCCGATATGCAACATTGAATTAATGCAACAGAGAATGGAAGTTCAAAAATTGCCATGGAAAGCGACCATCTGGAATCACTATAAAAAGAGGCACAATTTTCCTGACCAAAGGGGGGTGCGAAGTCGAAAAAAAATGGGAGAGAAACATTCATGCAAAAAAAAAAATTGGGGCTTTTTTCCTTCGATTTTTCTGAGTTCAAAATTGAGAAGAAGAAAAGATTTTCTTTTCAGGAGGGGTCAGGTCAAAGAGCTGGTGTTTCTTTTTGTTGAAGAAGGGTGGAGAGAGGACGTGAGAGAGTGACGTGAGTGGACGTCCAGCCAAAAAAAAAAATCAAAAGAGAGCTACTGTTCATCTTCCTCATGCAGCCCCCCGTCGATGCCGCCACACCTCCGAATGCCGGCGTCTCCCTCTGCCAACCGCTGCCGCTTTGCCTGCAACCCAGTGACACCGCTGCCGTGACCTGTGACAGCCTGCGAGCCCCCTCGCCGACCCCCTGCCGCGTCTCCGCTCACCACTGTCCTCCTTCCGGCAACCCAGTGCCCGACGCCCTGCAACACCAGCCCCCGCTGTAGTATTTTATTAATACACCCATGATGAGGTGCGATGAGAACGCACAATTTCGTGTTGATATGCTACGATGGAAAGATACATTTTGAAAGGGTATGAAGGGGGATGTATAAAAGTCTCTTCAAGACAATCATTGGCAAGGTTTGGCAGAACGTACGCTCAGAATTCTCTCCTTGTCTTGTCCCTTTCCATCGAGAGAAAAAGAAAGCGTTCCATTTCGCCTTTACAAGAACAATTTGCATTTATGCCGTGGAAATCGGATGTTTTCCTCATGATTGCATTCAGACCAACGTGATTCATCCGTAATTCAACGTTTGTTCTGGGCGTTGATTGTTGTTTGCGCATCGTAAAAAGCTAAGTCGTCTTCCGCCGACTTGAATCCCAACATTGGTATCAGAGCCTAGTCGTGATTTCTGCCCTATTTTTCATTGAATTTTCTTGTTTACCACTTGATATCGAGATCAAGAGATTGTATTCTACACTATTTTGATGTTTATTGCTTGAAATCACAATCTAAATCATCAAAAACGAACCGAAGCGAAGAATGTGTTCGATGTCGCGTACACGTACGGTTTTGGCCATTTTTCGAAATATTTTTTCTGCCAATATCAATTTTTAAATAAACATATTAAAAGACTCGTCGAGACGAGTCCGACGATGGGTAGAGTGCCGTTGGAGGACGCCGGATGCGCCCACACGCGCGGCTAAAAGCCGCTGCACGTGGGCGTCACGCGCCTGACACGCGTGGCTAGAAGCCGCTGCGCATGGGCGTCACACGCCTGACACGCTGGGAATGCCAGCGCATGCACAACATGCACCGGTTGGCGAACCGACGCGTGATGACGTCATTGTGTCGTCATCCAACAGTCAATAATGCTGGGATGACGTCATCGATGACGTTACCGTCAGCGCAGTTGGCCGACTGGTCACTGGCTGGCGACCGGACTTGACCCGAGGCTTGACCCAACCCAACCCAACCGTTGGCCAATCAACCGGTCCGGTGATCAAATTGATTGGACCAGTCACCGGTGGGACCAGTCGGACCGGCCAGGAGCCTGTAAGATTCACTGGCGCGTGCGCCACACACGCTGCACACTCAAGCGACGTGTGTGAGCACGTGGGAGCTCCGATTGGAGCGTGGTTGGTGGTGTTTGGTTCGTATGGTTGTTCTCTACACTGTGGTATAATTATTTTTTATATTTGAATTTTATAAATGTATGAAATTGTGTATGGAACCCTAAGTACTTGTATTTTTAGGGTATAAATGCATAGTTTATTCATTTTTAGCTTGTATTTTCTTATATTTTAGGAAATACAGTAGCTAGCCGATATGAAAATGATGTCATATATGATGTGTAGAGCTTGGTTCGATGGTAGCATGTATATAATTTAATATACTTGCAATTTTCTAGTTCCAAGAAAATTCGAACAATGGTAGGAAATCCTTATTTTTCCGTTACATGTTGAATTGCGGTTTTGATTGTAGTTGCAGCATGATTATTTTTTGTACGTTGGTTTATATCATGCTATATGTTTGTGTTAATGAAAAAATGTAAAAATTACATGTGGTCATGTAATTATTTTTCCTAGTGGAGTTCATAAGTTGGTAGAATTCGAAGGAGTTCTCACCTAGAACTTAAAATTTGTGCAAATTAAACTAATTAATGATAATAGAACAATCGTACATAGGAGCTGATTAGGAACATAGTGAACTTTTGTTTCTATGTCTTTTGTTGAATTATCATTGATTTAGTTTGTCTTTATTGCAAATTAAATATGTGTATTATTCTAAAAAGTGTGCTAGTATTGATTCTGTGTTTATTATGTCAATATGTTATAGCAATTGATTATGGCTTCGGTATCCAAGACCATTATGGCTTATCTCAATAAGTGTGAGAAGTTGAACAGTGACAATTATGATATTTGGCACCAAAAGGTTCAATACATCCTTGAGGAGCAAGAGGTTTTGGAAACCCTCAACCACATCATGGATGAACCTGAGCATGGAACTTCAGCTCAACACAGGAGTGATCTAGAAGCTTATCAAGCTTGGAAAAAGAAAAATAGTATTGCTCTCATAACGTTGCTGAGCTGTATGCAAGATGATCTCATGCGTGAGTTTGAAAGTTATGATAAAACTCAAGCTATGTGGGTTGCCTTGAAAGATAAGTTTTGAGGTACATTTGCCACTAAGTTGAGGAGACTCACCATCAAATTTGATACATACCGAAAGCGCCCAAATGTAATGATGAGGCAACATCTTCGAGAGATGTTAAACATGATTTGTGAGCTGAAGTCGGTAGGTTACTCCCTTACTGATGAATAGCAAGTTCAGGCTGTTATAAAGTCTCTTCCTGACAATTTGGAGCATATGAGGATCAATATGACGCATAATGAGAATATACATTGCGCGTCATTTGGAATTAGAGGATGAGCACTTAGAGGCTGCGAGATCCTCTACTCATGCTTATATTGCTGAATCGAGTTCGCGCAAAACTTCGGGCTTTAAGTGCAAAAAAAATCATCAATTCAACAACAAAGGAAAGAAGACTGATTAGGCACCTAAGAGGGCTAAGACCTTTCAACGCAAGAAGCATTGTGGGAATAAGGACAAGGTCAAGATGGAGTGCTACAATTATGGCAAGATAGGTCACTTTGCTCGTGAATACACTGAGCCGAAAGAGGTACCCTATTACTCCATTACTTTAAGTAATGCTTTTGTTTCTAGCACTGTAATGCTTGCTGAATCTCATCCAATGTGGACTGTAGACTCAGGATTAACAGACCACGTAGCTAGAGACCGAAAAGCATTTGTGGAGTATCATCGGATTCAGCTTAGAAGAAGATGGACATATATTGGGAATAACTCAAGAATTGAAGTGAAGGGTATCGACACATGTAAATTAATTTTACGTGGTGGTTGAAACCTATTCCAACATGATGTCCTTTATGCTCTAGATATTCGACAAAACTTGGTCTCCATAGTTGTTCTTCTTAGCTTAGGTTATGTTTTGAATTTCAAAGGTGATTGTGTTGACATTTTGTATGGAACAGTTTATTATGGTTCAGGTCATGTATCGAATGGTTTTATGATGTTAGACATTGACTATGATCGGTACAATATTAATTTCGATGATTGTTTTTCTTTAATTGTATCTTCTAGTAATGTTGAGAACATGGCATGCTAGATTAGGTCATATTGGGTTGCAAAGAATGAAAATATTAGCTAGAGAATGCATTTTAGGGTCACTCATTAATGTTGATCTACCCGTATTTGAACATTGTCTAGTAGGAAAAGCAACTAGAAAATCATTTGGTAAAGGGACTAGAGCCGAATTTCCATTGCAACTCATACGTTCTGACATTTGTGGTCCTTTGAATGTGAGGGCGAGGCATGAAGCCTCATATTTCATCACTTTTATAGATGACTTCACGCGTTTCAGTTATGTCTTTCTGATCTCCCATAAATCAGAAGCATTAGACTGCTTTAGACGATATATAATGATGGTAGAGAATCAATTGAACAAAACAATAAAGGCATTGAGAACTTATCGCGGACGTGAGTATCTATCGGAGCAATTCAAGGCTCTTTGATGAAAAAGGAATTGTACGACAATTGACTATTTCTGATACTCCACAACAAAATGGGATAGCTGAGAGAAGGAATAGAACCTTATTGGAAATGGTTAGGTCTATGATGGCGCAATCAAATTTACCTATCTCCTATTGGGGAGATGCGTTATTGACTGCTACCTATATACTTAACCGAGTGCCCTCAAAATTGGTCACTTCCACCTCTTATGAATTATGGACTAGTAGGAAACCAGACTTGAGTATTCTACATCATGGGGATGTGCAGCTTATGTTCATAATTTTCCCATAAATATGGCAAATTAGGTCTTAGAGGGAAGGAATGTATCTTTATAAGATATTCTGAACACTCCAAAGGGTACGTGTTCATAGGTAAACAAGCTGATGGAAGTGTGACTGAAATGGAGTCACGAGATGTCACGTTCTTAGAGAACGATTTCCCTAGTAAAGGTGAGATTGATAAGGACTTCCAATTATATGAGATGGAAGATCCTAATAACACACCCACTGATGTTGTAGAGGGAAATGAAGATTTACCTCAACACGCAAGACCTAGTGGGAGTATTGCATCGTCTAGCGAACTGAATTCAAGAGAAATTCAATTGCGTAAAAGTAATCATAAAAGTATTCACCGTCGTTGTTTTGAGATTGAAGGGGAAGCATTTATGATTGCTCAGAAAGACGATGCCGAGCCTAAAACTGTTTAAGAGGCTCTCTCATCCTCTAATACGGAAGAATGGAGAAAAGCTTTGAAAGATGAAATGGAGTCAATGAGGGCAAATCATATGGGACTTGGTTGATCTACCACCCAATTGTAAGGCCATTAGAAACAAATGGGTCTTTAAGATTAAGCGAAGAGCGGATAGATCCATTGAAAAGTATAAGGCTTGTCTTGTGGCGAAATGTTCTACTTAACAAGAGGGTATAGACTATGAGGAAACCTTTTCACCAGTTGTGAGGTTTGCCTCAATACGTCTTATCCTAGCCATCGTTGCACATTTGGACCTTGAATTACATCAAATGGATGTAAAAACGGCATTTCTCAATGGAGAACTAGATGAAGAAATCTACATGAAGCAGCCAATAGGTTTCATAGCTAAAGGTCAAGAACATAAAGTTTGCAAGTTTTATCGCTCAATATATGGCTTTAAGCAATCATCTAGACAGTGATATCTTCGTTTTCATTGAGCCATAACAACTTTTGGTTTCACGATGATTGAAGAAGATCACTATGTATATGTGAAGCGGTCCGAAGATAAATTTGTGATTTTATCACTTTATGTGGATGATATTCTATTGGCTGGAAATGACAAGATTTTGATTATCACCATAAAAGAATAGTTATCCTTCAATTTTGAAATAAATGACATGGGAGAAGCTGCTTATATATTAGGAGTTAAGATCGAAAAAGATCGATCAAGGAAACTCATTGCTTTATCACAAGAGTCTTATATAATGAAGATTCTTGAGCGTTTCAATATGCAGCATTATAATCTCATTGATACCCCTATCATACAAGGTGAAGGCCTAAGTACTGAGATGTGTCATAAGACTCTAGAAGAAATTAAAGTAATGAAAACTGTTTCTTACGCTAGTGCGGTCGAAAGTTTGATGTATTCTATGATGTATACTTAACCCAACATATGCTATGCCGTGGGATTGGTAAGTCGATATCAATCAAATCCCGGTCAAGCACACTAGAAAGTAGTGAAGAGGATCCTAAGATACTTGAAGGGCACCATGGACTATCGACTTTATTGCCAAGGGAATGATTTACGCCTATTGGGCTATTCAGATGTTGATTGGGGTGGAGACCTCGATGAGCGTAAATCGACTTCTGGATATGCGTTCTTGCTCAATGGAGGTGCATTTTCTTGGAATAGCAAGAAACAGACATGCACAACCTTATCTACGATGGAGGCAGAATTTATTGCATGTTCTGCTGTAGTGCAAAAAACAGTATGGCTAAAACGTTTCTTGAAAAATTTAGCCACTATCACTAAGGTTCCAAGACCGGTGATTGTTTATTGCGATAGTCAAGCAGTCATTGCCTATGTGAAGGATCCCAAGTTCATGGAAGGACAAAGCGCATTGACATAAAGAACAACTTCATCAGAGATATAATAGCGCAGAAAGAAGTGATCCTACCATACATTTCAATCAATAGAATGGTCGCTGATCCATTTACGAAGGTTATTCCTTGAGACATATTCTTGACCCATAGGATGTCACTAGAATTGCGTAGAATATGATATGTGTTATTGTAGAGGATCATTGGTTTATGTATTTGTGGACATATGTATGGTACTTGTTTGTTTATTAGTAACTTGATGTTTTATCAATAAGTACAAATCCATTATGAGACTAGCACAAGCACAAATCCATTATGAGACTAGCACAAGCACACATATATTATTGGAAAGTATGTCGACAGGTAATGATTGTCTCACTTACACGAGCAATCGTCTCAAGTGCTATAGTTAGCACGTTGAGATGAGATGTTATGTACAAATAAAGGCTAAAGAGCAAGTTTGTTACATAAAATAATATGTCGCCTTGATTGGAGTCAAGATGAGGTTTGTGATTTATTTATAATAAGACTGAACATGATAGTCCCATAATCATGTATGCCTGAAAGATGCCGAATGTGAGTACTTAATTGAGCGCTATAGAAAACGAGCTGATATAGCACTCGAGCTAAACATAAGTATGTGAGAAGCATGTGACTATGTTTAGGCTAAGATCCGTATAGTGGATATATTTATTAAATGACATATTCTCTTATAGAAAGAGAAATCCACTATAGCACGTAATTCATACTACATATGCATTGTACGACCGACAAGGGAAGGTGAGTGAAATTATCCCTATTTACTCATCATGTGAGCCCTTGAGGTAATTTATGATTTACCTCATTTTTGTGCCCTATGTTATCAAAGTGAAAGATCAATGTTGCTACTTTAGCATGTTACCAGCGGTTATGAATAAATATGGGTTTATGGGACGTGTCTAGGAAAGTAATTATTTTGAAATGGAGAGAGACATGAGTGCGAAGGAAGACTATTGTTGTTTTATATCTATTACATGTATTTACTGGTCGACCAATTATATCACCTTATGTGATTGCGGATATAATTGTAAATACATGGTGTTTTTTAGAATAGTTAAGTATAGCCTTTAAGAGATAGGTATACTTGGATTGATGTAAAAAAATATGTTTGGGGCACTGTGAGACATCGATTGTTTATTTCTTTTCGGGGTTGTAACCATTATGTCACCCCTAAAAGGTGCATAATTTGAGCTCCTAAGTGTAGGTGTACTCACTGGTCGCACATCTTACTTGCCAGTATGAATTGTTTTGTAAAGTTGATGAATGTTGAATGCCTTATATTCTTGATAGAGTGCTATCAAGCCCATCATGTCCAAGTGGGAGATGTAGTATTTTATTAATACGTCCATGATGGGGTGTGATGAGAACGCATCGTTTCGTCTTGATATGCTATGATGAAAATACACATTTTGAAAGGATATAAAGGGAGATGTATAAAAGTCTCCTGAAGACAACCATTGGCAAGGTTTGGTAAAACGTACGCTTAGAATTCTCTCATTGTCTTGTCTCCTTTTCCATCGAGAGAAAAAGAAAGCATTCCATTTCGCCTTTATAATAACAGTTTGCATTTACATCGTGGAAATCGAATGTTTTCCTTGTGATTGCATTTAGACCAACGTGAAGTATTTCTATTTGTGATTCATCCGCAATTTAACATTCGTTCCAGGGTTAATTGTTGTTTGTGCATCAAAAAAGGTAAGTCCTCTTCCACCGACTTGAATTCCAACACCTGCAAAGCCACCGCTCCCTCGCCGGTCTCCGCTGCGCCCCCCCTCGCCCGACGACTCGTCGTCACAACGGCCCGATGCCGCCGTCTCTACTCGATGCCTAGTAGCCTAGCCAAACCGCCTTCGTCGCCGCTGTTTCAGCCCAAGCTCTCCCCCATTGCTCGCCATCGCCTAAGCGTCACCCCCCGTCGCACTCGACAGCCTCCACTTGCGTGCCCAACACCTGCAGCACCCCGAAACCAGCAATCTGCATCACCCTACACCTGGACCTCCGCTCGTCGCCGCTGTTGCCATCAAGCACCACACCAACAGCCTGCGCAGCCTTTGCCGCTCTCCCTGCTCCGATCATCGCTGCGTCTGCCCCCTTCTTCCGGCGAACCCACGTCGCCAACGGTGCTGCACCACAATAGCACCACCACGCCTCTACCTGCACCTCAGCCAACCCTATCCGCGATGCCTCCGCCTGAGCGCCGCTCGTCGCCACCATGCCACGCCTCCACCAACGCTGACCAACCTTCTATCCCTCTTAGGTAGTTTAGTTTTTTTTTTTTCATTTATTTTTTTTAGCTTAGTTATTTAAATTGTAATATTGGATGTCAATATTCATTTCATAAATCTTGTAGGCATTATCCATAAGGGTTTTGCCCAAAATTATTGTAATTATTAATTTGATCCGTAAGACGTCGGATCATTTTTTAATTATATTAATTTTTTTGGCATCTTGATAGCATTTTAATTGTTAAATCATTATAATTATTAATTTGATCCATAAGATTTCGAATCAAATTTTTAATTATTTTGAATTTTCTTATATGTTGTGATATTTAAGGTTAAAGTAATCATTAATTTAACCCGTGAGACAATGGATTATTTTTTTGATTATTTTAATCATTTATTTGATGAATATCTTGATTAGTTTAGATATAATGTTTATCTGATAATTGTTTGTCTCAAAAAATATTTAAAAAAAAATCAAAAATCAATTGGTTTAGTAAATTAGGATTGCATTTTTAGGATTGCACTTTTTGATAATTTTTGGAATAGATTATAACTGAATTCTTTTTTTTTTTTTATGGATAAGTCTTAGATAATGTTTGCACATTTTGATAATCTCATTTTTCTTTAAAAAAAATAGTTTTCTAAGATAGAATAGGGTTTAACTCAAATTAACCCCTAAAACTTATTAGAAAATTATTCCTTTTTAGATGGTTTAATTAGGTTTCCTTTTTATTACGAATTTTAATAATAAAAATACAAAAATATTAGGTGCATGTCAATTAGTTTGCATGTTAGGTTCACTTAATTAGAAATAGCTTGTTAGTAAAATTAGGTCATATAGTTAAAGTGCATGTTTTAAATTTGAGATAAAAGAAAACCCAAAAAATTGTTTGCTTTGTGTTTATTCATTTTGATGCAATTTGTTTGATTTATTGAGTGTTTAATAATGATTGAGTACCCATGTGATCACCCTCTTGAATTATAGTAAGTTAGGTTAAAATAAATCCATGCTGCCTGCAAAAACATTTTTGAAAATAAAAAGAATGGTATCGAAAATGTATTAGAGAAATCTAGACCAAGTCCCCGTACCCAAAGTCTCTGATTCGTAGGAGTAAAATAATTCTCCTATTATTTTACTCATGTGTCTAATCGACCTACCATAAACTGATTAGTGGCGACTCCTAGATAAAATTTATTTGCATATTAAAAAACAGAAACCTAAATCGCGAAATGGTATGGGCTTGGGAGAGCCCGAGCTAAGTTTAAAACTTAGCAGTCCATTAGCCTAAACCCTAGGTGGTGTACCTGAATTTAAGGTCGCGACAAGATTCAAATGCATCTCCAAATTGTGGCATTGCACGATTGAATTTCCTACCTTGGCAGCCATGCACTTGAAGCGTGGCGCTTTCAATGGCGCAAATTGGTATGTCCTCTCACAGATTGATACTTTTCTTGCAGTCGAATGAACTCTCTATATCCAATTAAGTTCTTACCCTCGTTTCATAGTAAAAAATGGAAGTTCCATTCATTAGCCCTCCGAGCAATTGGGGTGCCCTGGTTCGTGCAATGGATTGATCTGTGTTGTTAATGCTGATGCTAATGCTAAAGTTCACAATTAAACAATATTTCTATGGAAATTGTACACTAGAAAGCATAAGGAGATTTTGAGCTTGCCTTCAGATCATTGATTTGTTGAAGTGTATGCTGCTCATATGGTTCTAGGATTTGGATACAGCCACATGATTCATAACAATAAGTTTATTAATGATTACTTGTTTTCCTAATAAATATGGAGGATACCATTAGTCACTAAAGTCTAAGTTCATAGCCTTAGTACAAATATGTGGTGGACAGTTGAATTCAGTGTGCAAGTTGAAAAACAGCTCGAGGATCTTTTTCAATAGAAATTTGTAATGGATCTTGATTGGTGTCGATGAAGATCGTCGATAGTGTTATGGTCGATAATCTGTTTTTTTGGTAGCGGATGAGATCTTTGACGAAATGGGGTTGCCAAAGAACTGTTCCGTTTGATCCATGGCACTAGAAGCATTTGAATCGCCTTCGATAACCACTGGTTTGCGCATGAACGTCCCGGCAATGCACGAATCGACTTATGTTTTTGTTCAGGTTGCAGGGCATTCACCAAAACCCAAACCGACTCATACATGGATGATATTTATTTTTATATGACTAACTTGAGACCCGACCGTATAGAACCTGAGCCGAAATGATGGTTCAAATTTGGCTTGAGTCATAAGCTCAATACAACGTGCTCCATAAGTCAAGCACATCACCATGGACGGATCATGAGATTGCAGCACGAGTTTTGAGACGTCATCATTGAGACCATCTTCATAGGTAACGAGGCACTTTAGGCTTTGTTCATTTCGCGGAAAATGTGACAATTTTAGAAAATATTTTCCAATAAACCATTTTCTAGGAAAATGTAATTATTTTCCGATGCTCGGGTGAAACCTGAAAATGAAGTGGAAAATATTTTCCGTTATTCAGTAAGGAAAATATTTTCCTCCATACACTCTTTTTTTTTTCTTTTTTTTTTTAATTTTTAAAATTGATTTTTAATTATTTTTATTTTAAATAAATCGATTATTAATTTTTTATTTTATTTTCTTTGCTTCCCTTCCACCGTTGCCGTGGCTAGCAACCTGCCAAGAAAGAAGAAAAGGGAAAACTAAGAAAAAAAAAAAAAAAAGAAAAGAAAAATAAAAATAGAAAATCATTCGAATTGAAAAATATATTTTTTTATTTTTTAGGGAAAAAAAAAAGGAAGAGGATGAGGGGGAGAAGGAAGTGAGGGCTTATAAAGATGTGAGATAAGAGAGATTAAGCGAGAAAAATATTTTCCACTTTTCAAAAGTAGAAAATATTTTCTTTTAGTTCAGAAGACTTTTTTTTCCTTCATAAAAAATAATTTTCCCCAAGCAATTCATTTTTATGAAACGAACGTCGGAAAATTCAGAAAATATTTTCTTGTAAGTTATTTTTCATGAAATGAACGGAGTCAAAATCTAAAGTGTCTTCTCCCAATATGGAGACAACGGCTCCATGACTGCCAGCCTCATTGAGATCTGGATGAGAAGGAAAAGAACAGAGCTCAAGTGTGTACGAGCATGGACACAGCTATGGAGATATGGACATCCATAGATGTCGAGATTTGGACTTCCATGGAAAGCTGAACTGAACAACGGCTCTGATAGTGTTGATTTGGAGGAGGCGCCGCAGAACATGAAGGTCGGGTGAATGGTGGTCCCAAAGGTGCTGAGGGGAGCTGCTTAGTGTTTAGTATTTATTTTTCATGACCCAAATTGAGCCGCATCATCAAGATATTCAATTTTTTTTCCGCATCATCAAGATATTCAATTTTTTTTTTACTTCTCGCTCACTGGAATGAGACCCCACCTAAAATTTTCAGTTCGAGTCAATTGGGTTCAAGTATGTTGTCGCACCTTTACTAGCAATGTCTCTCATTAGTTTTTAAGAGTATGTTGATATGATTTTAGCTCTTTACTTATTGTGTCTCCCATGAAATTGTATAAGCACAAAAGAAAAATTTCAAGCTTTGAGAAATGATAATAATTAATAATCTTAAGGCTTTGTAAGTATAATAATTTTTAAGGTATTATGAGAATAACAGTTTATTATAATTCATAAACTATTAAAAAAATGGATCCAACACTAATTTATAATTATTTACAATTTAATTTTTTATGATTATTCTCCCGGTACATTAAATACTATCATATAATCGTTTTTTCCACTGATCTTATATATGTTAATTAGCTTTCATTTTTTCCGTTGATCTTATATATGTTAATTAGTTTTCATGCCCGCGCTACCTGTTATGTTATGTGGGGAAGACATTTGGTGCTTTTCGAAAAAGAGAGCGAGCGATATCAAAAAAGAAAATGTTGTGCTTTGTCAGTCGAAGGGTCTTCTTGTCAAACCCCTGCCCATCATGAGTTCCTATTCCGAGGATGACCCGAAGCTCCCTCACGACGTCGTCGTCCAGATCCTGAAGCGGTTGCCGGCGAGATCGCTCCTCCGGTTCAGGTGCGTCTGCCGGTCATGGCGTTCCACCATCGACGACCCTCGTTTCGTGGCCCTCCACCTGAGCCACTCCGCTCTCGACGCCTCCAATTGGCATCTGGTGTGCGATCCTCTCCAGGACACGTGCTCCCTGTTACCCAATGCGTCCCTCACTCGGCCTTCCAAGTCTCGAATCGAAATGCCCTTTGCTGCCCCTCTCCACAGTTACGATTTTGTTGGTTCGTGTCATGGTTTGATCTGTGTCACCGGAAGTTTCATAATTGGCAGTGATCCGACGATGTATCTGTGGAATTTATTCACCAGAAAGCACAAGGCCATTCCGCGACCCGCTCCGGAGAATCCAATTCTTCGCGGGAAGGCTGCTTGTATAAGTTTAGGGTTTGGCTTCGATGCTGGGTCTAATGACTATAAGATTGTGAGGATTCTCTTCTGTCCAGCTAACCATCGTCGACGCTTTTGCCGGACTAAGTGTTCAGCCAAGATTTATTCACTCAGTACAGATTCCTGGAGAAGTTTGGAGTCTGAGGTTCCTGCATTTTGCTACCACGAGCCCGTGGTCTTCTTGAATGGGAATCTGCACTGGCTTGCTTTCAATCGAGAGGAGGTTGGATCCGGATTGATAGTCTTGTTCAAGGTTGCAGGTGAGGTGTTTGATGAAATGGCTCTGCCAGAAGAGATTTCTCACCAAGAAAACGGTGGTTTACTAGGGTCTGTGGCAGTATTGAGTGACTTGTTGGCTGTGTTCATTAGTCGTGGGGAGGCAGCTGGGCATCCTGAATCGCATTCCATTTGTTCTGTTTGGGTTATGAGAGACTATGGTGCGCCTGATTCTTGGACTAAGCTTTATACATTTGAGGCTAGTGGACTGGTAACAGGATTTGATGGCTTCACGCGGAATGGTGAGCTTCTTATGGAAATAGACAATCGAGGACGAATTATTCGGAATCTGATCACGGGAAGAATCTCTCTTCTTCCACTATCAACACCATGTGCTTTGGTCAACGTCGTAGAGAGCCTTGTTTCACTTTAGATATGATTTGATTGCTGCTACATGTATTGGTATGAAGGAGTGATGCTGCTTGCAGAGGAAGTTTAAAGTTGCATCTGAATTGAGAAGAAATAGCACGTAAGATTCATGTAACTTTAGGGTTCAGCTTCGATGCTATCTAACGACGATAAGATTGTGATGATTCTCTATTTTCCAAATGATTGTCTCCGATGCTTTGGCAAGATAAACCCTTGAGTCGAGATTCATTCACTCAATACAAGTTCTTTGGAGAAGTTTGGATTGTGAAGTTCCTGTTTTGTTTGGCTACATATCCTTGTTCTCCTTGAATGGGGTCTGGACAAGTTTGCTGCCAAGTTGGATGATTTGGGGCATGCGAGTGGAGATGCATCAATATACTTGTTCGATGTCGTCAGTGAGGTGTTTGATGGAATGGCTCTGCCAAAAGAGATTATTCATGAAAACAATGGCGGTTTAGTAGTGACTGTGGAAGCATTAAATGACTTGCTAGCAGTGTTAATTAATTTCACCGATGCAGTTATACATCCTGAACCGCATTCCATTTGTTCTGTTTGGGTTATGAAGGAGTATGGCCTGCCTGAGTCTTGGACTAAGCTGTATTCTTTTGAGACTTGTGAACTAGTAGCAAAATTTGATGGCTGTGATGGAAATGTGTTTCTTGGAATCCAATTACGGAGAAATTATGCAAATCTTCCACTATCGAACAATGGGATTTGGTCACTGTTGTAAAGAGCCTCATTGCACTTTAGAGATGATTCTATCTGAGAGTTGAAAGAGACATCTGAATTTAGAAGAAATGGTCATATTCATATCTGCTCTAGCTACAAAATAATGAGCAAAAGAAATGAGCTGGTGCCCATTTTCTATTGGTACTTCTTGCAAGCTTTAGAATGCATATGCTTTTTCACTGAGTTTTCATTTAGACTAATCAAAGTGTGTTCTGTGTATGAGTGAAAGTGTGCAACTGAAGACTGCATCTACACCTTTGGCATTACCGCTACTAGCAGATTATAGACGATGTGAAGAAAAAAAAAAAACGAGACAGATGAAGCCTTTTGCTTACTATGGATATATGTGTTCGATTTGGTGCCACCATAAGCATTTTTCAGCTTCTCCACATCTCTCTCTACATGCATTGCAAACAGCGCAACTATAGACTACTGTGTTTTGTTTCTTATCTCCAGACTTTTTGATAGCACTGACAATGCATACCTAATAGGCTCGTTTATTGATCAATGTAGACAGTTGCATGAATGCATTAAGGAAACATTGGAAAGTATATAATCATGGTACACCTTTCCCCCAAATGAGTTGTGGCTTGGAAGTCTCATTCCATCTTATAGTACAGTGATGATTTGGCACATTAACAATTATTTCATCTGCCCTCTGAGAATGTGGTCTGTAGATGAGATAATCTCTGCTTCCTCCTTGACAAGACATCTGGGAAAGTGAATTCAAATTGCAGTTTTTCTTCTCAAGTCTTGTGCAAGATGCTGGAGCTCTCCTTTATTGATAGGAATTCTGGTGATTGTCAATCTGAGTTCAGCTGGCTCTTGCAAATGGGGAATGGCAAAGAACAGCAGAAAGTAATGTGCTAGTTTCTTCAGCATGCCAGTAAATAGTTTATCTGGAAAGCTTCATGGTCAAGCTGCTGCTTTCATGGAGGATGTTCTTAGATTCACCAGTGTTTTAGTTTAACATCAATTTGAAGTTTATCTAGTTTCAAGAGGATATTCTTAGATGGATCAAATTTGAAATCTGTCCAGTTTAGCATCTGTTTGATGCAACGCATTAGATTTGTGTAGTTCATGCTTGTTTCAGTACAGCTTGTAATTATTGTCTGTCTTGTTCGGCTGCTTGTGGGAATATTCCCCCTAATGACCCTCTTGTTTTATGAAGTTGAATGCAATGTATTAACTTAGCTGAAAAAAGAATTGCTGTTGTCCTTGACCTAATGAATTAGATTTGTGGGTCTCAAAGTACATATCAAATAAATTGTTATGTCAATTATACGTATTTTTAGAATTTAGATATGTTGTTCTGACATTGCCAATGACGAATTGCAAGGGGCTGGCGGGGTTATTGCGCCCTTGGCTGGCTCGTGCTTGGTGTATTTTCTGAGTAATATGTAAACAAATCAACCTAACTGATGGTTTATAGAGGGCAATGAGAGCTTATTGGAAGAAACATCGATACGCTTGATGTATGTTTTACTACATATTAACTAACTATATTCCATGAGATTTCATATAAAATCGCTATATCTTCTGTTTCATGTTTGGTGTTGCAGAAACTTTTATCTCACTTAATGAGTTGGATTTCTACGTCCAACATGGCCCATTGTTATCTACGTGCATACTTGTTTGATCATTTAGTGACTTGGAGACTGCAAATTTAAGCTATAGCTTGTTTGCTTTAAGAATTTTTTGATTGAATTAACAATATTCGTATCAATGGTCCTGAAATTAATAAAGTAATCGCTAAATTCCACTTAAAATATACATTGATACTTGGTGGACGAATTTGAAAATCGTAATAAACGTAAACAAATTCCCACATACTTATAAAAAAGACAAATGCATACATACGTGAGTACATCGACCATATAATCTATTTAAAATGAGATATCGGATTGTACACTATGGTGTTTTTATATTTATCTGAAATGTACAATGATGGGGATAATAAAAACAAGTCAACACAAAAATCCAAACCCCTATGTATTTAGGTTGACAATTTTATTATCAATATTCTTTCTTCATCTTAGCTATTTTGATTGTCATGTTGAAAAGAGTCACCCTCATGCTCAATTATATTAGGTGTGCTTGTGCTTCAGCAAGGGCTACTTTCAACCCGAACTGGACATTTTAATTTTGTTTCAACTTTAACATAATACCCAAACAATGGAATCATAAATAAATGATAAAGTTTAACTTACCAATGTCATATTTTCAAGAAGAAAAGAAAACCTTTAGAAATTCATACTAAGAAATTATATGTGATTTAACTCGAAGCATTCATTCTAGTTTAAGTGTAAATGACTTTTAGCGAATAAACTATACAAATAAAAATGTATATGTGTAGTTTTGTAAGATGACCCACACAACTTGTTTAAATTATAATTTATTCTTCATCGATTTATTCTTAAGTTTTGTCATTGACCCTCTCTCTCTCACCTTCCTCTACGATTTCAAGGATTATTTGGAGTATTATTTGAAACGGAAAATATTTGTTGAAATAGCATGTGTTTAACATATTATTCTGAGATAGAAAGAAAAAAAAAACTATAATTTCATACAGGATTTTCATGTATATAATGAAAGCAATTGGAGAAAAAAAAAAAAAAAACCAGCTCCTCCCAGTTCTGAGATTGACCCCGAGATTAGTCGGTTTGCTATCAAGGTCAACGGGGTTTCTTCCCAGCTTTCTACTTCGCCCTTCTTCTCAACCCCTGAAACCGCCATGAGTTCCTCCGGCTCCGACGATGACGACGGCCCAAAGCTCCCTCACGACGTCGCCGTCGAGATCCTGAAACGGTTGCCGGTGAGATCTCTCCTCCGGTTCAGGTGTGTCTGCCGGTCATGGCGTTCCACCATCGACGACCCTCGTTTCGTGGCCCTCCACCTGAATCACTCCACTCTCGATGCCTCCAATTGGCATCTCGCATGTCTAGATTAGTGCGATGCGCTGTGCTCTCTGTTCTCCGGTGAGTCTCTCGCCCAGCCTTCCATGTCCCAAATCGAAATCCCGTTTGCTGCTCATCCCAACTCTTACGACGTCGTTGGTTCGTGTGGTGGTTTGATCTGCGTCGAGGAACTTTCCACAAATGTCTATGGCCGGTCGATATATCTGTGGAATTTGTTCACCAGAAAGCACAAGGCAGTTCGACGATATGGTCCAGAGGAGCAGCAATTCCATTCCATGGCGGGTGGTCGTGTAGTTCTCGGGTTTTGCTTTGACGCTAAGTCTAGTGACTATCATGTTGTGAGGATTGTCCTTCCAGGTGGTCGCCTTTGGAGCTTCCTCAACAGAAAGCGTCGTGACAGAAAGCCTCGAGTCGAGATTTACTCGCTCAGTGCAGATTCTGGAGAGCTGTGGAATGTAAGATCCCGGCTCTCTCCTACAGCAACAGAGCGATCTTCTTGAATGGGAATCTGCATTGGTATGCTTTCAATCGAAAAGGATCAATAGCTTGTTCGATGTCTCCGGTGAGGTGTTTGATAAAATAGCTCTGCCGGAAGAGATGATTCACACGGACTGCACGGACAGCACAGACAGTCTCCATTCAGTATTGTTTGTGGCAGTATTGAATAATCTGCTGGCTGTGTTCTTTAGTGGTGGAGAGGGAGCTGGGCATTCTGATTTGAATACCGTAGGTTCTGTTTGGGTTATGAGAGACTACGGCATGCCTGAGTCTTGGACTAAGCTGTATACTTTTGAGACTCATGGAGTAATAACAGGATTTGATGGCTTCACATGGAATGGCGAGCTTCTTATTGAAATAAATGGGGAAGAACGAGTTTCATGGAATCCCATCACTGGACAAGTTGCAAATCTTCCATTGTCGACAAGCTGCGAATTGGTCCCCGTTGTAGAGAGCCTCTTTTCATTTTAGATAGGACTCATTTGCTGCTACAAGTCAAGACTGATTCTGCCTGCTAAAAAGTTGAAAGTTACATCTGAATTGAGAAGATATGGTTTTATTCGTAAGTGCTCCGGCCATAAAATGACGAGGAGAAGTAGTGAGGTGGTGTCCAATTACTTTTGGTACTTTTTGCAAGCTTCACTTTTAAGTTTTTCTTTGGACTAGGTGCATCCTGTGTATGAGTGAAAGTGTCCGGATCAAGACTGCACATACACCTTCAATGTTGCAGCTACTAGCAGATTTGAGATGATACAGAAAAAAATAGAAAAGAAAAAAGATGAAGCCTTTTGATTGCTATACATGTATGTGTTTGATTTGACGCCACCATAAGCCTTTTTTAAGCATCTTGCTTTCTGTGCATTGCAAACAGTGTCACTACAGACTACTGCGTTTTGTTTCCTATCTCAACACCTTTTGGTAGCACTGGCAATGCATATGTAATAGGATCATTTATTGGTCGATGCAGACAGCTGCATTAATGCAATAAGGAGACATTGGAAAGTGTATCATCACAGTATGCTTTCCCCCCCAAATGAGTTGTGGGTCGGAAGTCTCATTCCATCTTATGGTACACTAATGATTTGGCACATTAACAATTGTTTCTGCCCTCTGAGAATGTGGTTTGTGGATGAGATAATCTCTCTGCTTCCTCCTTGATAAGATATCTGGGAAAGTGAATTCGAATTGCAGTTGTCCTCTCTAGTCTGGTGCAAGGTGCTGGAGCGCTACTTTATTAAGAGGAATTCTGGTGATTGGCAATCTGAATCCACCTGGCTCCTGCAAATGGGGAAGGCAAAGAATGGTAGAAAGTAATGTTCTATAGTTTCTTTGGCATGCCAGCATATAGTTTATCTGAAAGGGTTTGTGGTCAAGCTGCTGCTTCTTTTGGAGGATGTTCAAACATTGATTTGAAATCTGTCTAGATTCAGTAGGATATATTCTTTGATGGATCAAACTTGAAATCTGTCCAGTTTAGCATCTGTTTGATACTTGTTTGAGAGCAGATTTGTGTAGTTCTTTTGGAGGATGTTGCTTGATTTTTGAGATTCAGAGGATATATTCTTTGCAGCTGTTTGTAATGCTTGTTTGAGAGCAGCTTGTAATTGTTGTCCCTGCCCGGTTAAGCTGCTTGTGGGAATGTTCCACCTAATGATCCTCTTGTTTTATGAAGTTGATGATGCAATCTATAAACTTATCTGAAAAAAGAATTGCAGTTATCCTCTACCTAATGAATTAGATATGTGGGTCTCAAAGTACATATCAAATAAATTGTTAAGACAATTTTACATATTTTAAGAATTTAGATATGGTGCTGTGACTTTGCCAATGATGGATTGAAAGGGGCTGGCTGGGGTTATCGTGCCTTTGGCTGGCTCATGCTTGGTGTACTTTTCTGAGTAATATGTAAACAGATCAACCTAATTGACGGAAGAAAGCAATGAGATCTTATTGGATGAAATATCAATATGCTTGATGTATATTTTACTATATAATAACTAATTATATTCTATGAGATTTCGTATAAAATTCTCGTATCTTCTGTTTTAGGTTAGATGTTGCAAAATCTTTTATACCACCTCACGAGTTAGATTTTCACGTCCAACATGGCACATTTTTATCTACGTGCATACATGTTTGATCGTTTAATGCTCTGGAGACTGCAAATTTAGGTTATAACTTGTTTGCTTTAAGAAATTTTCCATTGAATTAACAATATTAGTAGGAATATTCTTGAAAATAATGAAGTTTCCACCTAAAATATACATTAATACTTGGTGGACGATTTTGAAAATTGTGATAAACCTAAACAAATGCCTACATTCTTATAGAAAAGACGAATGCGTGCATACGTGAATACATAGAACAAATAATCTATGTAAAATGAATTTTAGTGTCACTGTTTTTTCTTCATTTCCGCCATTTTCACCATCATTTCGTTGAAAAGGGTCATCCTTGTGCTCAATTATGTTAGGCATGCTTGTGGTTCAACGTGGACTACATCTCTACTCAAACGGAAGATTTTAGTTCTGTTTCTACTTTATTTAATTAACATAATGCCCAAACAATGGAATCATAAATAAATGATAAAGTGTTGTAAAATATTGCATTGTGAATATATAATAGAGAAGAGGTTGAAAAGAGAAAGCAAGTGAACACCAGAAATAGTAGAGAAAGCAAGAGGAGAGTTTTATTTCTAGTATCTCACTATTGTGTTTCTGTTGTGATCTTGTACATCAAAACTAAAGTCCTATTTATAAGAGAACAAGAATGTACTTATCATTAATATCAATGTATCGAATGATACATGTACTGGATAAGGGAGATAAACGTTCATTGTATAGGGAGATGTACTTAGAATGTATGATACAAATGCACCATAGTAAGTACATTTGATAAGATGAATATAATGAATATTCATTCATATATTTCATTCATTTATATATTTTATAACACTCCCCCTTGAATATTCATTGTATTCATTATGAATGTGCATTGAACGATACTGCCTCATTAAAAACCTTAAGCCGGAAAAATCCAGTGAGACAAAAACCAGACAAAAAGGGAAAAAGAGTGCAAAGCACAAATGTTATGATCTATCCCTTTTATGGATGCATTAATTGCCTCATTAAAAACTTTAAGTCGGAAAAACCCAGTGAGATAAAAACTGGACAGAAAGAAAAAAGAGTGCAATGCATATATAGCCACTGCTGAGGCTGATCAATTTTGCATCTTTGTGAACTCATCGCATACCAATGCTGCAATGCATAGTTCATAATATCTTCCCCTCAATTGAGCCATGTAGCCATTGCTAAGGCTAATCAATCTTGCATCTTGTGAACTCGCCGCATACCAATGCCATATACTAATTTCTCAAAAGTTGATGTTGGAAATGATTTGGTAAAAAGATCTGCAAGATTATTTATGGATCGAATCTGTTTAACATCAATTTGTCGACTTTCTTGGGGTTCATGAGTATAGAAAAATTTCGGCAAGATATGCTTGGTCCTATCACCTTTGATATATCCTCCCCTGACTTGTGCAACACAAGCAGCATTATCTTCATAAATTATAGTGGGAGAATTTGTAACCGGTATTAAGCAACAAGAATTATGAATATGACCAACAAGAATTATGAATATGTGTTATCCCCGGGTCAACAAAAAAAAAAAGAATTATGAATATGTGTTATAACGGATCTTAACCAAACACACTCTCTTCCAGCTTCATATAAAGCAATAATCTCATAGTGGTTAGAAGATGTAGCTACTAGCAATTGCTTCATAAAACACCAAGAAATAGCGGTGCCATTATAACAAAATAAATACCCGGTTTGAGAGTGAGCCTTATGTGGATTGGATCTATATCCAATATCAGCATATCCAACTAAACCAGAGTTAGTGGAATCCTTGGAATAATATAATCTCAAATCTATGGTTCCTCGAAGATAACGGAAAATATGTTTAACTTCATTCCAATGTCTCCGAGTTGGCTCAAAACTAAAACATGCCAATAAATTTACTGCAAAAGCGATATCTGGTCTCGTACATTGTGTCAAGTACATCAAAGCCCCAATTGCATTGAGATATGGTACTTCTTAACCAAGTATCTCTTCATTAGATTCTCTAGGAAGAAATAGGTCATTTTGGGGATCTAGAGACCTTACAACCATAGGGGTGCTCAGTGGGTGAGCTTTGTCCATGTTAAAACGTTTAAGCAATCTTTCAATGTATGCTGATTGATGGACGATTATTCCATTTGCTTTATGCTCAAGCTCTAAACCAAGACAAAGTTTGGTTTTACCCAAATCTTTAACTTTAAACTCCATTTTCAAATACTCAGCAGTTTTAGCTAACTCTTCTAGAGTTCCAATTAAATTTATATCGTCGACATAAACCGTTACAATAGTAAATCCAGTTTCTGATTTCTTAATAAACACGTATGGGCAGATAGGTATCATTCTTGTACCTTTCCTTAATTAGGTACTCACTTAGGCATTGATACCACATGCTACCAGATTGCTTTAAACCATATAAAGATTTTTGCAATTTTATTGAGAATAAATTGCGGAGAGTGCATGCATCAGGCATTTTGAATCCCTCGGGAATTTTCATATAAATATCAGAGTCTAATGAGTCATATAAATATTCCGTCACAACGCTCATAAGACGCATTTCCAATCTTTCAAAGATTGCTAGGCTAATGAGAAAACAAAATGTAATCATATCCATCACAGGTGAATATGTCTCATTATAATCAATCACAGGTCTCTAGGAGAATCCTTAGGCAACGAGTCGAGCTTTATACCTAACAACCTCGTTTTTCTCATTTCGTTTTCGGATAAATACCCATTTATATCCAACGGGCTTTACATTATCGGGGATACGAGTTATAGGTCCAAAAACCTCTTGTTTAGTTAGGGAAGCTAATTCAGCTTTAATTACTTCCTCCCACTTAGGCCAATCTTGCCTTTGATGACATTCAATAATAGATTGCGGCTCACAATCATCATCCACAATTTTATAAGCAACTGAAAATGCAAAAGTATCATCAATGATGATTTCATTTCGATCCCAAATTTCATTACAATATGTAATGGAATTCTTGGTATTCCCGGGGCTAGTGTTCCTTTCATGGGTTTACGCCTCTTCAGAGGCAATAAGCTCTTTGGGAGCAAGCACAACGTTAGGCTCTTCTAGAGCGGATTCTTGATTCTTTCCCTTTCGTTTTCGAGGAGCAGTATCTTTTGATCTTATCGGTCTATCACGCTTCAAATGCGGGGGATTTTGATCCATTTTAGCCTGTCCTTCGGGAACAGCTATCCTAGCTGGAGCATTTGCAGCTGGAATATGAGACTTCGTTACCTTAGTAGCATCATTAAATGTGTTAGGAAGTCTATTGGGCATAGCTTGTAAATGGATTATGAGCTACACCTCATTTTCACATTTAGGAGTCCATAGGTCTAATTAAGATAAATTTTTCTCATTCCAGGAGAAAACCTTAACTGGTTTTTGTTTTGCAATCATGAAAGTTGTAGGTATCCCAATTGATGGAAACCTAGTCTCATCGAAATGACAATCTGCAAATCTGGCATTTAAAAGATCACTAGTAGTTGGTTCCAAGAACCTAAAGATAGACGATGAATTAAACCCAACAAAAATGCCCAAACGACATTGGGGACCCATTTTTGTCCTTTTTTACGATGCTACAAGCACCTGTACTGCACAACCAAAAGTGCGTAGATGTGAAATATCTGGTTCATAACCAAGAACCACTTGAAGGGGAGATTGTAAAAGACTAGCAGTGGGGCGTAATCTTATTAGAGCTGCCGTATGCAAAACTGCATGACCTCATGCTGTATCGTTGAGATTTATTCTCAATAATAGAGTGTGAGCAATGATTTGGATACGTTTAATTAAGGATTCTGCTAATCCATTTTGAGTATGAACATATGCAATCAGGTGCTCAACCTCGATTCTAAGTGAAGCACAATATGTATCAAAACTCTTTGATGTAAATTCACCAGCATTATCTATCCTTATGCTCTTAATTGGATAATCAGGAAATTGTGCCCGGAGCTTTATAATCTATGCAAGTAAACGTGCAAATGCGACATTGCGCGTAGATAATAGGCAAACATGGGACCATCTACAGGATACGTTCACTAATACCATAAAATATCGAAATGGTCCACTTGGTGGTTGTATTGGTCCACAAATATCACCCTTAATTCTTTGCAATAATAAATGAGATTCAAGATTAACCTTTGTTATAGAAGGTTTGATAATGAGCTTTCCTTGTGAGCAAGCTTCACAATTATAATATTTGGATAACAATACATTTATATCCTTTAAATGGTGCCCTTTTGTATTTTGAATTATCCTACGCATCATTGAAGCGCCAGGATGACCAAAGCGATCATGCCATAGTCCAAACTGATTAAGGCTTACCAATCTCCAAGATGTGGTAGCGTAGGTTTCAACAGCCTTAATCATGACACAATACAAACCCATAGAAGAAGCTTCTAGCTTCTCATGGATGGTCTTCAGGCGTATCTTATAAGAGGAAATGCCAATATATTACTTATCTTGTTCATAAATAGTCTCAATATGGTACCCATTACGGCGTACATCTTTGAAACTGAGCAGATTCCTTTTTGATCTAATGCTCAAAAACGCATTTTCAATATGTAGGATTGTGCCATTTGACAAAATAATTGTGGCATTCCCAAAACCATCAATAATCGGAACAGGACCTGATATTATATGGATTTGTGCCTTACGCAATGTCATACTCGAGAAAAAGTGTCTATTACGAAATATAGTATGTGTTGTTACACTATCAAGCGAACAAACATCTTCCTTTTTCTCGGTATTTTCCATTTGCATTTATATTGACAACTTCAGGTGTCAAGTATCATAAAAGTTGCATATTAGTTATATAGTCGAATAAAATTTCAAAAATAAATATTATATAAGGTTCATAAGCATTTCATAACCATATTACAAAATAATAAAAAGTAATACATTTAAAGCAAAACAACATAAAATTCAAAGTTCAAATTATCATCCACCAATCTGATGCCTCATCAAAGTAATCAGAGGTCCTCAAAGAAATCAGAGATATCCAAAGATGCATTTGCTACTTTAGGAGCAAGAGGAGTCCCACCAACGTAGATATTGTTGGCCTCAATAGTGGTTATGGCAATAGGATTGATTTCAATGGCATGAGATTCACTATGCTTGCCCGTATTCTTTAAAGATGCTTGGTATAGATCAACAAAATGTTTTGGTGTACGGCAGGTACGTGACTAGTGCCCAGTCATGCCACAGCAATGACAAATACTTTCATTAATCACTTTCTTTGGCTTCTTTTCTTTGCCATGATTCAGGCCAAACTTTGATTTCCTAGGGCGGTTAAATTTCTTGTCATCCCTTTTAGAATTATGTTCTTGCTTGTGTTTATAGCCTTTAAAATGGCCAGTATTTTTCTCAAAGTTAGCATGTGCTTCAGGCAATGCTTTTGAGCCAGCAGGTCTAAAATCATGATTTTTGAGTAGCAATTCATTAGTTTGCTCGGTAGTAAGAAGCACAGAAATTAATTCAGAGTATGTGGCAAACTAACGCTGCTGGTATTGCTGTTGCCATACAATATTTGAAGCATGGAATATGGAGAAAGTTTTCTCTATCAATTCCGCATCAGCGAGTTTGATACCGCATAACTTAAGCCAAGAAACGATATCAAATAAAGCGTAATTATAGTCAGACACTGATATAAAATATTGCAGTATGAGATTTTGCTAGTCATATTGTACTTGAGGGAGGATAACAGTCTTGGTATGATCATACCTATCCTTCAACCTCCTCCTTAAGATATGAGGGTCTCGAACGGACAAATATTGAGTCTGCAGGCTCTCATGCAAATGACGGCGAATAAAAATCAGTGCATTTTCTTTATCCTTTTTATTTGAGGTTCCATCCTCTGTAATTGTATTAGCGAGACCTTGCCCTTGGAGGTGCATTTCCATGTCAAGGCACCAGGATAGATAATTCTTTCCACTCACTTCCAAGATGTGGAATTTGGGTTTTTCAATATTTGCCATAATTCTTACAAAAATAAATCCTTAAATTAATTAAAAGGATTTACAAATATCCACCGCTACTTCAGGAGTAGAATGATACTTTTAAATTTGAAATTTGGCTCCGGGCCAAGAAAAATAAAAATGAAGAATTGATAGAAGAATATGAAGTATAAGTTGATTAATAAAAAGAATACCCACCTTGCAAAAATTACTTACTCAATCGGTAGATCTTCGTGTTGATAACGTGTTGTAAAATATTGCGTTGTGAATATATAATAGAGAAGAGATTGAGAAGAGAAAGCAAGTAAACACTAGAAATAGTAGAGAAAGCAAGAAGAGAAAGTTTTATTTCTAGTATCTCACTGTTGTGTTTCTGTTGTGATTTTGTACATCAAAACTAAACTCATTTTTGTAGGAGAATAATAATGTACTTATCACTAATATCAATGTATCGAATGATACATGTACTAGATAGGGGAGATGAACGTTCATTATATAAAGAGATATACTTAGAATGTATGATACAAATGTACCATAATAAATACATTTGATAAGATGAATATAATGAATATTCATTCATGTACTTACCAATGTCATCCTTTCAACAAAAGGAACCTTTAGAAATTCATACTAAGAAATCATATGCGATTTGATTCGAAACATTGATTCTAGTTTAAAGCAAATTACTTTTCATGAATAACCTATACAAATAAAAAGTACAAGGATTAGATAATTGTAATTTTAATAAGATGACCGATACAACTTCTTTAAATCATAATGGTTTCATCTTGAATTTTGTCATCGAGAAACTTCTCTCTCTCTCTCTCAACAATTTCAAAAATTGTTTCAATAAGTTCATTATTTGAAAAAGAATATATTTGTTGAAATTGAATATTTTGACTTATTATTCTGAAATAGAGAGAAAAAAAAAAGCTACAATTTCATACATGTCACAATATATATTTTCTGTATAATATAATAAAACAATGTATCCTTAAAAGGCTTAACTGGAAGCAAAAGCTTGCCCCCATAAGTCTCTTGGGTATCTCCACCTCCCTGGTGGAGAAAAGTTTAGGGGGGAGGGCGGTGGTCGGCGAGTGCTCCACCGTAAATAAGGAATCTAGTTGGGAAGCCTATCCCGCTAGTGGATAGATCACAATAGGTTATGACAAAACACTGACCTAAAAAAAATAGTTCTAGTTCGATATAGTTCTTAGATAGATCCTGGAATTAGTTGGTTTGCTATCAAGGTCAATAGGATTTCCAGTTCCAAAAATGAGAAATCAAGCATGTGAGTCCGAAACCTAATCACTCTAAAAAAAAAAAATACGGAGAGCATACGTTGGAAAAATTTGGTGTCAAGTCACGTGACAGAATCGTGCTATGTCACGTGGTTGTCACGTGACAAAACAAAGAGACGTAAAAGATGACTGCAGTGGTCGGTACTGCAGCAAAATTCTCTACTTGGCGCTTCTTGTCAAGCCCCTGACCACCATGAGTTCCTCCGATGCCGACGACGACGACGACCCGAAGCTCCTTCACAATGTCGCCGTCGAGATCCTAAAGCAGTTGCCGGAGAGATCGCTCCTCCGGTTCAAGTGTGTCTGCCGGTCATGGTGTTTCGCCATCAACGACCCTCGTTTTGTGCCCCTCCACTTGAGCCACTCCGTTATCGACGCCTCCAATTGGCATCTGGTGTGTGATCCTCTCCAAGACCTGTGCTCTCTGTTACCCAATGCGTCCCTCACTCGGCCTTCCAAGTCTCGAATCGAAATTTGGTATATTAGGTTTATAATAAAGGGTATAATTGTCATTGTATTGTTTTAGCCCTAAACCCTATGTATATATTGTAAATTAGTTCATCAATGAAAGCAATGTTTGCTGAATCTCTACATGGTATCAGAGCGGTGATCCTTGGAGCCCGTCCCTCGCGTCCAAAGTCACCATGATCTCTCTCTCTCTCTCTAGCCTTCTCACTCGCGATCATCTATTATTGATGCTACAGGGAAGAAGCCGTGACATTGATGCTTCCCTTTGCTGAAGTGGCTCCGATCGAGCGCTAGGGTTTCTTTGGGTCGCTGGCCCCTGACTCCTCCAAATTCGTAGAGCGCAGATCTCGAACTCATCCTGATTATCTAAAATCAAGTGTCGTTTGCCATGATTCACCACCCACCTTGCTGCCACGGTCATTGTATTTTTCTTCCCCTCCGTTTTTTGCAAGTCTCCTATGATTTTTTGCTTTCCAAAGAAGTGTTTCTTGTGCTTCTTTAATACTCATCACACGTGGCCCAAAATTTGAGTCAAGGTATACTATGCTAGGTTCTTGAGAAAAATCAGTGGGGTTTGGCCAGCAATTTCAAAAATTTTACTCCCGTGCCAATCAAGACTCTAAGTGACGTTTTCTTGCCCACTGCATTCCTGATCGTCCCGCAATCTATTCTGACTTTCTGGTGAATGCTTGGGAGATCTCTTCTGATTCAACCAAATTTCTTTTCTCTTTTGGTCTCAAGTCACCATGACAACTGAGCTTCAAAGCTCTTCAACCACAGTTCCTGCACATGAGCAGCCGAATAGCCCTTATTTTATGCATCATTCTGATAACCCCGGATCTAAACTTGTCAGCATGGTCCTTACGGGTGACAATTACAACAATTGGTCTCGTGCCATGGAGATTGCCCTTTCCACCAAGAATAAGATGGTGTTTGTTACAAGAGAATTAAAAAAAACCAGCCACAACCGATCTTGCCTATGCGTCTTGGATTTGTGTGAACAATATGATCCTATCCTAGATTCTTAATTCCATTCATCTAGATTTAGTGCCAACAGTTCTCTACACAGAGTCAGTTGTAGATGTTAGGGCTGATCTCCGCGAACGCTTTTTGCCATCAAATGGTCCTAGGGTTTTTCATCTCGAGCAAAAGATATGCACCCTTGCTCAATCTGATGATGCCGTGACCAAATACTACAACAACTTGCAAAGCTGCTGGGATGAATTGAATAACTTGGATCCGTTACCACAATGCTCTTGTTCGGCTCATTCTATCATCACCACACAACAAGAGAATCGACGCTTGTTTCAATTAGGGGTGTGCAACCGGATCGAGTAAGCCCGGTTCCTGGACCGACCCACCCACCCACAAAATAGGGTTGGGAACCGGTTCTTGTTGAAACCGGTCCGAGAATCAATTCCCAAAATTCAGAACCAGTTTGAACCAGTCCGGGAACCGGTTCCAAGGGATTACCCACCCGGGAATCTGATCGACCGGACCAGTTTAGGAATCGGTTTGTAAGCCAACCCAAAAGTCCAAACCCTAATTTGTTCCCCTGTTTGAGAACCGGGTTGTACGCCTTCTTGTCGACCTTGCGGCTTCACTGGTTGCTGGTGTCGCGAGGAGCCGAGCGGTGGTGCTAGTGTAGTGGCGGCTTCACAGGGGCAAGGGCGACGGCGACGGAGCTTCGGGCAATCAGAGGTGTTGGGTCATCGCGGCCACAGCAGGGGCGACGAGTGGCGGTGTGAGCTCACGGGTTAGGGACTCCGGCGGTGGCACGGTGGTGCGGCCTCGGAGACGTAGGCACAGCGGTCGGTGGCTATGGCGTGCGGAGGGAGCCCGTGAAGAAGATGAATAGTGCACTATTCTGTTTCTTCTTTTTTTTTTTTTTTCTTTTTCCCCTGTTGGCTTGTCATGTCTCCCTCACGTTGCTCTCTTTGCTGCCCATGTTTCCTTTGCCTCCTGACCTTGACCTTGACTTGACTCTCAAGCTTTTCCTTCCCTTTTTTTTTGTGTTTCTTTTTTCCAAGGAATAAAGAAGGCCTCCTACCGAGTAATCCAAAAAAAAAAAAAAACTAGTGGAGTCATCAAGCTATCATGACCTAATCTTAGGTGAACCACCTAGGGTTTGGCTAATGCATACGAAATTAGGTAGAAATTTACTTATTAATTATGTTTAATATTTCAATATAAATTAGAAGAATTATGTTGTTTTCTCACGCATTAATATAAAATTCGAAGTCATATAGGATGGACGGCTGCAAAACAAGTTCCAATATAAATAGGGTTAACCCTGGAACCGGACCCGAAAAATAGGTGGGTCGAGTATAAGGTCCAATGCAAACAGGGTTGGGTACAGGGTCCAAAAAAAGGGAACCGATTATAATAGGGTCAGGTACAGGGTCCAGGTCTGGAACCTACCCACCCTGGACCCGATCACCCCTAGTTTCAATTTCTCATGGGTGTCAATCCAAGGTACGCTAATGTTATTAGTCATATTTTACTAATGAATCCGTTACCTAGTGTTGCACATGCATATGTACTAGTTCTTCAAGATGAGTTGCACCGCCATATCCAATCGAACCTTCAAGTGTTTGACCACACCAGCACTTTGCTTAGCACTCACAGCAACCATGCTCCATGGCCATACACAACTTTCTCATCCCATGGACAGCCTAGCTCTCTTGGCACTCTCGCTCCGTTTGCCAACCTAGCTAAACGGACGAACACGTCCCGTGGCCTAGAAAGATGCACCCATTGTGGCATCTTGGGAGATACACGAGATATGTGTTATCGACTTCATGACTTCCCTCCTAACCACAAGCAGCACCATAGGCAATCATTTACCTCCTCCTAGCCCGCGGACAACAAGTCCAGCCATACTTTCGATGCAGCACCTCTTACTTTCACAAATGATCAATATAAGCAATTGATGCGCTTGCTGCAAGAGGTAAACATCCCGAAAGCCAACCTCTCAAGTAATGTTCTCGGCTTATCTTCGAATTCATTTAATTCCAATACTTGGGTTATTGACACAAGCGCCACCAACCACATCACATTTGAAGCTCATCACCTTACTAACCCAACACACTATCCCTCTCCACATCCCACCGTCGGGATTCCGAATGGTGTTGGTGTCCCTGTGACATCACTTGGTTCGGCCCCCTTACCCCAACTATCTCCCTTGATAATGTCCTTTGTGCTCCCTTTTTCAAATACAACTTATTATCAATCTCTTAACTCACTCAAATTTTAAACAGCTCAGTCACTTTTTTTCCTAACTACTGTCTTTTTTAGGACCTCTTGACAAAGATCATTGGTAGGGGCCATGAGCGTGGTGGTCTTTATTATTTGGAGATTCCTACAAAACCTGCCGTTCTTTCTACTATCACCTCTTCACCTCATTTTTGGCACGCTCGCTTAGGACATCCATCTAAGTCAGTTTTATCTATTTTGCAACAAACTTTATGTTTTAGTCCAATAAAACAATTAAGTCCATGTGATGCTTGTCATTTATCCAAGCAAACACTTTTGTCTTTTGCGTCTAGTATTATTACTACTTTACGTCCTTTTGAACTTATTCATGTTGATATTTGGGGACCTTATTCTCATTTTATACATAAGACATGCTGTTATTTTTTATCTATTGTTGATGACTATTCGCGATATACTTGGATTGTTTTGCTTACTTTTAAGTCTGATGCAATTGATTCTTTGATTCGCTTCTTTGCTTTTGTTGAGACTTAATTTCAAACCAAAGTCCAAAATGTTCAATCTAATAACGGGACTGAATTCCTTTTCTCTCGCATACAAGAGTTTTTTTGCGCCCACGGTGTTCACCACCAGCGCAGTTGCCCTCACACTCCTCAACAAAATGGAGTTGTTGAGCATAAACATTGTCACTTGCTCAACATTGCTCGTGCATTGTGTTTTCATTCTAGCATGCCTCTTCACTTTTGGGGGGATTGTGTCTTAATTGCTACTCATCTCATTAGTAGACTACCTAGTCCTCTCTTACACAATCAAACTCTGTATCACCTTCTTTATGGCAAACCACCTTCCTATTCTCATCTTCGTGTCTTTGGCTCATTATGCTACGCTTCTACCAGCCATCTTCAGTCCGATAAATTTGGCCCCCGATCTCGTCGATGTGTTCTAATCGGTTATCCCACACACCACAAAGGTTACTGTCTTTATAAGCTTCAAGACTAAACAACTTTTACCAGTTGCGACGTCATTTTCTATGAACAAGATTTTCCTTTTCGTCAAACAATCAAACATACCACAACCAAACAAACCTCGGTAATTCCATTACCCAAACTCAACCTTGGTGAAACATGCCCTCCTCCCTCTACCCCAGTAATTGCACCGATCTCACCTCCTCTTGCACCCACGGCTGCACCATCACCCATTGAACCCGAAGCCGTGCCTCAACCATCTTGGCAATGCTGTCGACCCGGCTATCTTTGGGACTACCACTGCACTATTGTGGCCTCTAATCAATCCTCTTCGGATTCTAAGGTCACTGAATCAGGTACACTTTATCCCTTATCCAACTGTTTATCATACTCGCATTTTTCACCCAATCACCGCATTTTTTTAGCCTCCATATCATCTAAGCAAGAACCTGAAACTTATGATGTTGCATGTCAATTTCCCAAGTGGCGGGAGGCGATGTCTTCTGAGATATAGGCCCTTGAACAGAATGACACTTAGGAAATTGTTCCTCTTCCTCCTAACAAACATTCCATTGGATGTAAATGGGTTTACCAAATCAAGTATAATTCTGATGGAACCATTGAGTGCTACAAGGCTCGGCTCGTTGCCAAGGGTTACACTCAAACAGAGTGAATTGATTATAATGACACTTTTGCGCCTATTGCTAAAATGGTAACTGTTCGCACTTTATTAGCGCTTGCTTCAATTCGTCATTGGCTTATCTACTAATTAGATGTGAATAATGCTTTTTTGCATGGTGATCTTGACGAAAAGGTTTACATGAGGTTTCCACCGGGTTTTCATACTAAGGGGGAGAATTTAGTCTGTCGGCTTAAGAAATCACTCTATGGCCTTAAACAGGCATCAAGGCAATGGTTTGCTAAATTCTCTTCTGCACTACTTGATGTTGGTTTTCAACAGTCCAAAGCAGACTATTCACTTTTCACATTGGTCCGTGGCTCTCTCTTGACCATTCTCCTTGTTTATGTTGATGATTTAGTTATCATGGGTGATGATGAAGTTATGATTCAACTTCTCAAGCAATTTATTGACACATAATTTCACATTAAGGACTTGGGTGCTCTCAAATACTTCTTGGGCATTGAAGTTTCTCGTTCCAAGTCTTGGCTTTTCTTGTCACAAAGGAAATACACTCTTGATATTTTGTCTGATGTTGGTTTTCTTGGAGGACATCCTGTTGATACTCCGATGGAACCTAATATACAATTTTCGGACTCCTCCCCAACTCTTAAGGATCCAGGTTCATATCAACGACTTATTGGTAGATTATTATATCTTACAATAACTTGTCCAAATTTACTTTTTGCAGTGCAACATCTTAGTCAATTTATGCACTCTCCTAATGAATACCATTGGAATGCCGCCCTTCGCATTGTACGGTATCTTAAGCACGATCCTAGCACTGGTTTGTTTTTCCCATCCAATTCTACTCTCCAACTTAATGGTTATACAGATTTTGATTGGGCATCGTGTTGTACATCCCGACGATTTGTTTTTAGCTACTGCATGTTTCTTTGTTCTTGTCCCATCTCATGGCATTCCAATAAACAAACAATTGTTGCTCGTTCCTCAGCAGAAGTTGAATACCGTGCTATGGCATCTGCCGCATGCGAAATCACATGGCTTCACATGCTTCTCTCAGATCTTCACGTCAACACTACCACTACTGATCTTTTTTGTGATAATTAAGCAGCCATCCACATTGCCACTAATCTTGTCTTTCATGAACGCACCAAACACATTGAGATTGATTGTCACTTGGTTTGTGAAAAAATTCAGGATGGCACTTTGCGCACTCTTCTTGTTCCTGGCCACTCCCAACTCGCGGACTTGTTCACCAAACCGGTCACACATGATTTATTTTTTAATTTTAAAAACAAGTTGTTGACATGTTTACATGCACCAACTTGAGGGGGAGTATTGGTATATTAGGTTTATAATAAAGAGTATAATTGTCATTGTATTGTTTTAGCCCTGAACCTTATGTAGATATTGTAAATTAGTTCATCAATGAAAGTAATGTTTGCTCAATCTCTACATGCCCTTTGCTGCCCCTCTCCATAGTTATGATTTTGTTGGTTCATGTCATGGTTTGATCTGTGTCACTGGAAGTTTCATAATTGGCAGTGATCCGACAATGTATCTGTGGAATTTATTCACTAGACAACACAAGGCCATTCCACGTTCCGTAGAATCCAATTCTTCGTGAGAAGGTTGCTTGCATAAGTTTAGGGTTTGGCTTTGATGCTAGGTCTAATGACTATAAGATTGTGAGGATTCTCTTCTGTCCAGCTAACCATCGTTGACGCTTGTGAGGATTCTCTTCTGTCCAGCTAACCATCGTCGACGCTTTGGCCGGACTAAGTGTTCAGCCAAGATTTATTCACTCAGTACAAATTCTTGGAGAAATTTGGAGTGCGAGGTTCCTGCTTTATGCTACCACGAACCTATGGTCTTCTTGAATGGGAATTTGCACTGCCTTGCTTTCAATCGAGAGCAGGCTGGATATGGATTGATAATCTCGTTCGAGGTCGCAGGTGAGGTGTTTGATGAAATGGCTCTGCCGGAAGAAATTTCTCAGGTGGTTTAGTAGGGTCTATGGCAGTATTGAGTGGCTATCCATTAGTCGTGGGGAGGCAACTGGGCATCCTGAATCTCATTCCATTTGTTCTGTTTGAGTTATGAGAGACTATGGTGCGCCTGATTCTTGGACTAAGCTGTATACTTTTGAGGCTAGTGGACTGGTAACAGGATTTGATGGCTTCATGTGGAATGGTGAGCTTCTTATGGAAATAGACAATCGAGGACAAATTATTCGGAATCCAATCACAAGAAGAATCGCACTTCTTCTACTATCACCACCATGTGCCTTGGTCAACATCGTAGAGAGCCTTGTTTCACTTTAGATATGATTTGATTGCTGCTACGTGTATTGGTATGAAAGAGTGATGCTGCTTGTGGAGAAGTTGAAAGTTGCATCTGAATTGAGAAGAAATAGCACGTAAGATTCATGTGACTCTAGCTTTCAACTTCGATGCTAGTCTAACGACAATAAGATTGTGAGGATTCTCTATTTTCCAAATGATTGTCTCCGATGTTTTGGCAAGATAAACCCTTGAGTCAAGATTCATTCACTCGGTACAAGTTCTCTGGAGAAGTTTGGATTGTGAAGTTCCTGTTTTGTTTGGCTACATACCCTCGTTCTCCTTGAATGGGGATCTACACAGGTTTGCTACCAAGTTGGATGATCTGGGGCATGCGAGTGGAGATGCATCAATATACTTGTTCGATGTCATCAATGAGGTGTTTGATGAAATGGCTCTGCTGGAAGAGATTATTCACGAAAACAATGGCGGTTTAGTAGTGACCGTGGAAGCATTAAATGACTTGCTAGCTGTGTTCATTAATTTCACCAATGCCATTGTGCATCTTGAACCGCATTCCATTTGTTCTGTTTGGGTTATGAGGGAGTACAGCCTGCCTGAATCTTGGACAAAGCTGTATTCTTTTGAGACTTGTGGACTAGTAGCAAAATTTAATGGCTTCACCAGGAATGGTGAGCTTGTGATGGAAATGTGTTTCTTGGAATCCAATTATGGGAAATTACGCAAATCTTCCACTATTGAACAACGGGATTTGGTCATTGTCATAAAGAGCCTCATTTCACTTTAGAGATGATTCTGTTTGAGAGTTGAAAGAGATATCTGAATTTGAAAGAAATGGTCATATTCATATCTGCTTTGGCTACAAAATAATGAGCAAAAGAAGTGAGCTGGTGCCCATCTACTATTGGTACTTCTTGCAAGCTTTAGAATGCATATGCTTTTTCACTGAGTTTTCATTTAGACTAATCAAAGTGTGTTCTGTGTATGAGTGAATGTGTGCAACTGAAGACTGCATCAACACCTTCGGCATTACCGCTACTAGCAGATTATAGACGATGTGAAGAAAAAAAAAAACGAGACAGATGAAGCCTTTTGCTTACTATGGATATATGTGTTCGATTTGGTGCCACCATAAGCATTTTTCAGCTTCTCCACATCTCTCTCTACATGCATTGCAAACAGCGCAACTATAGACTACTGTGTTTTGTTTCTTATCTCCAGACTTTTTGATAGCACTGACAATGCATACCTAATAGGCTCGTTTATTGATCAATGTAGACAGTTGCATGAATGCATTAAGGAAACATTGGAAAGTATATAATCATGGTACACCTTTCCGCCAAATGAGTCGTGGGTTGGAAGTCTCATTCCATCTTATAGTACAGTGATGATTTGGCACGTTAACAATTATTTCATCAGCCCTCTGAGAATGTGGTCTGTAGATGAGATAATCTCTGCTTCCTTCTTGATAAGACATCTGGGAAAGTGAATTCAAATTGCAGTTTTTCTTCTCAAGTCTTGTGCAAGATGCTGGAGCTCTCCTTTATTGATAGGAATTCTGGTGATTGTCAATCTGAGTTCAGCTGGCTCTTGCAAATGGGGAATGGCAAAGAACAGCAGAAAGTAATGTGCTAGTTTCTTCGGCATGCCAGTAAATAGTTTATCTGGAAAGCTTCATGGTCAAGCTGCTGCTTTCGTGGAGGATGTTCTTAGATTCATCAGTGTTTTAGTTCAACATGAATTTGAAGTTTATCTAGTTTCAAGAGGATATTCTTAGATGGATCAAATTTGAAATCTGTCCAGTTTAGCGTCTGTTTGATGCAATGCAATAGATTTGTGTAGTTCATGCTTGTTTCAGTACAGCTTGTAATTATTGTCTGTCTTGTTCGGCTGCTTGTGGGAATATTCCCCCTAATGTCCCTCTTGTTTTATGAAGTTGATGATGCAATGTGTATTAACTTAGCTGAAAAAATAATTGCTGTTGTCCTTTACCTAATGAATTAGACTTGTGGGTCTCAAAGTACATATCAAACAAATTGTTACGTCAATTATACTATTTTAAGAATTTAGATATGTTGTTCTGATATTGCCAATGACGAATTGCAGGGGGCTGGCGGGGTTATCGTGCCCTTGACTGGCTCGTGCTTGGTGTATTTTCTATGAGTAATACATAAACAAATCAACCTAACTGATGGTGGATAGAGGGCAATGAGAGCTTATGGGAAGAAATATCGATATGCTTGATGTATGTTTTACTACATATTAACTAACTATATTCAATGAGATTTCATATAAAATTGCTATATCTTCAGTTTCACGTTAGGTGTTGCAGAAACTTTTATCTCACTTAATGGTTTGGATTTCTACGTCCAACACGGCACGTTGTTAACTACGTGCATACATGTTTAATCGTTTAGTGACTTGGAGACTGAAAATTTAAGCTATAGCTTGTTTGCTTTAAGAATTTTTTGATTGAATTAACAATATTTGTACGAATAGTCTTGAAAATAATAAAGTAATAGCTAAATTCCACTTAAAATATACATTGATACTCGGTGGACGAATTTGAAAATTGTAATAAACGTAAACAAATTCCCACGTACTTATAAAAAAGACAAATGCATAGATACGTGAGTTTGAACATATAATCTGTTTGAAATGAGATATCGGATTGTACACTATGGTGTGCTTAGATTTATCTGAAGCGTACAATGATGGGGATAATAAAAACAAGTCAACACAAAAATCCAAAGCCCTATTTATTTAGGTTGACAATTTTATTATAAATATTCTTTCATCATCTTAGCTATTTTGATTGTCGTCATGTTGAAAAGAGTCACCCTCATGCTCAATTATGTTAGATGTGCTTGTGCTTCAGCAGGGACTGCGTTTCAATCCGAATTGGACATTTTAATTTTGTTTCAACTTTAACATAATGCCCAAACAATGAAATCATGAATAAATGATAAAGTTTAATTTACCAATGTCATATTTTCAACAACAAAAAAAACCTTTAGAAATTCATACTAAGAAATTATGTGTGATTTAATTCGAAGCATTGATTCTAGTTTAAGTGCAAATGACTTTTAGCAAATAAACTATACAGATAAAAATGTATATTTGTAGTTTTGTAAGATGATCCAGACAACTTGTTTAAATTGTAATTTGTTCTTCACTGATTTAGTCTTAAGTTTTGTCGTTGTCTGGATTGTCTGGAGTAAGTTCATTTTTTGAAACGGAAAATATTTGTTGAAATGGCATTTGTTTAACATATTATTCTGAGATTAAAAAAAAAACTATAATTCCATACAGATTTTTCATGTAATATAATGAAAGCAATTAAAAAAAAAAAATTAGCTCCTCCCTGTTCTGAGATTGACCCCGAGATTAGTGGGCCTGCCATCAAGGTCAACGGGGTTTCCTCCCAGCTTTCTACTTCTCCCTTCTTCTCAATCCCTGAAACCGCCATGAGTTCCTCCGGCTCCACCGACGAAGATGGCCCGAAGCTCCCTCATGATGTCGCCGTCGAGATCCTAAAGTGATTGCCAGTGAGATCTCTCCTCTGGTTCAGGTGTGTATGCCAGTCGTGGCGTTCCATCATCAACGACCCTCGTTTCGTGGCTCTCCACTGGAGCCACTCCTCTCTCGACACCTCCAGCCGGTATGTCATGTTGGAAAATGTGGCTATGAACTTGGTAAAACAATGAAGACGGATATTAAGAGTACTCAGATCGGACTTTGAGGCGTGATATCACTTTCTTTAAGGATTTATTTGCCCCAAAACGTTGCTAATAGTCACCGGCAAAATCCTCCAGGATACAACAAAGTCTCGGTTGAGAATACTAGATAGCAATTCTAGTATTTCTCCAAGATCTCTCTAGGAAACAATCAAAAGAATTGGCTGTAGTTTTTCAGAAAGAAGACTCGAAAATGACCACCATTTTTCTTCTGAAAAATGACAAATATATATATGAAACAATCTTGCAACTCTTTGTGAAAATTCCCAAAGAAAATTGAACAAACACTTCTTTTAGAAATTGTTCGGATAAACAATTGCGACTCTTCGGAAGAAGTCGAAAACCAAACAATTGCGACCTTTCGGGAAAAGTTGCAAACCGAATAAATAATTTTCCAAAAGTTGTCTTGAAAAGACACAAACAAAATTCGGAATAATAATTTTATTTATTTATTTATTTAGTTATTTATTTATTTTAATAGAATTTCGAATTTTCATTTTATATATTTTATTTCCGAAATTCTCAAAATAAAAATAATATTAATAACAAAAAATAAAAACGAATAAATGACAAAGGGATAAGTGCTAATTAAACCGTGGGGGCGCTAAGTGCTAAGTGCGCCAAATAATCGCGCAATTATTCGCGCATCCGCACGCGGGTATGATGGGGTCTAGCCCCACCCAATCACTCCTTGAAATATACAAGGAAACCCTTCGCTTATATATTGCGCCACTTCCTCCCACTTTTCCTAGGTGGGACAAGGAAAAACACTCAGTTTGTTTTGACAAACAAACCTCCAACATGTCATGTGTCTAGACCGTGGCGACGATGCTGTCCAAAGCCCGTGCTCTCTGTTTCCCAACGAGTCTCTCACCCTGCCTCCTTCCCCATTGCGAATCGAATTCCCGTTCGCTGCTCCTCCCGACCGTTATGGCTTCATCGGTTCTTGTAATGGTTTGATCTGCGTCGCAGAGAGTTCCGGAGATGGCATGGAGCGGGCGGTGTATCTGTGGAATTTATTCACCAGGAAGCACAAGGCGGTTCGACTATATGGTCCGGAGGAGCAGCAATTCCTTTCCATGGCGGGTGGCCGTGTAGTTCTCGGGTTTTGCTTTGACGCTATTGACACGTCTTATGAGTGGGACTCGCTGGAAATAGAAAGGTTTTGTTTTTCTCTTTCCTCTGGTTGTTCTCGACTGGCTGGCTTGGCTTGGTGGTAGAAAGGACAGGACAATAAATGCTAAACTCCTGCGTAAAAATTTGTCTCTGCTCACTCAATTTCCAGGACCTTGTCTCTCTCTCTCTCTTAGAGAAGAACGACACTCAATCTAGACAATGCTTCCTCTGTTTTTCTCCGAACGTCCCACCTTCCTGGAGCCCTGGTTGTTGGCGTACTTCTCCTTCTCCTCGATTGGGAGGTTGAAGAACACCTCCCCAGCCTTCTTGATGTGCTCGATCAGGTCGTTGGGGATCCCTTGGTTGATGAGGTGCATGACACCCTAGTCGGTGTCGGCCTTCCTAAGCTCCTCATTGCACCTCTCCCTCATTGTGGGTCTTCGGAATCTATGTCCTCGAGGTCAATGGTCGGAACTTGAGGACCCTCGTGCTTCTCCTCCTCCTCCTCCACCTCTTCAAAAGCCTCATCGGTCATCTGACTTTGGCACGCCTCGCTAATCGCAACTAGGTCTTAAGCCCCCTCTATCTCCACCTCCAAATTTCTCTAACGTAAAGATCGATTGCTTACCTTGACGAACTTGTCGTCACACCTCGCCTCATCCGATTGCGTCCTCCGATGAACTTGCCGTCATAGCTCACCCCGTACACGATTCTCTCAATCATCTCTCCCAAGAGTCCTGCCTCATGTTCTCGTCTTCTTACATTTGTCTGTCTCTCTCTCTTTGAAACCTCATCAAATTTGATAAATAATCGCTCTATTTTACTGAATGAAACGATAGCAGTATTGAATTTTATTTTTCGTCATTTGGAGTGACTGCTCATGTGTTGTCTAGAATGTTTTTTTGTTTTGTTCGATGGTCGGTCGGAGCTTCCTGCTTCGTTTTTGTGCTTGCCTTGAGAGAGCGCGGGGATGGCATAAGGGGGTGGCTTCTATTTGGCGGTGATGATGTTTGCAAGATTTCCATAATGACGTTTGTGTTATGAAATACATGAATGAATGAGATACATGAATAAATATTCATTATATTCATCTTATCTAATGTACTTATTATGGTACATTTGTATCATACTTTCTAAGTACATCTCCATATACAATGAAGGTTTATCTCCCCTATCCAGTACATGTATCATTCGATACATTGATATTAATGATAAGTACATTCTTGTTCTCCTATAAATAGGAGTTTAGTTTTGATGTACAACAATATATAACACATATATAACATTCATAATACAGTGAAATATCTGGCTTCCTCTACTATCTCTAGTGTTCACTTGCTTTCTCTTCTCAATCTCTTCTCTATTATATATTTGCAACGCAATATTTTACAACACGTTATCAGCACGAAAATCTACCGACTGAGTAAGTAATTTTTGCAAGCACGAAGATCTACCGATTGAGTAAGTAATTTTTTGCAATGTGGGTATTTTCTTTATTAATCAACTTATACTTCATCTTCTTCTATCAATTCTTCATTTTTATTTTTATTGGCCCGAAGCCAAATTTCAAATCTAAAAGTATCCTTCTGCTCCTGAAGTAGCGATGGATATTTGGAAATCCTTTTAATTAATTTAAGGATTTATTTTTGCAAAAATTATGGCAAATATTGAAAAGCCCAAATTCCACATCCTGGAAGTGAGTGGAAAGAATTATCTATCCTAGTGCCTCTGATTTCTTTCAGGACCTTTGATTACTTTGATGAGGCATCAGATTGGTGGATGAACTTCGAATTTTACGTTGTTTTTGCTTGAAATGTTTTACTTTTTATTGTTCTTTATGAAATGCTTATGAACCTTATATAATATTTATTTTTGAAATTTTATTCGACTATATAACTAATATGCAACTTTTATGATACTTGACACCTGAAGTTGTCAATATTAATGCAAATGGAAAATACCGAGAAAAATGAAGATGTTTGTTTGCTTGATAGTGCAACAACACATATTATATTTCGTAATAGACACTTTTTCTCGAGTATGACATTGTCTAAGGCACAAATCCATACAATATCAGGTCCTATTCCGATTATTGATGGTTTTGGGAATGCCACAATTATTTTGCCAAATGGCACAATCCTGCATATTGAGAATGTGTTTTTGAGCATTAGATTAAAAAGGAATCTGCTCAGTTTCAAAGATGTACGCCGTAATGGGTACCATATTGAGACTATTTATGAGCAAAATAAGGACTCTTATAAGATGGGCTTGAAGACCATCCATGAGAAGTTAGAAGCTTCTTCTATGGGTTTGTATTGTGTCATGATTAAGGCTGTTGAAACCTACGCCACCACATCCTGGAGATTGGTAAGCCCCGATCGTTTGGACTGTGGCATGATCGCCTTGGTCATCCCGGGCGCTTCAATGATGCGTAGGATAATTCAAAATACAAAAGGGCACCCTTTAAAGGATATAAATGTATTGTTGTCCAAAATTATAATTGTGAGGCTTGCTCACAAGGAAAGCTCATTATCAAACCTTCTATAACAAAGGTTAATTTTGAATCTCCTTTATTCTTGTAAAGAATTCCGGGTAATATTTGTGGACCAATACAACCACAAAGTGGACCATTTCGATATTTTATGGTATTAATGGACGCATCCTGTAGATGGTCTCATGTTTGCCTACTACGCACAATGTCACATTTGCACGTTTACTTGCACACTTGAAGTGTGGCATATCGATAGGATCAAAAGATATTATTCCTCGAAAATGAAGGGGAAAGAATCAGGAATCCGTTCCAGAAGAGCCTGGCGTTGTGCTTGCTCCCGAAGAGCTTATTGCCCTTGAAGAGGCGCAAACCCATGAAAGGAACACTAGCCCCAGGAATATTGAGAATTCCATTACATATTGTAATGAAATTTGGGATCGAAATGAAATCATCATTAATGATGCTTTTGCATTCTCAGTTGCTTATAAAATTATGGATGATGATTGTGAGCCGCAATCTATTATTGAATGCCGTCAAAGACAAGATTGGCCTAAGTGGGAGGAAGCAATTAAGGCTAAATTAGCTTCCTTAACTAAACGAGAGGTTTTTGGACCTGTAACTCGTATCCCCGATAATGTAAAGCCTGTTGGATATAAATGGGTATTTATCCGAAAACGAAATGAGAAAAACGAGATTATCGTATAAAGCCCGACTCGTTGCCCAAGGATTCTCCCTGAGACCCGGGATTGATTATAATGAGACATATTCACCTCGTGATGGATATGATTACATTTCGTTTTCTTATTAGCCTAGCAATCTTTGAAAGATTGGAAATGCGTCTTATGGACGTTGTGACGGCATATTTATATGGCTCATTAGACTCGATATTTATATGAAAATTCCCGAGGGATTCAAAATGCCTGAAGCATGCACTCCTCGCAATTTATTCTCAATAAAATTGCAAAGATCCTTGTACGGGTTAAAGCAATCCGGTCGCATGTGGTATCAACGCCTAAGTGAGTACCTAATTAAGGAAAGGTACAAGAATGATCCTATTTGCCCATGCGTGTTTATTAAGAAATCAGAAACCGGATTTGCTATTATAGCAGTTTATGTCGACGATATAAATTTAATTGGAACTCCAAAAGAGTTAGCTGAAACTGCTGAATATTTGAAAAGAGAGTTTGAAGTTAAAGATTTGGGTAAAACCAAACTTTGTCTTAGTCTAGAGCTTGAGCATAAAGCAAATGGAATAATCGTCCATCAATCAGCATACGTTGAAAGATTGCTTAAATGTTTCAACATGGACAAAGCTCACCCATTGAGAACCCTTATGGTTGTAAGGTCTTTAGATCCCCAAAAGGACCCATTTCGTCCTAGAGAATCAAATGAAGAGATACTTGGTCCTGAAGTACCATATCTCAATGCAATTGGGGCTTTGATGTACTTGGCACAATGTACAAGACCGATATCGCTTTTGCGGTAAATTTATTGGCACGTTTTAGTTCGAGCCAACTCGGAGACATTGGAATGGAGTTAAACATATTTTCCGTTATCTCCGAGGAACCATAGATTTGGGATTATATTATTCCAAGGATTCCACTAACTCTGGTTTAGTTGAATATGCTAATGCTGGATATAGATCCGATCCACATAAGGCTCGCTATCAAACCGGGTATTTATTTTGTTATAAAGGCACCGCTATTTCTTGGCGTTCTACGAAGCAATCGCTAGTAGCTACATCTTCTAACCACTCTGAGATTATTGCTTTATATGAAGCTGGAAGAGAGTGTGTTTGGTTAAGATCCGTTATAACACATATTCATAATTCTTGTTGCTTAATACCGGTTACAAATTCTCCCACTATAATTTATGAAGATAATGCTGCTTGTGTTGCACAAGTCGGGGAGGATATATCAAAGGTGATAGGACCAAGCATATCTCGCCGAAATTTTTCTATACTCATGAACTCCAAGAAAGTCGACAAATTGATGTTAAACAGATTTGATCCATAAATAATCTTGTAGATCTTTTTACCAAATCATTGCCAACATCAAGTTTTGAGAAATTAGTATATGGCATTGGTATCCGGCGAGTTCACAAGATGCAAGATTGATTAGCCCCAGAAGTGGCTATATGGTTCAATTGAGGGGGAGATATTATGAACTATGCATTGCAGCATTGATATAAGATGCAAGAATGATTAGCCCCAACAGTGGCTATATACGCATTGCACTATTTTTTTCTTTTCGTCCGGTTTTTCCCTCAGGGTTTTCCAGCTTAAAGTTTTTAATGAGGCAATTAATGCATCCATAAAAGGGAGAGATCATAACATTTGTGCTCTGCACTCTTTTTCCCTTTTGTCCGGTTTTTGTCCCACCGGGTTTTTCCGGCTTAAGGTTTTTAACGAGGCAAAGATCATTCGATGCACAATTCATAATGGATACAATGAATATTCAAAGGGGAGTGTTATGAAATACATGAATGAATGAGATACATGAATAAATATTCATTATATTAATCTTATCTAATGTACTTATTATGGTACATTTGTATCATACTTTCTAAGTACATCTCCCTATACAATGAAGGTTTATCTCTCCTATCCAGTACATGTATCATTCGATACATTGATATTAATGATAAGTACATTCTTGTTCTTCTATAAATAGGAGTTTAGTTTTGATGTACAACAATATATAACACATATATAACATTCATAATACAGTGAAATATCTGGCTTTCTCTACTATCTCTAGTGTTCATTTGCTTTCTCTTATCAATCTCTTCTCTATTATATATTCGTAACGCAATATTTTACAACAGTTTGCTCTTTTTTTTGCTTTCAATTTTAGGAAACTCCCACTTTTGACGAATAAAAAAATAAAAAAGAAATGACAACCATCGGTTTCAAGACCAACCCAAAAACCAAACCGAATCATCCGGTTCTAGGATTAGATGATCCAATTCCTACTTCCATAAACAGGCCCTGCCGATTCGGTTCAAAAGTTTAAGGTGTGAGTCGACTCATTCTAAAATCGATTAGCCCTACTAATCGAGGATATACATATTCAATGAATATATATACAAGGCCTTCATATATATAAAGAATCAAGAAAAATATTTAATGGTTTTATGTCGTCAATTAAAGTGGCTTGTATTTTTCCTTTACGAGAGAATTATAAATCCATCCATCTATATAAATATATATATAGATGTATGTGGATGTGGAATAAAATTATAAATTCAAAAATCTTCCCAAATCTCTTTCCTTTCTTTCTCTTCTTTGTCTGCAAACACCTTTCCGTTTGGTTTAACTTTGGGGAAATGGCTTTGCATTTCCCCAAGTATCTTTAGAAGAATGGGCATTTGGTGAATGCAGAAGTGTTTGGGAATTCTTATTTTGGTGCATTTTGCAAAGTAGCTTTGAGGTGAAAGGAAAAAAGGAAAAATGAGGAGGAGAAGTTGAAGCCGAGGAGGGGAACGAATGGGAGGCAGCCGGAGCTGGTGGGGGAGGCGACTGGTGGCTGTGGTGGGGGAGGTGGTTGGTGGCAGTGGTGGTGGGAGGCGGCGGGTCACGCAACCCACGCAACGACGATGCGTGGGTCGCGCGGCCCCAAGCAGTGTCGCCCTGAGGGCGCGCGACCCACCGGACGGCGGTGCGTGGGTCATGTGACCCAGGCGACGCCACCTAAGGCCGCGACCCACACGACGGCGATGCGTGGCGACGGCAGTGCGTGATGACCAAATCTAGCCGGTTGAGCACCGCTCAGGCCGTCGCGTGGGTCGCGCGACCCAGGCAACGCCGCCTAAGGCCGCAACCCACGCGATGGCAATGCGTGGCGACGACAATGCGTGGCAACCAGATCTGGCTGGCTGAGCACCACTCAGGCCGTCGCATGGGTCGCGCGACCCAGGTGATGCCACTTGAGGCCACGACCCACACGATGGCGATGCGTGGCGACGGCGGTGGGTGGCGATGGCGATGCGTGGAGACCAGATTTGGTCGGTTGAGCACTACTCAGCCCATCGCGTGGGCCGCTTGACCCAGCCAACGCTGCCTGAGGCCGCGACCCATGCGACGGTGGTGCATGGCAACAATGGTGCATGGGTGACCAGCTTCGATCGGCTAAGCTTCATCGGCTGAGCTTCACTCTTGAAGAAACAAGTTCAATGAGGAAGATGATGAATAATAGTTTTTAAGGGTAAAATAGGAAAACGTAATTATCAGTGAGGGCAATATTGAAAGAAAAAAAAAATTCATTAAACCCCTCTTTAGCTTCCAAATGCTAACATTCCCAATTATACTTCTAAATGCTAAACCAACCGCCTAAATTTTTTCTCAAGGCTTTTAGGCTTTTAGGGTTGAAAAGTCCCTTGGAATGCTGAACCAAACGGGGTAAAGCCCTACTTTCGCATCTCCTCCCACTCGCCACCGGCGAAGTCGGCAGCACCACGGAATCAAGGCCAACATAGTCATTTCCACTCCGGGGCCGGTCTTCTTTCTCAACCCCTGGCCACCATGAGTTCCTCCACCTCCGAAGACGACGACCACCTCCCGGAGCTCCCTGAGGTCATCGTCGTCGACCAGATCCTGAAGCGATTGCCGGTGAGATCTCTCCTCCGATTTAGATGCGTTTGCCGGTCGTGGCGATCCACCATCGATGGCCCTCGTTTCGTGTACCTCCACCTGAGCCACTCCGCTCTCGACGCCTCCAATCGGTATCTCGCGTGTCTAGATTGGGACGATCATGAACACACCCTGTGCACTCTGCTCTCCGGTGAGTCTCTTGCTCGGGCTTCCATGTCCCAAATCGAAATCCCGTTTGCTGGTCCTCACGACTGTTACGGCGTTGTTGGTTCGTGTAATGGTTTGATATGCGTCATGGAAATTTACAGAAATGGGTATCGCTGGTCGATGCGTCTGTGGAATTTGTTCACCAGAAAGCACAAGGCTGTTCCACGATCCAGTGTGGAGAGTCAATTTGATATGGAGATTGTTCATGCTGCTGTAGGGTTTGGCTTCTGCGCTAGGTCTAATGACTACAAGATTGTGAGGATTTATCCATGTTATCGTCGTGTGACAAAGCCTCAAGTCGAGATTTATTCCCTTAGTACGGATTCCTGGAGAAGTTTGGATTGTGGAGTTCCTGCTTTAAGTGACTCTAGACTCGCGGTCTTCTTGAATGGGAATCTGCATTGGTTTGCTTCCAAGTCCTGTGATCAGATAGTCTCCTTCGATATCACAGGTGAGGTGTTTGATAAAATGGCTCTTCCGGAAGACATTTCTCATGTTGACAGTGTTGAGTTAGTGTCTCTGGCAGTATTGAATAACTTGCTGGCTGTGCTCATTAGTCATTGTGCCGAGCCAAGTGGGTGTCCTGAACAGCATTCTGTTTGTTCTGTTTGGGTTATGAGAGACTATGGGATGCCGGAGTCTTGGACTAAGCTGTATGCTTTTGAGGCTAGTGGACTGGTAACAGGATTCGATGGCTTTACCTTGAATGGTGAGCTTCTGATGCGTGGTGGAAAACAAGTTGGTCGGAATTTGATCACGGGACATGAAGCAAATCTTCAATCATCGATGGCCTGCAATTTTTTCACTGTCGTAGAGAGCCTCGTTTCAGTTTAGATATGTCTTGGTTGCTGCTACATTATTGGTATGAAAGATTGATGATACAAATCAAAAGTTACCTCTGAATTAAGAAGAAATGGTTTTGTTTGTATATGCTTTGGCCAGAAAATAATGAGCAGCAGAAGTGAGGTGGTGCCCTTAGCTTTAGAATGTATTTTCATTTTCACTTTATTTTTTCCTTTTAGACTGGTGAAAGTACGCATCTTATTGCTACATCTACAACTTCAGCATTGCTGATGAGATGATGCTGAAAAAATGAAGAAGGGATGAAGCTTTTGAATGCTATGCATTATGTTTTAGAATTGACACCACCATAAGCATTTTTCAGCTTTTATAAGACCAAACTATTCACAGTCGAATCACACAACTCGTTCTATGGACATTGCAAATAGTGGAACTCTAGACTACAATTGTTTTGTTTCCTATCTCGAGACTTTTTGGTCGCACTAGCAATGCATTCGTAATAGGCTCTGTTATGGATTGATGCAGAGAGCTGCATTAATGCATTATGGTAACATTGGGAAGTATACTCTCATGGCGCACTCCTTTTCCCAAATGATTCATGGGTTGGAAGTCTCATTTCATCTCATGATACACTGATGATTTGGCACATCAACAATTAGTTCAACATCTAAGAATGTGATCTATAGATGAGATAGTCTTTCTGCTTCTTCCTTGGAATGACATCTGGGAAAGTAATTTTAAATTGCAGTTCTCCTCTAAAGTCTGCAGCAAGTTGCTTGAGCTCTGCTTCATTAACAGGAATTCACCAACCAAAAAAAAAAAAAAACACAAATTCTGGTGATTGGCAATCTGACTTCACCTAGCTCTTGCCAGCAGAAAGTAATGTTAAAGTTTCTTCGGAATCCCAGCATATGGTTTATCTGGAAGGCAAGAAATAATGTGCTTCCGCTTCTGTGGAGGATGTTCTTTGATTGATCAATATTTTAGTGAGACATCTGTTTGAAGGCTGTCTAGTTTCAAGAGGACATCCTTAGATGTATCAAACTTGAAATCTATCCAGTTTAGCATCTATTTGATGTAATGCCTTTGATTTTTGTAGGTCATGCTTGTTTGATTGTAGCTAGCTTGTAATTTTTGTCTCTGTGCTGTTGAGCCGCTTGTGGGAATATTCCACCCAATGACCCTCTTGTTCCATCAGCTTGATGATGCAATGTATAAACTTACTCATCTGAATTAGATATGTGGGTCTCAAACTATATATTGAACGAATTAAAATGTTAATTTTACATATTTTAAGTATTTAGATATATTGTTGTGATATTGTCAACGGCGGATTGAAAGGGACCAACAACATTTATTGAGCCCTTGGCTAGACTGTGCTTAGTGTATTTTCTATGAGTAGTTTGTAAACAAATCGACCTAATTGATGGACAGAGTGCAAAGAGAGCTTATCGGAGGAAATAACGATATGCTTGATGTATGTTTTACTATGTTATGAGATTTCATATAAAATTCTTATAGCTCCCCTTTTATGTTAGGTATTGCTGAAATTTTTATCTCGCCTAATGAATTAGATTTCTTGTCCACCATGGCACATTGTTATCTACGTGCTCACGTGTTTGATTGTTTGATGATTTGGAGATTGCAAATTTAGGTTCTAGCCTTATGGCTTTAAGAATGTATTAATTGAATTAACAATATTTGTGCAAATAGTTCTAAAAATAATAAAGTAATTGCTTAATTCTAACTAAAGTATACAATGATACTCGTGCGGACGAAATGAAAACTGTAATAAACCTGAAAAAATGCCTACGTACTTACCAAAAAAAAAAAAAAAAAAAAAAAGACATATGCATACATTAAAAAAATGATCCGTTGAAAATGAGAAATTCGGACTTAATTTTATGGTGTGCTTATATTTATCCAAATGATTCGATGATACGGATATAAAAAACAGATCAAGACAAAAAGCAAAACCCCTACTTATTTAAGTTGACAATTTTATAATCACTATTCTTCCTTTATCTCAGTTATTTTGACTGTTGTCCCATTTAAAGGGGTTGCCCTTGTGCTCAATTATGTTAGGCATGCTTGTGGTTTGGCATGAACTGCGATTCAACTTGAACCGGACATTTTAATTTTCTTTCGATTTTATTTAATTAACATAATGCCCAAACAGTAGAATCATAAAACCAATGATAAAACTTAACTCGCCAATATCACCCTTTCATCCAAAGGAACCTTTAGAAATTCATAGTAATTTACCTTTAGAAATTCATAGGAAGAAATTACGGGTGATTTGATCCAAAGCATTGATTCTACTTCATATGCAAATGACTTTTACCAAGTAACTTACATAGATAAAAATATAAACAGATCCGACAATTGTAGTTCCTTAAAATGACCCATACGACTTGTTTAAATCATCATTTTTTTCATCGGTTCAGTCTCGAGTTTTGTGATTGAGAAGCTTCACTCTTGCCGCCTCTATGCGCGCTCTCTCTCTCCTTCCTCCACGATATCAAGGACTATTTGGAATAGATTTTGTCAAGGAATTGAAAATATTTATTGAAACTGAATATATTTGATATATTATTCTGAATCTGAATAGAAAGTATATAATTTCATATTTCACACAGTGTAGATTTTTCACATAATATAATGAAACAGAAAACAAAATAAAATAAAAAAAAAAATAGCCTCGTGTAGTTACTAGGTTGACCCTGAAGTCAACGGGGGAACGTGATACGTCACGTGGTTGTTTTGCGACAAATTGAGAGACAAAGGTACGGGCGGCGAACTTTTTCCGCCTTCTCACTTTCGGATAGTTCTTAGTAACAGAAGAAAAAGCTTTCCAAGATCAACGGCTCATTTCCAGTTTGTGCTCGCTCTTCTTCCTCGACCGCTACCGATAGTTCCTCCATCTCCTCCTCTGATGACCCGGAGCTCCCTCAACACGTTGTCGACGAGATACTGAAGCGTTTGCCAGTGGAGTCGCTGCTCCGATTCAGGTGCGTTTGCCGGTCATGGCGCTTTGCTATCGATGACCCATGTTTTGTGGCCCTCCACCTGAACCACTCTGCTCTCGACGCCTCCAATTGGCATCTCGTGTGTCTAGATTGGGACGATCCTGTCCAGAGCCAGTGCTCTCTATTTTCCAGTGAGTCTCTTGCTCGGGCTTCCATGTCACAAATCCAATTCCCGCTTGCTGCTCCTCCCGACTGTTACTTCTTTGTTGGCTCGTGTCATGGTTTGATCTACGTCATGGAAATTTGTAGTGACTCCTCAATGTATATGTGGAATTTGTTCACCAGAAAGCACAAGGCAGTTCCACGATCCGGAGAGTAAATTTCTTTCCATGTATACTGCTCTAACTATAGGGTTTGGCTTCGATGCTACATCTAATGATCACAAGATTGTGACGATTCTGCATTCATTCGATGATAGTCAATACTCAGAGATTCGAGTCCAGATTTATTCGCTCAGTACAGATTCCTGGGAAGTTTGAGGGAGAGGATTTCGCAGAGTCTAGAGAGAGGTTTATTTGGTGCTTGACTTGCTCTGTATATTAGAGAGCGAGAGAAAAATAAAACACGAAACCAAGGCACTCGATTCTCTTTACTTGTGGACACACATTGGAATAAATAGATACAAGCGAGGGGTAGATGTTTTGTTGGCGAAAGGAGTTCTGTGATGTAATTGAATTCAAATCGCATTCGCTTTTCTAATATTAGGCAAAGCATGCAACTCAACACTGCATCTATGGCTACAACTACAGCCTAGCCACTACTCGTAGATTTTAGATGATGCTGAAAAAGAATGACGAGGCTATTTTGAATGCTGTGCATACATGTGCTTGATTTGATGCCACCATAGGCATTTGTCAGCTTCTATAATACCACACGAGTCACATTTGAATTACGTTATTTTTACATATTTTGAGAATTTAGAAATGCTGCGAAGACATACATTACCAAAGAGACTGGCTGGAGGCATGTTAACTGTTCGAGTCAGGTCAATTTAGGTTTTGTGTTATCTTCTTTTTTGTTTTGAATTTTCGTTAAAGTTGAAGCAAGCACCCTCTTAAAATCACTTAGATGTATACATACGTTAGTGCTTCCCTTTTCATTGTGGAAAGGAAAGAAGCATTTTCCTGATTCCGATAATTAGTAACTTCACTACACTGGAGAGCTATAGAATCACCTTCTTTTGTCATTCTTGAGCATCTTCGTCGTCTTCTTCTGCTTCTTCAACATTGGAACACTTGATGGGTCTCCTCAAAATTCACATCCATGAAGATGTCATGAAGGTGTCATTTTGGCCATCTGAAACATCAAAAGCAGCGTTCCTTAATGTCAAACTTGGCAAACGGTTCTCATTTTTACTTCCCGGATGTAAAGGAAAGAGTACCTCTTCAACAGAGATGGAGATCTCGTTGGCCTTCCCCTCTGCCTCCTACTGATGAATTTGACCATCTGCTGAATCTGTTTTGTCAAATCGGCGTCATTCATCTTCGGAGGCAGCGGTGATTAGTAACCAGCCAGGATGGAGATCTAAATGAGATCTGAGAAAGACCGTGCGAGAAGAGGAGAAACTTCCTTTGATGGTGAGGTTGATCGAGGGTAAAGAAAAATCCAAAAGCTTTTTTTGACCCAAACCGAACTGAAATAATGCCTAATTTTTTAAGTTATTACTCAAATGGGCAAAGGACGCAACCTAACAAGATCTGAAATATTTGGTTCGAGTCACGCCGGTTGGTGTATTGTTGACACCCCTAGCTGGGGGGCGTCATCATGCCGTTGCTACTTTGCATGGTGTCTTTTTATAACTAATATGTAAAACGGTCAACTTAATCAACGAACGTAGGGTCAACATTGGAGGAAATACAATATGCTTGTTGTATTTTTTTATCATATGTGTACTCAATAAAAAAGAATGAGTTTCTTTTCATCTTTTTTCTACTTTAATTCGTTAGCATAATGTCTAAACAATGGAATTATAAACAAATGACAAAGGTTGACTTATGAATGTCATGTTTTCATCAAAAGGAGCCTTTAAAAATTCGTGTTGTTATGTGGTTTAATTCAAAACATCGATTCTAGATTAAATGGTAATGACCTTCAGTGAATAACTTATATAAGCAAAATTATAAACAAATTATATAAGCACTAGTTTGCATATTAGCATCACCTGAGCATCTTTACATGATTTAGGATCATACTCCTGCTCCTTCTCTCTGTTCATATTGTCCTAGGATCAAAGGTTGTGGATCCAGCATTCCTTGCACGCATTAGGGATCATGAGCTTATTCCTCGAGTGTCATGTGAAAATGTATACCACTCTGGTTCTTGCTCATGTTAACTCATCATTTCAGTCCAAGATCAGCATCTCTTGTGCTTTTCCCTCCCTCATGTTTTGATTTTTCCCGGCGGAGGGTGCAAAACAATCTCCACAGAAAAACATCATTTTTGACTGACAAAAATGGAAAACACGTTCAATGGATTGTAAGGACTTGGAGGTGTGGTCTAGGCTATTTTCTTTTGCTTGTAATGCTTGTTATATTCTTTTGAAGTAAATACAACTAGGAATGACAGTCTTGGAATATGCTGTGTGCCACTGAGGTTTTATGGCTCCACGAGGAATGACGAGCTTCTGCTGAGAACGTTCGATCTTGACCTATTTCAGTGGTATCCAAGCATAAAATTATGCTTTAATCACATATTGGTTCGTTGAATTGTAACACTAGGGGTATGTCCTTTGCTTTTAGTGGACATGTTAAGAACGGTGTTTCCACGAGTTAGGCCAACCTAGTGCTTCTCGTTTCTCTGTTTTTCCTTTGCTTGTAGTCACCTCCTTACTAAAAAGAGGAAAAAGAAATGTTCCAAAGAAAATAACACTTTTTTCCCGATGAGAAGAGACAGCTTAGAACAATCGTTTACTAGGAAATAGACCAACCCAACATGCCAACAGCATCAAACCAGATACAACTGAGAGCCTTACGTCGTGTTTGGCTCTTTTGCTCACAAAAGGGAACATCAGTTTTGAAAACAATGTAATTAGGAAAATGTTATTCGTGCTTCAGAAATATGAACATTCCTATTTGAGGCATGTAACTTTACTGAAACCTGTTTTCACCTATCAACAATATGTGTTGATGTGTTAACTAGCCGATATGACACTTGCTTAGCCCTTTCATGTTGTTTCTCACGAGGAACAATTAGTCTTGAGGAGTTGGTGAAGCTTCAGCCTTCACTATTGGGGCACTATATTAGTTGTTGCTCCGAGCTAGAACAACTCTAGTTTGATCGTGGAAAATGAAACTTAGAAATTCCATAACTACTATAGCAAATACACTTTAGTTTTGTAACTTTTAAAACGATCATTTATATTTCAAATTTGCAGTCAGACCATGCATTTTGTTGAGACTTTTTAAGTCATCACAATTGGTGCTCTGTTTAACAGCTATGCAGATAACTGGATGACCCGGTTCCAACATTGATATTTTCCATATACTAGTGGATCTAGTTATGTGAGGAGAAACTGGGAAATGTTAGTGGAGAAAGGTCAAATTGATTGTGGAGGAAATTGAAACAGGCAATCCAAATATACAATGGAGTACTCACTCTGTGACTGTTCTTGCAAGCGTGAAAGTCTTATGGGTGATAGTTCTGACCAGATTAAGCCCTCCCTAAGAACTCTCAAGCTCTTTAATCATTTCTTCAGACAACAAATCGACCCCTTGTTCCTTGGCTAAATTAATTGGTGATGATGATTTTAAAAACTTCAAGTACCCTTCGAATAGAAGCTCCTTTGGAATTTCGAGTTGCAATGGTTTTCACTCGTGGCCTAAGCCCACACTCTAAAAAGGAAAGGGACGACTTCTATATCCATCAATTATGTATTTAGCATCGGGCATCGAGCGAGGCTCAAAGTGCCAAAACTCGCGTGACCAAGAAGAAAAAGAAAAAGCTTAAAAATAAATATTAAAAAAATTAAAAAATTAATTTTTAAAAAATAATAAATAATTAAAATTCGATTTTTTAAAAATAATTATTTTAAAAATTATAAAAATTGTCCATTAAATTTGTGTTGTATAAAACCATTTTAGCAATATCATTTTTAAAATTATATATAAACTTTTTTTGGGTCGGATCGGGTATGGGTCATAAATGGGTCATAAACGAGTTAAATGGTCGATTTGGGTCGGACCATTTATGACCCGACCCAAACCCGACCCGACCCACCCGTTTAACGGGTCTAGTTTTCACTCGTGGCCTAAGCCCACACTCTTAAAAGGAAAGGGAAGATTTCTATATCCATCAATTATGTATTTAGCATCCGAGTGCCAAAACTGCATAGAAGCTTCCCAGAGACGCTTACTTACAATGTTGAATTCAGGATTGACAACCATGTCGTTATAAGCTCAAACGGCTAGTATACCTCTTGGCTTACGCAAAAGGGGTTTAAGAGAGATGGAAATTGGAAAAATGTTTTCTTGTATTATATCTTGTATACAAGCACACTAGTCAATTTATAGTGTAAGGAATGAGAGAATAAATAGAAAATATTTTACATGAATCACTATTTTCCTATTTACAAAACTAATCAATTATTGACTCTATCATTCAAATCACAATCAAAATCGTTGTCAAGATCAAAATCTTCCAACATATCTCCAACGAGCACCACTCACTTGGATAAGTTGGCCTAGCTTGTAGGTAGGTCTCTGCTTGCTCGTCAAATAGTCACGCTATGTCTATACAACTTATGATATTCTTGTCATGTTGCTTCTAAGGGTCTTTGGTGTTGGTGTTATCCATAAGGCAAAGTGATGTCTGTGTTTTCCCAAGCTAGTTTTAAAGAACCCAAAGGCGACTCTGCATTTTTTGTTGTTTTCTTGGTGGAATCTGACAGTTCATTGGATTGACTTATTCAATGCCATTTTGGGTAAGCAAAGACATAACTCATTATTTTGAGTGTTGGAGTTGAACTTGACTAGGAAAAGTCTCAGACTAGTAGATTTTCTTGCCCTGCAAAAAAGGTAAAAAAAAAAACGAAATTTTTTTAAAATAATAAAAATTGAAAAATCAATCACATTAAAAAATATTTTAAAATGTCTACATCAAGTTTTGCTATAATGAAAGGTATATGAGATGCCACATAGGATACAATATTAATTATCATCAATTATAATCCATTGAGGATAGCATTCACATCATCAATTTTCGACTTAAATTGCCCAATGGACTAAATTGGTACTGATAAGAAAATGTTTAAAACTAAATTGGTCAAATTGAAAGATTTACGACTAAATTGGTATCTATGCAATAGGTTTATAAGTTTTTTGGTATTTTTTTCCGAGCCCCTAGTCATTGCTCATATGTTGCCTGGAGTTTTTTTAAGGTTTGGTGGCTGGTTGGAGCTTTTAGCTTCGTTTTTGTGCCTGCCTTGGAAGTGCGGGGGTATGGTATGACGAGGTGGCTTTTCTTTGGCGGTGATGATGTTTGCTAGATTTCTATCAAGAATAAAAGGACCTCCTAACGTTTGGTTTTGCACGCTCTCGTTTCCTTTTAATGTCGGAAAATTTTCACTTGTAATGAATAAAAGAAATTAGAGAAAAAAAGGAAATCATCAGTTTTAAAACCAACCCTAGAGCTACATTGGATTGCCCAGTCCCATTCAGCGTCAGGTGGACCGATTTCCAATTCCACAAACCAACCTTGCTGATCCCATTCTAGATTTTAAGGTGGGAATCGACATCTTACAACTAATCACCCCTAATTGAGGATATACACAATCAATGTGAAGAATCAAGTGAGATAGGGAGAATATGGTTAAACGTGAGTTACATGGTAAAATTATAAACATCAGAAATAGTTAATGGTCTGATGTGGTCTATTGAAGTGGCGTGCATTTTTCCATTACGAGAGAATTATAAATCGACAAAAACACACACATATATATATAGATGTGGAATCAAATTAAAAATTCAAAAATCTTCCCAAACCACTTTCCTTTCTTTCTCCTCTGTCGTCTGCAGACACCTCTGAGCCCTACTTCCGCACCTCCTCCCACTCGCCACCGGCGAAGTCGGCAGCGCCACCGACTCGAGGCCAACATAGCGAGCGTTCGTCCAAGTCATTTCCACTTCGGGTTCGCTCTTCTTTCTCAACCCTGGTCACCATGAGTTCCTCCGCCTCCAACGCCGACCACCTCCCGAACCTCCCTGACGACGTCGTCTTCGACCAGATCCTGAAGCGATTGCCGGTGAGATCTCTCCTCCGATTCAGGTGCGTTTGCCGGTCGTGGCGATCCACCATCGACGGCCCTCATTTCGTGGCCCTCCACCTGAACCACTCCGCTCACCATGCCTGTAATTGGCATCTCGCGTATCTAGATTGGGACGATCTTGACCACAGACTGTGCTCTCTGCTCTCCGGTGAGTCTCTTGCTCGGGCTTCCATGTCCCAAATCGAAATCCCGTTTGCTGGTCCTCGCGACCTTTTCGTCATTCCTGGTTCTTGCAATGGTTTGATCTGCATCATGGAAGTTGCCGCAAATGACCCTGACGAGTCGATATATGTGTGGAATGTATTCACCAGAAAGCACAAGGCGGTTCCACGATTCAGTCCGGCGAGTAAATTTCTTTCCATGGAGAAAACTATGGAAGGTCTAGGGTTTGGCTTTGACGCTAGGTCTAATGACCACAAGATTGTGAGGATTCTCCAAGATGTTAATCGTAAAGGCTTAGAGACTCGAGCCCAGATTTATACAATCTATACAGATTCCTGGAGAAGTTTGGAGTGTGAGGTTCCTGCTTTATGCAACCCCATACCCGCAGTCTTCTTGAATGGGAATCTGCACTGGTTTGTTTCCAAGCACACTGAGGGTTACAGATCAATACTCTTATTTGATGTCAGGTGTTTGATGAAATGGTTCCATCGGAAGAGTTTTTGCATGTGCTTAGTGTCAGTTCAGAAGCAGTTTTGTCAGTATTGAATGACTTGCTGGCCGTGTGCACTATCCGTTGGGAGCAACCGCTTTCCGTTGGTTCCATTTGGGTTATGAGGGAGTACGGCATGGCTGAGTCTTGGACTGAGTTGTATTCTTTTGAGTATAGTGGAAAAGTATGCGGAGTTGATGGACAAGTATCCGGATTTGATGGCTTCACGAGGAATGGCGAGCTTCTGTTAACAGCTGATAAGGGACAAGTTTCCTGGAATCCGATCACAGGACAATTCGCAATTCTTTCCCTACCAAGGTGTTGCAATTGGGTCATTGTTGTAGAGAGCCTTGTTTCACTTTAGAGATGAGTCAGTTGCTGCTACATTTACTTGTATGATAGATTGATTCTGCTTGTAGAAGAGTTGATAGAGACATCTGAAGTGAGGTGGTGCCCTTTACTTTTTGTACTTCTTGCAAGCTTTAGAATGCATATACAATTTCACTTTGGTTTTTCTTTAGACTAAGCAAAGCCGTTCTCCTTGCAATTTGCACTCAGAAAATTTTGCATTTTTGTTGCCAACATCAAAACCAGAAACGAAGTATAATCTGATTTTACTGAGAACCCCCCGAAATGGCATATGCATATGCATAATTATGAGCTCTCCGTTTCCTAAGAAGTGATGGGGAGAGATCAGATTGAGATGGCTAGAGCTAGTTATCATTGGCCATCAGAAATCAACAGGGTATTGGCTTATGCTTCTTTTCTGTGAAAGGTAAGTGTGTTTATGAGCAGAGAGTGATGGTGGTTTAACAGGGAGGATAAGACTAGGAGGAGATTAATAAACACGGCAAAACCTTGTGTGTGATACTTGAAGCTCACATTTGCTTTGATTCACTTCTATTAATGCAAGCATCATGATTCATGCTTTCTTCAGGAGCTATCTAGACAATTGGATGCCCCTTTCCAACCATAGCAATTGTCATGTACTAGTTAGGCTTATATGTAGAAAGATAGAAATCGAGTTCTCATTGCTGAAGAAACTGATTTTTGAAAATTAAGGGCGCGTTTGGTAACGATTCTGTTTCAAGAAGTAGATTCTGATCAGAAATGATTCTTTTTTATTCTGTTCCCAGGAACTGATTCTAAACATTTTAAGCCGTTTGGTAACTATCCAAAATTTCTGATTTTGGAATAGAATTATGTTTGGTACCGTGCTTATTAATTCTATTCCAAATCAATTTCTTTTAATTTTTAAATAAATTTTTTACTTTTTTTCCTTTGTTTTCTTTTCTTTTTTTCCTTTTTTCCTTTTATTTCTTTTCTTTTTTCTTTTTTTCCTTTTTTTCTTTTCTTTTTTCCTTTTTTTCTTTTCTTTTTTTCCTTTTTCTCCTATTCTTCTTCTTCTTCTTCTTGTGGCCAGTCGTCAGACCGGCGGCTAGGCGAGGCTCTCCTAGCCTCGCCGGTGGCTAGGCCGGCCTCACCGGGGCTGGGCGAGGCCTGCCTGGCCACCGGTGGGGTTGGGTGAGCCTCGCCTAGCCACCGGCGGGGCTGGGTGGGCGTCCTTGCTGCCGTTTGCCAGAGCTTCAATTGTTGCTCGCCAAATGCCGTCGTCTCGCCACACCGGCGCTACCTAACTCTTGCTCTGCTCTGTCTTGCCAGAAACCGCCACCGCCGTGCGATTCGACGCCCAAGCCACTCCTGCCCTGATCTGTCCGCGATCACCCAGTGCCAATTGGCTTTTGCTCCGCCTCGCATGGGACCCGCGACCCGCAGATCTCGTGTCCGCAAGCCCACCTTGCCGCGTCTTCGACGAAGCCACTGCCTTGTTGCACCGCAACGCCGCTTTGTTCTGCCATTAGCCCAAAGCTCCATGTCGCTCACCCTTTCGCAACACCAGCACCCGCGGCCACGCTTGGTGAGGCCCGCTTGGCCACCAGCTAGGCTGGGCGAGCCTCGCCGATGGCTGGGCTTGCCTCTAGCGAGCTTGCCGAACGGGTGAACGGCGCCCGGCGTCGGCAGCCGGCAACGGCGGCAGCGGCGAACGGTGATGGGCGGTGGTGGACGGCGATTGCGAGATGGCCGAAGGGAAGAAGAAGAATTGTTGGTTTTGATTCTCAAATTTGTTCCCGAAACAAAAATCAACTTTTTTTTTTACTCTTGATTCCACTCACAATCTGTTCCCGAGAACAAAAATTTTACCGAACGCAATTCTAGGCCCAAACTGATTCTGGGAACAAATAATCAAAATTTGCCTATTTTTGGATGGTTACCAAACAGGGCCTAAATATTCGAGTGAAGATTTACTCTGATCCTCCAAGCATGAAAGTCTAGCATGTGATAAGTTCAAACCATATTAGGCCGTCATCAACAACTCTTCTTGAGTTTTTTTATGACATCATCAGACAACAAATCCACCCCTTACTCTTTGGCTGATGCAAATGCTGATGACAACGTGTTTCAAATCAGAGCTCCTCTTGTATCCATTGATTTTTTATTTTTTTGGTCAGGAAAAGGAAAAAATATTAAGATAGGAAACCTTTACAACCGGAAGCTACTGCATCAGCACATATTATATCTATCAAGTAGAAAGGGGGAAAACAGCCCAATTATGAGAAGAAGAAAAATGGTCGTGGGCCTTGGCAGCCCAGTCAACAGTCACATTTGCCTCTCATCTACAGTGGATGAGGGTAAGATTAGGGAAGTTGGAATAGCAAACCGCAGCTTCGAAGAACAGAGCTCGGTCCTCCCATGGCGGCGCCCGTTTCCTGTTCAGTGTCTCCACCAGAATCCAGCTATCCGATTCAAGCAAGATCGATGCATGGTTAAGATCCTGGCATTGTAGATGCTGAAGAGTTAGCGTAAAGGCTTGGATCTCCGTTTGAAGAGCTGATCGCACAGGAAAATGTTTGGAGAATCCATCAATAAGCCTTCCTTTATAATCCTTGCAAACACATGCCATATTGCCTTCGGTCGAGCCTGATATATATGATCCGTCTATGTTGACCTTTAAGGTACCCCATTCGGCCGGCCTCCAAAGACCTCCCTGTTTTGAAGCGAGATTCCTTTGCTGGTCAGAGAATAAGTAATTTGCCGAGCAACATGAGTTCCGGCAAGCGCTGTCTCCACCACACGAGAAGGTTGAAGTCTTTCATTGCGAAAGATAAAACCATTCCGAGCTCGCCAAATCTGCCAAAACACAGATGCAAGAGTCTCCAATCCAGGTAATGAATTCGGTCTCTCAACATGTTGTACTATCCAAGCATCAATTCTGTGTATTTGAAGAGGTGATATCTGAATATTGATTATGTACTAGGTGCTTGCGCGCCAAAATTGCAATGATGCTTCGATGAAGCACTTATTTAAAATGTCAAATGCAGATTGCACTTCCATTTACATCCCCTAGATAACTAGTATTCCTGCTGGCTGACGTGAAAGGTTTTTAACAAGCTTGTAAAACATTGGAAGATCGAAGCCAATGCACTGTAGCAAAAGATGTGATCAGATCGACACAATTTCGGCTTTCTCCCATGAGACCCACTACTTCATTCTCTGACATGGATTCTGGAGATATGCATTCAGCGAAGGGCGGGCATGAGAAAACTTTCTTGAGCTTCACTAAGTCGTGATTAGGTGCCCAATCCTAGACACTCTAAGATCCTTTTTCAAACCCGCTCCCATTTTGAGTCAAGAGATAGATAGACTTGGTGAGAATTATGTCGGTTTCTCAACATGGAGGATGTTCATATGGTCTTAGGATATTGGGTTCACTGAGAGGCATAATGGCTATGAGGTTGTTATGATAATATACTTTGGTGATATTTATGAAAAGATCCTTGGTGTGTTGGAGCTACAGGTTTGAACCAGAAGTCGAGGTTTATTTGCTCAATACAGATTCCATGACAATGTCGAGGAGTTGAAGCATTCCATAAAACACTTTTCAAGCATTCCATGACAATGTTGAGACAAGTGATGTGCATGGTCGATACTCGATGCATTTGATCAATTGCTCTAGAAGCATTTCAATCACTTTTGTAGTATTTTATTAATACGTCCATGATGGGGTGCGAGACTCTATTGAAATGGTATGAAGAGAGGGGTATAAAAACCTCTTGAAGACAACCGTTGGTGGTTGTTGTTGACAAAATATACGCACCAAATTTCTCTCCCCTTCCATCAAAAAAGAAGAAGGCATTCCATTTCAGTTTTGCAAGAACAATCGGCATTTACGCTGTGAAAATCGGGTGCTTTCCTCGTGATCGCATCTAGACCAACGTGGAGTAATTTCGTTTATGTTACAACGGCAATTCAACGTTCGTTCCGGGGTTAATTGTTGTTTGCACATCGGAATCAAGTAAGTCGTCTTCCGCCGATTTGAATTCCATCATTGGTATCAGAGTCCAATCGTGATTTCTACATTGTTTTTCATTGAGTTTTCTCATTTACCATTTGATATCAAGATCAAAAGATTGTATTCACGCTATTTTTTATATTTATTAGTCAGAATTGCCATATGAATTATAGAAAATGAACCGAAGTGAAGAATGATTTCGGGGTCGCATGCATTTGTGCGGTTTTGGCCATTTTTGAAATATTTTTTCGGCCAAAATCAATTTTTAAACACATAGGGTGCAAGTACTCATCGAGACGAGTCCGGCGATGGGTCGAGCGCCATCGGAGGATGCCGGACGCGCTCACACGCGTGGCCAGAAGCCGATGCGGGTGGGATCCATGCACCGGACGCACTGGGGATGCCAGTGAACTGGCGCGTGACGTCACGTGCTGGTGTCAGCGAACTGACGCGTGAATGTCACACGGGCATCGGCAAAGCGACGCGTGCTGATGTCACAGATGACATCATCCAACAGTCAATAACCGCTTGGATGATGTCATTGATGACGTCATCGCCGGCGGCGGTTGGTTGGCCGGTCACCAGCCGGCGACCCGATCCAACCATTGACCGATCAACTGGTCTGGTGGTCAAACCAGTCGGACCGATCATCGGTGGGACCGGTGGGACCGGTCGGATCGCCAGGAGCCATTTGGCTCGCTGGCGCATGCGCCACACGCGCTGTGCACTCAGGCGGCGTGTGTAGGCACGTGGGAGCTCCGATTGAAGCATGGTTGGCGGCATTTAGTTCGTATGAGTGTTATCTATACTGTGATATAATTATTTTATACTTTGGAATTTAATAAAAGTATGAAAATGCGTAGGAAACCCTAAGTACGCGTATTTTTTGGGGTTTAATGCATAGTTTATTCATTTGTAACTTGTATTTTCTTGTGGTTTAGGAAATACAGTAGCTAGCTTGTGTGCAAATGATGTCATATATGCTGTGTAGAGCTTAGTTCGATGATATTATGTATATAGTTTAATATATTGCGATTTTCTAGTTGCTTGAAAATTCGAATAATGGTAAGGAAATCCATTACATACTGAATTGTGATATTGATTATAGTTGAAGCATGATTGTTGTTTATACGTTGGTTTACATCATGCTATAGTTTTGTGTTAATGGAAACATGTAAAAATTACATGAGGTCATGTAATTATTTTTCCTAGTGGGAATTCGTAGGTTAGTAGAATTCGAAGGAGTTCTCACCTAAAACTTAAAATTTGCACAAATTAAACTAATTAATGATAATAGAACAATCACACATAGAAGTTGATTGGGAACATAGTGAACTTTTGCTTTTGTGTCTTTTATTGAATTATCATTAATTTAGTTTGTCTTTACTGCAAATTAAATATGTGTGTTACTCTGAAAAGTGTGCTAGCATTAATTCTGCGTTTATTATGTCAATATGATATAGCAATTGATTATGGCTTTAGCATCCAAGACCATTATGGCTGACCTCAATAAGGGTGAGAAGCTAAACGGTGACAATTATGATATTTGGCATCGAAAGGTTCAGTACATCCTTAAGGAGTAAGAGGTTTTGTAAACCCTCAACCACACCATGAATGAACATGAGCATGAAACTTCAGCTCAACACAGGAGAGATCTAGAAGCTTATCAAGCTTAGAAAAAAAAAATAGCATTGCTCGCATCACGTTACTAAGTTGTATGCAAGATGATCTCATGTGTGAATTTGAAAGTTATGAAAAAACTCAAGTTATGTGGGTTGCCTTGAAAGATAAGTTTGGGGGTACATCTGTTACTAATCTGAGGAGACTCACCATCAAGTTCGACACGTACTGAAAGCGCCCAAATGTAACGATGAGACAGCATTTTCGGGAGATGTCAAATATGATTCTTGAGCTAAAGTCGGCAGGTTACTCCTTTACTGATGAACATCAAGTTCAAGTTGTTATAAGGTCTCTTCTTGACAATTGGGAGCATATGAAAATCAATATGACATATAATGAGAATATTGTCACTTTTGATGATATAGTGTGTCATTTGGAATTAGAGGATGAGCGCCTAGAGGCTGTGAGATCCTCTACCCATGCTTATGTTGCTAAATCGAGTTTCAAGTTTGCGCAAAGCTTTGGGCTTCAAGTGCAAAAGGAATTCTCAATTCAACAATAAAGGGAAGAAAGCTGATTAGACACCTAAGAGGGCTAAAACCTTCCAATGCAAGAAGCGTGGTGGGAAGAATGATAAGGCCAAGATAAAATGCTACAATTGTGGCAAGATGGGTCACTTTGCTCGTGAATGCACTGAGCTGAAAGAGGTACCCTATTACTCCATTGCTTTAAGTAATGCTTTTGTTTTTAGCACTGTAATGCTTGCTGAATCTCATCCTATGTGGACTGTAGACTCAGGAGCAACAAACCATGTAGTTAGAGACCGAGAAACATTTGTGGAGTACCATTGAATACAGCCTAGAAGAAAATGGATATGTTGGGAATAACTCACGAGTTGAAGTGAAGGGTTTCGGCACATGTAAATTAATTTTACGTGGTGGTCGAAGCCTATTCCTACATGATGTCATCTATACTGCGGATATTCGACGAAACTTGGTCTCAGTAGTTGTTTTTCTTAACTTAGGTTATGTATTGAATTTCCATGGTAATTGTGTTGACATTTTGTATGGAACAATTTATTATGGTTCAAATCATGTATCGAATGGTTTTATGGTATTAGATATTGACTATGATCAGTACAATATTAATGTTGATGGTTGTTTTTCTTTAATTGCATTTTCTAGTAATGTTGAGATTGATGCAAGTACTTGGCATGCTAGATTAAGTCACGTTGGGTTGCAAATAATGCAAAGATTAGCTAGAGAATGCCTTTAAGGGTCAATCACTAATGTTAATCTACCAATATGTGAACATTGTCTAGCGAGAAAAGCAACTAGAAAATCATTTGGTAAAGGGACTAGAGCCGAATTTCCATTGCAACTCATTCATTCTAACATTTGTGGTTCTTTGAATGTGAGGGCAAGGCATGGAATCTCATATTTCATTACTTTCATAGATGACTTCACACATTTCGGTTATGTCTTTCTGATCTCCCATAAGTCAGAAGCATTAAACTGCTTTAGACGATATATAGCGATGGTAGAGAATCAGTTGAATAAGATAATAAAGGTATTGAGAACCGATTGCAGACGTGAGTATCTATCTGAACAATTCAAGACTCTTTGTGATGAAAATGGAATTGTACGACAATTGACTATTCCTGGTACTCCACAACAAAATGGGGTAGCTGAAAGAATGAATAGAACCATAATGGAAATGGTTAGATCTATGATGGTGCAAGCAAATTTACCTATCTCATATTGGGGAGATGTGTTATTAATTGCTGCCTATGTACTTAACCGAGTGCCTTCAAAATCGGTCACTTCCACCCCTTATGAATTATGGACTGGTAGAAAACCAGACTTAAGTATTCTACGTCAATGGGGATGTGCAGCTTATGTTCATGATTCTTCCCATAAATATGGCAAATTAGGTCCTAGAAGGAAGAAATGTATCTTTATTAGATATTATGAACAGTCCAAAGGGTACGTGTTCATAGGTAAACAAGCTAATGGAATTGTGACCGAAATGGAGTCACGAGATGTCACGCTTTTGGAGAACGATTTTCCTAATAGATGTGAGATTGATAAGAATTTCCAATTATATGAGATGGAAGATCCTAATAACACACATATTAATGTTGTAGAGGGAAATAAAGATTTATCTCAACACACAAGACCTAGTGGGAGTGTTGCATCGCCTGACGAATCGAATTCAAGAGAAATTCAATTGCGTAAAAGTAATCGTAAAAGTATTCTCGTCGTCATTTTGAGATTGAAGGGGAAATATTTATGATTGCTCAGAAAGACGATGTTGAGCCTAAGATTGTTCAAGAGGCTCTCTCATCCTCTGATAAGGAAGAATGGGAAATGCTTTGGAAGATAAGATGGAGTCAATGAGGGCAAATAATGTCTGGGACTTGATTGATCTACCACCCAATTGTAAGGCCATTAGAAACAAATGGGTATTTAAGATTAAGCAAAGGGCGGATGGATCCATTGAAAAGTATAAGGCTTGCCTTGTGGCGAAAAATTATACTCAACAAGAGAGTATAGATTATGAGGAAACATTTTCACGAGTTGTAAGGTTTGCCTCAATACACCTTATTCTAGCCATCGTTGCATATTTGGATCTCGAATTACATTAAATGGATGTAAAGACGGCATTTCTCAATGGAGAACTAGATGAGGAAATCTATATGAAACAACCAATAGGTTTCATAGCTAAAGGTCAAGAGCATAAAGTTTGCAAATTTCGTCACTTAATATATGACCTTAAACAATCATCTAGACAATGGTATCTTCGTTTTCATCGAGCCATAACAACTTTTGGTTTCATGATAATCAAAGAAGATCATTGTGTATATGTCAAGCGGTTTGAAGATAAATTTGTGATTTTATCAATTTATGTGGACGATATTCTGTTGGCTGGAAATGACAAGATTTTGATTATCACCATAAAAGAATGGTTGTCCTCCAATTTTGAAATGAAGGACATGGAGAAGCTGCTTATATATTAGGAGTTAAGATTGAAAGAGATCGATCAAGGAAACTCATTTCTTTATCACAAGAGTCTTATATTATGAAAATTCTTGAGCGTTTCAATATGCAGCATTGTAATCCCATTGATACCCCTGTCATGCAAGGTGAAGGCCTAAGTACTGAGATGTGTCCTAAGACTCCAAAAGAAATTAAAATGATGGAAATTGTTCTTTACACTAGTGCGGTCGGAAGTTTGATGTATGCTATAATATGTACTCAACCCGACATATGTTATGCGGTGAGATTAGTGAGCCGATATCAATCAAATCCCGGTCAAGCACACTGGAAAGTAGTATAGAGGATCCTAAGATATTTGAAATGCACTATGGACTATCGACCTTGTTACCAAAGGAGTGATTTACGCCTATTAGGCATTTTAGATACTGATTGGGGTGGAGACCTCGAGGAGCATAAATCGACTTCTGGATATGCGTTCTTGCTCAATGGAGGTGCAACTTCTTGAAATAGCAAGAAACAGACATGCACGGCCTTATCTACGATGGAGGCATAATTTATTGCATGTTTTGTTGTAGTGCAAGAAGTAGTATGGCTAAAACATTTATTGGAAAATTTAGCCAGTCACTGAAGTTCCTAGACCAATGATAGTTTATTGCGATAGTCAAGCAGCCATTACCTATGTGAAGGATCTCAAGTATCATGGAAGGACGAAGCATATTGACATAAATAACAACTTCATAAGAGATATAATAGCGCCGGAAGAAGTGATTCTACAATACGTTTCAATCAATAGAATGGTTGCTGATCCATTTACGAAGGCTATTCCTAGAGACATATTCTTGACTCACAGGATGTCACTAGATATGCATAGAAGTGGACATATATATTGTACCTGTTTGTTTATTGATGACTTGATGTTTTATCAATAAGTACAAATCCATTATGAGACTAGCACAAGCACACATATATTATTGGAAAGTATGTCAGCATGCAATGATTGGCTCACTCACAAGAGTAATCGCCTCAAGTGCTATAGATAGTACGTTGAGATGAGATATTATGTACAAATAAATGCTGAAGAGCAAGTTTGGTACATAAAATATGTCACCTTGATTGGAGTCAAGATGAGGTCTGTGATTTGTTTATAATAAGACCGAACATGATAGTCCCACAATCATGTATGCTTGTAAGATGCCGAATGCAAGTATTTAATTGGGCGCTATAGAAAGCGAGCTGATATAGCACTCAAACTAAACATGAGTACGTGAGAGGCACGTAACTATGTTTAGGCTAAGATCCATATAGTGGATATATTTAGTAAATAACATACGCTCTTATAAAAAGAGAAATCCATTCTAGCATGTAATTCATACTACATGTGCATTGTATGACTGACAAGAGAAGTTGAGTAAAATTATCTATATTTACTCATCGTGTGAGCCCTTGAGGTAATTTATAATTTACTTCATTATATAGCCTATGTTACTTCTGATTATGTTCTCGAAGTGAAAAATCAATGTTGCTACTTTAGCATGTTACAGGCGGTCATGAATAGATATGGCCTATGGGACGTGTCTAGGAAAGCAGTTGTTCTGAAATGGAGAGAGACATGAGTGTGAAGGAAGACTATTGTTGTTTTACATCTATCATATGTGTTTACTGGTCGACCAATTATATCGCCCTCTGTGGTTGTGGATATAATTGTAAATACATGATGTTTTTGTGAGAATAATCAAGTATAACCTTTAAGAGATAGGTATACTTGGACTGATATAACAAAATATGTTTGGGGCACTGTGAGATATCGATTATTTATTTCTTTTCCAGGTTGTAGCCATTATGTCATCCTTAACAGGTGCATAATTTGAGCTCCCAAGTGCAGATGTACTCACTGATCGCACGGCTTACTTACCAGTATGAATTGTTGTATAAAGTTGATGAATGTTGAATGTATTATATTTTGATAGAGCGCTATCAAGCCCATCATGTCAAAGTGAGAGATGTAGTATTTTGTTAATACGTCCATGATGGGGTGCGAAGACTCTATTGAAAGGGTATGAAGAGAGGTATAAAAACCTCTTGAAGACAACCATTGGTGGTTGTTGTTGGCAAAATATGCGCACCAAATTTCTCTCCCCTTCCATCAAAGAAGAAGAAGGCATTCAATTTCAGTTTTGCAAGAACAATCGGCATTTACGTCGTGAAAATCGGGTGCTTTCCTTGTGATCGCATCCAAACCAACATGGAGTAATTTCGTTCATGTTACATCGGCAATTCAATGTTCATTCCCGGGTTAATTGTTGTTTGCGCATCAGAATTTGGTAAGTCATCTTCCACCAACTTGAATTCCATCAACTTTCAAGAAGCGTGAGTTTGCACATTAGCATCCCAGCAATTCAAGAACCAGCTACTGTTTTTTTTTTTCCTTCTGGTTCTAGGGAATTAACTTGAGCGTCTTTACATGATTCAGTCAGTTAAAAGTAGATGCTTCTTCTCTCTGTTCATATTTTTCTAGGATCAAAGGTTTTGAGTCCAGCATTCCTTGCATGCATTAGGGATAATGAGCTTCTTCCTTGAGTGTCATGTGAAAATGTATACCACTCTTTATTCTTGCTCCTGTTAACTCATCATTTCAGTCCAAGATCAGCATCTCTTGTGCTTTTCCCTCCCTCCTGCTTTGATTGCTTCCGATGGTTCCTTGAATTCTGCAGAGGGTGCAAAACCATCTCTGCAGAAAAACGTCTTTTTTGACTGACAAAAATGGATAATATGTTGAATGGGTTGTAAGGACTTGGAGGTGTGGTGTAGGTTATTCCCTTTTGCTTGTACATGCTTGTTATATTCTTTTGAAGTAAATACAACTAGGAATGACGGAGTCTTGGACCATGCTGTATGCCACTGAGGTTTTGTGACGAGCTTCTGCTGGGAACGTTCGATGTTGACCTATTTCAGTGGTATCAAAGCATGGAATTATGCTTTAATCACATATTGGTTCGTTGAATTGTAACACCAGGGGTGTCTCCTTCGCTTTTAGTAGACAAGTTAGGAATGGTAGCTTAACCGTTGCTGGTGCCAACATCCCAAGCAAGAGAATGAAAGGTGCGGGTAGTGAGCATCGAGTACCACTCATTTGGATAAGTTGGCCTGGCTCGTTGGTAGGTCTCTACTTCCTAGGTCTTTGTCTGCTTGTCAAATAGACCCGCCACGTCTATACAACTTATGACATTCATGTCACGCTACTTCTAAAGGATCTTTGGTGTTCGTGTTACATATAAGATAGAGAAGAAAATATTCCATAGTATCAGCGCGCCAAGTCATCCACTGACGTGGTGCGCTTGTGCTGTTTAGTTATTGGCACATGTCTTATGAGTGGGACTTGCCGTTTAAAAATTTCTCTCTCCTCACTTAATTTCCAGGGCTTTCTCTCTCTCTCTTAGAGAAGAATGACACCCAATCTAGACCATGCTTCCTCTGTTTTTCTCCGAGCATCCCACCTTCCTAGAGCTCTAGTTGTTGGCATACTTCTCCTTCTCCTCGATCTAGAGATTGACACCTCCCCAGCCTTCTTGACGTGCTCGATCAGGTCGTCAAGAATCCCATGGTTGATGAGGTGCATGACACCCTAGTTGGTGTCGGCCTTCCTAAGCTCCTCATTGCACCTCTCCCTCATCATGGGGTCTTCGGAATCTATGTCCTCGAGGTCAATGGACCCTCGTGCTTCTTCTCCTCCTCCACCTCTTCAAAAGCCTCGTCAGTCATCTGCCTCTAGCACATTGCCTCCCCCGAGAGCCTCGCTGATCGCAACTAGGTCTTAAGCCCCTTCTATCTCCACCTTTGAATTTTTCTAACGTGGAGATCAATTGCATCCCTTCAACGAACTTGTCGTCACACCTCGCCTCATCTAATTGTGTCCTCCGACGAACTTGCCGTCATAGCTCACCCTATACACGATTCTCTCGATCATCTCTCCCAAGAGTCCCGCCTCATGTTCTCATCTTCTTACGTCTCTCTCTCTTTGAAACCTCATCAAATTTGAGGGATAATGGCTCAATTTTACTAAACGGTTATGTTTTGATGGATTGAAACGATGGCAGTACCGAATTTTCTTTCGCATCATTTGGAGTGACTGCTCCTGTGTTGTCTAGAGTGTTTTTTTGTTTTGTTCGGTGGTCGGTCGGAGCTTTCTTCTTCGTCTTTGTGCTTGCCTTGAAAGAACGCGGGGATGGCATGAGGTGGTGGCTTCTATTTGGCGATGATGATGTTTGCAAGATTTCCATCATGACGTTTGCTCTTTTTTGCTTTTAATTTTAGGAAACTCCCACTCATGACGAATAAAAAAATAAAAATAAAAAATAAAAATGATAACAATTAGTTTCAAGACCAACCCAAAAACAAAACTGAACCATCTGGTCCAATTCTAGAATTAAATGAGCGAATTCCATTCCTTAAATAAGTTCTATCGATTCAATTCAAGAATTTAAGGTGCGAATCGATCAATTCTAAAACTGATGACCCTTGCTAATCAAGGATAGACATATTCAATGAATAATATATACGCGGCCTTGATATATATATAAAGAATCAAGAAAGATATTTAATTGTTTGACGTTGTCAATTGGAGTGGCTTGCATTTTCCATTAAGAGAGAATTATAAATCCATATATATATATAGATGTATGTGGATGTGGAATAAAATTAAAAATTCAAAAATCTTCCCAAATCACTTTCCTTTCTTATCTTTCTCCTCTTTCGTCTGCAAACACCTTTGAGCCCTACTTTCGCATCTCCCCCCACTCGCCACCGGCGAAGTCGGCAGCACCACCGAATCGAGGCCAACATAGTCATTTCCACTTCGGGGCCGGTCTTCTTTCTCAACCCTGGCCACCATGAGTTCCTCCGCCTCCGACGACGACGACCACCTCCCGAAGCTCCCTGAGGACGTCGTCGTCGACCATATCCTGAAGCGATTGCCGGTGAGATCTCTCCTCCGATTCAGGTGCGTCTGCCGGTCATGGCGATCCACCATCGACGGCCCTCGTTTCGTGGACCTCCACCTGAGCCACTCCGCTCTCCACGCCTCCAGTCGGTATCTCGCGTGTCTAGATTGGTGCGATCCTCTCCGGAGCCTGTGCTCTCTGTACTCCGGTGTGTCTCTTACTCCGCCTTCCAAGTCGCATATCGAAATTCCGTTTGCTGTTCCTCCCAACTGTTACGGCTTCGTTGGTTGTTGTAATGGTTTGATCTGCGTTACGGAAATTTCCAGAAATGGGTATCGCCGGTCGATGTATCTGTGGAATTTGTTCAGCAGAAAGCACAAGGCTGTTCCACGATCCAGTGTGGAGAAAAGATTTCTTATCTTGGAGATTCCTCGGATAGCTGTAGGGTTTGGCTTCGGCGCCAGGTCTAATGACTATAAGATTGTGAGGATTTATCCACGTTATCGTCGTGGGACAAAGCCTCAAGTCGAAATTTATTCCCTTAGTACAGATTCCTGGAGAAGTTTGGATTGTGAAGTTCCTACTTTAAGTGGCTCTAGACCCGCAGTCTTCTTGAATGGGAATCTGCATTGGTTTGCTTCCAAGTCCCGTTATCAGTGGGATGAGGTTGGATACCAACAGATAGTCTCCTTCGACCTCACAGGTGAGGTGTTTGATAAAATGGCTCTTCCGGAAGAGATTTCTCATGTTGACAGTGTTGATTTAGTGTCTTTGGCAGTATTGAATGACTTGCTGGCTGTGCTCATTAGTGGTCGTGCCGAGCCAAGTGGGTGTCTTGAACAGCATTCCATTTGTTCTGTTTGGGTTATGAGAGACTATGGGATGCCTGAGTCTTGGACTAAGCTGTATACTTTTAAGGCTAGTGGACTGGTAACAGGATTCGATGGTTTCACCTTGAATGGTGAGCTTCTGATGAAGATACATGGTCGAAAACGAGTTTGTCGGAATTTGATCATAGGTCACGAAGCAAATCTTCAATCATCGATGGCATGCGATTTGGTCACTGTCATAGAGAGTCTCGTTTCAGTTTAGATATGTCTCGGTTGCTGCTACATTATTGGTATGAAAGATTGATTGTACAAATTGAAAGCTACTTCTGAATAGAGAAGAAAAGGTTCTGTTTGTATATGCTTTATTTTTTCCTTTTAGACTGGTGAAAGTACGCATCTTATGACTACATCTTCAACTTCAGCATTGCTGATGAGATGATGCCGAAAAAAAGAAGAAGGGATGAAGCTTTTGAATGCTATGCATCATGTTTTAGAATTGACACCACCATAAGCATTTTTCAGCTTTTATAAGACCAAACTATTCACAGTTTGAATCACACAACTCATTCTATGGGCATTGCAAATAGTGGAAATCTAGACTACTATTGTTTTGTTTCCTATCTTGAGACTTTTTGGTCGCACTAGCAATGCATTCGTAAGAGGCTCCTTTATGGATTAATGCAGAGAGCTGCATTAATGCATTAAGGTAACATTGGGAAGTATACTCTCATGGTGCACTCCTTTTCCCAAATGATTCATGGGTTGGAAGTCTCATTTCATCTCATGATACACTGATGATTTGGCACATCAACAATTAGTTCAACCATCTAAGAATGTGATCTATAGATGAGATATTCTACTCCTTCCTTGGAATGACATCTGGGAAAGTGATTTTAAATTGCAGTTCTCCTCTAAAGTCTGGGGCAAGTTGCTTGAGCTCTGCTTCATTAACAGAAATTCTGGTGATTGGCAATCTAACTTCATCTAGCTCTTGCCAGCAGAAAGTAATGTTGAAGTTTCTTTGGAATACCAGCATATAGTTTATCTGGAAGGCAAGAAATAATGTGCTTCATTGCAAGCTGCCGCTTTTGTGGAGGATGTTCTTTGATTGATCAATATTTTAGTGAGACATCTGTTTGAAGGCTGTCTAATTTCAAGAGGACATCCTTAGATGTATCAAACTTGAAATCTGTCCAGTTTTGCTTCTATTTGATGTAACGCCATGTGTATACAACTCACTTGGATAAGCTAGCCTGGCTTGTAGGTGGGTCTCTACCTGCTTGTCAAATAGACCCGCCAGCTATATACAACTTCTTATATTCTAGTCACACTACTTCTAAGGGTCTACGGTGGTGTTGTTTTATAAAAGACAGAGAGTTGTCTGTGTTTTCTCAAGCTAGTAGAAGAACCCATAGATTTTTTTATGGGATATGTTCACTAGAAATTTTAAAACTTGTCATAAAAATACATTGAGGCCTAAAATACAATCAAATCATAAAACTTACAAAAAGTACAATCAAGTTTTAAAACTCGTCAAATTGTCACCATTGAATATTTCTATTAACTCCATCCATTTAGACTCACTTAAAATGCTGATTTGGCTTTCTAAAATTTTTTTCATTCTTATGTGGCGATGACATCGCTAAAACATGGAACACTAGACTAAAATGACGTCGTTTTGGATTTAATTCTAATTTTTTTAATCATAAGATTAATAAATAAAATTAAAAAATTAAAAAAAAAAAGCACAAAAAATAGCAAAGGCAAGGGCAGAGGCCTTGGTCACCGACCACCCCATCACTAGAAAGAGCCAACAAGGGTTACCAGGGCCTTGGCTTGGGTCGATGACCATCGCCGCCGTAAGTAGGGCCTCGGCGACCCTCCACCCAAATCTTAGCACACCGCTTGCCCTCGCCTAGCCCAACCCAAATTTGGCGAGGGTCGCCGGCCCTTGCCAAGGCCCCGACAACCTCCGTCAGCCCTCGCCTAGCCCCCATGCCCCCATTGGCCCTTTCCGATGACGAGGTGGCTAGCGGCAAGGGCCTTCACCCTTGCCTATAGCTTAATTCTTTTTGCCATTTTTTGTGTTTTTTGATATACTTTTCTTATTAAATTTAATTAATATTTTAGTTAAATAAATTGGAATTTAAACCATGTCATCGCCACGTAAGAGAGATAAAATATAAAAAACAGTAACGTTAGCATTTTTTGTTAGTCTAAATGGACATAGTTAATGGAATGGCTCAATTATATCAATTTCTTAAGTTTTAGGACTTCATTACACTTTTTATAAATTTTAGAACTCAATTATACTTATATTTTGTAATAAGTTTTAAAATTTTTTATGCACATATCATCTTTTATTTGTCAAAAAACAACCCATAGTTGACTTTGCATTTTTTGTTTTCCTGGTAAATCTAACAGGTTCATTGGATTGAGTGATCCAATGCCAATATATGTAAGCAATGACGCAACTCATTATTTTGAGTGTTGAAGTTGAACTTGATTAAGAAAAGTCTTGTCACTCCATGCGGAATTGAACTCTGCTTGCTTGTCAAACTAGCAGATTTTCTTGCCATTCACAAATACCAGTATGTCTGCAAGAATTAAATCCATAACAACCATGTTAATTTGTGAAATAAATTCATAGGGATGGAGTAGAGGAGTACAATAGGAGAGTATACGTTACTCAAAATTTCTCTGTCATATTAAACTAAATTTATACCTTAGCAAATGATGATAAAATTCTCTCTTGTTCGGAGTACCTCATCCAATCTGATTCTAGGATCGGGTGGGCTAGTTCCCAGTTCCATAAACTAGCCCTACCGATCCCATTCTAGGTTTGAATGTGGGAACCGACCCACCTTAGAACTGACCATCCCTAATCTAGGATATACACAATCACTGAATATATATAAATCAGATAGGGAGAATAGCTAATGCCTCCAAGTTGTTCGCAGACCTTAACGTCCACCTCGAGGACGAGCTCAACGGCTTCGCAGCTAGGCATGGCAACCACGACAGGCCAGGGGCATGAGGATAGAGGTTGCAGTGGCGGCCTTGGGAGGTGGAGACGGCCAAGCTAGATTCTCGATGGATGGCCGGCGAAGAGGCGATTGTGAATGAAGGAGGAAATAGAGAAAGATCATAGTTTTATATTTTATTTTTCGTTAACCAAAAAAAGTTATTTTATTTTTTCAAGTTAACGTCTATGTATCAAACCCTAATTGAATATCAGAAAACAAGCCCACGTCACGTCATCACGCGGAGCGGATTCTTTCCGGCTTCGACTTCCATGGCAAATCGGTCCATTCATTTGCACTTGGTTTCCTGCTTCATTCTCAATCCCTGCCTGACCATCATGAGTTCCTCCGACCACGACGACGACAACCCGAAGCTCCCTCACAACGCCGTCGTTGAGATCTTGAAGCGATTGCCCGCGGGATCTCTCCTCCGATTCAGGGGCGTCTGCCGGTCATGGTGTTCCACCATTGACGACCATCGTTTTGTGGCCTTCCACCTGAACCACTCCACTCTCGACGCCTCCAATCGGTATCTCGTGTGTCTAGAACGGTGCGGTCCTCGCCAGAGCCTGTGCTCTCTGTTTTCCAATGAGTCTCTTACTCCGCCTCCCAAGTCGCAAATCGAAATTCCGTTCGCTACTCCTTCCAACTCTTACACCTTTGTCGGTTCATGTAATGGTCTGATCTGCTTCAAAGAAGATTCCATATATTGCGATCACTTTGTGGAATTTATTCACCAGAAAGCACAAGGCGGTTTCACCATCCGGTGAGGAGAGAAAATTTCTTACTTCTACCATGGATATTCCTCATATAGCTGTAGGGTTTGGCTTCAGCGCTAGGTCTAGTGACTATAAGATTGTGAGGATTTATCCACGTTGGAAAAACCCTCGAGTCGAGATTTATTCCTCAGTACAGATTCCTAGAGAAGTTTAGATTGTGAGGTTCCTGATTTTACTGGCTCCAGACTCGCGGTCCCGGTTATCCGTGGTTTGAGGGATACAAACAGATAGTCTCCTTTGATGTCGCGGGTGAGGTGTTTGATAAAATGACTCTTCCGGAAGAGATTTCTCGTGTTTTCAGTGTTGGTTTAGTGTCTCTAGCAGTGTTGAATGACTTGCTGGCTGTGCTCATTAGTCGTTGTGTTGGGGCAACTGGGCATCCTGGATTGCATTCCGTTTGTTTTGTTTGGGTTATGAGAAACTATGGGATGCCTGAGTCTTGGACTAATCTGTATACTTTCGAGGCTAGTGGACTGGTAACAAGATTTGATGGCTTCACCTTGAATGGTGAGCTTTTGATGAAGATACATACTGGAAAACAAGTTTTTCGGAATTTGATCACAGGACATGAAACAAATTTGCAATTATCAATCAGATGCGATTTGGTCATCATCCTAGACAGCCTCGTTTTACTTTAGATATGACTCGGTTGCTAATACATTACTGGTATGAAAGATTGATTGTACAAATTGAAAGTTACCTCTGAATTGAGAAGAAATGGTTTTTTTTTTTTTTTTTTGGGTAAAATGTAATAAATATATTGAGGAAAGACCAACTGTACAAAAGAATACAGCACTAGAAATGGTTTTGTTCGTATATGCTTTGGCCACAAAATAATGAGCAGAGGAAGTGAGGTGGTGCCCTTTTACTTTTGGTACTTCTTACAACCTTTAGAATGTATTTTCATTTTCACTTTAATTTTTCTTTTAGACCGGTGAAAGTAGGCATCTTAAGATTGCATCTTCAACTTCAGCATTGCTGATGAGATTATGCCAAAAAAAAAAAAAAAAAAAAAGGACGAAGCTTTTGAATGCTATGCATTTTGTGTTAGAATTGACACCACCATAAGCATTTTTCAGCTTTTATAAGACCAAACTATTCACAGTTTGAATCACACAACTCGTTCTACAGGCATTGCAAATAGTGCCAACTCTAGACTACTATTGTATTGCTTCCTATCTCGAGACGTTTTGGTAGCACTAGCAATGCAAACGTAATGGGCTCATTTATGGATTGATGCGTACAGCTGCAATAATGCATTAAGGAAACATGGGGAAGTATACACTCATGGCACACTCCTTTTCCCAAAGGATTCATGGGTTGGAAATCTCATTCCATCTCATGATGCACTGATGATTCAGCACGTCAACAATTAGTTCAACCATCTGAGAATGTGGTCTATAGATGAGATAATTTCTCTACTTCCTCCTTGAAACGACATTGGGAAAGTGATTTTAAATTGCAGTTCTCCTCTAAAGTCTGGTGCAAGTTGCTAGAGCTCTGCTTCATCGACAGGAATTCTGGTGATTGGCAATCCGACTTCACCTTGCTCTTCCAAAAATGGGGAATGGCATATAACAGCAGAAAGCAATGTTGAAGTTTCTTTGGAATGCCGGTACATATTTAGCTGGAAAGCAAAAAATAATCTGCTTCGTTGCAAGCTGCTCCTTCTATGGAGGATGTTCTTAGATTGATCAATATTTCAGTTAGACATCTATCTGAAGGCTGTCTAGTTTCGAGAGGATATTCTTAGATGTATCAAACTTGAAATCTGTCTAGTTTAGCATCTGTTTGACGTAACACCTTTGATTTGTGTAGTTCATGCTTGTTTGAGTGTAGCCACCTTGTAATTGTTGTCTCTATGCTGTGGGGCTGCTTATGGGAATATTCCACCCAATGACCCTATTGTTTCATGAATTTGTTGATGCAATGTATAAACTTACTCATCTGAAAAAAGAATTGTGGTTCTTCTTTGCCCAATGAATTAGATATGTGGGTCTCAAAGTAGATATTGAATAAATTAAAAAATTAATTTTACATATAATAAGAATTTAGATATGTTGTCATGACATTGCCAACGCCGAATTGAAAGGGACTAGCCGTGTTTATCGCACCCTTGGTTGGCTTGTGCTTAGTGTAATTTCTATTATTAATTTGTAAGCAAATCAACGTAATTGATGGACAAAGGACAATGAGAGTTTATCAGAGAAGATAACGATATGCTTGAAGCAGTTTCTACTAGATTTTGAGATTTTGTCGCGACCTCTTTTTTTCAGCACCCGCAATCGGGTAGAGCGCCTAAGGAGGCTAATGGCTTGGCTGAAATCGATTAAGCCCGGACTCTCCCAAGTCCACCAATTCACGACTTTAATAGTTTAAGTTTTTTAACCTATAAATCAATTTTTAAAATGGAGTCGCCACTAATCGATTTGGGGTAGGTCGATTAGAAACCCAAGCGAAGTATCGGGAGAAATACTCGCTCTTGTGCAACCAGAGAAATTAGGATCGGGGACTTGATTACACTAGTTAATCACTAATGCCATTTCGGTACCTAATCTTGTTTAAACCTTGAGGTTTTTGGGTGTTTGAGGGATTTTCCATTTTTTTTTTTTTGGAGGAAAAACATTTTTGAGTCTTTTTCTAATTTTTTTTTGACATAAAAGGGATTTTTTGGTATTTTTAGAAAAAAGTCTTTTTGGCTTTTTAGTTTTTTGGCTTTTTCATGAATTTTTGGCTTTTTTTGGATTTTTGACATTTTTTGGAAAATATGAAATATTTTTGATTTTTTTTTTCGGAAAATAAAATATTTTAAATATTTTTAAATGTTTTTTGGAAAATAAATTATTTTTTATTTTTCTTAATTTTTTTAGAAAATAAAAAAATTTAACATTTTTTAATTATTTTTCAGTTTTATGGAAATTAAAACATTTTCTAATATTTTTTTGAAAATAAATTATTTTTGATTTTTTTGAAATAAATTATTTTTGATTTTTTTTTGAAATAAATTATTTATTTTTTTTTAAAAAATCATAAAACCGACTCGGGTCGGATCCGCGGGTTGGGTCCAACCCGGGCCGGCGACCCGCACACGGGCTCGCGGTGTGCCCGACTCGGATTTTTTTTTTTTTTTGCCCTTTTTTTTTTTTTTTTAAAACGACATCGTGGCCGGGCGTTTGGGGGCGCCCGCCCGACCCGACAACCCGGCCCGACAACCCGCTCCGCGACCCAACTCCCCGCGAACCCTACCCGGCTCCAACCCGAATCGCGACCCGACTCCCGCCGCCCCGAATCTCGCGAAACCCTACACGATTCCGAGGATCCAACTCGACGACCGGAAAACCGCAAACCCTAGGGTTTGCGAATCCCTGAGCCGAGGGGGGGGGAACCGAGGTGTTTGGCGGTGACGGTGACTACGGCGGCAACGACGAAGGCGACAACGGCGACGGCGACGGCAACGGTAATGGCACCGCTTTTTTTTTTTTTTACCTTCTCTCGAACGGGGATGGCGATGGCAACAATGCCGGATCGAAGGCAGCAGCGCGAGGCGCTCGGCGGCACAACGGGATTTTGCACAGCAGCGGCGTCGGGGGGTGGGACCTTCTTCCGCCCCTCTTCGCGAATCCAGAACCTCTGCACCTCCTCCGACCTCGCTTCTCTCTCTCTTCGGCTAGATCCGAGCCTCCACCGGCCGAATCTGACCTCTTCGGACTCGCTCGCCGACAGCCTCCCCCGAAGTCTCTCAGTGGGAGGTCGGCCAAGCTCGCGGCCCGATTTCTCTCTCGCTCGCTCTTCGACTCCTCCCCCGAAGTCTCTCAGTGGGAAGATCTCGGAGCTCGCTCCCGCCACGGCCAACCCTGCACTCGAGCTCCCCGAAGTCTCTCAGGGGACCCCGAGCTTCGGCTGGCCTCTATCTCTCTCCATGATCTCTCTCTGTCTCTCTCTGTCTCTCTCCATTCCCATCGACGATGGCCCCCCTCTATTTATAGGCGCGGGGGCGGCCGGTCGGCGAGGCTTCGACCTACCGATTGGACCGCCGTCCCATCCGCCATCATCTCCTCCTCCGGTCACGTCCCGTCGACGCCTGCTCCCCTGCTCCACGTGCGACCGCCGTCCATCCACCTCCTTCCCCTCTGTCGCGCCCTATGCGCGTGCGCTACAGAGGCACGAGGAAGAAGAAGACGCGGAGGGGCCGGGCTGGGCGGAAATGGGCCGAGGGCCCATGGAGGGGCTGCTCCTCTTTCTTTTTGTTTTTCTTTTGCTTTGTTTTGCTGTTTGTTTATTTATTATCTGAAAAAAAAAAAAAGATAAAATAAAAATAAAGTAAAAAAAAAAAGTAAAACCTAATTAATTAAAAGTAAATTTTAGGCGTCAACAGTTGCCCCTCTTTGAAGGTGAGCTTGCAGAGGTTGCATTCAAAGACAAACTGATGCCTAAACTTTATCCATACATGCGTAACAGATTATATTTTACTTGGAACCTATTATCCTATGCAAAAAGAGCAATATAACATTACAAATACTAAGGCAGATAAGAAGATACATGTAGTTACTTACCGGGAGTGAGTGAGATAGGGTGTGAACCCCGAGTTTGGCAAGTATCAAGGCATCATCTTACTTGGTGATATGAGGGGGTTGCTTTTCCAAGGCTCGAACCATTCTTCGGTCGCCCTGTTAAAACAATCAATGATTTGCTTAGGACCCGAACCTTTCTTTGGTCGCCTTGACGGGAAATTGCTCCTCCGGGACCCGAACCATTCTTCGGTCGCCTGTTAAAACAATTAATGATTTGTCTAGGACCCGAACCTTTCTTCGGTCGCCTTGACGGGAAATTGCTCCTCTAGGGCCCGAACCATCCTTCGATCGCCTGTGGGAGCAATCAGTGGTTTGTCTCAGACCCGAACCATTCTTCGTGACGGGGCTTTTCGCCGTGACTGTTAAAAAATTGATTTTCCCGGACTCGAACCATTCTTCGGTCGTCGTGACAGAAATTGCTTCTCCAGGACCCGAACCATTCTTCGGTCGCCTGTTAAAACAATTAATGATTTGTCTCGGACCCAAACCATTCTTCGGTCGCCGTGACGGGAAATTGCTTTTCTAGAACCCGAACCATTCTTCGGTCGCCTGTCAAAACAATTAATGATTTGTCTAGGACCCGAACCTTTCTTCGGTCGCCTTGACGGGAAATTGCTCCTCTAGGGCCCGAACCATTCTTCGGTCGCCTGTTGGAGCAATCAGTGATTTGTCTCGGACCCGAACCATTCTTCGATCGCCTGTTAAAACAATTAGTGGTTTGTCTTGGACCCGAACCATTCTTCGGTCGCTTGTTAAAACAATCAATGATTTGTCTCGGACCCGAACCATTCTTCGGTCGCCGTGACGAGAGATGCACCGACCTTTCTCAAGGCATCTGTTTTGTGAGGGTGTCTGACCTTTGTCAGAAACACCTAGTCGGTACTTGACCTTTCTCGGAGGGATGCGCCGACCTTTCTCAAGGCATATGTTTTATGGGGGCGTCTGACTTCTGTCGAAGACACTAGTAGGAACCCGACCTTTCTCGGGAGGATGCGCCGACCTTTCTCAGGACATCGATTTGTAGAGGATACCTGGACATTCACAGGCATATCAAAGAGTACCTGGATATTCACAAGTACTAACTTGAAGGATATTTGGGCCTTTGCAGGCGTTGAAAGGGTACTTGGATGATCACAAGTGCAATCTCTTGGAGGATACCTGGACGTTCACAGGTATCGAAGGGGTACCTGAGATATTCGTGAAGGTCTCTCATCTCCTGGTATGTGGGAATATCGAGGACGTGCCTTGCATATTCATGAAGGTCTCTCACCTCCTTGTAATTGGAATATCAAGGACGTACCTCGCATATTCGTGAAGGTCTCCCACCTTCTGGTAATGAGAATATCGAGGACATACCTGGGATATTTGTGAAGGTCTCTCACCTCCCGGTAATGAGAATATCGAGGGCGAGGACATGCTTTCGGCAATGAGAATATCGAAGACGTACCTTAGATATTCGTGAAGGTTTCTCACCTCCCGGTAATTGGGAATATCGAGGGCGTGCCTGAGATATTCGTGAAGACCTTCTGCCTTCTGGCAATGAGAATATCGAGGACGTACCTTAGATATTCGTGAAGGTTTCTCATCTCCTGGTAATTGGGTATATCGAGGGCGTGCCCCGCATATTCGTGAAGGTCTCTCACCTCCTGGTAGTTGGAATATCGAGGATGTACCTGAGATATTCGTGAAGGTCTCTCACCTCCTGGTATGTGGGAATATCGAGGACGTACCTGAGATATTCGTGAAGGTCTCTCACCTCCTGGTATGTGGGAATATCGAGGATGTGCCTTGCATATTCATGAAGGTCTCTCACCTCCTGGTAATTGGAATATCAAGGACGTACCTCGCATATTCGTGAAGCTCTCTTACCTTCTGGCAACGAGAATATCGAGGACGTACCTTGGATATTCGTGAAGCTCTCTTGCCTTCTGGTAATGAGGATTTGAATGTAGCACAAGATTTATCTAGGTGATTGCAAGCGCATAATGTGGTGGAATACTGAAGTGGCTGCTAGCATTCAATGACATGTCGAGCAAGTCTAGTGTCGTAGAAAGGGAGTACCTGAATGGGGGTTGATACTCAAAGACAAAGGGATACTTAGACAGTTGCAAATATCAAAACTTTAAAGACAACATGAATAGGTCGAGCGTCAACAGAGAGAGCACTTGAGTAACGGCAAACACTCGAAAAACAAGAGATGCTTGGACAATCGTAAATACTTGGGGACAACTTAAACAAGCTGAGTGTCGATAAGAGGGAGCACCTTGATGGTGGGTGCTTAAAGATTATCAAACATAAAGCTTTGGGAGTAAGGATGGAGACATGCTTTTCTGGCAATATCTTTGATCTCTAAAAGTATGTTCGCCATTTACACAATATGCACACATGTACACAAAGATTGTATATGCTGTAAATTCGTAAAGTTTAAACGTGACTTATGCATGATAATCTCGTCAGTTTTGTATCATTTGAATTCTACTAGGGAAGATTTTGAAAGACAACTTTCATTTAGAATGTAGATGTCTTGAGCATGCTAGACGAGGGACTTTCAGTCTGAAAGGACTTTTCACTCGTTCTCATGGGAAAGGCTGTTTTATCCTGACCATTGATGCAGGATTTATAAGAACCACACTGTCTCACTGTCATCATGTCAGCAGAGGTCCGAGTATTCTCGCAAATGATACGACTTTACCAGTGTGAGAGGTCTTTGTTGGAATTGTGATGAAGGTTTGGTCAATGGCTTTATCAAAGGGGACCAATAAGGTCATGGCTTTGTGGGGAAGATGTTGCACGATCATCTCCGGGTTTGCAAGTCAAGAGTCATGCGAAAAGAGATAGAATAATCTCGCCCGTACCTCTTTGAGCGATGTTTATAGACATATGAAATCCTACGTTAATTGAAGTGCCCCTAGTCTGAAGAGACTTTTACAATGGGAATGTAACGTAAACTTGACTCACATGTAAGAGGGTGAGAGTTTGCGACTGTCTCAGCATTTGTCACTAGTCTTTCTTCTCACTATTAGATAGAGGTTCTATGGACCATAACAGCAACTTTTTCTTGGCTGTATTTTTGACTGGGGGGCATTGGCCTTGCTTTTACCAGGCACACTGCTTTTTTCATGCCCCTATTTTTATTCCAGTTTTTCATTCATGGGCATTGACCTTGCTCTTACCAGGTACACTGCCTTTTTTATGCCCTGCTTTTTCTTGTTGTCGGAGGAATTGTTCTAGGCAAGTTCAGTTGAAGCACTGTTATTAGGCTCTTAAGTGTTTATCAGCTGGCGCTCTAGGCTATGGTAATGACTTATGCTTTGTCTCAATGTGAGGGTAACATTACAGACTTACTTGGGCTGTACAATGAATACAAGTGCGTAGAGAAAGAATTGCTCTTAGTCATTCTAAGGCACTTAAATTAACGCGAGTGTTCATATGTAATAAAGACACCCGAAGATTGATGCAAGTGCGAGCAAGAAAATTTCTATCTCTCTTCTCACCTTGTGATGCTGCTTCGCCTCTAATCTGTCTCAGTGTAAGGGTTGTTCTTGACGGGGGTAGGACAGAAATTTCACCAGTGTATGGGGTTCAATGGGGTGAGCGATGGAATGCCTCTCACTATTTTGGTTATCGTACCATTTGCGAGAAAACTCTTTACCCTGCAATCATGGAATCTTCTGCACTCATTTCACAAGTGTATAGATGGGGGGACTGTGTGTAGGATATGGCTTGCTTTTCATCATTCTGACGCACCTCATCCAGCATGCTCAATTAATATTGTATTCTTCATTTAGCTGTCTATTTTGATAATCCTTAGTGGAATCAATGACTTGGATAGACAAAATCATCATGCAAAATTCGTTTGGAAAAGGGTATGCAACAAATGATGTGAAAGAGTTTGTAAAAATAAATGAATGGCTTTTATTCAAGAAAAACCTATTAACAACTTTAGGGGTGTTTACTTAGGTGGAATGGTATTCACAAAAGTATTGAATTTTGAATATCAAAAGGGTTATTCACAAACAGCTATTAACAAATGGGTGTCGATAGATTGCTCATATTGGTTAGGGACGTGACACGTGAATAATCAGCTAAAGGTCGAGAATTTGATCGGGCATTTCTGCTCTTGTCCCGGGTTTGGATCACTTGGTTTGCCCCATTTAACCATTAAGCCTAGCCCTTGAATCCCAATGCTTCCTGTAAATATAAGCTCAAAGAGTGAGTGTTAGAAATGACACCAGGTTGCATTTCCCCAGAGTTTATATGAGCTGGCTTCTAGGGATACTTGAATGTCGATGACAGTCTCTTTACGGTTCCATGCTTCCTTCGACCGGCCTTTCTTACTTGCGGCCACGTAGGCATGATTGCTGGTTGTCGATTCACTTTCAACGCCTTCCTTTTGTGGAACTTCCCCTTCTGTCTTTGATTAGCAGCATTGAGCAAAGTCATGTATCTCAAGCTTCTATGGAATTTGAGATGGACAATCAAAACTTCCACATTTCTAATAGCAATTGCTTCTTGCAAGGGCATGCGTCTGGAACAAGAAGTGAGGCTTCCAGATTCTAAGATTATTGATCGGGACGAGAAGGTTCCTTCTAACCGGATCGGTTCCGAATGACGCGTTCTTTTTCACTGAGCTGGGCGAAATTGACATGGATTACTCTTATGCGTCTGCCTGGGTAATGTTGATTTGGTCAAGTTATGTCATTGGGTTTGCTACTTTATTTTCGACACTTCCTTAAATGCTGGTGATTACCATTCATTTTTCTTCATTGAGTCAACCAAACACACTTTTTATGATGGTGTAAATACATCACTCATATATAAAAGGTGCATATGCATTTTTAATCTGATAGAGAAGTGTTTGGCAATGCCAGACAATGAACATCATTCAAGGGTAGTATTTTTTTACAGCATCGGAATTAACTGGTTTAGAGAACTCTCGCCCATCCATCTCAGTTAGGATCAAGGCTCCTCCGGGGAGTATCTTCTTTATTACATAAGGACCCTTGTAATTTGGGGCGAACTTGCCTCCAGGCTCTGGAAAAATTGGTAGCGTCTTTCTCAAGACTAGTTCGTCTACCTCGAAGTGCTCGGGTCGCACATTTTGATTAAATGATCGAGCTACCTTCTGCTGATAACACTGACCGTGACAGAGGGCTTTCAGTCGTTTTTCATCGATCATGTTCAGCTGCTCGAGCCTTTGTTGTGTCCATTCCTCCTTAGATAATCCAGCCTGGGATAAAATTCGTAGGGAAGGGATTTCTACTTCCACGGGTAAAACTGCCTCCATACCATAAACCAGGGAAAAAGGGGTTGCCCCAGTAGAAGTTCGAATCGAAGTTCGATATGCTGTCAATGCGAAGGGTAGCCTCTCGTGCCAGTCGCGGTAATTTTCAGCCGTCTTAGCTAGGATTCTCTTGATGTTCTTGTTGGCTGCCTCTATAGGCCCATTCATTTGCGGGCGATAAGGGGATGAGTTCAAATGCTGGATCTTGAACTTAGAAAATAATTGATCAATCAGCTTGTTGTTCAGATTTGTCCCATTGTCGGTGATGATGGAATCTGGCACGCCATATCGGGCGATTATGTCACGTTTAATAAACTTCATAACATTCCATGCAGTCACACTTGCATATGATGTGGCCTCAATCCATTTCGAAAAGTAATCAATTGCAACCAAGATGAACCGATGCCCATTTGACGCCTTTGGGTTAATTGGGCCAATTACATCGATGCCCCACATTGAAAACGGCCATGGCTCGGAAAGCGATGCAGTTCGGTTGGAGGGACATTTATTTTATCCCCGTGAATTTGACAATGATGACAACTTCGTACATGTTGAGCACAATCATTCTCTAAGGGGAGCCCGTAATAACCCAGTCTCATTATTTTCTTGGCCAACATATGTCCATTCATGTGAGGGCCACATACTCCCTCATGTATTTCTTACATTATTCGCCTGGCTTCAGTTGCATCCACACATCTTAGCAGGACTGAGTCATACGATCTTTTGTACAGATTTTCACCGCTGACGAAAAACTTTGAAGCTATTTTCATTAGGTATTTTCGATTAGAGGGAGTGCTTTGTTCAGGGAACTCCTACTTCTGGACGTATTTCATGATATCGTAATACCAGGGCTTCCCATCGGGTTCTTTAGTTATGGCCATGCAGTAAGCCTTTCTTGCCAGGACTTCAATTTTTAAAGGCTCTACTTCTAACCCTTTCGTTGCTTGCAACATAGACGATAGCGTTGCTAGTGCATCAGCGAACTGATTATGAATTCTAGGTAGGTATTCAAACGAGATGTCTTGGAATTTTCCCGCCAACTTTTCTAAGTAACCAAGATAAGGCACAAGTTTGGCGTCTTTTGTCTTCCATTCGCCCAACGTCTGGAGGATTATTAAGGTAGAATCACCGAACACCTTTAGCTTTGTCACTCCCATTTCAATAGCCGCTTGCGGCCGAGGATGCATGCCTCATACTCGGCTATATTGTTGGTGCATGGAAACATCAATTTTGCAGCCACGGGATAATGTTGTCCATTTGGGGATATCAAGACGCCCCTAGTCCGGAGCGACAAATTTACAGCTCCGTCGAAGAACATAGTCCATGTGTCTTCTTCTACCGCGGAAATTCGATCGTCCGGGGGATTATCCTCGCATACTTCTTTAGGACAGACTGCTAACATATCGGCAATCACCCGCCCTTTAACTGATTTTTGTGACATCACTTGAATGTCGAATTTCGAGATCAGGATTTGCCATTTGGCCAATTTTCCTACCAATGTTGGGCGATTGAGCAAATACTTGATCGGATCACTTTCGGTTACGAGAAAAGTTTGGTAATGCAAGGTATACTGTCGGAGTTTGTGCAACACCCATACTAATGCGGCGCATGTTTTTTTCGATTTGGAGTAGTTTTGTTCGACGTGATGAACTTTTTGCTCAAATAGTAGATGGCTCGCTCCTTCGGTCATGGGGCTCCTTTTGTGCCAGCATTGCACCTAAGGATTCACTTGTTGATGGTAAGGTAGAGAATTAAAGGGTGCCCCGGATTTGGAGGTACTAGAATCGAGGGTTTCATCAAGTATTGCTTTAGGTCTTCAAATGCCGGTCGGCAATCATCATCCCATTCAATTTGTGCATCCTTCCCGAGGAGTTTAAAGAAAGGTTTTGCAGTTTTGAAAGCTGGGAAATGAATCGGGCAATGTAATTTAATCTCCCAAGAGGCTCCGAACTTCTTTTACGGTCGAGGGAGGAGGCATCTCAAATATCGCCTTGGTCTTTGATGGATCTACTTCTATTCCTTCACAGCTCACAATGAATCCAAGTAATTTGCCGAGGTTGCCCCAAACACACATTTTATTTGGATTCAAGCGCAACTTAAACTGGCGAAGTCGCTCAAATAGTTTCTCCAAGGTCTTCACATGGTTTTCTCCATGTTTGGTTTTAGCGATCATGTCATCGACATATACTTCAATTTCTTTGTGCATCATGTCATGGAAAAGGGTGACCATGGCTCGTTGGTAAGTTGCTCCAGCATTTTTCAGGCCAAAAGGCATGACCTTATAATGGAAAGTTCCCCCATGGAGTAATGAACGTCGTTTTTTCCCTGTCTTCCTCCTTCATCTTTATTTGGTTGTATCCCGAGAATCCATCCATAAAAGAGAACAGTTTGAACCCTGCAGTACTGTCTACTAGAACGTCTATGTGGGGTAATGGGAAATCATCCTTCGGGCTTGCTTTGTTCAAGTCACGATAGTCAACACAAATACGTATTCGACCATCCTTCTTCTTCACTAGCACAATGTTTGTTACCCAGTTGGGGTATCGCGAGACTTCGAGGAAACCCACTTCGAGGAGCTTCATTACCTTTTCTTCAATCTTTTTTGACAATTCTGGCTTGGTTCTTCTTAGCCGTTGTTTCTTGGGAGCTATATCAGGGTTGGTTGGCAAACTATGCTCCACGATCATTGGATCAAGGCCTGGCATATCCGCCTATGACCATGCGAATACGTCTTGATACCTCTTTAAAAGAGCAATCGGGTCGCAGCTTCTTCTTCAAGAAGGCCGGCGCCAATCTTTATCTCTCTTGGACCTTCGTGCTGCCTAAATTGACAGTGATGGTGTCTTCAGTGGTAGAGGGCCTTGTTTCTTCATGACACTCCCAGTCTCGTTGAATTTCATCGGATTTATCAAAGTCATCATCTGAGCTATCAGAATTGCTATCATGGCTATCCACGATGTTGGTTTGGACCGTTCCCATACCCTTGCCTGCCGCTAGATCATTTCTGTGTCATAGAGTAGATAGGCTAAGGGGACAAATAAGGTTAGTAGTATGCATGCTTTTTTATTTTGGAAATGTGATAAATTGTTCTTGAAGATTTAGGATAAGGAAACATGAGGAGACCCGGGCCTCAGATTTCTTCTTTCATTTGATGGCTGGCTATCATCAACGGGCCGGTTTGGTGTGTCTCCCCATGCCCTCAAAATGTTTTCAACTTTATTTATTAGTAGACGGATTTACAGAGTGATTTCAAAAAATGGTTCCCCGGGTGGAACTGATGTTGAAAACAAAACAAGGCAGACTCTTTAAAAAATATGTACAGGCTCCTACGTAGGGGAGTATGCGGAGGAAATAAAAAGGATTCTACTCGAGCGGGTCTGCACCCATTTCCCCTGACGGTCCTTCATTGATAGCGCCCACGAAGAAGTCTTCATACCAGTCGCCAGCCACGTCTCCCTGTGCTCGCGACTTTGCAGATTCCAGATCATCCATGCCTTCCCATCCATCAGGGACAATGTGGTGATGATGATCATAGAAACTTTGGGGGATTGAATAATTGACATAGTAGTCAAATTTACCACTTGGTTGGCCCAAAGTATCTATGATCACCTCTCCTCTACGTGCTTCCTTAGCATGCTCAGGGAACATGGTATGAGTGCTGGGTACCACGAGGAGGTGATCTTTGCCAAAACACAACCACGGAGAGCGGAACGTGAATACCCCAGCATCCAAAAGATCCTGAACCTTGTCTCTCAGGATGGTGCAGTCATCTAGTGAGTGTCCTAATTCCCCTGAATGATAATCACATTGCTTGGATGGATCATAATCAAGTAAGTACTCGGGAGTGGGATGACTCAGTTCCTTGGAGATTAGTCCTTGCTCTAGAAGGATGGGAAAAATGATGGCCATCGATTTAGGAAGAGGCGAATACGGCCTCATGCTTATTGAGGACTGAGATAGCCGAACCCCTTGCCAGATCGTATCAGTGGGGTCTTCTTCATTTACTACTAAATCCTCACTATGACGAGAGCAGAATGCACGGGTAGCTTGAGCGAAATTTTCCATCAAATGGTGCACTGTCTCGTGTAGTTCATCAACTTGGCGTTGAAACTGGATGAACGAGAAGTTATCACCTGTTCCTTCTAACTGCTCTTCCTCAATGGCACTTATGAAAATATCTCCAAACATGGTGGTCATGTCATCTGGCCCTTCTTTCTTTGTGAGTGAGGGCCAAGTTGTGTCTTCCTGGATTACGGGCAAGTTCGAGCTTCCGAGGTTTGACCATTTTGAAGTATTGATCACTTCTTCCTCACGCATCATCCGGGCTGGGCCTGGGAAAGTTTCCTCGAGACGGGGATATACAAGGGCGACTTTTTTCTTTGCTTTTCTATCCGGGGAATATCCTAACCCAATAGTATAGGGTCTCCTCAAGGCTTCAATAGGCTGACGGATGCCCTGGCCTTCCCTACTAAGCCCTTGTCCTGGAATAAAATCGTGTCCCACCATAATTTTTCCTACCATGATTGCAGCGTTTGATACCTCGGGGACAAGGGGCAAAGTCCCACGAGTTTCGTGTATAGTAGACACGAGCTCGAACGATTGATAGTTGGCTTCGTTTTTGTCACTAGGTTCAACATAAGGAACGGCCGTCTCGTGGTAGATGCGGTGGTCTTCTTCTCCTCAGACCGTGATTAGTTTTCCCCCAACCACGAACTTCACACTTTGGTGGAGGCTTGAAGGTACTGCTCCTGCGACGTGGATCCATGGGCGCCCTAAGAGGAAATTGAACGCAGTGGAGATATCCATCACCTGGAACAAAATTTTGAATACGATTGGGCCAATTTGAACGTCGAGCTCGATCTCTCCCACTGTTTCCTTCTTTGTTCCATCGAATGCTCGAATAGAAGTCTTGGGTACCTGGATTCGTGATCTATCTATTTGAAGGCGACAGAGTGTCGCTAGTGGACATATATTAAAGGCAGATCCGTTGTCAATCAGTACTCGGGCGACGTGAGATGCATTGCATTTGACTGATATGTAGAGGCCTTTGGTGTGTCCTCTACCCTCCTCGGGATTTCTTCATCGAAAATGCCATTTGATCCTTTAGAAGGATGGTGCTGACAAATTCCTCGAGTTTGTCATGCTCAATCGTTTCAGGGACATGTACCTCACTTAATACTTTCATGAGGGATTTCTGGTGTTTGACAGATGTCTAAAGCAATTCCAGTAGAGAGATCTGTGCTGGTGATTTTCGTAACTGTTCTACCACATTGTACTCGCTGGCCTTAACTACGGCCAAAAACTCCTTGGCTTCTTCATTAGTGGCTGGCTTAGCAGACTGCGTACTTGCGTGAGCGTAGGTTCGCCCAGATCTCATGACTAAACCGATATCGAGGTCATAAGACCACGGTACTGCATTGTTACGCTTGTAAGGCTGGGGGATTTCAATGACTATAGCTGCTTCCGCTATCGATGCTTCGATTATGGCTCCTTTTCCTTCGAGATATATCCTCTGGTGGGGTGGAATCTTTATTCTCCCTTTTTGCATTTAGCGCGGCACATTCCTCATCCCAGTTGATGAGGACTTGCGATATAGTGGAAACTATGCTGGTGCGACTAGCGCACACGATTACTCCGGCCTCTATCATTCTTGATACCCTTTCTTCTATTGTCGCAAAATGTGGTATTTCGTCATCTGAATAATACTCGGTTTCTACTAGCCCTCGATAGATGTCAACAATACGTGTATTGACATTTCTAATTTGACGGCTTCGTAACCGAATATCGCATTTACTTTGTCAGCATGATCAGGGAGCGGATTGCTTTGGACATTTGGTTTCGTAGTTTGGAATGAGAAGGCTTTAGTATCTAGCAGGTTCTGGATTCGATGTTTAAGGATGAAACAATCATCAGTCAAATGGCCTACTTCTCCCATGTGATAATCGCATTTTTTGGATGGGTCATAGCTGGAGAAGCTTTCAGCATTGGGTCGTCTTGGCTCAGTCGAGAGGAGATTCTTATTCCGAAGGATCGCCAAAACCTGGGAAGGAGGTCCAGGAAGCGGAGTGAATTGTCTTCGATTGTTGTAGCGTTGAGGCTGACGGCTATTGGTCTGCTGTTGGCCTGTGCTTGTCTGAACAGTCGAGAGGTGACCGGTATTCGCAATGTAGGTGGCATTGACATCAGTCAGGGGCTCTTTATCCTTTTTCATGCTGAACCTTATGCCGACAAGTGCAGGCTCGGTGAACCAGCCATCTCTTAATCCTATATCTATATGCTCTCCCACTGGAATGAGTTGATTGAATAATTCAGCGATCGTAGTCACCATCCGGTTGTGGTATTCATAGGGGAGGGTTTTGATGAACATTTTTCTTAATTCAAAGTCAGTCGGTTCGGGACTGATCTGGGCAGCGAGATTCCCCACCTGATAGCATACTCTTTGAAAAATTCCTGCTTTTTCTTTTCCGTGCGATCGAGATCCTCACGAGAAGGGGTAATGTCCATTATGAATTTGTACTGCTTGAGGAATGCCTCACTTGCTTCATTCCACGTTTCGATGAGGTTTATGTTTTTCTTGATGTACCACCTCAAGGCGGGACCTACCAGGCTTGACTGGAACAACTGGATCATTAAAGGCACATTACTAACGTACTGGGTCATTCGAACCAAGTACATTTGCAAGTGAGCGCTTGGGCAAGTCGTGCCATCATACTTCTCAAATTCAGGCATCTTAAACTTTTCAGGCATTTTGACTTTGGAGTAGATGGAGAGGTCTGTTGGAGTAGGATCCTGTAGGCCCTGCAGTTGCTTTAGCCTTTCTTCAAGCTTCTCCAGACGCTTATCATGCTTGGTTTTAGATGAAATGCTGGGTTTTACTTTCTCAACTACGATTTGGTGCGCGTCGTCCTCCAATTCGGGCATGCTATCATCGGTTTCTCTTCCTTGTTCTCCTCGGGTGGATGATTGCGGTAATACTACTTCGATTGAGGCCGGGGTAGGAGCCAATTTGCCTTGGATGGAATCTATTTGTTTTGAGAGTTGTTGAAGCACATTGAAGACCTGTTTCATTTCTCTTTCCATAATCTCGACACGGCTTGGTACATTTTCTTCAGCCATCCTAGCTTTTGGATTTGGTGAATATGGCTATGTTGTGATTACCTATTAGCACAGGGAATGGAGAAAATGTAAACAAAGGAAACACATGGAACACTGGCTCATGGCAAGGGTCGAGTCCTTATTTATTAACAAGAGATTTATACAATGCCAAAAGGATTTTTGACACAAGTTAGAACGACCCTAGACATTCACATTAAAATATTCACATAAAAAAAACCACAATGCCCATTTCTATATGCGATGGGAAGTCTCAATCTTGCGACGCCGCTTGTTCCTTTGAGATAGCTTTGATATGTGTCTCTTGCTGGTCTCCAAACTTTCTTCAAGAGACTTGATCCTTTCATGCTTGGTAAGTTTATTACTTACATCGGGATTATCGGCTGCAACTCCTCAAGAATCCCATGGTTGAGGATGTAAAAGATGGATGCATGATGGGCTTTTTCCTGTCCCTTCAATCTTCGGGGTATGATAATCCTTTCGGGTGGCATCTATCCCAGGCATTCTGAATTATGCTGATTTCCTCTAAGTAGTCATAACCGGTGGGGTTGAAAGAAACTCGAAACAGTCCTGACTTGAGTGGTGGCGGGACTTCTTGAAGGATCCTGTACTGGCGAGCCACCCTATATGGATAGTATGAGGTAGCTCTGGAGAGGCCCAGCAGTGGGATGGGATCGTAATAATCAAACGCAAAACGTGCCTCGCCCGCAAGGAACCACTTAGTTCGCCATATGAATGTCTCTAGGACCGGGTTTTTAATAAGTCAATCCATCGGGAATATTCTTCATTGGGAGAATATTTCTCCAAGCTTTGGAACTTTTGTAGTGGGTGCTTGAACTCATTAATTTCAAATATTTGCATGAGGTGCCCAAATCCTTTGATATAGGAAAAGAACCACATTTGTAAAATTTCTGGGGCAGCTCTCATGATCTTTTCTTTTTGATCCTTGAAACAATTAAGGGATAAAAACGTTTCAGCTAAAACCATGTTTACATATCTTGCTCCGAAAGTGATTTGATTTATTATCCCCGCGATTGAAGGATTTATGGCATTCTTTCTATAGGGGAAGATAATAAATCCAAAGAACACCAAAAGGAAAATCTTGGTTTTTTGGGACATCGACCGTTTTTCAAAGCATTCGGTTAAGGATGATAGTGGGAAAGCATTGTTGTTGGTTCTAACAATTTCTCTTACTTGAATGATTTTTTAAAAACGTGATAGATCGACTATGGGATCGATGCCAATTGATGGCTTAGCAAGCTCCGATCCTGGGGCATTCCTATGGCGAGACCGTATTCCTCCAAAGTGGGAGTCAGTTCAAATTTGCCAAACACGAAGGTGGATGTTTTCGGACACAAGAAATGTGGTAGGGCTTGCATGACCCCAGAGTGAATATTGATTTGGAGCAATGGGAGGAGATGACCAATCCTCATTTTGACACGCTCTTGGCCAAGCTGATCTAACTGATTCCACCACCTGAGGAGTTCTTTCTTTGGGGCAGGAATGAACTTGATATCGATTCTTCCCATCGCATTAAAAAAGGTTACACGACCTGACCCTATTTTTCCATGAGTCAGAAAAGACTAAGTAAAAGTAAATAAATTATTTTTCTTTTAAGTAAAAAAGGCAAGCACAAAGACATACAGATGGGACGTGTGGCTCGATTTCTAACTCATAAGGCTTGAAATTAAAAGGGTATCTGCCCGTCGCAGTCTCGCGTTAGCAGCGTACCCCCTTAACCTCGGCTAAGAAATTCGTGGAAAAGAAAGGCAACCTCTACATCGCAGTCTCGCGTTCGAGGTCGTATCTTTCTTAACACCATCCTAGAAATCCTATGGCGGCCCAGGTCCGGCGACCGGGTTATGTGTGCCATGTGTAGTGTTAAAACAGTAAAGCATGCATAGCAATTTATAATCACAAGACATTTTATTTTAACGAAAATTAAGATAAACTTCTAAGCTACTAACCTGCATAAAGAAAAAACAAAAACAAGTCAGTAAAGAATTTAAACAAGACAAAAACGGCCTAAGTCCTCAAATCTTCCCCAGCGGAGTCGCCAAGCTATCGCGACCTCTTTTTTTCGGCGCCCGCAATCGGGTACGAGCACTTAAGGAGGCTAATGGCTCGGCTGAAATCGGTTAAGCCCGGACTCTCCCAAGTCCACCAATTCACGACTTTAATAATTTAAGTTTTTTAACCTATAAATCAATTTTTAAAATGGAGTCGCCACTAATTGATTTGGGGTAGGTCGATTAGAAACCCAAGCGAAGTATCGGGAGAAATACTCGCTCTTGCGCAACTGCAGAGAAATTAGGATCGGGGACTTGATTACACTAGTTAATCACTAATGCCCTTTCGGTACCTAATCTTGTTTAAACCTTGAGGTTTTTTGGGTGTTTGAGGTGATTTTCCATTTTTTTTTTGGAGGAAAAACATTTTTGAGTCTTTTTCTAATTTTTTTTTTTACATAAAAGGGATTTTTTGGTATTTTTAGAAAATACAAGTCTTTTTGGCTTTTTCTGAATTTTTTTGGCTTTTTCATGAATTTTTGGCTTTTTTTGGATTTTTGACATTTTTTGGAAAATATGAAATATTTTTTTTTTTTTTATTTTTCGGAAAATAAAATATTTTTAAATATTTTTTAAATTTTTTTTGGAAAATAAATTATTTTTTATTTTTCTTAATTTTTTTTAGAAAATAAAAAAAAATTTAACATTTTTTAATTATTTTTCAGTTTTCTGGAAATTAAAACATTTTCTAATATTTTTCGAAAATAAATTATTTTTTATTTTTTTTGAAATAAATTATTTATTTATTTTTTATTTAAAAAATCATAAAAACTGACCCGGGTCGGATCCGCGGGTTGGGTCCGACCCGGCCGGCAACCCGCACGTGGACGGGCCCATAACGCGGGCCCGACTCGATTTTTTTTTTTTTTTTGCCCCTTTTTTTTTTTTTTTTTTTTAAACGTCATCGTGGCCGGGCGTTTAGGGGTGCCCGGCCGACCCGACAACCCGGCCCGACCCGACAACCCGGCCCGACAACCCGCTCCGCGACCCGACTCCCCGCGAACCCTACCCGGCTCCGACCCGGATCGCGACCCGACTCCCGCCGCCCCCGAATCTCGCGAAACCCTACCCGGTTCCGAGACCCGGTTCCGAGACCCGGATCCGACTTGACAACCCGGAAAACCGCAAACCCTAGGGTTTGCGAATCCGCGGCACCGAGGGGGGGAACCGAGGTGTTTGGCGGTGACGGCGACTACGGCGGCGACAACGAAGGCGACAACGGCGACGGCAACGGTAATGGCGACGCTTTTTTTTTTTTTACCTTCTCTCGAACGGGGATGGCGACGGCAACAATGCCGGATCGAAGGCAGCAGCGGCGAAGGCGCTCGGCGGCACGGCAGGATTTTGCACAGCAGCGGCGTCGGGGGGTGGGACTTTCTTCCGCCCCTCATCGCGAATCCAGAACCTCTGCACCTCCTCTGACCTCGCTTCCCTCTCTCTCTCCGGCCAGATCCGAGCCTCCACCGGCCGGATCTGACATCTTCGGACTCGCTCGCCGGCGGCCTCCCCCGAAGTCTCTCAGTGGGAGGTCGGCCGAGCTCGCGGCCCGATTTCTCTCTCGCTCGCTCTTTGACTCCTCCCCCGAAGTCTCTCAGTGGGAAGATCTCGGAGCTCGCTCCCGCCACGGCCAATCCTGCACTCGAGCTCCCCGAAGTCTCTTAGGGGACCCCGAGCTTCGGCTGGCCTCTATCTCTCTCCATGATCTCTCTCTGTCTCTCTCCATTCCCATCGACGGTGGCCCCCCTCTATTTATAGGCGCAGGGGCGGCCGGTCGGCGAGGCTTCGACCTGCCGGTTGGACCGCCGTCCCATCCGCCATCATCTCCTCCTTCGGTCACGTCCCGTCGACGCCTGCTCCCCTACTCCCCGTGCGACCGCCGTCCGTCCACCTCCTTCCCCTCCGTCGCGCCCTCTGTGCATGCGCTACAAAGGTGCGAGGAAGAAGAAGACGCAGAGGGGCCGGGCTGGGCGGAAATGGGCCGAGGGCCCATGGAGGGGCTGCTCCTCTTTCTTTTTGTTTTTCTTTTGCTTTGTTTTGCTGTTTGTTTAATTATTATCTGAAAAAAAAGATAAAATAAAAATAAAGTAAAAAAAAGTAAAACCTAATTAATTAAAAGTAAATTTTAGGCGTCAACAGATTTCATATAAAATTCCTGTATATTCCCTTATGAATTAGGTATTGCGGAAATTTCATTAGGAAAATGTTCAAAAATATGACCATTCCTATTTAAGGCATGTAGCTTCTCTGAAACCTGTTTTCACCCATCAACAATATGTGTTGATATGTTAACTAGCCGCTATGACACTTGCTTAGCCCTTTTGGATAGTTTCTCACAAGGAACAATTAATCTTGAGTAGTTTGTGAAACTTCAGCCTTCAATATTGGTACAGTATATTAATTGTTGCTTCAAGCTAGAACAACTCTACTTTGATTGTGGAAAATGAAAATTAAAAATTCCATAACTATCGCAGAAAATACACCTTAGTTTCACAGCTTTTAAAATAATCATTTATATTTCAAATTTTCAGTCTGACCGTTCATTCGAAATATTTTATTGTGACTTTTCTCAATCGATACAATTCATGCTCTGCTCAATGACTATGTAGATAACTAGATGAACTAGTTCCAACCTTGATATTTGTCATATACCAGTGGATCAAGTTATGTGAGAAGAGAAACTAGGATACGTTAGTGGAGAAATGCCCGACTGATTATGGAGGAAATTGAATAAGGCAAACCAAATATACAATGGAATCCTGCAAGCATGAAAGACTTGGAGGTGACAGTTCTGACTAGATTAGGTCCTCCCCAAGAATCCTCAAGCTCTTTAATTGCTTCTTCAGACAACAAATCCACCACATGTTCCTTGGCTAAGATAATCGGTGATGATGATTTTATAAACTTCAAGTACCCTTCGAACAGGAGCTCCTTTGGAATTTCGAGTTGTAATGGTTTTCCCTCATGGCCTAAGCCCACACCCTCGAAAGAAAAGGGAAGATTTTTATACCCATCAATTACGCACTTAAGATCCGAGTGACAAAATTACATAGAAGCTTCCAGAAGGTGCTTACTTACAGTGTTGCATTTGGGATTGACGACCATGTTGTTATAAGCCTAAATAGCTAGTATACCTCCTGGCTCACATAGAAGACGTTTGGCCAACTTGTAGAACTTTGGAAGGTCAAACCAGTGCACAGTGGCAACAGTGATCAGATCGACACGATTTTCGCCCCCATCAAGGCCACCATTTCATCCTCTGACATGGATTATGGAGTGTGCATGTATAGCAAACTCGAGGATGTGGCATTGCGAAACTTAGTTGAGCTTTGCTAACATCGGTTGCTATAACTTGCTTGTAATGCTCTACAACCTGGTAGAATTATGCCATCGACATATTTGTTGTAAGTCAAGCAGGAAAGATTTTAATTGATGAGCGAAGGATCGTATTTCCTTATTAGAGAATCATGTCTCTATTATAATTTGATCCAACATATTCTTGTTAAAAAAATTGCGTAGGAAGAGAGACTAACGCAAAGAGCAGTCTGACCATTGTTGGTGCCAACATGCCAAGCAATAGAGTGATGAGAGGTGCAGGTGGCGAGCATCGAGTACCACTCACTTGGATAAGTTGGTCTGGCATGTAGGTAGATCTTTGCCTGCTTGTCAAATAGACCCGCCACGTCTATACAACTTCTGATATTCTTGTCACGCTACTTCTAAGGGTTGGTGTTGTTATATAAAAGATAGAAAGACATCTAAGTTTTCTCAAGCGAGTAGAAGAATCCATAGTTGACTTTGCATTTTTTATCTTCTTGGTAAAATTTGATGGGTTCATTGGATTGAGTGATTCGATGCCAATTTGCGTAAGCAATGACACAACTCATTACTTCGAGGGTTGGAGTTGAACTTGATTAAGAAAAGTCTCATCACTTCATGCGAAATTGAACTATGTTTTCCTATCAAACTAATAGATTTTCTTGCCATGCACAAATACTAGTATGTTTGCAGGAGCTAAATCCTTAGCAACCATGTTAATTTGTGAAATAAATTCATGGGGATGGAGTAGACAAATGTAGTAAGAGAGTGTACGTTACATAAAATTTCTCTATCATATTAAACTAGGTTTATACCTCAGCAAAAGATGATAAAATTCTCTCTTGTTCGGAATACCTTGTTCTGTTCGATTCTAGAATCAGGTGGGTTGGTTCCCGGTTCCATAAATTAGCCTTATTGATCCGATTTTAGGTTTGAATATGGAAATTGACCTACCTTAACATCAATTATCATTAATTGAGGATATACGCAATCAATATATATATAAAAGAGTGAGATAAGGACAAAATCTAGTGCTTCCAAGATGTTCGCCGACCTCCACGCCCACCTTGAGAACGAGCTTAACAGCTAGGCGGGGCGACCATGGCAGGCCATGGGCACGAGGATAGAGGCTGCAGTGGTCGCCTTGGGAGGTGGAGACGGCCAAAGCTAGATTCTCGATGGATGGCCGGCGAAGAGGCAACCGTGGACGGAGGAGGAAAATAGAAAAAAAGTCGTATTTTTATATTTTATTCTGTCGTTGACCAAAATAAAGTTATTATATTTTTTTCAAGTTAACGTCCATATATGTCAAACTCCAATTGAATATCAGTCAACAAGCCCACGTCACGTCATCACGTGGAGCGAATTCTTTCCGGCTTCGACTTCTATGCCTGACCATCACGAGTTCCTCCGGCTCCGACGACCATCTCCCGAAGCTTCCTCACGACGCCGTCATTGAGATCCTGAAGCGATTGCCGGTGGGATCTCTCCTCCGGTTCAGGTCCGTCTGCCGGTCGGGGCGGTCCACCATTGACGACCCTCGTTTTGTGGCCCTCCACCTAAACTGCTCCGCTCTCCATGCCTCCAATTGGCATATGGCGTGTCTAGATTGGCGCGATGATCCTGAACGGAGGCTGTGCTCTGTGTTCTCCGGTGAGTCTCTCACCCGGCCTTCCATGTCCCAAATCGAAATCCCGTTTGCTGCTCGTCCCAACTATTATGACATCGTTGGTTCGTGTGATGGTTTGATCTGCGTCACAAACTTTCCACAAATGGCTATGGCCGGTCGATTTATTTGTCGAATTTATTCACCAGGAGTATATTTGTTTCCACGGAGGCTGCTTTCGAAAGTTTAGGGTTTGGCTTCGACGCTAGGCCTAATGATCACAAGATCGTGAGGATTCTCTATATTTCAGATGATCAGAGCCTTAAGTCCAATTTATTCACTCAGTACAGATTCTGGAGAATTTTGAGGTGTGAGGTTCCTGCTCAGCTACAGACAAGCAATTTTCTTGAATGGGAATCTGCACTAGTTTGCTCCCGGGGTAAATACAAATCGGTAGTCTTGTTCGAAGTCGCAGGTGAGGTGTTTGATGAAATGGCTTGGCCAGGAGAGATTTATCACCAAGTCGGCTTAATATTGTCTGGAGCAGTATTAAATGACTTGCTGGCTGTGTTCACTAGTCGTGCAGAGTCAATTGGGTGTCCTGAATAGCATTCCATTTGTTCTGTTTGGGTTATGAGAGAGTACGGCGTGCCTGAGTCTTGGACTAAGCTGCTTTTGAGGCTAGTGGAAGGGTAACAGGATTTGATGGGTTCATGTGGAATAGCGATCTTCTTATTCAAATAAGTTGCAAAGAATGAGTTTCTTGGAATCCAATCATGGGATAATTCGCAAATCTTCCATCATGATTGACATGTGATTTGGTCACCATTGTAGAGAGTCTCGTTTCATTATAGATATGATTCAATTGCTGTTACCTTTACCGGTACAACAGGTTGATTCCGATTGCAGAAAAGTTGAAAGTGGCATCCCCTCCCTTATCCATATAATGATATGTCATATCTGTATGCTTTTTCTTCTTTTTTTTTCCATTCAGATTTTTTTAAGCAAAATAAATCTTCTTCTTCATAGAAAGATTTATCTTTCAATACAATCCTTATATGACAAGTGGGTCTTGTTATTGCATAACTCCGCCCTCGAGCTCAAGGTTTTAATTTTTTCATACTAATACCCTCGTTGACTCCAGCTTTATTAATAACTAAACTTGCTTTATTTAAACCCATATTATGGCATCTGAATTGAGAAGATATGGTTTTATTGATATACGCTCTAGCCACAAAATGATGAGCAGAGGAAGTGAGGTGGTGCCCTCTCACTTTTGGTACTTCTTGCGAGCTTTAGAATGTGTTTTCATTTTCATTTTTTACTTTTAGACTAGTGAAAGTATGCTACTGAAGACTGCATCTACAGCTTCAGCTCTGCCAGTACTAACAGATGTTAGATGATGTGGAAATGAAGCTAATTGATGGACAGTGGGCAAGGAGAGCTTATCGGATGAGTTGAAAACTATAATAAACCTAAACAAATGCCTACATACTTACAAATACAAAAAAAGAAAAAAGAAGACAAACTCATACATAGTAAAAATGATCCATTGAAAATTAGATATTTGGACTTTACACTATGGTTTGCTTATATTTATGTAAGTGATTCAATGATAGGGACAACAAAAACAAATCAAGACAAAAATCAAAGCCCCTATTTATTTAGGTTGACAATTTTATTATCACTATTCTTCCTTCATCTTGGTTATTTCAACTGCTGTCTCATTTAAAAGGGTTGCCCTCGTGCTCAATTGTGTTAGGCGTGCTTCTGGTTCAACATAAACTACATTTCAACTCGAGCCAAACATTTTAATTTTGTTTCGGCTTTATTTAATTAACATAATGCCCACACAATAGAATCATAAAACAAATGATAAATTTTAGCTCGCCATTATAATCTTTTCATCAAAAGGAACTTTTAGACATTCATACAAAGAAACTATGTGTGTTTTGATTTAAAGCATTGATTCTACTTCAAATGCAATGACTTTTAGCGAATAACATAAATGGATAAAGATATAAACAGATTAGACAATCATAGTTTTGTAAAATGACCAATAAAATAATCTTCATCGGTTTAGTCTCGAATTTTGTGATTCAGTATTTTCACCCTTACCCCCCTCTCCTCCCTCCATGATTCCAAAGACTGTTTGGAGTAGGTTCTGTTTTGAAACAAAAAAATTTGTTGAAATCGAATATGTTTGATGCATTATCTTGAAGCAGACAAAAAAAAAAAAAAAAAAATTATAGTTTAATATTTCACACAACGAAGATTTTTCATATTATATAATAAAACTAAAAAAAAAAAAAAAATAGCCTCGTATGGTTCTTAGGTTGACCCTAAAATTAGTCGCTTTACACTCCACTTCACATAAAGTTGGTCTCCATGTTTCCTAAGTTCATCTGGGAGGTTATTTTGCATATGCACGAGAGGCGCCGATATAATATAATAGATCAATCACATTAGCTGCATGTATGGGCAAGTCTAAAGTAGTTCTTTTTTTCCCTTTGTGTGTGTGTGTGTGTGGGGGGGGGTGAATTTGATCCAGTGATGACAACTAAATCGAGCGTATTTATTCCGGTGATTGAAGTAACTGGTTTCTCGAGCTCAGCAAATCTGGCAATATTGAATGTTTGGCATTCTTTGTTTATCTAAGGCAGATTTTTATGAATTTTCAACTACTTCAAAATATCAAAGGACTGAGTGGGGGCAATAGCCCCCACAATTGAATACATAATTTCCATCTCTCTTGGGTAGATATAATCAATCTCATGCGTCCAACCAATGTATGACTTCGACTTACAAATTCAGAACGACTTGGTCCAGCTCACAAGGAGTAGTCAAGATTGTGACCATTTTGGCGTACATAGGTCGCACTTATACATCAATCAATAATCCTCAACCCAATTCATGTGATGGAAAAGTAAAACTCTGAAAAGAAAAATCCAGATGCATTGCTTACACATACAATAGAACTCATAAATTTATCCCCTCATATGCACAACAAATGAGCAACAGCTGATAAGGGATGGATCTAATTCAAAGGTAAACAGAACACCATGCAAAAAAGCACCCCCCCTACCAGATGCGACACTGCGACTTTATGTGAAGTGGAGTGCAAAGCCACCATCTTTTTCTCGCCCCTTTCACTAAAATGTATAGTGACATAATACACTCATCATTATTTCCCATTTTTCCCAAAGTCACCAAGCCCTTCGTCGTCGAAATGACCTCCTCCCGAAGCTCCCTGAGGACGTCGTCGAGGAGATCCTGAAGCGATTGCCGGTGAGATGTCTCCTCCGATTCAGGTGCGTCTACCGGTCATGGCGATCCACCATCGACGGCCCTCTTTTCGTGGCCCTCCACCTGAACCACTCCGCTCTCAACCCCTCCAATCGATATCTCGTGTCTACATCTGGCCCTGGGCGATCCTCCCCGAAGCCTGTGCTCTCTGTCCTCCGGTGACTCTCTTTCCATGTCACAAATCGAAGTCCCGTTTGCTGCTCCTTTCGGCCGTTACCGCTTCATTGGTTCGTGTAATGGTTTGATATGCCCCACACAAATTTCCAGAATTGGGTTGCGCTATCACCTGTCGACATATCTGTGGAATCTGTTCACCAGAAAGCACAAGGCTGTTCCGCAATCCAGGGTGGACAGTGCTGTAGGGTTTGGCTTCGACACTAGATCTAATGACTATAAGATTGTGAGGATTTATTCACGTTACGGTGCTGGGGATTCGTATCCATATGCAGAGCATCCAGTCTCAAAGCCTCGAGTTGAAATTTATTCCCTCAGTACAGATTCCTGGAGAAGTTTGAAGTCTGAGGTTCCTACTTTAAGTTGCTCCAGAGCTGCGGTCTTCTTGAATGGGAATCTGCACTGGTTTGTTTCCCATCACAATGATTGGTTTGTTTCCCATTACAATAATCTGTTTGTTTCCCGGCTCAATTATCTGAGGAGGGACCGTGGATACGGATCAATACTCTTGTTCGATGTCACCAGTGAGGTGTTCAACGAAATGGCTTTGTCGGCAGAGCTTTTGCACATAGTTTGTGTCAGTAGAGTATTGGTGTTGTCACTATTGAATGACTTGCTGGTTGTGTGCACAAGCACAGCAGTATGTCGGCATCCTTGACAACTTTTTCAAGTTTTTCATTTTCGACTCTATGTGAGGATTACCCTTGATGTCAGAACAAGGGAACTTTTCTTCAAACCACTTCTCTAACATAACCATGTAACCACTCTTGAAGCCATTATCGGCTTTCATTCCTCGCGTAACTAATTCTTCAAGACCATCTAGAAGTGCATTTTCTTCATATTGTCCATATACGTCGGTCTCTCTTTGTTCCCCTTCCTTGAGTTTGACTAAAATTGCTACGTTCCATTCCTAAACAGAAAACTAACTCAGCATATATGTCAATTGAACCACTCCCAGATTTCTTAAAGTAACAAAAAACAGAGAAACAGAAAACTAACTCAGCATTCAATCAGCCACGATATTCAACCCACACAACAAGATATATCATTCCCTCGCAGGTGATGTGATATCAATAGTGACTTTTTCTCACATAAGCAAAATGGAAATGGTAATAACGATATGTCTAGGTAAGTAATCGATTCATTCTCCCACTAAAGCAAATATCATTGACACTCAACACAGACACTGACAGAACAGCAAATGCGCTACAGATTGACCCCAAAACAGCAGATGCAAATATCATACGATAATATCTTGCAATTTCTACTAAATACAGGGATCTCCTTCATTACTTAAACTTTTCTTACTAGAAAGAAATTTACTTGAGATTTACCTGGAGTGAGAAGATCAATACATAATGTATGACCTATAAAGGCATAATCAATAGGGTTTTACATTTGAGTTATACTTTTACTTTTTGCTAATCGGGCCATGTTAACAACCTAACTCACTGCAATCTATCAATGATCTTGATTAATTCTCCAAAGAGTAGAACGATGTAGCATTGAATGTCATATTTTCAATATCAGTGCCAGGTTATATACATATACATTTATATATCTATTCCTAATAAATTTATAATGGAACTCTAGCACATGCTACATGAAAAGGTCCCAAACAAAAGGAGTGTGTAAAAATTATAACCAAAGAAACTTTCAGATATATGCCAATGTTTCAGGTCCCAAACAAAAGGAGCATTACAGCACTGGCTTGAAGTTGTAAGTCCCTTAAACTCCTGAGACATGCTACAGCAAGGTCACTTTTCTTTCTAAGAAAAGGAGATCTAAAAATAAAGAATACTGCTGATAGTCTCCTGCTTGAATAGATTGACCCACGGCATCGTTATGGCCACAATTTGCATCTCTACTATGACGTGTGGTTCCATAGCGAGAGTACAGAGCCTTTCTTCTACTGGTTAGTGTTCGAACGTGGAAATCTTTCGTTGTGTTTGTTATGTCCTATTCTAGCCTATCATAATCTTGTAGAGCTAGCAAACGTTCATCCAATGTCAAAAGACTTTTTATTGATGAGGACCATGTTAAATGCAGGTTGGATGTTGGACGTGGTAAAGATACGAATCTCGCAAAGTGCCCAAGAAATGTTCTACATAAGCAATGCATCAAGTATCTTGGACTTGTAAGTTTCATTCTTTGTTCGACTTATAGTGAATGCCTTAGCAGATTATTTTTATCAATATCCCATCCGAACATACTTCGGACAAACAGGATTATATCGAATCAACTAAAGTAAAATGAGATGCTCCCATCTGCCTACGAAATTGGCTCAGATCCAAATATCTCTTTGGTAATAAACAAATAATAATCCTATTGCCTACATACAATATGGTCCCAACGGATCACGACCCATTAAAAATAGGAACTGACTACATATACATAGGTAACAATTTGTGCTGAAAACCAAACTCACACCACACAGCATCAATCAAACTAGCATTGGTCTCCACATCACACAACAGAGGATGCCTAGCCTTAACTTACACTACTTCGACACCAATTTGCCAGGATTAGATCTAACGAACAAAGAGAAGCTGAGAAAAGGTTCAGATTGCACTGATTTAGCACAATCCCGTGACAGCAAAGATGAAGCCTTTCAACCAAAATTGAACCCGTAAACCAAAACCCCAGCCACTCTCCATATCCCTTAAAGAATCACGTTACTTCCATACCAAAAGACTCAATAATTCTACCACTTATTGGGACTCACTTGGGCATGGAGGGAAAAACAAGAAACAGAATCACAACCAAAGACAAGTTGAAAAACGATTAGACTTAAGTAACAAAGACAAGTGGAGAAAAGATTCGGATTGCACTGATTTAGCACGGTCCCCTGACGAAAAAGATGAAACCTTTCAACTAAAATTGGACCCAGAAACCAAACCCCAGCCACTCCCCTGACGATTAAAGAATCATGCTTCTTCCATACCAAAAGACTCAATAATTCTTCCACTCGTCGGGACTCACTTGGACATTCAGAAAAAGAGCAGCAATCACAACAGGTCAAAATCAAGCACCGAAATAAGCAGAATAACACAAGCACAACTACTTTAGAAATCAACGTTAGAGAGAGAGAATGATTATTTACCTTTGAAAATTCGTCGCTTTCGTAAAATTTCGATGAGAATCGGAGAGCTATTGAGGAAAAGGCTTCAACGTCGATACTTTGGAAAAAGAGAGTTGTATGTGGGTGAACGATGGAGAAAGAAAAAAAAGTGTAGGGTTTTATGTTTCAGATAAAAGAAATCCTATCCGACCTTATCCCACCTCCCCCCTCGGATTTTTTTATCCGGTTTATATCCGGTCTATATCCGATCTTATCCTATCCTAGATAGCTACCAAACATGGGATAGGATAAAACATATCCTATCCTAATTTTTATCCGGTCGACCAAACGCAACCTTTGAGTTATGAAGGAGTACGGCATGCCTGAGTCTTGGACTGAGCTGTATTCTTTTTTGGTTGATGAAAAAGTAAGAGGATTTGATGGCTTCACGATGAATGGTGAGCTTCTGATGGTAATCGATGATGATGAACGAGTTTCTTGGAATCCAATCACTCGACAATTCACATATCCTCCACTAGCGATGCAATCCAATTTGGTCACAGTGGTAGAGAGCCTTGTTTCTCTAGAACCTCGTCGATTGCCACAACATTTACCTGTATTACAGATTGATTCTGCTTGTGAAAGTGTTGATATAGACATGTAAAGTGAGGTGGTGCCCATTTACTTTTGTACTTCTTGCAAGCTTTATAATGCATATGCATTTTCACTTGAGTTTTTCTTTAGATGGAGCAAAGCCTGTTCTCCTTGCAATTTGCACCAGGAAAAACTGGCATTTTTGTTGCCCACATCAAACCTGATCAAAACCAGCAGCGAAATCTAATCTGATTTCACCGAGACCCCCACAAATGGCATATGCATAGTCACGAGCTCTCCGTTTCCTAAGAAGTAATGGAGAGCAAAGAGATTGAGATGGGAAGAGTTACCATCATAAATCAACAGGGTTTTGTCTCTTATGCTTCTTTTCTGTGGAATGTAAGCGTGGCTATGAGCACAGAGTGATGGTGGTTTAAGAGGGAGGATGAGACTAGGAGGAGATGGACAGACAAAGCATGCATAAGCCATAGAGAGAGGGCTTTGCAGGGTCTAGAGAGAATTATTCGGTGCTTGACCTCGCTGTGCTCTTTAGAGAGGGAAAAAGAAAACACGAAACCAACGTACTCGGTTCTCTTTATTTTCAGATGTTGAACAGATAGATACAAGTGAGGGGGGAGGGAGATGTTTTGTTGACGAAAGGAGTCAATCGCATTCAGTTATCTAAGATTAGGCAAAGCATGCAACTCAAGACATCATCTACAACTACAGCATTGCCGCTACTAGCAGATTTTAGATGATGCGGAAAAAGGACGAGGCTTTTTGAATGTTGTGCACATATGTGGTGAATTCAATGTCAGGTGTGAGCGGAGAGACTTCTCTGAGGGTTTCTTTAAATGGAAACTCGCATTAGATATCAATGGGTGCTGGTGAAGATCGTCTCGTCGCTAGTGCTATTGATCAATCATCAAATTTGGGGTAGAGGGTGAGTTCTTCAACAAAATGGTGCTGCCAAAGAACTCTTTCATTGGACTTGCATATAATTGTGCTTATCTTGTAATATTTAACAGCTCGTTGGCGCTGCTAATTAATCGGAGGGACTTGATAGGTCGGTTTTACCAAATGTGTTACATGTGGGTTATGACAATAATATGGCGTGCCTGAGTCTTGGACTAAGTTGCATACCTTAGAACTTGATGAAGTGTCAAGATTTCACGGCTTCATGAGGAGCGGCAAGCTTCTTGAGCAAACATACCGACGTGAGCTGATTTCGTGGGATCCAAGAGTGAGCCTGACGTGACTCCTTGGAAATTGGGGAGATTTAATTTAGTGACTGTGTTGGAGGGTTTGTTTACCCAAGGAACAAAATTAGTTGTTGCTTTACTATTGTAGGCAAGAAGATGAGATATCTCGATCTAAGTCATGCCAATTATCAAAGAAGGATGAACCAAGGTACTCTTATCAAGTCGTGATTTTTGCTTCTCCACGGGTCCTATTTATATACATAGACTAAGGCGCATCATGACTCCTAACAACTTTAGCATCTTCTTTGAATGTTAATGTAATACTTGATGCTCACATTTGCTTTGATTCGCTTCTATTAATGGCGAGCATCATGATTCATGATTTCTTCAGCGGCTATCTATACAACCAGATGCCCATTTCCAACTTTAGTAATTGTCATGAACTAATTAGACTTATATATAGCAAGATACAAGCCAAGTTTTTATAGCTGAAGAAACTAATTCTTGTGAACTAAATATTCGAGTGAAGATTTACTCCATTGATTCCTCCAAGCATGAAAGCCTTGTGTCTCATAGTGCTGACTGTATTAATACATCGTCAACAACTCTTTTTAGGTTTTCTAATAACTTCCTCAAACCACAAATCCACCCCTTAATCTTTGGCTGATGCAAATGCTGACGACGACATGTTTCAAATCAGAGATCTTCCTGTATCCATAGATTATGTACTCGGTGTCTGACATGGAATGTGGAGATGTACATTCAGCAAACAGCATGAGAAAACTTACTTGAGCTTCACTTATACAAGTTTTGGCTGGAAATGCTCTACAACTAGGTGAAAATTTTGTCGGATTCTTGACATTGAGGATGTTCATATGGTCTTAGGGTATTGGGTTCAGTGAGAGGCGTCATGAGTAAGAGGTTGTTCGAATAATATACATAATTCTATGATGAAACAGTTGGTTGTTATGTCTCGAAGTCAAGAGGCGCTGTTGAGGACATAACATTGACATAAAATTGTATCAACGGACCGAGTGGGGCAAAAGCCCCCAAAATTGAATGCATAATTTCCATATCTCTCGAGTAGATGGAATCAATCTCCTGTGTCCAACCAATGAATGACTTCAACTTACAAATTAAGAATGACTTGATCCAGCCCACAAGGAGTAGTCAAGATTGTGACCATTTTTGGCGTACATAGGTGGCACTTATACATCAATCAATAATCCTCAACCCAATTCATGTGATGGAAAAGTAAAACTCTAAAAAGAAAAATCCATTTGCATTGCTTACACATACAACAGAACTCATAAATTTATCCCCTCATATGCACAACAAATGAGCAACAGCTGGTAAGGGATGGATCTAATTCAAAGGTAAACAGAACACCATGCACAAAAGGGACAGTTCCCCTTCCACTACCAGATGCGACACTACGACTTTACGTGAAGTGGAGTGCAAAGCCACCATTTTTTTTTTTTTGGCCCCTTTCACTAAAATGTATAGTGACATAATACACTCATCATCCTTTCCCATCTTTCCCAAGGTCACCAAGCCCTTCTGTCATGTCCCAAACCCCGAGCGCATGCCCATCTCTCTCCGGTCGATAAAATTTGCGACTTCCCAGAACAAGTTGCCGACCCTTTTATTTTATTACACATGCGAAAGCGAATAAGAAATCCCCTAATAGTAATCATCTCGAGATAAAAAAAGCAAGACAACAATTTTACAAACAAACATGCTTTTATAAACCAATTGAGTTATATACAAAGGTCAGCAACCAAAAGTCTACAAAAGACGGTTCTCCAAAAAGAAGCTATCCTAACTGACCTACTCTTCGAATTCCCTCAGCTCGGCTTCAGATACTTTGCTCTACAGTTCTGAAAATTTAAGCCCACGACGGGGTGAAATATAAATCTCAACGAGTTCACGCTCTAAACCCCGATTAGGAGGATAATATGTCTAGAAGCATCCTAACCATATAACCACACAATTAGAACAAAGGACTTACCTCGCCTCAGTTTATTCCTGCATGTCAACACAATTCATATCGCAATGCATATAATTAATGCACATAACAATTGAAACACCTCATCAACTCAATTAATCACAATGGTTCCGATTATAAGGCCAAACCATTATGACACGTCACATATCATACCACACAGTTTTGTCTCACAATTAGGCGCATCAAACTCAAACAATCATGTGTTTCAATTGTTAATTAAGCCCCTCAAAGCACAGTCGACTCCCATGTTCGACTGTCTACTAGCGTAGCCATGCATCGTCTCTTCCCCATTGAGCATGACTACGTCTCTCATAGACGGCGTTCCCGAATGAGCATAGGTCCAGAATCCACTGCGATCCGATACCTTAATGCATGGGTAACTCGAAAAGGGATTTAGTGACATTTGGCGTAATCACTCGAGACGGGTTCTCTTAACCAACACACAACCAATCAATCTTGGCTCGGGACACCATGCATTACACTCAAATGCCTAAATTAAAATAGTGATCATGGACTTTTTTTTTCTTGATAACCTAGGGAACCCTGTACAGCCGGCAGCCGGTGGGCAAATCCTGGGACCGCACAAGGGAACCACCACCCCGTGCAAGCAGTTAAGTCACCAAGCGCCTCCCCTGGGTTTCGAACCTCTCACCTTGAGGGAAAAGATCAACGAGGCCTTATCCAGCGGAGCCACCGCGGCGAGTGGTTTATGGCATATTTTCTTCGTATTAAAAATATCCCAGAAAATAGTTGTGTGTGGGTACACGATCAAATTGGACCTCGAAAATTCATTACCTCTAATTTAAAATCTCACTATTTTATATGGTATATAAAACTATTTTCGGTGATAAAACCCGCCACTCGGAATATTCTGAATAAATATTGGAAATTCATAACTTTTGGAATAGATAATCGAAAATCCAATCAGCACTCAATTTGCACAAATTAACACCCAATTGCATAATCTGAACACACCATAGCAATCAATACGAAATTCCGATCACCGTCTATCCTGGTCTAATTTCCGGAAAATAATTAATAATTAAATAATTTCTAAAATTAATTAAATAAATACATTAAATGCTAAAAATTCTAACTTAGGCTAAATAATTCTAATCTAACAACCTATTGAGCTAATTAAATTATTCTAAGCATCCTAGTTATATAACAACATACTAACCTAACTAACTATAATCTCTAACCACCAAATTAACTAATCTAACTAACCTAAACAAACTAATAATTAAACTAATCACAATTAAATTAACATAATCACCCCTTAAGCATCATTAGCCTACTAAGTAGAGTTTAGTGCATAAACTCACCGGTTTGACGCGGAAACCAGTTCACCGCGACGGCGGCGCGACGACGGCCGAAACCCGAACTTTCGGCGGTGTCAACGGACACTTAGGCTGGGCCAAAAGGTCTTGCAAGCCCACAGCAACTGCTGGGCTTGGTTGATGGGCTTGGGCTGAAATTCACGTGGGCTGCTGCTGGTGTGAATCCAACTGAAGATGGGCTGAAGCTTGCAAGTGGCTGAACTGAATGGGCCTGCTGTAGGCGTGAGTCCAACCGAAAATGGGCTTCAAATGGCGTGACTGCTGGGCTTGGCTTCAGTCAACTTCGGTGGTAGTGAACTGGGCAGTCCGAAGCAGCAAAGGAGGAGCTGGCGCCTTCGGTGGGGACGTGCGGCCTAGGAGGTCTTCACTGCTGGATGTTTGACCGAAGGAGACAAGATTTGGTGGGAGATGGGGCGTTGATTTCACGCGGCTGGAAGGAGAACTCGCTGGTTGACCGAGGGACGTGGCAGCGGGATGGAGTTCGGTGGAGACAAAAGATGGTGGACTGAAGTACGTGGGCGTGAGGCAGGAAGAGAGATGGAGGGTCGGTGGAGATGCTTCGCTGGCGTGGCTGTAGACGTGAGAGAAATGAACGGAGAGAGAGAGAAATTGAGGGGATGAAGCTGCGGTTTCGAACGAAAAAAAGAAATGAAAGCCAAGCAAGAGCAGAACGGCTGAAATCTTCAGCTGAAGTGAGAATCGCTCAACAAAGATAAAGACCAGCAGAGGCGTGCACGGGAAGCTTGCCAAAAAGGGGGGAAAGTCAGCAAATTTTATCTTTTTCATTGATGGCTTTGTCTCCTAATACTTTCCAACATGATTTCCACCAATTACTCACATTTTGATGCAATGTTGCACCCCCTCATTCTAGGCTCCGAATTTAGTTCAAATTGAACTTCAAGTTCCTCATTCAATTCCCCAAATCAACGTCTAAATTTTCCAAGGAAAGAGATCATACAATTTTCTGCAAGTCCCCAAAACCCAAAGGCTTGGTATAGAAGCCAAAATTCCCTTCAAATGAGCCCATCTGAATTTCCGTTACTTTCCGAATCGTCCGAAACGATTTTCTGTAAAAATCCCGAACTTGCTGAAAAATTCTTCGAAGGATGAGTCGACGTTCCTATAAATCGTGAAATGACAGAACTTTCAATTCCTGAAATCAGGTTCAAATTCGGGATTAATTTCAATTTGACGCGATTTTAGGGTAAATTAATCTACTGGGTAGCTTTTAGGAATTTTTAGTGCAATTGACCCGTGATCGATTTATCTCGAGTCACAATGTACATCTTCGACCTATTGATAATTGTCGGTTGTCGTAAAAATCTCGAAATTTCAAGTACGGGCACAGGGTACCCAAAGCGACAGAAAAATCGTTATAGTGCCAATCAACAAGAATTTTGCAATCAGGTGGAATCATCCACACTTTGATCACATATCTCAGTCGAATCGACCTATCTTTGATTTCTGATCGATTTTGACAGTGCCGTAATGACCATTGCAGATTAGCACGGTCGAGCAGTCGATTCGTGGTCGAATTTTCAAGTCTATTGTGTTAAAATCCCTTAATAGTTTCCCTAGATAGTCTAGTTATCTCATGAGTGATCAGCTCAAAAAATAGCACTATAAACACGTCGATGAAAGGCCCGATTCATTTAATTGAAAATAAAAATGAAAAATCAGGATGTCACACCTTCATAGGCTTACGCATCTTTTGCTTTTTGGGAGAATTTACATGTAAAGCCAATACTCAAAAGGCAATATTAGGGGAAAAGCAGTCATCATGATGGAGAAGAAAGAAGCAAACGAGCGCCCGCGTGCTCGCGCGGGGGAGGGGGGAACCACTCAAAAGCAAGAGCAATTCAAATTGTTTTTTGGGATTGTGATTGGAGGAGATGCAAAGTTACTTACCTACATGAGAAGAAAGCCATTGAATGATATGTAATGATCAATAAAATCAGCTAAGATGAAGAAAATTGAAAAGATTTAGAAGATGGGCATTTCAAATTTTACCATTTCCTTCAAAAACTTTTATGATGAAGGCAATGAAAATGATGAGGAGAGCCACTCCAGCTAATAACCCAACAATGATGGAAAATGTTTTTATCCTTGATTGGTGCTTTTACCTACGAATCATTCCAAAATCCCAATTCAAGAATTGATTGGTTGATTCAATTGCGTTTGATTTATTCTTCTCTTTTAGGAAAGAGTTGGTATCATATATGGTAAATTGAGTTAATTTATAAAGAGAATAACTCACCCCGTGAGCTTGAGGATATAGATGTTGTTCAACTCCACCAGTCGAATACCTCGCATAACATATGCCCAAGAAAATGTCACTATAGACTTTCGTGCTGCATTCACTATCCAATTGTCTGAATCGCCTTTGATAGGCAATCTCGACACTCCCCTGAGCTCAAATCCCCGATGCACTAGGCTGAACCCTGCACCTTGCTTTACAAAAGCTTTTGAAGATCGTAGCATTAGAAAACTTATGTGGGTTATGACAATAGTATGGCGTGCCCTAGTCTTGGACTAAGTTGCATAACTTAGAACTTGATGGAGTATTAAGATTTCCCAGCTTCACGAGGAGTGGCGAGCTTCTTATGCGAACATACCAACATGAGTTGATTTTGTGGGATCCGAGCATGAGCCTTACCTAACTCCTTTGGAAATTGGGGAGATTTTGATTTTGTTGTGAAAAAAAGGCAAGTGATCGAACAATAATATAGACAGAAGAAGAAAATAAATCAGACACTGGATTTACGTGGTTCGGTTGTAAAGACCTACGTCCACGGGGAGAGCAGCAACGAATTTCTTATAGATTAAGCAATACATAGAGATTACACACTCGAGTCACTCAAACACTCTCTCGGTATTTCTCAAACCCCAATTACACCCAATAACGCACATAGTGTTTAGCCTTGAAATTCCTCAAGAAATAATCTCTCAATCTCACAAAGGAATTACACACAAATCTTACCACAAGATTTAATTGGCTTGAACACTAAATCTTCTTAGATGTAATTCACAAACAAGAATGACAAAGAAAATCCCTCCCAAGCACTCTACGACAAGGCGGAGTTTCAAGACCAATTCTTCATTATCAACCCTCCTCCATCCATGGCCACAAGTCTATATATATATAAGTGAGACCCTTATTCTTTTGCCAACTTCTCATAGGATTTTATTTCCTATCTTAAACGATTTTATCCAAAACATATCTCTATATATTTTAAACAAAATCCAAATCCAAGTGAAAGTTGGATTTTCCTATTTTAGCGGCCAAACTCTTTAACGCATATTCGAATTTTGAGAAGTTGATCTTCGGATCTTCTTTGCTCGATTTCAAACGTTTGCAACATATCCAATTTGGAATATTCGAAATCTCGTCTTGGACTCAAACTCGAGACATATTTTAACAATCTCCACCTTGGTTCGACGTTTGAGCCAAGTCGCAATTGCTTTGTAAAAAATCAAACTCTGCCGCTACTTTCCCATAGCCCCCGATGAGCTCAATTGCCACATATATTATCCAAGTCCAAGCCTCGCTTGAACTTCGCCATAACTGAGAATCTCATCAGAATACCAACTCTATATGCACCTTTAATTGCTATGCAAGGATTTTCCGACACAAACTCCTTAACCACAGACAAAGCAAAACCATTATTGCATCCATATATATCAGGAGATCGAATACGTACCTTGTTAATTTCAGCAGTTACGGTAACCATTGTCTCTATCACTATGAGCATCATCTGTGTCGATTACTTTGCTAGTACTCGTACTCGCTACCTCAAGAGTTTCTAGTCGCAATTCCACCTCAAGCTGAACACCGTCCAGATCCGTATTAACACTGCCATAAACACTCCTACCAGAAGTACCGGAGACTCGTTAAGGATAACTTCTTTGCTGTTAACAGGTGAATTTATATTTGGGCACCATAACCGATCGCCCCACTCACCTTGTGCATAGCCATAGAATATGCACCTTGCCCTCCAATTGAGCTTACCATCACTCACTCAAAAATAACACGGGCAACCAAACATTCTAATAATAAAATAACCAGCAACGTTACCTGACCACATATCTTCAGGAGTCCGCCATTCAATAACAGTTGATGGGGATCTATTCACCAGGTAGCTTATCGTACTAAGCACATCAGCTAGGATTCTCCTAGTAATACCAGCACTAGAGATCATTTTTCGGGCCAACTCTAGTAATATTCTACTCATCAATTATGCAAATTGTTGTGATTTATTGGCACTAGTGCGGTGTTTTACTATGCCCTCTTTTATGCAGAATTTATTTGCCATCTCCAAGCATAACTCCATGCTATTGTCAATCCGCACATGCTTAATCGACTTACCGGTCTCCGTTTCAATCAAAGCTCTCAACCACGTGATCCTGACACCAGCATTAAACTTGTGCATTGGCATAAACACCAAGGTCTTCCTCGAGCAGTCAAAAGACTCTCGAACAAATGCATCCAACGTCTCCGCAGCAAAATTTGTCACTATCTCACCTTGAAGTTTATACAGGCCTCCATGCTTGATTCCTTTCATTATCACCAAGGCACCTTGAACAACCTTCAGAATTCCACATTTTGAAGAATACCCGCAACTAGCTGAATTTAGGGCATCCAAGGAAATTAAGTTCTTTTTTAATTTTGGAACATGTCTTACTCCAGTCAATGTCCTCACAATGCCATCATGCATTCTGATTTTAACATCACCAACACCCACAACATTGCACTCAACATTGTTCCCTAACTGGACTTTACCACTACCCGTGCATTGATAAGTGATAAATCAGTTTCTATTTGGTGTGACATGAAAAGAACAACTGGAATCCATAATCCACCCATCAAACGATGAATTATCAGTGACAGACAAGACATAATCAGTATTATTTGCTACAGCTGCAACATTATCTGCAGAATCAACTATAATTTCCTTACCCTTCTTATTCTTCAGCTTAAGGCAATTCCTTCTAAGATACCCACTCTTGCCACAGCTCCAACAGACAACATCAGCAGTCCTAGATTGACTACGTCTGTTTATATTAATATACTTTTACTAACATGTGTTTTAGATCTTCCCCTATTTTCACCTACTAAACTAGTAGATACAAGTTCGCCAGATTTTCTTCTACGAATATCCTCGCTTAGAATCAAATCTCGAACCCCATCAAACGTCAAACTTGTTAACCCAGAGGAATTATTAATAGCAGTAACAGTAGTATTCCAACTATCAGGCAATGAGGATAATAGAATCAAAACACATACCCCATCTTCAAAATCAATCTCAACTAAACTCAATTGACTAACAATCACATTGAATTCATTGATATAATCTGCAACTGACGCACCTTCGTTCATCTTCAAATTAAATAGGCGTCGCATTAAATAGACCTTACTGATCGCAAAGGGCTTCTCGTACATATCTGATAGGGCTTGCATCAAATCAGCAATGGTCTTCTCCTTAAGATGTTAAACGTGATATTACAAGCCAACATCAGCCAAATAACACCCATAGCTCATCTATCCAGCAAATCCCACTCAGCTTACTTCACTGACTTTGGTTTCTCCCCAGACAAGGGCAAGTGCAATTTCATCTGATAAAGATAATCTTCAATTTACATCTTCCAAAAACTAAAATACTTCCCATCAAATCTGTCAATTCTCACTTTTACTTATTTTGTCGCCATCAATTCGCTTCAACTTAGCCAAAACCTAGCTCTGATATCAATTGTTGCAATAGGGGCGAGCGATTGAACAATAATATAGACAAAAGAAGAAAATATATCGGACACCGGATTTACGTGATTCGGTCGTAAAGACCTACGTCCACGAGGAGAGTAGCAACGAATTTCTTATAGATGAAGCAATACATGGAGATTACACACTCGAGTCACTCAAACACTCTCTCAATATTTCACAAACTCCAATTACACCCAATAATGCACGCAGTGTTTAGCCCTAAAATTCCTCAAGAAATAATCTCTCAATCTCACAAAGGAATTACACGCAAATCTTACCATAAGATTTAATTGGCTTGAACACTAAATCTTTTTGAATGTAATTCACGAACAAGAATGACAAAGAAAATCCCTCCCAAGCACTCGACGACAAGGCAGCACTTCAAGACCAATTCTTCATGATCAACCCTTCTCCATCCACGTATATATATATATAAAAGTGAGACCCTTATTCTTTTGCCAACTTCTCATAGGATTCTGTTTCCTATCTTAAACGATTTTATCAAAAACATATCTCTGTATATTTTAAACAAAATCTAAATCCAAGTGAAAGTTGGACTTTCCTATTTTAGCGGCCAAACTCTCCAACGCATATTCGAATTTTGAGAAGTTGATCTTCAGATATTTTTTGTTCAATTTCGAACGTCCGCAACATATCCAATTCGGAATATTCGGAATCTCGCATTTTGTTCAAACTCGAGACATATTTTAACAGATTTAGTGAATGTGTTGGAGAGTTTGTTTACTTAGGGAACAAAATTAGTTGTTGCTTTACTATTGTCGGCAAGAAGATGAGATGTCTCGGTCTGATTCATGCCAATTATCAAAGAATGATGAATCAAGGTATTCTCCAAGTTTTTATAGCTGAAGAAACTAATTCTTGTGAGCTAAATATTCGAGTGAAGATTTCTCCATTGATCCCTCCAAGCAAGAAAGCCTTGTGTGTCATAGCTCTGACCGTATTAATACATCATCGACAACTCTTTTTAAGTTCTCTAATAACTTCCTCAAGCCACAAATCCTCCCCTTAATCTTTGGCTATTGCAAATGCTGATGACGACATGTTTCAAATCAGAGCTCTTCCTGTATCCATAGATTATGTACTCTGTGTTTGCTCGCCAAAATCGCAACGATGCTTCGATGAAGCACTTATTTAAATTGTCAAATTTAGATTACGCTTCCATCAAGCCGAACAACTAGCATTCCTGCTAGCTTACGTGAAAAGCTTTTAACAAGCTTGTAAAACATTGGTAGATCGAAGCCAAAGCACTGTAGCAGAAGCTGTGACCAGACCGACATGATTTCATCTTACCTCCATTAGGCCCATCATTTCATTGTCCGACATGGATTTTGGAGATATGCATTCAGCAAATGGCATGAGAAAACTTACCGAGCTTCACTTATACAAGTTTTGAAGTCCTGATTAGGTGCTTGAAATGCTCTACAACTAGGGAAAATTCTGTCGGATTCTCAACATTGAGGATGTTCATATGGTCTTAGGGTATTGGGTTCAGTGAGAGGCGTAATGAGTAAGAGATAGTTCGAATAATATACCTCGGTGATATTAATGGAAGATGCTTGGGTGAACCAGAAATCGAGGTTTATTTGCTGAATACAAATACGATGACGATGCGGAGGACTCAAAGCATATGCATTTTTATTTTTATTTTTGCAAACGAGTAATGTGCACAGTTGATACTCCACTTTTTTATCCACGGCTCTAGGAAGCATTTCATTGCTTTTGATAAGCATCGGTTTGCGCATGAGCATCCCGGCAATGCAGGGACCATCTTATGTTTTTCTTCTGGTTATGGGGAATTCAGTTGAGCATCTTTATATGATGATTTAGTCAGTGAAAATCATACTGTTGCTGCTCTCTGTTCATATTTTTCTAGGATCAATGGTTGTCGATTCAGCATTCCATGCATGCATTAGAGATAATGAGCTTCTTCCTCGATCGTCGGGTGAATATGTATACTATTCTTTGTTCTTGCTCACGTAAACTCTTCATTCCAAGATCAGCATCTCTCGTGCTTTTCCCTCCCTTGAGTTTCGTTTGTTCCTATGAAGAAAAATGTCCATTTTTACTGACAAAAAGGGATAATACATAAAATGGGTTGTGAGAGACGTGGTCTGAGTTACCCCCTTCTACTTATGCATGCTTGTTATATTCGTTTGAAATAAATGCAATGAGGAATGATGGAGTCTTGGACTATGCTGTATGTCACTAAGCTTTCATGGCTCCGCAAGGAATGACAAGGTTCTGCTGGGCACATTCGATCTTGACTTAATTACGTGGAATCCAAGGATGGAGCTATGCTTTAATCAGGTATTGGATCGTTGAATCACAACACCAGGGTTATCTCCTTTGCTTTTGGGAGACATGTTAGGAACATTGTTGCAACGAGTTAGGCCAGCCTATTGCTTCTTGTTTCTCTGTTTTTCATTTGCTTGTACTTGCTCCTTAAAATAAAAGAGAGTTCCAAACAAAATACCACTTTTTTTTCCCGATGAAAAGAGACAGCTTAGAACAAGCTTTTTGCCAGGAAACAAACAAACCCAACATGACAACATCATCAAACCAGATACGTGACTGGGAGCCTCACATCGAGTTTGTCTCTTTTGCTTACAAAAGGGAACATCAGGTTGAAAAAATGTCATCCGGAAAATGTTAATGAGTGCTTCTGAAGTGCTTGTTAAGGGATTGTGCTTTGGAAATATGAACATTCCTATTTGAGGCATGTTAACCTTTTTGAAACTTGTTTTCTCTCATCAAAGACATGTGTCGATATGTTAACTAGCTCCTATCACACTTGCTTAGGCCTTTCGGATTGTTTCTCGAAAGGAACGATTAGTCTTGAGTAGTTTGGGAAGCTTTAGCCTTCAATATCGGTTTAGTTTATTTTTTGTTGCTCTGAGCTAAAACAACTTTACTTTGAATGTTGAAAGTGGAAATTAAGAAAATACACTTTATTTTCGCAAATTGTTGAATGATCATATAAATTTCAAATAGGAATCTTGACCATTCATTCGAAGCATTTGTTGAGACTTTTCTCGATTGTTATAATTCATGCTCTGTTCAACAGCTATGCAAAGTATTGGATGACCCAAGTCCAGCCCAGGTTTTTGTCATATACTATTGGTTCAAGTTATGTGAGAAGAGAAACGGGGAATCATTGGTGGAGAAAGGTCGAACTTTTTATTGAAGAAATGTAGTCTTGCAAACCAAATATACAACTGAAGGACCGAGTTCCAACCAGCATGAAAGCCTTGTAGGCCACAATGCTGACCATAGTAGGCTCTCCCCAAGAACTTTGAACATCTTTATTTATTTCTTCATAAAACAAATACACCCCTTGTTCCTCTTCTAAGGCAAATGCTAATGACGATTTTGTGTACATCAAGTAACCTTCGAACATGATCTTGTTTGGAATCTCGAGTTGCATTGGTTTTTCCCTCGTGGGCTAAGCCCACACTCAAAAGGAAAGGGAAGATTTACTTCTAGTGTTGAATTCAGGATTAACAACCATGTCGTTATAAGGCCAAATAGCTAATATACCTCTTGGCTTACGCATAAGGGGTTTGGTTAGCTTGTAAAACTTTAGAAAGTCAAACCGGTGCATTATGATAGTAACGATGATCAAATTGACATGATTTTTGTCCCCCATCAAGGCCACCATTTCATCCTCTAACGTGGATTATAGAGCACGCACATAGTGAACTCGAGGATGTGGCATTGGGATACTTAGCTAAGCTTCGTTAACGTTGGTTGCTATCACTTGCTCGTAATGCTCTTCGACTTGGTAGAACTATGTTAGGGACATATCTGTGGTCAGTCAAGTAGGAAAGATTTTAATTGATTAGCAAAGGATTGTATTTTCTTATTGGAGAATCATGTCCCCGTTAGAATTCGATCCAGCATATTCTTGTTCAAAAATCGCGAAGGGAGAGAAAGAGACTAACTTCAAGAGCAGCTTGACCACTGTCAGTGCCGACATGCCAAGCCAAATAGTAGAGAGAGGTGCAGGCAAGTACAGAGTACCTTACTAGGACATGCAGAAAAGAGAATTGTGTAATTTCTGCATATTTCAAATTAAAAGAAAATTATAAACTTTATAAGATTGACAATTAGTATTTAGATGTTGTACAATGGATATAGATATATGCACATCCTTATATTAACAAAAAAATCAAGTTAGAATCTCTTTAAGTATATCTATAACAGATCGTATGGTTTAATGTGAGTTATGCGATTATCTCTAAGCATATTACAAATATATATATATATATATATATATATATATATATATATATAATTAATTGAAGATCTCTCCAAATGACGTACCTTCCCTTTTCATCTGCACCCACCTTTGATCTCACTTTGCCGCCTTCTCTGGTCGTCGCCATTGACGGAGTCACCGGCACCGCATGCAAGCTGACGCTGCTGTGCAAACAATGAGGGAATGGGAACTGCCGTGCGCCTGCGCAACCGCAGGATTCGGGCCGGCATCCAAGCGCCCGAGACTTTTGTCGCGTCCCGAGGGCCCGACCTCCGTATTTTAACAACGAACGACCTCTTCCCATCTCACTCGTTCGGCTCCGACCTGCGCGTGCTCCCTCTCGTTCTTCCATACTCCTAGGCGGGGATTCGGACAGGGTTTTAAGTATATCTATAACAGATTGTATGGTTGAATGTGAGTTATGCGATTATCTCTAAGCATATTACAAAAAATATATATATATATAATTAATTAATTGAAGATCTCTCCAAATGACGTACCTTCCCTTTTCATCTGCACCCACCTTTGATCTCACTTTGCCGCCTTCTCTGGTCGTCGCCATTGATGGAGTCACCGGCACCGCATGCAAGCTGACGCTGCTGTGCAGACAATGAGGGAATGGAAACTGCCGTGCGCCTGTGCAACCGCAGGATTCGGGCCGGTATCCAAGCTCCCGAGACTTTTGTCGCGTCCCGAGGGCCCGACCTCCGTATTTTAACAACGAACGACCTCTTCCCCATCCCACTCGTTCGGCTCCGACCTGCGCGTGCTCCCTCTCGTTCTTCCATACTCCTAGGCGGGGATTCGGACAGGGTTTTCTTCCTCAACCTCTGGCCGCCATGAGTTCCTCCGCCTCCGACGCCGACCACCACCTCCCAAAGGTCCCTGACGACATCGTCGTCGAGCATATCCTGAAGCGATTGCCAGTGAAATCGCTCCTCCGATTCAGGTGCGTCTGCCAGTCATGGCGATCCACCATCGATAGCCCTCGTTTCGTGGCCCTCCACTTGAACCACTCCGCTCTTGATGTCTCCAATCGGCATCTCGCATGTGTAGAATGGTGCAATCCTCCCCGGAGCCTGTGCTTTCCGTTCTCCGGTGAGTCTCTTTCTATATCAGAAATTGAAGTCCCATTTGCTGCTCCTTTGAGCTGTTACCGCTTCGTTGGCTCGTGTAATGGTTTGATCTGCGTCGCGGAAGTTTCCAAAAGTACGGACGGTTTCGTAAATGACTATGGCAGGTCAATAAATTTGTGGAATTTATTCACCAGGAAGTACAAGGCGGTTCGACCACCCCGTCCGGGGGTTGACTTTATTTTCCAAGGAACTTGTCTAGGGTTTGGCTTCGACGCTAGGTCGAATGACTATAAGATTGTCAGGATGGTACATCGGACCCTCCGTGGCTACCTACCGTTATTTGCCGTTCGCCGACATCCGAACGTCAGACATCGGAGGGTACCGTTAGTCGCCGTTCACCGACCTCCGAACATCGGACACCGGACTCCAGACATCGGTCGCCTGACTCTGGCCGTTAGCCGCCGGATTCCGGACGTCGGTCGCCAGACTCCAAACATCGGTCGCTGGACGCCAGACTCCAACCACCCACCGTCGATCACTGAACGCGAAACGCTCACTGACGCGATTATACCTCGAGTAGAGATTTATTCACTCAGTACAGGTTCCTGGAGAAGTTTGGAGTGTGAGGTTCCTGCTTTCATTAGGTCTAGACCTTCCGCAGTATTCTTGAATGGGAATTTGCACTGGTTTGTTTCCAAGTCTGCATACAGATCAATAGTCATGTTCGATCTCGCCAGTGAGGTGTTCCATGAAATGGCTTTGTCGGAAGAGCTTTCGCACATGATTAGTGTCAGCAAAGTAGTGGAGTCGTCCGTATCGAATGACTTGCTGGCTGTGTGCACAGCAGTAGTTGGGCATCCTTCTGTTTGTTCCGTTTGGGTTATGAAGGAGTATGGCATGGCTGAGTCTTGGACTGAGCGGTATTCTTTTCACGTGAATGGACGAGTAAGAGGATTTGATGGCTTCACGATGAATGGCGAGCTTCTGATTGTAATAGATGATGAAGATGAACGAGTTTCTTGGAATCCACAAACTCGACAATTCGCAAATGCTCCACTAGCGATGCAATCCAATTTGGTCACAGTGGTAGAGAGCCTTGTTTCACTTTAGAGAAGATTTGATTTCCACTACCTTTACCTGTATTATAATTTGGTCCAACATATTCTTGTTCAAAAATCGCGTAAGAAGAGAGACTAACGTCAAGGGCAGTTCTTGATATTGTCACTGCTGACATCCCAAGCCAGAGAGCAATGAGAGATGCTGGCGAGCATGGAGTACCTCACTTGGATAAGCGGAAATGAGAATTGTAGAGTTTCTATATATTTCAAATTACAAAAATTTATAAGCTTTATAAGATTGATTATTACTATGTTGCTGCAAATTACATCTGAATTGAGAAGATATGATTTTATTCATATACACTCTGGCCACATAATGATGAGTAGAGGAAGTGACCTTTTACTTTTGGTACTTCTTGCAAACTTTAGAATGCATTTTCATTTTCACTTTAGTTTTTAGGCTGATGAAAGTATGCTACTTAAGACCGCATCTACATCTACAGCTTCGGTATTACCCATACCAGCAGATTTTAGACGATGCGTATGGGGAAACGAATGACGAAGCTTTTTGAATGCTATGTATGTATGTGTTTGATTTGACGCCACTATAAGTATTTTTCAGCTTCCATAGGACCAAACTATTCGTGGTTTTGAATTATGCATCTTGTTCTCTGGGCATTGCACATGGTTCAAGTACAGGCTACTATGTTTTGTTTCCTATCTTGAGACTTTTTGGTAGCACTGGCAATGCATACCAAGTAAGCTTGTTTGTTGATTCATGCAAATAACTGCATTAATGCATCAAGGAAAATTTGGAGACTATATTATCATGATATACTCTCTTTTGCCCTTAAATGAATTGTGGGTTGGAAGTCTCACTCCATCTCATGCTTCACTCAAGATTTTGCACGTCAAGCGGTTTGAGAATGTGGTCTGTAGATGAGATAATCTCTCTGCTTCCTTCTTGGAAATAAATTTGGGATAGTGATTATATATTGCAGTTCTTCTCTAAAGTCTGATGCAAGGTGCTAGAGCTCTTCTTTGTTAACAGGACTTCTGGTGTTTGGCAATCCAAGTTCACCTAGCTCTTGCAAAAAAACGAGAATGGCATAGAACAACAGAATGCATTGTTCAAGTTTCTTCAGAATGCCAGCATATAGATTATCTGGAAGGCAAGAAATAATCTGCTTCATTGCAAGCTGCTGCTTCTGTGGAGGGCGTTCTTAGATTGAATTAGATATGCGGGTCACAAAGTATATACCAAAACATGTTACATTAGGTCGAATTCATTGGAAAGCAGTGAAGTAGCAGCTGCATTTGCCACAAATTTGTACGAAGGCTGAAAATGAATTCAACAATTAGCCTCCTCTGCCCAATGAATTAGATATGCAGGTCTCTAAGTATATATTGAATAAATTAAAATGTTAATTTTACATACTTTAAGAATTTAGATATGTTGTTGGGACATTGCCAACGACGGATTGAAAGGGGCCAACGGTGTTTATCGCGCTAGCTAGCTTGTGCTTAGTGTATTTTCTATGAGTGTATATGTAAACAAATCAACCTAATTGATGAACAAAGGGTAGTGAGAGCGTTACCGGAGGAAGGCAATAACGATATGCTTGATGAATGTTTTTCTATATTTTGAGATTTCATATAAATTTTATATATCTTCCCTTTTAGGTTAGATATTGCAGAAATTTTTATCTTGCCTCACGAATTAGATTTTTGCATCCCCGTTGACCGTATGTGGTTGAGAAGCTTCACTCTTGCTGCCTCTCTCTCTTCATAATTTTAAGGGTTGTTTGGAGCAGGTTCTATTTTTGAAATCGAAAATATTTATTGAAATTGAATATGTTTAATATATTATCCTGAATCAAAACAAAAAAACTATAATTTCATATTTGATCCAACGTAAAGTTTTCATAGTATATAATGAAGTAAAAAATAAAATAAATAGCCTTGTGCAGTTCTTAATTTGACTCAGAAGGTCAACGGGGAATCGATCATATAGGTCTGGAATGTACTCGCTTCACAAAAACATTCATAGAGCCTAACATTTAGAAAACTCCACACGTATGTGACAAAATCGTGATATGTCACGTGACAAACAGAGAAATGGAAAGGGGTAGTGCACCGGGCTCTTTTCCCGCCTTCTAGTTTCCATGGTGAGTCGTTCTCAGTAACAGAAAGAATCTCTCCAAGATCAACCGTTCATTTCCAGGTCGCTCGCTCTTCTTCCTCAACTGCCAACCACCATGAGTTCCTCCGCCTCCAGCAACAGCCAGAATCTCCCTGGTCGACGAGATCCTGAAGCGATTGCCGGTGGCATCTCTGCTCCGATTCAGGTGCGTCTGCTGGTCGTGGCGCTCCGCCATCGACGACCCTCGTTTCGTCATCCTCCACCTGAACTACTCCGCTCTCCATGCCTCTAATTGGCATGTCGCGTGTCATGCTTTGCACAATCCTATCCAGAGGCTGTGCTCTCTGTTCTCCGGTGAGTCTCTTGCTTGGCCTTCCGTGTCGCGATTCGGAATCCCGTTTGCCACCCTCCTGAATGTTATGGCTTCGTTGGTTCGTAAGTTTCTGGATATGGATATGGCGAGGTCACCCTCCACCTGAACTACTCCGCTCTCCATGCCTCTAATTGGCATGTTACGTGTCTAGCTTTGCACGATCCTATCCAGAGGCTGTGCTCTCTGTTCTCCGTTGAGTCTCTTGCTCGGCCTTCCATGTCGCAATTCGGAATCCCGTTTGCCACTCCTCCCGAATGTTATGGCTTCGTTGGTTCATGGCTTCGTTGGTTCGTAAGTTTCCGGATATGGATATGGCGAGTGGACGTATGTGTGGAATTAATTCACCAGAAAGCACAAGGCGGTTCCTCACACCAGTCCGTAGAGTCGATTTCGTTTCATGGAGATTGTTCATGTAGCTCTAGGGTTTGGCTTCGACGTCAGGTCTAATGACTATAAGATTGTAGAGATTATCGATCCTCCAGTTAATCATCCCAGATTCTTAGAGACAAACCCCGTTGCGTAAAAACTCATCCGATAGAGCCATTTCATCAAACACCAAGACTATGGATCCATATCCATCCTCTGGTGAAGCACGATGATCTGCAGAAGGTTGGTGGATATGGATCGATAGTCTTGTTCGATGTCGCCAGTGAGGTGTTTGATGAAATGGCTTGGTCGGATGAGTTTTTGCGCCACGTGGATTTCAAGTTAGCGCTGGTTTTGTCAGTATTGAATGGCTTGTTGTGTGCGCTATTCATGTGGAGGAAGTTTTGGATCCTGCATTCTATTTGTTCTGTTTGGGCTATGATGGAGTACAATGTGTCCGAGTCTTGAACTAAGCTGTATACTTTTGAGGCAGTCCATACTTTTGAGGCTAGTCAACTAGTAATAGGATTTGAAGCCTTCACGTGGAATGGTGAGCTTCTGATAGAAATAAATGGTGCAGAACGAGTTTCTTGGAATCCAGTCACACAACAACTCGCATATCTTCCACTATCGAATTTGGTCCCTGATAGAGAGCCTCGTTTCACTTTAGGGATAATTCGATTTCTACTATATTCACCTGTGTGACGGATTGATTCTGTTTGTAGAAGAGTTGATAGAGACATGTAAAGTGAGGTGCTGGTGCCCGTTTGCTTTCCGTACTTCTTGCGAGCTTTAGAATGCATACGGATTTTCACTTGAGTTTTTCTTTAGACTAAGCAAAGCCTAATCTCCTTGCAATTTGCAGAAACTTAACACTTTTGTTGCCCACATCAAAACTGATCAAAACCAGAAGTGAAATCTAATCTGATTTCACCAAGAACCCCACAAATGCATATGCATAGTCATGAGCTCTCCGTTTCCTAAGAAGTGATGGAGAGAGAAGAGATTGAGATAGTCACAGTTACCATCAGAAATCAACAGGGTTTTGTCTCTTATGCTTCTTTTATGTCAAATGTAAGCGTGGCTATGAGCACAGAGTGCTGGTGGTTTAAGAGGGAGGATGAGACTAGGAGGAAATGGACAGACAGAGCATGCATAAGCCACAAAGAGAGGACTTTGCAGAGTCCAGAGAGAAGTTTATTTGCTGCTTGACCTTGCTCTGCTATTTCAAGCGAGGGAGAAAGAAAACACGAAAGCAAAGTACTCGATTCTCTTTATTTTCAGATGCAAAGTGGAATGAGTAGATACAAGTGTGTGTGGGGTTGGGTGGCTGTGGGAGAAGCGCCCCGGGGGGTGGGGGGGGGGGAGAGAGAGAATTTTTGTTCGTGAAAGGAGATTTTTGACACGATCGAATTCAAATCGCATCCACTTCTCTAGACTATGTTAAGTATGCAACACATGACAGCATCCATCTACAACTACAGCATTGCCGCTACTAGCAGATTTTAGATAATGTGGAAAACGAATGACGAGACTTTTGAAATGCTGTGCATATATATGTTTGATTTGATAAGCATTTTTCAGCTTCTACAAGACAATGCTAATCACATTTTGAACTGTTTTTTTTTTTTTACATATTTTGAGAATTTAGAAATGCTGTTAGACATACATTGCCAAAGAGGCTGGCGATAGAGATGTCTATGGTTCAAGTTGGGTCAGCTGGAAAATGAACAATATGTGCTTGTTAGAGGTTGGTTCAGGTTTTGGGCTATCTTCTTCAATTTTTAAAATTTCTCGAACGAAATCATCAACGGGAGAGAGAGGTCTCGTTAAAGTTGACGCAAGCATCCTATCAAAATCACTAAGATGTACACCTCAGTGCTTCCCTTCTCATCGTGGAAACAAAAAAAAAGCATTTTCCTGATTAATTTCACCACACAGGAGAGCTATAGAATCACCTTCTTTTGTCATTCTTGAGCATTGTCGTAGGTGTCTTCTGCTTCTTCTTCGACATTGGAACAGTTGATGGGTCTCCTTAAAATTCAGATCCACGAAGGTGTCATCCTGGCCGTCCGAGACACAAAAGCAGTGATCCTTAATGTCGAACTCGGCAGACAGGTTCTCATTTTCGCCTCACGGATGTAAGAAACGAACACCCGTTTTCAATTGACTTGAATCGAGCGGAAAGAGAAGAATACCTCTTCAACAGAGACGAGGAACTCGTTGGCCTTCTCCTTTGCCTCCTGGCTGACGAATCTGACCATATGCTGAATTTGCTTCACCACATCCACGCCATTCATCTTCACTGGCAGAGATGATAGGTGACCGACCAGGATGGAGATCCGAGTGGGATCTAAGAGTGACCAAGCGAGAAGAGAAGAGAAACTTCTTTCGATGGCGAGGTTGATTGAGAGTAAATGAAAAATCCAAAAGCTCTTTTTGACCCGAACCGCCACAATGCCCCATTTTTTAAGCTATTACCCAAAGTTAGGCCAATTCGGGTATTTTTGACTCCCCTAGCTGGTGGAGATCAACGTGCATTTGGCTACATGGTGCTTGGTGTATGTTTTATAACTAATATTTAAAACGTCAACTTTAATGGATGGAGCGTAATCAAAATTTATAGGAGGAAATACCAATATACATGTTGTATCATTTTTACTATATATGTACTAGTCATTATATGAAATTCCATATAGACTTCCTATATCGTCCCCATTACTTAGGTATTGTAGGAATTTTTATCTCATCTCATGAGTTATATATCTGTGTCCACCACTGTAAATTTTTATCTGTATGTGTACATGTTTGATTGTTTGATGATATGGAGACAGCAAATTTAGGCTATAGCTTCTTGACTTTGAAAATTTATCAAATGAATTAACAATATTTATTTGAATATTGCAAAAAAAAATAATAATGTAACAGCTATATTTCTCCTAAAGTATACATTGGTACTCTCTTGACAAGTGCGTAAGCTGTAATAAAGCTTAATAAATGCCTACACTTACAAAAAAAAAATAATGCACACATAAATGCATACATAGAACAAATAATCTGTTGAAAATGAAATATATGGACTGTATGCATATCAAAATCACTATCTATTTAGGTTGACAATTTACTATCCAATTGACTATTATTCCTTAATCTCATTTATCCCGACTTTTGTCCCGATGAAAAGGTTACCCTCATATCTAGATTGTATCGAGCATGCTCGACAATATTCTTGGTTTACATTTCAAGTCAAACTAGACATTTTAATTTAGAAAAATTTCGATTCAACCTTAAACTACTAAAAGCAACTATCAACCTTAATAAAAAGGACATTAGTTTTTTTTCTTTTTGTTTCGACTTTAATTTGTTAACATAATGTCTAACAATGGAATTATAAACAAATGATGAAGTTAACTTGTAGATGTCATGTTATCATAAGGAACCTTTAAAACTTCACGGGTCCAAATCACATGTGGTTTAATTCAAAAGATCGATTCTAGCTTAAAATGCAAAAATTATAGAAAGATTAGTAGGAAAGTTGCTCTGGCCTTTGCGGTTGAAGACCATGCGAATCACTAATGTGATCACTCAGAAATGACCTTCGGAAGTCGCTCTGTGGCCTTCGAGCTGGCCTTAGACAGCCATAAGACACAGATGGATGAATAGATCCGCCTTCCTATAATTCTAACATCACTAAATTTTTCCATGATGCTTCTTTCCCTCTCTTAAGACATTGAGATTTATTTCCTTCCGAAGGCCAATATATAAGAAGTATAGGGTTACAAAATTGCACTTGACAGACAACACATAGAATAAGACTTAGATTTTCTTAACTATGATGTTTAATCTTCTTTCTCGAGATCAGGACATTTAAGTCTCACAAACTTACTATTTGCCTCAATTTCAGAGTTTTTTGCCTCAGATTTGTGTTGCTCTATTAATGACGAGGCAACAGAAGAACCTCCCTCGTGAGATAGTCCTCAAAATTCTCAAGAGATTGCCGATGAAGCCTCTCATGAGAGTCAAATGCATCTCCAAATTGTGGCATTGGACAATCGAAGATCCTGACTTTATGGCCATGTATTTGAAGCACTCCGCTATGAGTGGCATGATTTGGTACATTTTCTCATGAGTACTTTTCTCGCAATCAAAGGAGCTCTCTCTATCCATGAAAGTCTCTTACAACAATTTCTCAATCGGAAATCCAAGTTCCACTTATTAGCCAGATAGGCAATTATTGTATTGTAGGTTCGCGCAATGAATTGATCTGTCTCGCTTTGGCTAATACTGAAAATCATAGCTACACAATATTTTTGTGGAATTTTTTTCTCTAGAAAGCACAAAGTGGTTCTAAGTTCACTTCTGAATTATTCGTTTGTTGACATGTATTTGGATGCAGCGACAACAGGATTAACGACTACAAGGTTGTTAGGATTTCTTATTCGTTTTACAAGCAACGAAACTCAAACCTTTGACAAGGATGTCATCTGGTACTCCTCACGTGACAAAACAGCGCTATCTCACGTGGTTATCACGTGACAAGCGGAAAGGTAAAGGTGGGACTGCGCGGCCGACTTCGCTCCCCTTCTCAACCCCTAAAACCATGAGTTCCTCCGACGACGAAGCGAAGCTCCCTCAGGACGTCGCCGTCGAGATCCTGAAGCGGTTACCGGCGAGGTCCCTCCTCCGATTCAGGTGCGTGTGCCGGTCATGGCGGTCCACCATCGACGACCCTCGTTTCGCGGCCCTCCACTTGAGCCACTCCGCTCTCCACGCCTCCAATTGGCATCTCCTGTGGCTGCACTGGGGCGGTCTCCAGAACCTGTGCTCTCTGTTTTCCAACGAGTCTCTTGCCATGCCTTCTCAGTCGGAAATCGGAATGCCCTTCGCCAATCCTCGCAACATTCACGGTCCTGTTGGTTCGTGTAATGGCTTGATCCGCGTCAAAGAAATTTCCGCAAGGCGGTATGGCCAGACGATGTATTTGTGGAATCTTTTCGCCAGAAAGCACAAGGTGGTTCCTCGATCTGGTCTGGACCGTCAGTTCCGTCAGTTCCGTCAGTTCTTTCTCGTGGGGATTCCCCGTGAAGTTCTGGGCTTCGGCTTTGACGCCAGGTCGAATGACTATAAGATTGTTAAAATTCTCTATCTTTTAGATAATAATCATCGCATTGGTGGGATGAAGCTTGGGTTGAGACTTATTCACTCGGTACAGATTCTTGGGAAAGACTGGAGTGTGAGGTTCCTGCTATCTGTGACGACGAACAGGCGGTCTCCTTGAATGGGAATATGCACTGGTCTGCTTTGGAGTTCCGTGGGCTGAGATTAAATACGTATCGATAGTCTTGTTCGATGTGGCAGGTAAGGTATTTGATGAAATGCCTCTTCAGAAGAGATTGTTCGCATGGACAATGGCAGGTTATCAGTGTACCTGGCAGTGTTGAATGACTTGCTGGCTGTGTTTGTCAATCTCATGAAGACACTTGGGCATCCTGGACCGGATTCTGTTTGCTCTATTTGGGTTATGAGGGAGTACGGTGTCCACGAGTCTTGGACTAAGATGTATTCTTTCGAGGCTCGTGGGCTCGTGACAAATTTCATTGGTTTCATGAGAAATGGCGAGCTTCTCATGAAAATAGATGGTGAAGAACAAGTTTCTTGGAATCCAATCACAGGCCAATACGCAAATCTTCCACTGCCACCGCAAAGCGATTTGGTCACTGTCATAGAGAGCATTGTTTCGCCTTAAAGATGACTTGGTTGTGGCTGCATTTACCGGTACATGATAGATTGATTTTGCTTGCAAAAGAGTTGAAAGAGACATCTAAAATGTCCGCTCCGGCCACAAAATGATGGGCAAAAGAATTGAGGTGGCGCCCATCTGCTTTTGGTGCTTCTTGCAAGCTTTAGAATTCATACATGCATCTTCGCATTTTGAGTTTTTCTTTAGACTAGGCAAAGTCTTCACATTTTGATTTAGTTCTTTAGATTAGGGAAAGTTTGTTTCTCTTTATGATTTGCACCCGGAAGAACTCTGCATTTTAGTAGCCCATATCAAAACTGCTCAAAAAACCCAAATCTAATCTGATATTTGCCGAGAACCCCCAAGTCACATATGCATATGCATAGTCACGAGCTCTCTGTTTCCTACGAAGTGATGGAGAGCGAGGGGATTGAGATGGCCAGAGCTCTAGCATCAACAGCCATCAGAAATCCACAAGGTTTGGCTTTTATTACCCTTTTTCTGTGAAATGTGAGCATGGTTATGAGCATAGAGTGACGGTGGTTTTAGCGGGAAGGATGAGACGCGGAGGAACTGGACAAACAAAGCATGCGACAGCACAGAGAGAGGCACTTGGCCGAGTCCAGGTTTAATGGAGGAAACACCAATATGTTGGGACAAAGCTAAACAAATGCCTACGTACTTATATAATAAAGACAAATTGCATAGAAATGTGCATAATATATAGACCAAATAATCTGTTTAAAATGAAATATTTAGACTGTATATATGATGTGTTTATAATTATCTGAATAATATATTAACCAGATAATAAAAATCAAATCAAGACGAAAATCAAAATTGCAATGGACTATTCTTCCTTCATCTCGGTTGTTTTGGATGTTGTCCCATTGAAAAAGGGTCATTCTTGTGGTCAATTGCATTAGGCCTGCTTGTGGTTCATCCCGGACTGATAGGTCAACTCAAACCAAACATTTTAATTTAGAGAAATCTCATCCAACTCCAAACTACTAAAGAATCCCTGGTCGACCACAATTAATAAATAAATAAAAGGAAATGAATTTTAAGATATTTGACTAGTGAATATTGTCTTTTCATCAAAAGGCAACTTCAAAAACTGATACGAAAAAATTACATATGGTTTGATCTAAACCAGTGATTCTAATTGAAATGTAAATGAAATTTAGTGAATAACTTAATGAAACGAAAAAAAAAAATTGCAGGATATACAACAGGTGCAATTTGGAAATTACATCATATTGAGACCTGAGACTAAACAAAATGAGTTCAATTCGTCGAGTCCTTGCTCTTTTTTCTCTCTCTTTTATCTTTAAACGCCTCTAATTTCGGAAGATGACTATTATAGCTTGTTTAAATTATGTTGGGTGATTATAATTTCACTATGCAAGAATGGGTTGCAATGTTTTTAATTCCGAGTCAATAACTTCATGCAATTGTTCCTTTTATCATCAGCTCTTTAATATTTCACCATCATTATGTTTATTTCTCGAGTTCGATTTAATAGGTTTTTGCCACAATTCTCATTAACACTCTCACACCACATAAAACTCAAAGACTTCATTTCTTAGCCACAATAGGATAAAAGAGCTCAATTAAGGCATCTCGAATATTGTCCTCTCATTTCCATAACGAATCTACAAATAAAACTTGAAACTTTTATGGTCTGCTGTTCGAGTAATTTCCAGTTGCCACCATAAGATAGACAACAAGTGGTTGCTAAAGGCGTTAATTCACTCTCTTCTTCTTCTTCACTGTCGTCAGCATCCTTCTTCTAGCCTCGGTTTCAGACACTCCTATTGCTTTGTAGCAAATGCAACTGCAACTGATTGTATTCTCTTTCCAGAGTGTCACGCCATGGTGGGTTTGTCTCTACATGGCCTCTCTCGAGCTCGTCTCACTTGCAAACTGTACTTTTTCTTCCTTCTCTCATCCCAAGACTCTCTTCTCCAATCGTCCTTTCCTTTCTTGTTCGAACACTACTCATGCCCCATTCCGTCACAAGCATGGTCAAAGCTTCACATTCTTCAACTCCCATTAGTTCTCTGTCTCCACCACTTCCGGTTCTCCAAATACTAATACCATGTGTTTAACCATTAGTAGTTGGAAATTCTGTTGGGTTCATGCGTGGCCAATTTCATGGCTGATGTTGATCTTTTTTACCTGGTAATTTTGATGTTTTACTCTGCTTTGGTCCTGAGAAACTGGATAAATCATTATGTTTCCTGGGAACAAAATTTGTGTTGGCTGAATTGAGTATTTCTTTATATTCAGGAATTCTTGGAGATTTGGACAAGAAGCGACTTGTAATTTGTAGCTTCTTTTTCTTCATCAGATTGCAGTAGTATCATTTTTTCATGGTTCTTTCAATCCCCTATAGCAGCATTTTCATGTTCTTCCCCCAATTTTTACTCCACTCTCTGCGCCTCGAATTGGCACACCATCTGTGCAGATTAGCACAATCCTCTCCAATGGGTGTCCTTTCTGTTTTCCGATGAGTCCCTCCCTCTGCCTGCCGAGCCACAGCTCCAGCTTCCCATTGTTACTCCTTCCAACTGCTATGGTTTTGTTGGCTCGTGTGATGGTTTGATCTGCATCATAGAAGTCTCCAATAGAAGTCCAGGAAAGTGACTTCGAATTACAGTTTTCCTTTCGAGGTCTGCTGCAAGGTTCTGGAGCACTTCTTTATTGGCAGGAATTCCAGTGATTGGCAATCTGAGTTCAACTGGCTCTTGCAAATGGGGAGTGGCTAGCATATAGTTTATTTGGAAGGCAAGCAATATTATGCTTCATGGTCAGGCAGCTACTTCTGTGAGGATGTACTTAGATTGATCGAAGTTTTAGTTGAACATCGATTTGAAGTCCGTCTAGTTTCAAGAGGACATTCTTAGATGAATCAAACTTGAAATCTGTCTAGTTTAGCATCTGCTTGATATAAGGCATTAGATTTGCGTGGTTTGTGCTTGTTTGAGTTGTTGTCTCTATCCTAGTGAGCTGCTTGTGGGAATATTCCTCATAATGACCCCTTGTTTCATGAAGTTGGTGATGCAATTTATAAACTTATTTGGAAAAAGAAGTGCAGTTCTCCTCTACTTAATGAATTAGATACGCGAGTCTCAAAGTACATATCGAATAAATTATCACGTTAATTTTACGTACTTTAATATTTCAGATATGTTGTTGTGACATTGCTAATGACGTTCATGTAGGAATCGAAATTGTTATGTATGATTAAGATATTTGTAATTATTAACAAAGTGAATGGAGTTTGATTGTGTTTTACTATTGCTGCTACTACTATTATTATGGTTTTCTAGTTGAGACCACCCTTGATCCCCAAAAGTTAAGTCCAAACTCCTACCTCCACATCTCAAAAAATATGCGTAATCAACTAGATCCCTCCTATCCGATGGATGAACTACGCAGTTACTAGAGAAAGTGCTGAAATTGTTTCACTTCTCATGTTTTTCATCAGGATACTCATTCTTTTTTAAACTTTTTACACAAACTGGAACGAAACCCAACTAAAAAAAAACCTGAAACGTTTAGTTTGGGTCGATTGGGCTTGGGAATGTTATTACCCCCTACAGGCAATGTCTCTTACCTTTTTCTAAGAGCCTTTTGATGTGATTTTTACACTCTTTACTTATTTGCTTCTTCCAAGAAATAGTATAAGCAGGAAAAAAAAAAAAGAACTTCAAGTTTTGAGAAACGGTGAGGATTGATAATCTTTCATATGTTAATTAGCTTTCCCGTGTCAAGTCACGTAGCAAAATCTGCTATGTCTCTCCGGCTCTTCTACCTCGCCTCTCAAAACCATCATGAGTACCGGCGGCAGCGGTGGCAGCCCGAAGCTCCGTTTGCCGGTGAGATCCCTCCTCCAATTCCGGAGCGTCTGCCGGTCATGGCGGTCCACCATCGACAACCCTCGCTACGTGGGCCTCCACTCGAGCCACTCCGCTCTCGACGCCTCCAGCCGGTACCTCGTGTGCGTGGATTGGTGCGATCCCGACGAGCGCTGCTGCTCTCTGTTCCCCAGCGAGTCCCTCGCCTGCATTCCCAGTCGCAGATCGAAATCCCCTTCGTCAATCCCGTCAACGGTTACGCTCTCGTCGGTTCGTGTAATGTCTTGACTGAACTCTCCAAGGAGGGCTGTGATGAGACGATGTACGTGTGGAATCTGTTCACCAGAAAGCACAAGGCGGTTCGAATGCCCCATCCGGGCCTTTTCTGCATGGCGACTACTCTGAAGCTCTAGGGTTTGGTTTCGACGCTAGGTCTTATGATTATAAAGTTGTGAGAATTCTCTATCGTCCAGACGATATAAATCGAGTCGAGATTTACTCGCATGCTTGGAGTGTGAGGTTCCTGCGACCTCATTCTTCTTGAATGGGAATCTGCACTGGATCTTTTCGAGCACGACAATCAGGGTGGAAGGGCGGATGCAAGTCGATACTCTCGTTCAACCTCGCAGGCTGAGGTGTTTAATGAAATGGCTCTGTGGGAAGAGATGTGAAGACAATGGCAATTTGGTGGCACATCTGGCGGTATTAAATGACTTTCTGGCCATGTTTATTCATCTCACAGACGGTGTGCATTCTTGTTCTGTTTGGGTTATGATGGGGTACGGCGTGGCCGAGTCTTGGACTAAGCTGTATAGTTTCGAGGCGAGTGGGCTACTAATGAATTTTCATGGCTTCATGAGGAATGGTAAGGTCCTCATAGAAATGGATGATAACGAGTTTCTTGGATCCGATCATAGGCCAATACACGAATCTTCCACTATCAGCGCATTTCGATGTGGTGACCGTCGTAGACAGCTTCTTTCACTTTAGAGAGACAACTTGGTCGCTGCTTCTGGTGCTGCTTATCCCGGTATGACATTGATCCTGGTTGCAAGAGAGTCGAAAAAGATGGTGGTGCACCATCTCCCATTGGTACTTCTTGCAAGCTTTTAGACTGCATATGTGCACTTTCACATTTTGAGTTTTTCTGTATAGACTAGGCAAAGTGTGTTCTCTTTTTAAATTTCGCACTCGGAAGAACTCTACAATTTCAGTAGCCCTATCAAAACCGATCCAGGCCCTGAGAAACGAAATCTATAAAGAAGTGATGGAGAGCGAAGGGATCGAGATGGCCGGAGCTAGCATCGACAGCCATCAGAAATCGATGGGGTTTTGGCTCTCATCCTCCTTTTTTCTGTGAAATGTAAGCGTGGTTATGAGAAGTGATGGTGGTTTTTAACAGGAAGGATGAGACGAGGAGGAAATGGACAAACTGAGTGATGCAATAGCACAGAGAGCTAAAATAAACGCCTACGTACTTATAAATTAAGACGAGCATAGAAACGTGTACACAGGACGAAAAATCTGTTTAAAATGTAGGTATTCAGACTGTATACACGTTGTGCTTACAATTATCTAAATAAATTAATGATCAGGAATAGTAAAAATCAAATCGAAATCGCAATGGACTATTTTACCTTCGTCTCAGTTGTTTTGATTGTCGTCCCATTAAAAAGAATTGCCCTTGCAGTCAATTGTATTAGGTCTGCTTGTTGTTCGGCATGGATTATATTTCAACTCGGAATAGGCATTTTGATTTAGAGAAATTTCATCCAAACTATTAAAAGAATCACTTGTGAACCCCCTATAAAAAGAGACGTACAATTTTCAAGACATTTAACTGGTGAATATTATCCTTCCATCAAAGGGCTCCTTGAAAAGTTAATGTGAAAAAGTCACATAGTGGAAGTGAAATCTAGTGAATAGCTCAAAGCGACAAAAACATAGGAAAAAAATTAGAAGGGGGAAAAGTGCCAAAAAAGTCCTAAACCTTTTGTGTTTATGCCAGAAAAGTATTAAACCTTTTTTTGGTGCCAATTTGTCCTAAACATTTTTACTTAGTGTCAATTTAATCCTTTTCAGCCAATTTTGGCCGGATTTTGCTGACTGGACGCCGACCGGCTGACATGGCCTAATCGGTGCTAACGTGGATAATTTTTAATAATATTTTAATATTTTAGAATTTTTTATTCTTTCTTTTTTCATTTTTCATTTTTCATTTTTCATTTTTTTTATTTTTTATTTTTTATTTTTTATTCTTTTCTTCTCTCTTCCTCCCTCCAACCGTTGGCTGGCCCATGGCGACTGGCCAGGCGACGGCCAGCGAGGCTCGCCAACCACCTCGTCGGATCTGGCGAGGGTTGAGCCTCGCCCATGGCCGGCGAGGGTGAGCCTCGTTGGCGCCACCCAGGCCGCAATTCAGCGAGCCTCGCCGACGCCGCCCGGGCCACGATTCGGCAAGGTGGAGCCTTGTCGGCCATGGGCGAGGCTCGACTCTTGCCAAATCCGGCGCGAGGCAGCCTCTCGTCGGGCTAGCTCCAATGCCGAGGGGAGATGCGCCCGCCCATGGCCGGCGAGGCTCGACCTCGCTGCCTAGCGCGAGGCCACCCTCGCAGCCATTGGCGAGGTGGCCGGCAAGCCTCGCCGATCACCGTGGTCCAGCTAGCAGCGAGAGGGAGGAGGAGAGAAGAAAAAAATAAAAAATGAAAAAAGAATAAAGAATAAAGAAAAAGAATGAAAAAATTCAAAAATATTAAAATATTATTAAAAATTATCTACGTCAACACGGATTAAGCCACGTCAGCTGGTCAAAGTCCAGTCAGCAAAATCTGGCCAAAATTGGTCGGAAATGACTAAATCGGCACTAAGTAAAAATGTTTAGTACTAAATTGGCACCAAAAAAAAGGTTTAGGACTTTTTTGGCACAAACACAAAAGGTTTAGGACTTTTTTGGCACTTTTCCCAATTAAAATGATATAAAATAGGTTCAATTTGGAAATACATCAAATTGACACCAAAGACTAAATAAAATAAGTTCAACTTGTCAACTCCTTGATTTTTTTTTTCTCTTTTTCTTTTTTTTTCTTTAAACGCCCTTAATTTCATAAAATGGCCCATATAACTTGTTTAAATTATGTTGGCCGATTGATTAGACAGAATGAGATGTTTGATATGACGCATTAGATTTGCATAGTTTGTGCTTGTTTGAGTGCAGCTTATAACTATTGCCTTTGTCTTGTTGGGCTGCTTGTGGGAATATTCCACCCAATGACCCTCTTGCTTCGTGAAGTTGATGACGCAATGTATAAACTCATTTGAAAGAAGAATTGCAGTTCTCCTTCATTTGATAAATTAGATATGTGGGTCTCAAAGTACATATTAAATACATTATCACGTTAATTTTACGTACTTTAAGAATTTAAATATGTTGTTACGACATTGCACATATATAAATCGAAATTGTAATAGGATTAAGATATTTGTAATTATTAAAGGAAGTGGATGCAATCTAATGTGTATTATTATTATTATTATTATTATTATTATTATTATGGTTTTCTAGCCCCTTGATTTCCAAAAGTTGGGTCTAAATCTCTACATCCACATCTCAAAAGAGATATGTAACCAACTAGGCCGCTCCCATTAGGGGTGTGCAACCGGTCCGGGTCAATCCGGTTCCCGGATCGGCCCACCCGGAAAACAGGGTCGGGAACCGGTTCCGGTTGAAAAATCAGACCCTGTTTGAACCGATCCGGGAACCGGTTCCGAGGGATTACCCATCCGGGAACCGGATCGACCGGACCGGTTTGGGAACCGGTTGGAGAACCGGTTTGAAGCCCCCAAAACGCACGCAAAAGCAAAACCTAATCTATTTCTTTCTCCTTTCTATCTTTACCTCCCGAACTCACGAAGCACCCGAGCACCGACGCCGCCTCTGCCGCTCTCGTCGCACCCCTCGCGCTCGCACCACCGCCGCCATTCCGCCGATCATCTAAAGCTCTACTGAGTCGCTGACCCCTACCGAGCTCCACTGGTTTTGCCCGCGAAGCCGCTGACCCCCGCCGAGCTTGCACCCGAGCACCGACGCCGCCTCCGTTCTATCTCGTCGTTCCACCTGCTGCTATTGCCTCGCCGACGCCCCTGACTCGCAAATCTAGCGTTCGCAAGCCCACCTTGTCTCATTACGCGTTGTTTCCCGAGCTCCCTTGATGCCAATCTACCGCCGCCCGAACGACACCCCCTTGCTCTGCTTGCTGACGCCAACTGAAGCCGCGTCGATCCTTGCCGCCCTCACCAGCCGCGATACCAATAGCCCGTCGAAGCCACTGCTGTGCTGATCTGCGTCGACCCGACGTCACCGCGTCCCGCCGAGCCCCCTGCTGCAGCACCTCGCTTGCGCTGCCCTCCCCTGCGAAGCCACTGCTGCCCTTGCTACTGGGTCCTCCTCTGCTCGATGCCCGATAGATCTGCTCCAAGGTTTACCTCTCTCTTTGCCTGAAATGAAGCTTCTCTATAGCTGTTTCTATTATTTGGAATTTTGGATGACATGGTATGAGATGATTATAATCTTCTTTCTGCAATTAAAAAGTGCTTGAGAGTTTTGAAAGCTCTTGTTGTTTCTTTGGTTGTTTAGATGTTTATTCCCCTGCATTGTTCGATTTTCTATTGAAGCTACAAACATTCTCAAGTTTTAGCCTTTGTTTTGTCTTGGTTTCTTTTAAATAACAATTGTTGTGCTTGTGATACCATTTGACAAAGATGGAGATGTACAAGATAGCATAAGATGTTCGCCCAAAAGAAGCCAAAAAGAACCCAAGAAAAGGTCTATGCTTTCAACAACCTAGAATAAGATTACATTACAAACTGTTCTACAGAATATTTGTACTAGGGTTACTGATCTGATCTCATCCCTTGACTGGACATTAAATTCATTTTAGATTTGCCATTGACTTCATTGGGAGTGGCATGCCTTGTGTTACCACTTATTGAAACTAATATTATCACACAGACTACCTAAATAGATTACAAAATTCATAACTCTGTCATGGGAAAACCTCCTGCATCAATTTGTATTCCATTAGCCATGGCTTTGGAACTGAGCCCAATGGTGGTAGTAGCAACTCGCTTGATGTCTGGTGACTGCACTCATTTGTAGTGATATCTAGCTTGTACTTAAAATCTCACAAAATGACATGTTTCACAATAATCACTTAGCTGGTGTTTCTACTTACTGCATGATTTACCTGAGAATGTTTTTATTTTGACTAAGTTAAATATAATTTGACGGATGAGTTAATTATATTGCGAGCACCTCTTTTGAAGTCCAAAGCGATAAGTGGGAGTGCTTCTCTTCTGTTTTCTGGGATCCAAGCCATTCTGATTGTGCTGTCCATTAGGTAACATTAGTCATTTTTTATTCTTTTTTCACACTAGTATTATTTCTGTCCTTAAATCTGCATCCGGCATGAGATATCTTTGTCAATGCTTTAGTTAGAATGCATTATGCTGTGATGCTTGGCTTATCACTAGAGATGTGTGTTCTTCCATGGTTATCTGCAACAGGCATTCGGTCCAGAGACTGGGGCAGGTTCTAGGGGCATTTGCTTTGTTCAAAATTCAGTATAAGCTAAAGATACATTAATAAGTAAATAAATTAAGTGTTTACTTTCTGTCCAGTCTTTCACTTTAGTAGAAATCAGCTATCAGAATATTCTACCAGAAAACAATGGGAGTGAATGCCCAAAACAATTAGGAGAATACTCCAAGACAAAGCGAGACCTTCCAAGAAAAAATTTACTAAGATAAAAGTGTGAAATACATTATAAATCTGAAAATAAGTAGAAGGAGAAACCTAAGGCTTGGAATCATGCACTAGTTTTAACTGTTGTAAGTATGGGTTCCAAAAATGTTTGGACCATCTTAAGATTGGAGGCTTCATTTTAGTTGAAATGGGTGCAATCTCTTCCTTGACATTTGTACTTTATAACTTGACATATATGAGGTGCTTTTTAGAGTTTATTTGGATACTGTTGTGTTTGTTCAATGTCGTTGATGCATTGTTCGTGACTCCTAGAATGGTGGAAGGTTTAATTTGTACTCAAGATTGGTTGAGAGCTGTTCACGTGCCAATTAATGTTGAAGAGTGCATCGAGAATGCGGAACAATTTGAGGCGGGTAAGTTATATATATTTCTTTGTATCTTGTAATTCATTCGCATAATTATCTATTAAATGCATGCCTTATTTAATCTCTCTTTTTTTCTTTTTTTCTTTTTTATAGATTTGGATTGTCTTACCAAGGACATTATCATTGGAAAATAAACTTCATTTTGTCGAAACTCCAATTTTGTGGTAAGTAAATAGACTTTATTAAATCCTAGAGTATGGATTCTTGTTGATTTTTCTTTATATATGAATTTTAGGTTTTTGTCTGAGATTTTGTACCACGTGGAACGCAAGGCCGAAGAAGGAGAAGAACATCGAGCACATGAAGGACAAGGTTGATATGTGATCAGCCAAAAATTGTACTACAACTAGTTAATTGGCTAAATTGCTAGCTTGTATATTACTGGAATATGAGAAACTCGATGTATCTTGTGGGATATGAGGATGCGAGATGGTCGAATTATATACTTGGTTGTTTGTTTCAAGGGGAGTCCAAATTTTATACATGTTCCCAATGAGTTTAGTCGAAGGATGTGCTTGGTCCGGCCTTTTTGTTTCAGCAGATAACTCATCTAGACTTGCTTCTCTAAGGTTAATTTTTATGCAAAACAGGTTCCAATATAAACAGATCAACCCTGTTCCCGAACCGGAAAAACAGGGTAGGCCGGGAACAGGGTCCAATGCAAACAGGGTAGGGAACAGGGTCCAAAAAAGGAGAACCGATTATAACAAGGTAGGGAACAGGGTCCAGATCGAGACCCTACCTACCCTGGACCCGCTCACCCCTAGCTCCCATTCAGGATGATGTGTGTAGTTACTAAAGAAAGTGATGAAATAGTTTCATCTCTTATGTTTTCCTTAATATCTTTCATCAAGATACTCAATTTTTTTTCTTTGACTTTTTACTCAAATCAGAATGAAACCCAACTAAAAAGGACCTGAAATGTTATTACCGCTAATGGTAGTGTCTCTTACTATCTTTTTAAGAGCCTTTCAATATGATTTTTACTCTTTACTTATTGCTTCTTCTATGAAATTGTATAAGCGGAAAGAAAAGAATTTTTAAGTTTTGAGAAATGATGAAGATTAATAATCTCTTGTACGTTAATTAGTTTTCATGCACGTGCTGCCTGTGCTGTGGGGAAGACATCCGGGGCTAGTATCTATATATATATATATATGTGGAAAGAGAGGGTGATATTAAAAGAAAAAATAAAGAAAAATATTGTGTTATGTCACGTGGATATCACGTGGCAAACAGAGAGAGTGGTAAAAGGGAACTGCTGCAGCAAAATTTTATCCGGCTTTCCTACTTCGCCCTTGCCAAACCATCATGAGTTCCGACGACGACGACGGCCCGAAGCTCCCTCAAGACGTGGTCGTGGAGATTCTGAAGCGGTTGCCGGTGGGATCCCTCCTCCGATTCAGGTGCGTTTGCCGGTCATGGCGTTCCACCATCGACGACCCTCGTTTCGTGGCCCTCCACCTGAACCACCCGGCTCTCCATGCCTCCAATCGGTATCTCGTGTGTATTGGTGCGATCCTGACCAGCGCCTGTGCTCTCTGTTTCCCGATGAGTCTCTCGCTCTGCATTCCGGGTCGCCGATCGAAATTCCCTTTGTCGATCTTGTCAAGGATTACAGTCTTGTCGGTTCGTGTAATGGCTTGATCTGCTTTTCAGAAGTTATCAGAGGTACTCGTGATCGGACGATGTATTTGTTGAACTTATTCACCAGAAAGCACAAGGTGGTTCGGCCCCGCCATATGGAGATTTGTCATGAAGCTTTTGGGTTTGGCTTCGATGCTAGGTCGAATGATTATAAGATTCTGAGGATTGTCTATTGTCAGGATGATATAAATCGAGTCGAGATTTATTCGCTTCGTACGGATTCATGGAGAAGTTTGGAGTGTGAGGTTCCTGCTTTCTGCACCTACCGGCCATGGGTCTTCTTGAATGGGAATTTGTACTGGTTTGTTTACAAGCATTACAAGCATGATGATCCGCGGAGCAGGGATTGGTACGGATCAATAGTCTCGTTCGACCTTGCAGGTGAGGTGTTTGATGAGATGGGTCTGCGGGAAACTTTTCATGAAGACGCTATGGTGCGTCTGGCAGTATTAGATGACTCGCTGGCTGTGTTCAACAATTTCAGGGATGTGGCTGTGTATCCTGAACCGTATACCATTTTCTGTTTGGGTTTTGAGGGAACACAGCGTGCCCGAGTCTTGGACTAAGCTGTATTCTTTTAAGGTTTGTGGACTAATAACAGAAGTTCATGGCGTCATGAATGGCGAGCTTCTGATGGAGATGGATGCTGAAAAAGTTTCTTGGAATCCAATCACGGGCCAATACACAAGTCTTCCACTATCGCCAGAATGCGATTTGGTCACTGTTGTAGAGAGCCTAGTTTCACTTTAGAGAAGAGATGACTCAGTTGTTGCTAATGTACTGGTATGACATTGATTTTATTTGCAAAGTAGTTGAAAGGGACATTTGAATTTAGAAGAATGCCCTGCATAAGAAGTAAGGTAGTGCCCATATGCTTTTGGTACTTTCTTGCAAGCTTTAGAGTGCATGAATGCATCATTTTTTCTTTAGGCTGGGCAAAGTGTGATCTCTTTACAATTTGCATCGGGAAGAGCTTTGCATTTTAGTAGGCCAAATCAAAACTGATGGAAACCCTGAAAACAAAATCTAATTTGATTTTGCCAAGAACCCCCCAGAATCGCATAATACATATACATATGCATAGTCATGGCTCTCGATCCCTTTGCTCTAGCATCAACAGCCATCAGAAATGGATGGGGTTTTGGCTGTGATCCTCCTTTTCTGTGAAATGTAAGCGTGGTTATGAGCAGAGAGTGATGGTGGTTTTTAACAGGAAGGATGAGATGAGAAGGAAATGGACAAACTGAGCATGCAACAGCACAGAGAGAGGACTTGTTGAGGAAATACCAAAATGTTGGGAGAGAGCTAAACAAACGCCTACATACTTATAAATTAAGACAAGCATACAAACGTTTGTACATAGCACAAAAAAAATCTGTTTAAAATGTAAGTATTCGGACTGTATACACGGGGTGTGCTTAAAATTACCCAAATAATTTAATGACCGGGGATAGTAAAAATCAAATCGAGATGTAAATCGAAATTGCAATGGACTATGCATCCTTTATCTCGGTTGTTTTGGCTGCATCCCAGTGAAAGGGGTCACCCTTGCGGTCGATTGTATTAGGCCTGCTTGTGGTTTGGCACGAACTATGTTTCCAACTCGGACCAGGCATTTTAATTTAGAGAAATTTCATTAAACTCCAAACTACTAAAAGAATCATCTCCTAACCCCCGTAACAAGAGACGTACAGTTTCTAAGATATTTAACTAGCAAATACCATCTCTTCATCGAAGGGCTTCTTGAAAAGTTCATACGGAAAAGTTACATATGATTTGATCCAAACAAGTAATTGTAATTGATATGCAAGTGAAATCTAGTGAATAACTTAATGCAACAAAGATATATAAAATAAAATAAAAAATAGAAGGATATAGAACAGGTTCAATTTGGAAATACATCAAATCGACACCTAAAGACTGAACAAAATAAGTTCAATTGTCAACTCCTTGATTTTATTTTCTCTTATATATATAAATGCCTTTAATTCTAGAAAATGGCTCGTATAACTTGCTTAAATTATGTTGGCTGATTGATTAGACAAAATGAGATGCCTTTTAATTTCTTTTTTCGAAAAGGGGTTATTACATTTTAAATTCTGAGTCAATACTCTCTTTAATTATTCCATTTACTTAGCTCTTTAATATTTCCTTGTACTTTTGAAGTTTGATTTCATGGGTTTCCGATGCAACTTCAACTTAACAATCTCACTCATAGAATTCAAGGACAACAATTCTTAGCTAGGGTAAAAGTTGGAACAAGATAGAAAAGTTCAACTATTTTATTTACCTAGCTCTTCAATATTTCCTTAGTATAATGTCATACTTTTGAAGTTCGAGTTAATGGGTTTTCGATGCAATTCTGACTTAACAATCTCACACATAGAATTCAAGGGCAACAATTCTTAGTCAAGATAAACGTCTGAACAAGATAAAAGAGCTCGATTATTTCACTTACCCAGCTCTTTAATGTTTCCTTATTATAATGTTGTACTTTTGAAGTTCAATTTAATGGGCTTTCGATGCAGTTCCGACTTAACAATCTCGCGAGTTGAATTCAAGGGCAACGATTCTTAGGCAGCATAAAAGTTGGAACAGGATAAAATAGCTCAATTAAGGCATCATGGATATGTTCTTATTTCCATAATGAATCTTTTTTTTTTTTTTTTTTTTTTTTTGGTCAGAATAATGAATCTATTTTCATTTGTACCAAAGAGAACAACATAAAAACCGAAACTTTCATAGTCCCCTGTCCGACCAATTTCCGGTTGCCACCGCAAGATAAGACCGCAGTCTCTGAAGGCGTTGGTTCGCTCTCCTTCTCCTTCTCCGTTTCAGACGCTCCCGTTGCTCTGCTGCAAATGCAACGGCGCAGACCGATCGAATTCTCTCTCTAAGAGCGTCGGGCGATGGCGGGTTTGTCTCCGCACGGCCTCTCTCGAGCTCGGCTCGCTTGCCGCTGCACCCTCTCTTCCTTCTCCCTTCCCAGGCCCCTCTTCTCCGGCCGTCCTTTCCTTTCTCGTCCGAGCGCCGCTCGCGTCCCGTTCCGCCGCAAGCACGGCCAGGGCTTCGCGTTCTTCGGCGGCAGCACCCGCCGGTTCTCCGTCTCCGCCGCTTCCGGTTCTCCAGGTACTGATGCCGGGCGTTTTAACTGACCATTGTCGGTTGGAAAATTCTGTTGGGCGCGTGCGTGGTGCCAATTTCGGATTTTGAAATATCGGGTTGTAGCTTCCTTGGCTGATGTTGAGGTGTTGCTCTGCTTTGGTCCTGAGAAATTTGATAAATCGTGATGTTTCCTGGGAACAGAATTTGTGTTGGCTGAATTGAGTGGTTCTTCGCATCGAATTATTTGGGAATTCTTAGAGATTTGGACTAGAAGTGACTTGTAATGCGTAGCTGCTTTTCTTCATCAGATTGCAGTGGTATCATTTTTTCATGGTTCTTTCAATCCCCTTTAGCAGCATATTCGTGTTCTTCCCCCACTCTCCCTTCCACTTGGTAAGTAGCAGCTCAGTGTTGTCATTTACTTCTAGTCTGGCATAATTTACTGCTGACCCTATTCATGGTTAGACTGAGGATGTCGCTGAAACTCATATATGGAACCAACCATTTATGGAATCATTAATGAATGTGATTTTGGATGCTCTAGAGGAAAGCAGTAACAAGTGGCTGCCGCAATTGTCTATTACCTCATCATTGAGTGAAAGATTTTAGTTCATCTTAATCGGTTATGAGATGTACAGGGTTGTCTAAGAAATAGGCTAAGACCCAGTTCCTTAGCGATCCATGATCAATTTGTCTTATCAACTAATTTTTAGTTATAAAGTGCAGTTTTTATTGGTCTGTTGCAAAATCAAAGAGGGAAGTAGCAACTTTGAGAAGGAGATAAAGAAACAGAGGGTTTCTTGCATATTATATCACACAGAGGGGCTGCTCCAGTTGAATGAGAGCTTCTTCTTGTATCGTTTTCTTTTTGGCAAAAGCAGGGAGGATTGCAATTGTCTACAGCAGTCTTTGTGCTAAACGAGAATGCTAACATTGTGTTACTATAACTCTTTATTCAATTGTAGCAGAAAAAAGAAAATTTTAAATTTTTTGTTTTTTACTAAATATTTTGATTATGCTTCTGTCTTTTCATGAATTATAGGCGTGAAATGTGTTTATGCTCAAAGTTTCACTAAAAGCTTTTGCAGCAGGCCTTTGATTGTTCTTTACAGTATGATTCCTAGCTTCCTGTTTTTATAACGTCCCTGTAATAAGTCTTGGTTGTTGCCTTTATAGCTTCAGCGTTATTGTTCTAACTTAGCAAATGGTAATGTCAAGCTAATAATGCAGTCATAGGAATATCTTAATTTAAAGATGATATGATCATTGAATCATTGGCAGGATGGAATAATCACATTGATGCAGCAAATGAGAAGTATGATGTCATTGTAGTAGGAGGAGGACATGCAGGCTGCGAAGCTGCTCTTGCATCTGCAAGGTTGGGGGCTAGAACTCTCCTCCTGACACTAAATATTGATCGCATCGCATGGCAGGTTAATGCTTTGTCTTCTTTAATCATTATGTACTTCAAACTGGGAAAATTGCTTTATTACATGAATTTCTTTTCTATAATGCCTACACTTTGCAGATAAGTACTGATTTTCATGCTCGAAAGGGTGAAAGGATTTCTAGTTTCTATGCAAACCAATTATAGATATCTCTTTTCTCATGTGCAATTTTGCTAAACTAGAATGGAACTATTTTTGCATCTTTAAATCCGTCATCCTTGGTTGGTATGACATCTACCAATTCCTCTTGACCCCATAATAGTTGGCCTTGTAAGGCTTGGATGAGCAGGGAACAAGACTTGAGAGAGAATGCTCAGTTATCAGTATTTCACTGTTTTGGCAAGTGTTTCAATGACTTGTCAAGCATTTCATCTAGAAGTTATTCTGATACCAGTTTTTTCCAGCCATGCAATCCTGCTGTTGGTGGCCCTGCTAAATCCCAACTGGTACATGAAGTGGATGCACTTGGGGGAGATATTGGCAAGGTTGCTGACAGGTATGTTATAGTTGTCGTGGGTACTCACGATACATTTGTCTTTCAAGCATGGGGGAGAAAAAAATCTGTCTGAACTGCATTCTGGAAATCTGACATTTGATTGAAAAGTTCTGCATGCAATGTAGGAGTTATAGGCTAGTGAGGCTCTCAGCCAGCTGGCCTAGTTGCTACTGCAGATACTGCATGCTAGTGCAGATACATACATTCTCTCTCCCTCCCTCTCTCTCTCTCTCTCTCTCTCTCTCACACACACACACACACACACACACACACAAAACTATGACACTTCGCACTGTTGAACAAGTACAAGGAAGGCAATCTTGCAGATGTCAAATTTCAACAATGAGCATGGTCATTGCCTTGAGTAAGGAGGATACTTAATTCTGACTGCAGCCTCCTTGGGAATACTTGGGGATCAAAAAGATGAATCTAGATGCAGTAGTAAAGTCACTTGGACTGTTTGGACAATCTTATGATTTCTACAATTTGTATGGCCAGACATTAAATTAATACTTGTTTGTTTTATTATTTCTTTTTCCTTTCCTGTAGTGCCTTATCAAGAGTTAATTTTGTGTTCTATTTAATCTGCCCTTGTCCAAAATAGGAGCCCTTCTGTGTTCTATCTTCCTGATTAGCTATTTACTGCATTATATAAAATTTCGTGCATGAGCCTCTTAAGCTAAGTGCTTTGTTCATATGCAGATCCATTTTGATTGATTTTGATTCCTTCCTTGCCTTGTTCTTTGACGACTTTCACTTTCCATGTTATGCTTTAGGTGCTATTTGCAAAAGCGCGTCCTCAACATGTCTAGAGGTCCTGCTGTTCGTGCATTGCGGGCTCAGACTGATAAAAGGGAATATGCTATCGAAATGAAAAAGATAGTGGAAAGGCAAGTCTCTTCTTTTCCTCTTCGGGTCCTTTTCAATTCTTGTTCCTACCATGTTTTTGCCGTAAATCCACATAGAAAAAGTATAATCACAATTCGTAGTACTACTGCTCTATACACAGATACGCCACCTCCTTTTGTCTTCCCGTTCTCCTATGTTTCTAAAAAAATCTTTACCTAATCTACAACTCAAAAAGATCTTTTGTTGTGTATGTATACATGTGCAATCATGGGGTGACATGTGCTTGTCTTCAAAGGTTCGAATTGTGAAATCAACGTTGTTGCTCACAAAGTTTTCATTTTGGCAAATAGGTAGATAAGTCTTCTCACAATTTTTTAAGTACATGTACTCGTGGCATCTATTTTAATTATCTAAAGTTATGATGTTTGAGTTTGGTTTAAACATGGTTGTTATTTTCATGGGACATTTACATCACTTTTCTGTTCTTCTTGTCATTGACTAATGTTGTGAATTTTCAGCACTCCGAATCTTTCTATTAGAGAGGCAATGGTGACGGATGTCTTGCTTGGGAAGAATGACAATGTGGAAGGTGTTCGTACATTTTTTGGGATGAATTTTTATGCACCCTCTGTAGTCCTCACAACTGGCACTTTCATGAGTGGTAAAATTTGGGTTGGTAGAACCTGTATGTCTGCCGGAAGAGCTGGTGAGTCAGCTTCACATGGGCTCACCGAGAATTTGCAGCATCTCGGATTTGAAACTGATAGATTAAAAACTGGAACTCCAGCACGTGTGGACTCTCGTACTGTAGATTTTTCTGGACTGGAACCCCAGCATGGAGATGAAGAGGTATTTAATTCATTGTCCTATGTTGGATTTAGATATCAAATAAGGTATACTCTTGCAAGTAATGCACAGTTCTTGTTGTGGGATACAGCTTCAGTATGGCACACATGATAACAAAAGACTGATTTAAGTCTCTTTCCAGTTACTATTCAGCAGCTTTGGGATGTTCCTTATCCTGAGATACAATGTAGAATACATAGATAAAAGACTGATCTTAGTCTCTTATTAATTACTATTCAGCAGCTTTAGGATGTTCCTTAACCTGAGTTGAGTTCATCTTAGAAATTGCAGGTTAATAGATAAAGATAAGTTATACTGCAATGCTGCAGAGAATAGCAAAAATCTATTTCTTATTTTCCCATGCATTTGTCACCTTTATCATCTGTTCACTAATACTGTACTTTATTGGGGACTAACTGCTAACAGATCAGCTGGTTCAGCTTTGACCCTGAATTTCATATTGAAAGAGAACAAATGTGCTGCTATCTCACACGAACAACAAAGAGCACACACCAGCTAATTGAAGGAATTTGCATGAAACCCCTACTTATGGTGGATGGGTCGAAGCTAAAGGACCTAGATATTGCCCTTCAATAGAAGATAAGGTAAGACAAGATACATTTTGCTGTTCCTTGCCCTCCTTATTATTTGATATTTTGATTTTCCTGCCTGCTCTTTGATGGTTGGCCTAGTTGCATAATTGTGGAGTGCATTTTTAACCAAAATAAACCTACAGTACACTTCGCCAGTTTTGTGGCACTACTGTCTAAGCCTTGGTAACATCTAGCAGGCTAGCTAGCACCTTTAGTATGCCTTCGGTATCTGTTTTCTTTGAGTTTTGCTTACATTTCAGCCTGGCAATTCCATTTTTTTCTTATTGAAAATGAACTTTTGCTAGGGGCTTGTGCTTTGGATGCCTCTACTTGTGCAATTTTCTCCAATAACCAAATATATGAGGCATTTTCTCAGAAAGTAGTGCTAACCCAGTGGCAGATCAATTTTATTTGTCATTTGGTGCACATCTTTGGCAAAATAGGATGTTTTGAAGCAGCAGAATAGTGTTACATGGACATCTTTCTGAGTTCCTTCAAATGTTCAGCATGTCATTCTCTCAGTTTCCTTCCACAGTTTCCTTTTCCAATTCTCTTTCTTAAGAATCTGTAGGCCCAGACCATTATGCTGGCAAAGTGATATTATAGTGAAGGACTAGCAATTTTTGAAGTGTGTACAAACTTAGAGCTGGTCCTGTTGTTAAAGTGGATTTTCTTTCTGCTTTTCACCTATCTTCTCTCATGCTTCATTGGTATCCTTATAGGGCTTGCTCCCCTAGCGTGATTCATCTAATGCTTTTTTTGATAGCAAGTTCTGTACAGTAAAGCCTACTTGCTATATCAGCCAAAAAAGGGCCCCTGTTAGTTCTATATTCAATGGTCTCTTTGTTTTACTCCTACTCTTTTATTAGTTAATAAATTCTAAACCTTTGTCTAATAGAATTTTAACATTTCCATGAAATTCCTCCCTTTTAGATTTCAAAACATTCAATAGAATGCTGATTTCATTGAGTGGAATGTGCATAGTGTTCGCAACTGGTGGGATGTTGACATAGTGGCATTTCCTTTGTGATATTTGGGCGCTCGTTTATAGAAAATGCTTTTCTTTGCAGATTGTTAGATTCAAAGATAAAGAGTCTCATCAAATTTTTCTTGAACCAGAGGGTCGTACTGTGCCGGAGCTCTATGTGCAGGTAAGTTTTTTTTTACTATCTTTCTCCATAAAGCAGTGAAATGGATAATATTGGCGTAGCTTGAGAATGTGCCTATTCTTTTTTTGGATATCTTTTCCTTAGCTGGCCTTCTTTGAATTTTGAGCAAATGCAAGTGGCTCCATGGTTTTGCTGATTACAATCCTCTCTAGCTCGAGTATGCACTTGTAATTTGTAAAATATATGGACTTGATTGATGTATTGCATGAGCAATCTGCAGATGTTCAATTAACCCCTCGTGTCACCGCCACTGTTCTTGTTGCACCTTAGAAAGTTTATTCCATCAGATCAGGGTGCATAGGAGATTTCGACGTGGGGATAGGATTTTCCAGGTTGTGGACACCTAAGGGGGCATCATCTTAACAATCTAGATAGTATCACCAGATAGAGATGCACAATGGATATGCATATTATGTGGCTTCCATGGGAGGAAATCCTCAATGTTAAGCACAATATCTCCCTCAGAACTGTCTCATATGGTTCATCTATGATGCTGTACTATATGACAGTATATTGCTATCCCATTTTCATTCATCAGGAACTTGTGCTATGCTTTAGTTTGAGAAGATACGATGGGCTGATTTGATTTGTACTGAGAAAGCTTCTATGATTTTCAGCCAAAAAACAAACAAGGCTGTACCTTTACCCTTTTAGATAATCAAAGCTGATTATACATGGGACAGGTCTTATGGTCTTAAGTGAAATAGTAACTGGACAGGAAGTAGATTCAAGTATCTAGTATTCTCAAATCTATTGTCCCTCTCTGCTCCTGTGATTATTTTACTTGTATCTTTTATTTAAAGATAATGACAATGATGAAGACAGACTTTCTCTGACAGGGATTCTCGACTGGTTTACCAGAGCAGCTGCAGTTGCCTCTCCTGAGAACGTTGCCTGGACTCGAGAATTGTTCAATGCTAAGGCCAGCTTATGCTGTAGAATACGATTACTTACCTGCTCATCAATGTTCTAGGTCTCTGATGACCAAAAATATCGAGGGACTTTTCTTCTCTGGTCAAATAAATGGAACAACAGGGTATGAAGAAGCTGCTGCACAGGTTATTGGCTTTTCAATCCTAAATCTTACTCTGAAAAATATTCAATTATCAAGGTCTACGGTTTAAGTACTCGAATGCAGTGTTTCAGTTTTAACAACTTTTGCTATCTATCTCTAGTCTCGTTTTACATGATATTTTTGCTAGTCCTGGATAATATTTAGCTAGACTCTTTGTTAACTTTAGTTAGATTAATTTTCAGGGCATCATATCTGGAATCAATGCCGCTAGATTTTCAGATGGGAAAACCCTCATTGTGCTTGAGCGAGAAAGTAGTTTCATTGGGACCTTAATTGATGATCTTGTCACCAAAGACCTTAGAGAGCCGTATCGAATGCTGACAAGGTATATTATGTTGGTTTGATGAATCTTTTTCATTTTTTTTTCCCTAATTTCTCCTTTTTTTGGTATCATATGTCACCAGTCTAGTCTTTGTTAAATTGAATGGAGTCACGATTACAGCTAATATAAAAGTTCTTTAGCAAATATGCAAATTCTCAACATGGTTTTTTCGGTTTTTCTCATTGAACACAGATTTTTACTGACACTGTGGAGTTTCATTCTCATTGTTTACTAACCTGTTGATGCATAGAATGAAGAAATTCATTAGCAAGAACTGAAATTCTCTTTTTATTCTTGAAAAGTAATGCTGAGTATATGCAATCTCTTGCATGTCTAGGAGATAATATCTTTCTCTTGCACCCAATGCATTACATCTCTGCTTCAGGAATCTAATTTCGATTACAGACATGTTAAATGTGCAGGAGTAAAATTACAATTATTTATTGATGAGTCTGTACATTACTTAGAGCTGGAAACTTTCCATTCAACCTGCATATGTAGTCCTTGTATATATTAATTACCATGTCCAATTTTTCTGCAGTTCACGCAATAGATTTGGTAATGAGTTTCTTGACAGGATTATATCCCCCAATTTTTGTTCTTATTTTAATTTCTATGTTTTTCTCCATTTAGCCGTTCAGAACACCGGTTGCTTCTTCGAGCAGATAATGCTGATAGTCGTCTTACTCCTTTGGGATGGGAGATAGGGTTAATAGATGATAGACGCTGGAAACTTTACCAAGAGAAGCAAGCTCGAATTTCAGAGGAAAAAGAGCGGCTTAAAAGTGTCAGGATATCAGGTACATGTTTTTCCCAAGGGCAGTGTCTGTCTGTATTTCAGTATTAACGAAGGGACTTAAGGATCCTACTACTTTTCCTTTAACAGTGGAGCATCTTAATGCTTTTGTTTGGGAGAGGGATGAATGTGAAGGTTGTAGAAAATTGGGCCTTTTTAAAATATATATATATATATATATTTTAAAATATATATATATATTTTCCTTTCACTTATGAAAAACACAAATTTTCCCCAAATTCCTATACCCCTCCCATCGCCTTCCCAAAACAAAGCATAACTGACGTAGGAAGGGATATTGTTGCAAATTAACTCTTGTAAAAACCCTCTTCTGATATTTTGTCTTTTTTGACAAAGGACAGGGACCTGTCTGATTCAATGATAATGCACTATCATTGGCCATTGCACGTTGCAAAAATTGTGTTCTGAAAGTGACAACTAAACGGGAAAACTCTAACTTTGGCCATATTTTTGCAACCTCCATTATGATGGTTAACACCATGACCATGATGATTGCTTTGCTTGTTTCTTTAATGCTATGTCTGAGAATTTGGGAAAATGGAAGTGAAGAAAATTTCAGTGGATGGTTTTGAAAAATTTCAAATTCTTGCAAGTAGAGAGAAGAGGGAAAATTTAAACTAGTGGACGTTTTCTCTCCCTCCTAGCTTCCAAACGTAGCCTAAAGAAGTAAGATATGAGCTAAGCGTTGCTTACTTAGACCCTTCTGATTTGGTTCATGAGCATGCATGTAGAATCTGATTGTGTATACGAATTGATGGATGGATTGCATGCATAAAGGTGCGCTCAAGCTATTTGTGGAGACTATAGAATGGGTCGGGAAAAAAGCATACCATGTAGACACTGATTATGATTTTAATCAGGAAGCTGGTATTCTGTAAGTGTGATGGTCTTCATAGTGTGTAACTAGCATCTTAGTGCTATGTCCTATATCACTATTTAGATCTGGCTTCTAGTATCATAGTGTATCCCCATCTTCACATTTTGAACATTTACAAATTCATGAGTTTGTGGATTCATAGTCAAAATGTAATAGATGACTTTGTTTTCCCCTTCTAATTCTTACTTCTCAGGAGGAGATTTGGCAGCTGATGTTACTCGCTTGTCTGGTCAGCCTGTGAAGGATTTTTCAAGTCTCGAGAGTCTTCTCAAGAAGCCACACATTCAATACAAAGTCCTCGACCTGCATGGTTTTGGCAATAAAAAACTTTCCAGAATGGAGAAAGAATGTGTCGACATTGATACCAAATATGAGGGATTCATTTTGCGCCAAAAAAGTCAACTCCAGCAGGTGGATAACCCTTGATATCTTTTTTTTTTGGGACCCTAGTCGTTTCAATAGTTTTAGTTTATAGTCCATCTTTCCCCCTAGACCTGCTCTGGCATGCTCCCTCGCACACCACCAACACGCCCCAAACCCCCCCCCTCCTTCCCCAAAAAAGGGGGCTCTCTCTCTCTCTCTCACATTTATTTGGCTTGCAGATGGTTCATCAACAACATAGACCACTTCCTGATGACTTGGATTACTATGCTATGACTACTTTGTCTCTTGAAGCAAGGGAGAAACTCTCCAAGGTCCAATTTTCTCTACTTTATTATTTCAATTGACATCTTTATGGATTATTAACTGGGGCATATCATTAACATTGTCTACTCGGAGGTTTAGTATTATACCAATTTATCTGGTGATGGAAGAAATGCGTGCATGCAAGAGGATATGCTGTTTAGGTGGGCCAATGATACCCATGCATGCATGCAAGAGCACATTCAGTTTCTGGTTAGATTAACAATGCATTAGAATTGATGAACTAGTCAATTAGATTTGCTGTGCATTGTGATTTCAAACTAGCAATCCGTGCTCTTTTGGCTCATTCTCTGTGGGGTTCTTTCCTTTTGTCTCTTGAAATTTCCTTATTTTATGTTCAATTAGTTGCAAGAGCTTTCTTTGTGCTGCATCCATTAGTTATTGCAGTTTGAGTTACATATGTACCAAATTGCTGTCACATAAAATTAGGATAAAGAATCTTGAATAAATACAGTCAAACAATTCGTTTGACATATCGGAATCAGGAACAAGAGTGAACAGTTCTAAGGTGGTAGGATATCGAGTCCATCCTGGAACTACCCTATCAGGAGACTATCCATTGTTGGGGTCTGAAACCTGTCATTTCACTTTATATGAACTCTTAGCAACTCGAAACTTTCTGGTTCTGGTTTCAGGATACCATATGTCATTTCCAAGTTTGTTTAAAGAAATAATAATGCATCGAACAATAAGTAATTTTTTCCTTATATCTTATGCTGGCAGGTAAGGCCACAGAATATTGGACAAGCAAGCAGAGTTGGTGGAGTAAGCCCAGCTGATATTACTGCTCTTCTTATCATACTTGAATCAAACCGGAGGAGTATTCAGGAACAGAAGAGACAGCAGTTGCTGACTTGTGTCATGGAAGATAACGGGAAGGTGAACTCTAAAGCTTCTATAGCATAAGCTATTAGCTTCTGATGATGTTAAGGAGCAGTTGCCTGGGGACCAAGTCTTTGATGCAAGGCTGTCTAAAACTAAGCTTTCTGTCCATCTGCTTTGCCTGGGCGCAACTTGAGCAAACAAGGTATTGGGAAACAGATGGGGCATGTGATGCCCATAGTCCTTATATCCTCTCAGAACATCGGACAGTTTCTCGGAGGTACAAGATCTGGCAATATATCTGGAATACTTTGGAGAATCTATTTTCAGCTGCCCGCATCTGAAGTTGCTCTGTTATCTGCAAAATAAAAGACATTCCAGAATGATGATAAAATACCGCCATATCACAGCAATTTTGACAATGTTGAGGTGCCTTCTTACTCTCTTTCCCATTATCATAGTCTTCCCTCATGATCATAAATTTTTTAGACAATTGAGGATTTGTCCATGATTGAGTCCTGGTGTATTGCAACGCTATTATTCTGGCACAGCCAATATCTCATGTCCTTTCTAAGTTGCCAAGTCAAAGTGCTCCAGGACATGGTTATTGTGGTTGCTATGAATTGATAATTTGATGATTGAATTTGGAAAAAAGGAAGATGGAGATATTTGGAGGGAGTTGCAAGTACCTGCAGACATTGAATGCATTGAATCTCAAGGTTGGAGTACATGTTATCCTGATATGAAATTAACGGAAAATATAGCAGGATTTGGCCCCCCTTCCCTGGGATTCGAATCCCCACCTTTTTAGGGAAGTTGGGGTGGGGATGATTTAGTATCAGGTGTGGGTTTCGGCTCTCACGCCTTGTAAGGAATCAGAGCAAAAGTCTGAAAGTAAAAGTTGGGATAGGAGTAGAGTAGGGCCAACCAAAAAAAAAAAAGAATTCCAATTTCCTTTATTGAATTTTTCACTTGTTTTTTCCCTTTGAATTTCCTTTTCTTTTAGGTGAATATGCAGCGTCCCATTCAATGTATATTAACTTGATAGTTTGTGTTATTGAATAGAGAATCACCCTTTTTTGTTCTTCACTGCTGAATAGTTCTCAACGGAATCACCTGAATCATTTTTTTTTCATTCTCACCTCTGAGATACCACCTCGACAGAGCCACTGGAATCATTCTTTTTCTTTCTTTGCTGCTGAAAATTGTCCTCGATGACACCACCTTCATTCGTACCACTGTGTGCGCCCCTCGAACATGTTCGATCCAATTTGATCCCTCAGTTTTGAGGGGCAAGGTGGGGTCCAATGAGAATATTTTAGTGAAGTAATCAAACAATTCATTGTCTCAAAGTGTGGTGTGATATGTTGCAAGCCGAAGGCGTTGATGGGGTTGTTTGGTTGCCGGAGACGGTGTAGTTGGAGGGGCAGCTCAGTGGTAAGTGGTGGCTGTGGTGTTGGAAGCTTTATGAGAGGTGGTTATGGCAGCGAAGGACCGTCTAAATGAGTGTTGAAGGAGAAGAAAAAGGGGAAAAAGGGAAGGATGGTAACAGGAGTGGTTGACGGCCAAGAGAAAGTTGGTGAAAAAGAGGGGAGAGAGTCCTGAGGTTGGAGGTGAGGCCTAGATGTGACGTGCGTTCGTGGATGATTTTCTTAGCCTGTAGTCTTCCCACCCGAAGCTTAGGGTGCTGAAATCCCAGACTTCCCACCAACTTATTTAAGAGAAATTATAGGTCAATTGGATTCGATGAGAACTAATGTAAGTTGTTGGTCTATCCAATCACCTATGAGCCTCCTAGAAGGGACAGATCTTAGCTGCACCAGATGCATGTGAGTCCACCTCGCATGCACTATTTGATGAGGTGAGGCACACGAGGGATTCATCTGATCGAATTATGAATGTGAGCTCTCCCTGGAGGTTAACCAAAATCCCGTCAAAAGTTTCCTAATATTTGCATTGATTAAACAGTTTCTCCAACTAAGTATATACTAGAAACACAACCGAAAAAGATCTCTTCGTTCTTTTTTCCCCGGCAGCTATTACAACAGGGTATTGGAAAGAGGATAAACCAGTATATAAGGTTAGGAAGTGGCAGAAAGCAATCAGAACAAGGAGAAAAAGCCCATGCACGAACCAGCCAGGATGAAGCCAAGGCGACTAATGAGTGCTTAGAGGCTGCTTGTGTCTCGCATTTGCGGGCGTTCCTGAATGTTTCAATAGGCAATATGAGGATTGTACACTTATATACATCTCTATATAAGTCTGTGTTAGTTTGGTTAAGATGATTGGTAGATTGTATATCCACCATTAAATCGATCATGAAAGATCTAAGGTTGTAAGACCGGGGTTCATGTATATATAGAGCGTATATACTTCAAACATTTCGCTCATTTGGATCATCAAAACTCGCAAAACTAATAAAAAAACATAATTGCATGGTAAAGTAATGACACAATAACACAAGATTGACACATTCATAGATAATAATGAATAATGAATTACTTTTTGTCGGCATTGCAATGTGGTCAGCTGTTCATCTTGGTTGTTTTAGACAAAAATGATCTGTCTTGTCTCCGTATCGTAACAAGGCTGTTGATTCGAGTGGTGTTCCGAAATGCATATGTTTGGAAAATTATAACAACCCACAAGAAACAATTACACCAATCTAATCTCCAATTCACCCCTAAAATATTTTCCTTTCTCTAGCCGCAGGCTTTTCAAGAACACAATCAGCTCTCACGTCCTGTTACAGAAAACATCATTGCCAAGTAATCAAATATTGTTTTTAGGCAAAGACGAGAAAACATTCCCAAGACAGCCTGAGGATTAATGAGCAATTTCCCTCTCCCAAAAATGGAGCTCTCATTAGTCGATCCTAACTCGAGAGCATTTCATTCAACTTTTCGCTGAAAGCAGATCTACTGAGGACCTTGTTTAGTAGCTGAAGGTGTTGTTCCACCCAATGAAGAGCCCTTCTCGACTGATGCAACAGAAGATTGCTGACCTTTTTGCACCGATGAAACGGGGCTGGCTGATTCTTCAGCTTCGACGAGCTTGCGAAGTCTTTCTTGAAGGACTCGAACTCTGTCCTCAGTTCTCCGAAGCTTTCTCCACCTATAAGTTGTCCAAAGAGTGAATCCTCCATAAACTAGAATATATGAAGCCCAGACGTAAGGGTATGTTTCTGCATTCTCTTTTATCTTCCGATACTGTTCTTCCACCATTTCTTTCAAGCCAACGGTCGAGGGGCTAGAAGCTTGCTTATCTTCATTTTGCTCAGTTGTCATTTTTTTCCCCTGCCAGATTTCAGTGTCAAAAATGAAAATTTGTCAAATGATGCAAGCACTGGTAATTCTAGGGTCGTATTCTACAGACGTCTGCAGACAAACTATCATTACCCAAAGATTAATTCTGCAGCTACTATTAACAACAGAAAAGACTGAAGCAAGAAGTTTCCATCTCATTTGTTTTCCTATTATCTCTGTCACGAACAAGAATTACAAGCTTCACATAATAGTCCCATGGAATAACCTATTCAACATAAACAAGCCGAAGCAAAATGGGTTCAAGACAAAACAAGACATGGCAATAATGGCAAAGAAATCAATTTTTTCGCCTTCCTTGATATTGGATTGTGAACAGGTACCAAACCAGAACGAATCAAAAGAGCAAACAGCCGGAGAGATTCAAAACCAGACTTTCATAAAATAAAAGAGGAACTCACAATGCTCACACACCCGAGCAACCATTCAGTCTAAACAGTCACTCGCAAAAATCAAGATCCTCACGGACCTACTTCATTTGGGCAATTCTGCTAATTAAGATGCTAGATTTCTACCAGTCCAAAGCAGGGAACAACATATGAAACCTTGGAAGATCAGCCAACCACTAAACTAAATTCAGCAGAAAAATCAACTAGAAAAGGGATCAAATTCAGCAATACAGATCATATCATGGGGTAAGTAGAACTAATTAGCCAGCGGCTCACGACGAAAGCATGTAATTCTCTAAAGAGACAGTATCCATTATTCAGAAGAAGAGAGGTCAGCAAATACCCATTTCTCAAAAAGCATTGCAATTCACGAACACAAAAGATGGGTGATCAACAAATTCGAAACGACAAAACTCACAAAGCATAAACCCTAAACCCTCCCAGCTAAACATTCTTCAAGAATAACAGAAAGAAAGACATCATACGTGAACAGCCTCAGAGCAGTCGCCGAACCCACCTGCCCAAATGAGCACGTACACAGGGAGAGAGATTCAGACACGGGCGGCGGCACTCCCACTCACGCACCCGAGAGAGAGACAGAGACAGAGAGAACGCGCCGCAACGAGGGGGCGACGACTTTCGCAGCAAGGTGGCGGCGGCGAATGACCCACGAGTTCGCCGGACGACTGACGACAACCCAGATGGGCGCGGGGAGCTAAGGTGGGCGGGGGAGCCGAGCTGTGCCGAGAGGGAGAGAGTTCAACAACGAAGAACGGGAGGAGGCATTTGCCATTGTTGGGTTGGGCGACTGTAGAGGCCCACCAGACCAAGAGGCTTCAAGACAACACAGTTTTTCGCTTGCGGGCTTTCTCTCTCTCTCTTTCATTTTGGACGAGATGAATGCTCTCTCTCTCTCTCTCTCTCTCTCTCTCTCTCTCTGCTTTACTATCTCAATACGAATAATATTCATCAACTTTTCCCTCATGAATTCGAATTTCAAGAGATTTGAGAGTAGCAATGCCCTGATAAATTTGCATTTGGGTGTTCTTGATCTCTTTATTAGTACAATGCTTTTATAATGTACACGTATCCAAGCCCGTGATTTAAAAAAAAAAGAGAAAAAAATACTTTCGTATCCTAAACACTTGGCTTGGTGAACTTGATGAAAAACACTTTATACCTTTGGGGGTACCGAATTATACGTGTGAAAAAATATGGTGTATTGAAGTCGGTAGAAATACTTTTTACTCCAATTATGAACTTATTTCATGGCTTTTTCTTTAATTATAACATGTTACAAATCATTTACATACCCGCAATGTGATTTCCTTTTAATTTTATATTATTTACATAAATAAATGCAATGCACTAGTGGTTTCTCAAAGAAAAGTATAAATTAGTAACGAAATTCACTTATTTGATAAGACTCTTTTATTAGATTACATAATTCAAATAGCCCTATTTGTAATATGTAGGCTTCACTTGTTTACTATACAATTCTTGTAAAATTATAGTAACGTCATTTTAGGATTCCAATATAGTTTGCCGAACTCTTTTGACGTACTTTTAACAAAAAATCATGATATATACCAAGGTTCGTATCCCAAATTATATAATAACCTTCTCATATATTACTAACACAGATCTTGATCGACTGATTTATAAGATACTTTGAATCTTCAGAAGATTGATTTGAGATAAAGCGATGGCCTCAAGCTCTCCGGACAAGACTCTTTAGCTTTTGTCAAAACAGAGAACTCTCGGCAGATCTTGCGGAGCAAGATAGTGTCACCTCTCTATTTCATCTTATACAAACGAAGCAAGAAGAAAAGATCAGCTTCCGTTATTTGCACTTAGTGGACAGTTTGTTTTCCTATGCTGAGCAAGACTAAATAAACTGTCTACCCAGTTACAGAGTAATAAACAGGAAAGAAGGGTGATATTCAAACTGCTAGTATGCCTCGTTTGGCTTAGATAAAGTCGTAGGCTATCTTCGCTTTGCTGGCATTTATTGGATATGCCCATGTACTCATAAGTGCATCCTCATGAAACACATCGAAAGAAGGGACCCAACAGATTCAAAGGAGGAGACCACGTTGCTTCTGCAGCCGGCAACAGAGACAACAGCAGAAGGGTCATCCCCTCCCAACAATGCTCCAAACTGCAACACGGGTGACGGATGCTGCAGATATATAACCCACAAATTAGCATTGTTTAGTGATACAAGGAATGGCGGCATCGATATCATGAGTGCCTGATGCTATATAGAATGAGCCATCTGGCAATGACAATATTTCAAGGGAGAAGACTGCAGCAGACAAAAGAGTGACAATTCAGGTGAAATCATTTTCATTTCCTTTTATGTGGATACGTCAGATAGTTTCAAAAACAAAGCAGCCAAACATCTGAAAAGTAAATTAATGATTACACAAGAACTTCACAGAAACTACAATGAAAACTGTACCATGGGTGCATTTGGTAATGTAGTTAAGCAGCAGAGAATTGTAATGTTTAGTCATGCACAATGCCAATCTAGGGCATAAACATCTCATGTACAAAGACAAGGTTAAGGAAAAAGAGAAGTCGTCGACAACGACGACAACCACAACGACAACGAGTTTGAGCATCCACCTAAGATTAGGGTCCATTAGTCAAAATCAAAAAATGGTTCAACAACTTTGCAATAATTGCACCTCATTATTTAACAAATTTTCAACAACTTGGCCATAATTGCACCTCATTCAAACTGGATGAAATGAGAGAGCTGAACTAAAATCCAAAACTGAGTTTATATTCTTAATAGCACTCCAAACAGACAACTAAACCAATTCGACTGATTTTCCAGCTAAACTTCCTCACACTTGCATTTACATGAAGTTGAACTTGTTGTGAGTAATTACTTAAGAGTCATTTAGAAAAAGCAAGTTCCACACCAATTGACCAATGAGGAACACCAAGTCTGATCATCACAAAAATGCAGTTCAAGGAATGACCCAAGGCAGCAGAATCAATAGAACTGTATCAATGAGTTCTTCACGAACATGAAACCATGACCTAAGAATGCATGACAAGAATTAGACTGCAGAAGTTAGATTCATTCCAAGTACTAGTGCTCTAAGAAAAGACAGAGATATGATGCATGAACAGACTGAATTTGTACCTCTTACGCAAGCTTATACAAGCAAAGAGCTTCAGGGCATCAAAGATGGAGTCCCCACTTAATCTGCAAGTAGGCCAAATTTAATCATCTTGCCCACAAGTTGCAAAACTGATTTTCAGTGGCAGTGTTCACGGTAAACATCAAGCATTGGGTCACATATTGATTAGCATGGAGGTAGTACATCATAACACTTGATTGGAAAGAAAATTTAGATTTCAGCAAGAAAGGAAGGACCCTTTTGCACAATCTATTAATTAACAGCACTATCTCATTGATATTCAGAATCCCTTCTCTACCATTTCACAGAAGAAGAAATGGCTCTTTGAAACATTGCCCTTTGCATGATGTACTTTCAATATCGTGGTGGTACAAGCAACTTTTGTCAAGTTCACATTTCCATCTTAATGAGACGCTAGAAAACTACCAAAATCCCTTCAGTCACCAGACACTAAGTCCACTTACCCAAGCTCAATTATCAACCATCTTCATGATTTAAATGACAGTTAGGAGCATCCTGGAATGGCAGAACTCATTGGATAATGAGCCATGGCTTTCCCAAAGGATGTCAGTTTCCCATTACAGTCAAGTGCTTCAAGAGCCTTCAGGCTGTACTCTGCTTCAAGCAAGGCTGTTGCTTCAGGCTGTGTTGCAAATGGAAAATTTGCAACCTAAATAAGCAAAGAATACAAGCAATCAATCTGAAGCCCGACACTAAATAATCAAAGACCCAATGGTGAGGTTAAAAAAAAATGACCATCATAGATGTAGCAGCTTAAGGAGCGTAGTCATGAATAAATGGTGTACTTAATAAACACAAGCATAAATAAAAAGGGGCATGCAGCAACACCTTGCAGAGGCAGTTTTATTTAGCAATGCTGCACGAGATAAAGGTCCTGCATGGACATTCACAATGCAGAGGTACAAATCATTGTACTTCATCATGAAAATCATATTATTATCTAGCAGAGCAGGATTGCATAGGACCTACCTTATGGATATTCATAGATTTCATAAGAACGACAACCCCGTCAACAGGTACTTAGATATTTCAGCCAAGAAGTCACAAAATATGTTTTAATAAGGACTGGAGAAGAGTGGAGACAGTAGCAATGACCAGGACCAGTTCTTCCAGCTCTTCCAGCACTGGGCAGCTGATGCTTTATTTATCCATTGTATCTTATACGTCTTTATCCCATTGGAAAAGTTGTAGCTCTTCACCTTTTTCTCTTCCAGTGTCAACTACATACATTATGCCAGGAATAGTTAAAGAGTACCTTCTCATAAAAGTAATAAATTGCACAGTAAGCTCAAGAATGATTTAATCATGCCTACAAATCCATTCCAAAATGGCTGAAACAAATGTGATAAAACCCACAATTAGAAACCTGTTCTCAACTATTCAATCTCAACAATACACCAAACAAACAAACTACAATTTAACCTACGTTCAGGTAAAACACAATTGCATCTTAAATGTACTATACAACTAGGCATGACGTCAACTCATACCTGATGTGGACATTCAACGGAAACATTGGAATGGAGCATATTCCACACAGATTAACCAATAAGACGAACCATGTCTGATCACCAGGGAGTGCTGTTGAAGAGTTCAATGAGGGCAACCAGCTCCATTTATAAATCAGTGTTCAGAATGCATAAAATCTGAGGGAATACCATACTGTGAATATTAGACAAGCAGAAGTTAGATTCATTCCACGGTACTCAGTCACATATACAAGGATAAAATGGTAAAGCAAGCATAAGAAAAATCCACTGCACTTTTTGAAGTTCTAGTGCTGTGATAAAGAAAAGATGATGCCACCAATACAGTAGATTCATACCTGTTATGTCAATTTCTACATGGACACACACCTTTCCTTCCCATGAGGGGCATCAATAGTTAAATCCCCATGCTTAATCTAGGAGCAAGCCAAATTTAATCATCTTGCCCAGAAGTTGGAAGTATGATTGAAGATCCCCACCCTCATGAAAAGCATTGAGCATTGCTTCACATATCTGATGATCTGGATATATGCCATCATATAACATCATGAGGAAAAAAACTTAACTTCAGTAAGTAAGGACCGTTTGCATAATCTATTAATTACAGCACTATAATCTCTAATTGATATTTCAAATCTCTTCTCCATCATTTGACCGAAGTAAAAAATTGCTCTTTGCACATCACCCTTTGCACAATGTGCTTTGATGATGGTGGTATAAGCAACCTTTGTCAGGTTCACATTTCTGTCTTGAAGAGAAATAAGCAAGCTATCAGCATCTGTTAATTCACCATATACACAAAGTCCATTTATAAGTAGATTATAAGTAACTGGAGTGGGCACAAGGTCACGCGCTAACATCTCAGTGTGCAACCGAAATGCATTTTCCAGGTTTCTTGCTTTGCAGAAGCTCTGAATAATGGTATTATAGGTGACTTGATCAGGTCTTAAGCCCGTAGCATACATGTCATTGAGGATTTGCACAGCCTCTTGCAGCTTCCATTGCCTGCAAAGTCCTTTAATGATCACTGTGTACGTGACATGTGTCGGAACTACAGCTTTTGTTTCCATCTCATGAAACAATGCCAGCATGCTCTTCATATTACGTTCTTCACAAAATGCATTCATAAGAATAGTATAAGTTATGGCGCTAGGTATCAGTCCATATAACTTCATAGCATCCAACCACCACCTAGCCTCGTCAAGTTTTCTTTGTTTGCAGAATCCATAAATGAGAGAGTTAAAAGTTCACAGTACTAGGAGTGATCCCCTTTGTAACAATCTGTTTATAGAGATCCACAGCTTCTCCAATTTTTCCACATTTTGCATACTGGTCAATCATAATGTTATACCAAACAACACAATCTGTCAAATTGCTTCTGGTGAGAGCATCAAAATACATCCTAGCCTCTTTTATAGTCCTCCTTTGACACATTCCCAGCAGAATGGAAGTTTGTGTAAAGGAATTTGGAAAGATCCTCTTTGATATCATGTCCCGATAGACCATAATAGCTTTTTGAACTTCTCCTTGCTTGCAAAGTGAATGGATGAGGATAGAATATGTCACTACGTCTGGTCGCACGCCAGTAGCTTCCATTTCATAGAGTAAGTTCAATGCTTCGACAACTCGACCACTTTTGCACAGGCTGCTGAGCAGTACTGTGTATGAGATGCAATTCAATGGCAAATTCAGTGAAAGCATCTCCTCCCTAAGCTTTAAGCCTTCATCTATATTGCCCACCTGGCAATGTCCGCATATAAGAATGGTGTACGTTACCTGATCAGGATGCAACCCTTTGAGCAGCATGTTCTTAAGGACGTTCCCAGCCCCACTCATTAGACCCAGGAGATGAAATCCTTTAGCAAGAATATTGAATGTCACAACATCAGGACCCAATCCATTCTTCTCCATATCATTTGCAAATTCTATTGCCTCTTCCATGGAACCTGCTACACATAAACCATGGTGAGGATATTGTAAGTGTATGTATCAGGTGGCAGTCCAAACTTGAGCATCGTACAAAAGAATGACTGAGCAACATCCAGAAAACCCAATTTACAAAACCTTGACATGAGGGTATTAAATGACACAACCGAGGGCCCAAATTCCATCTTATTAGTCTCCCAGAAGAATTTAACCGCATCTTGAAATCTCGACTGCCCGCAGAGGCCATCCAAAATAATGGAATGAGTGTATTCACTGTGAGGGATGCCACTCGCTTTGATCTCATTATATACATCCCACATGATATCAGTGTGCCTCAAGTTATGCAATAGACTATTATATGTTGTTGTAGAAGCTCGCAATCTCGAATCCTTCATCTTGGCAAGTACAAAGAGGGCGTCATGCACCATCCCGGCTCTTGAATAAGCAAAGGCAAGAACATCCCACACGACGCCACTCGATTCCCAATCGCGGAAGCTACTCGACAAAACCTCACAAAGGGCAGGTGCGGAGCCAGAGCCTACACAGAATCAAAAGCAACGACATGAGAAATCCTATAGACCCACAACTAGTTCAAGCTCCTTAGGAAGCTAAACTACAAACAGAACATCACCCAAAATCTGCAAAATCTCCAATTGGTTCCTCAGTCTGCACGAAACAGAAAAGGGCACTTGGTAGCCCATATATCTTGCCCAAAAACAAAACTTTCAAGAGCATCGCCCGGCTCAGCAGAACCAAACAGAAACCCACAACATGAGAAAGCCCTTGTTACTCAAAATTTACCTTCTTCCTCCACCATTTGCTGAAGAACCCAACGTAACCGCCCCAGCTCCCACTTCCCAGCCAAGACATGCGAGACCAGCAACCAAGAGAACCTCGAATGCCGGAACCCGTACCCGTTCCTCAAAACGTCGAAGAAAGCGACCGCCGAGTCTGGGCTCTCGGCCTGCAGAGCACCCACAACCCGGTCGACCTGGAACCCATTCAACTTCGACACTACGGCCCTGAAGCGAGAAGAAGCGACGAAACCCTCCACTCCCGAACTCCTCAACCCAGCAATGACTTCACGAAAAGGGTCGTCGGGGCTCGAGGCGCTGGGGAGGAGGGTCGTGGTCGCCGCAGTCGAGCATGGCGGCGGCGGCGGCGGCGGTGGCGGTGGCGGAGGGCTTGGCGGCCGAGAGCAAGGACGGCATGGAGAAGAGGACCGGAGAATTAGCGGGGAGGCGGAGGGGATTGCATCGGCGAACGCGGGCGAGCATGGAACTCTGGGAGTTCGGAAGTTCTGCACAGAGGGACTGCTGCTCTTGCTTGGCGAAGCCTGGAAGGTTTTGTCTGGGTTTAAGAGTTGGAAGGGTGACGAAGGCCAAAGAAAAGGGAAGGCAAATCAAAAATTTGAAAATTATTTTTTTTTGAAAAATGATTATATTATTTTAAAATAATTCAATTAATATGAAAAAAATATTTTCATTCTTAATAATGATTTATATTTAAATATTAAAAAAGCAAGAGAACAAAGTCTACCCTTCTGTCGGGACCATAATCGTGGCTGTTTCAACCGTCGAGATTGATGCCACCACCCGAAGTGTTTCCCTGGTAACTACCGTGACCGCCATATCCGCCACTCCAGCACTGTAGTAGAAATAAAAACGGAATTTTCGTGAGAAAAAGAGTCGAATTTTCTCCGACAGCTTTAATTACAATCACGATAAACTAAAATTAACGTGGTCCAAATACTTGTCCTAAATAAATAACTGACTAAAAGAAGGCGACAAAAAGAGAGACACCAAGACCAGAGCCACCGTCAAGATTACGTCTTGCACAAGCAACATATGATTTCCCCCCGAAAATCAAACCGTGTCGGTCCTCTCTGCTTAAGGTAGCGTTCGCGTCTTTTCCTCTTTCTTTCTCTGCTAGGGCTGTGCGGAAGGAGCTCCTTCTGACGGCAAGAAAACGACGAGGAAGACCAGACAGCGGGTGTATCTTGTTTCTTTCGCAATCCAGATGGGTTTCCATCGAACCTTCTTGAAACCTTGTTGGCCGCTTCTTGGGCTAGGGTTCCTGTCGTTTCTTTTCTTGTCTTCCTCTGCTATGCCTGAGCTGTGTGGGCACCTCCGCTCCATGATGTGTCCTTCTAATTTAACGGCGTCTCCCTCGTTCCCCGCACCCACAACCGTGGTGACGTGTACAGTCGACTCGGAGGTGAACGAAATGCCAAGTCCTGGGAACGTAGATGATCATAGGTCGTTAGGTACTAAACAACAGCTTTTCTTTCAACACCCACTAAGGTATGCGGCTGCCATGTTGTCTGCAAACTGTGATTGACATTGCTTTGCTGTGTTCTGATGCCTAATGTGTTATCGGTTTCAGTCCTGGAAGTTGGTTCTTCCTCCCACATGGGACTCGAATCTACAACAGACTCATTGAATTTATAAAAGATCAATACAGAAACAGAGGGTTCCAAGAGGTTGGCAGCCTGGTGATTTGTTACATTTACTTCAACTCGAACACTATGATCCACTCTTCGATCAACTCATGTACAGGTCCACTCACCAAATGTGTTTAGTATGCAACTGTGGGAAACATCTGGTCATGCTGCTAAATACAGGGAACAAATGTTTGTTTTTGAGGTGAGGTTCATGATTCCTTAGGCAACAAGGAACCATGATTTGTGAGATAATCTTCTGTGATAGCTTTCTCTTCCTGATCAATGGAACTTGTATTACCAGGAGATGCAACTAATAGCAGCCTGTTTATTGACATGATGTTATTTTAAGCCATCATCTTTCTTATCGGTGTAGAAAAGAGTTGGATATAAAATGATGAAGAAGAGGAAAAATGTATGGAAGAAAGTAAGGCATTGAGCAATATATTCCTCTTTTACTGAACAAGTATTGAATAACAATTGCCTCTCAAGGAAAATTAGCTTTCTTTATATGCTTTGGTTTTCTATCATATTCCAATTGGGAACATAATTTAGTGAAGTGTTTTTACATTTTAGCGAAAATTGTGTGTTACACTTAAAAATAGGCCCTTTAGGAAAGACACTGCAATCAAAATCCTGTCTGGTCCTCCCTGTCCAACCTAGCCACAGAATTGAGAATGTTACTCTGTAGAGAAATTCCCATTTACTGAAGGTGACAATTATATCCTGCCAAGCCTCAATATCTCAATATTCTGAAGCTTCCGTGATCCAATACATCAATATGGAATCTGCTATGTACCAGAGAATGAGTTCTTACCACAAGCTAGTTTATTTTCCAGAGTGCAATTTGTAATGATCTTTCACCATAAATCTTCTAGAGTTTATAGGGGCTTCATAGTTTATTTATTTTTTAAAATGAACAAAAAGCCATCTGAAACATTATAATTTCAATCTCTAGCTCTTCCCTTCCCTAAAAGCTCTTCAATAAGACAAAGTACTCATTGAAATACCAACATTGCTTGCTCACCAGGCCTGCTTATACATTACAAGTCTGCTTACTTTCAGGAATACTTTCTGAAAGGCATGACAGTGCACAATTCATTGAGCTGTTGCAGTGCTACATCCCTCGCTGCTCAGTGTCTACCATTATACTAGCCTGTTAAAAAATCCTTCCATTTTGCCAGCTACTTATAGCTCCATTTTCATGAGACAATCTCAGTTCTCTGGTTCCGTATCATGATTTTCTTCCACAGAGGATCACATTTGTTGATATAATGCTGCAAACTGTTACCAAATTAGGTTCTGTTAACTTTAGTTAAGGAGTTATACCCCTTCCTATCTGAGGTAGTTGTTTAACAGATCCCAATTGATCAGCACTTTCTTCATGATGCAATCATTACCTTGAGATAACAATGGGTAATTTGACAGCAGTGGGATATGTGCTGTCATTGAGCTTTTTATGGCTTTTGAACCTTGTGTCTTTGTTGACAACATACAATAATTCCTTCAACTTCCTCGTGGCTTAATATAGCCAATTGAATAGTTTAATAATAAGTCTTTTCCTTTGTTGTGCAGATCAAAAATCAAGAATTTGCATTAAAACCGTGAATTGCCCTGGCCACTGCTTGATGTTTAAACATAGAGCTCGTTCATATAAAGGTGAGATGATGCGTTGCTAGTTACTAGAGATACCGAGTTTCTACGTAGTTTTCCATCTTCTATTTCGATTTTAAGTTAAGGCATTGCTTTGATTGTGTCAAGCTAAGCAGTCTCTTTACCTCCCAATGAGATAAGAGATATGCACCTTAAGTTGAAATAGGTTTGCATGGGTGAAATGGTAGCATACATTAGATATATCTAAGTCTTGTTATGTGAATCTGTGAAGAATTTATTAAATCTTTGGCAATTGCAAACCATACATTAGGAGACAAAGAATAGGTCTCTTTACCTTTTTGCTTTCTTTGTATTGTAAATTTTTGTCTCTTATGTCATTGACTTAGGTTCAAGGCTCAAGCCTTGTTGCTGCAAATTCCTCTTTCTACTGCTCTCTTTATAGGCTGTTCATGTTGTTTCTTCTCTCTCTCTCTCTCTCTCTCTCTCTTTTCTTTTGTAATTTCTATTGTTGAAAGGGTGAAAATGTTGCTACATTGATGTTTTAACTTTTTAGTTTTATTTGGTTGTTTTGACATTGTTCTCATTTTGATTTTTATTGTTGTTTTGGCAGAACTTCCTCTTAGATTTGCTGATTTTGGTGTCTTGCATCGTAAAGAGGCTAATGATGCTCTTACTGAATTGACAAGGGTCCAGAGATTTCAGCAGGTATTTTCTTATATATTTTCCAGCATTTTTGCTCTTTGGGCTTCATCAATTTAGTGTGATCCCTAACCTTGCCCTGTTGGGTTTCCACATTTCTATCTTTTAGTGTATGATAATATTGTGTGCAGGAATGATGCTGAACAAATATATTTGATTAACTTTAAGATCTTCGTACTAGCCTGCCAGCAATTTCTCAGTATAAAAGTTTTCTCCATCTTCTTGTGCAGGATGATGCACATATCTTTTGCAGGGAGTCACAGGTGATAGTGATGTTACTTAACATAAATTTGCTAGACCCTTTGGTGCTATTTCCTTGAGTAATTCTTGCTTCTTGTAAATGCAGATAAAAGACGAAGTTAGGGCATTCTTAGAGTTTGTCAGTTATGCATATAAAATATTTGGGCTCACTTTTGACCTCAACTTGTCTACAGTAAGATATTTACTCTATATTAGGTCATTTATTGATCCCTTTTTTATATTGTTTTTCTCAGATTGTTTCCGCTTATGATGATATGTAGTTCAAAATTGGTTGAAGTTTTGATATATCATATTATTCGGTTGAACTCATTTCAATTGACACTTTGTGCAGAATTCCTCAGACTGTTTCAGCATATGGTGACATGTAGTTTCTGATATATATGAGTAAAATTGTTAGAAGGAGCTAGGATGAACTGATTAACTGAGTAGTGGTCTCTGAAATTTCCATTTGAATGACTGATTGAGCAATGATATGGAACTAATACTGTTAATTTTCCAAGGCAAACATGCAAGGCCACTTTTAGAGGATTGTGTGTTTCCTACTAAAAACTGCAAAAAGGGACATTTCTGCTAAAAACAAAGCATTGCAGTCTGTTTTCACAAGTCTAAACATTATTTATTTGCTTTGGCTTAAGTACTTCGAAACTTTCTTGCCTATTTACGTATAAATATGTCCTGGGAATTTAAATTTTTGTGGATAAAAAATGGCCAGTTCTTCCGCCATTTTACAGAGCATTATACATGTCTCTGGTTAAGATCATGGATATTAAATTCCCAGTGAAATAGTTGGATAAATCACCTAAGGAGATGGAGAAGAGTGATCTAGAGACATATGCTGAAGTCATCAAAGTTTTGACTACTGCTCTTCATTCTTCAAACCCTAGGAGAATGATGCAGGAAATATTTTGTGATATCATTCATTTTTAGTCTTTTTAATGTTTTTTAGAATAATGAGTGTTCATGTGATAATCATGTGACTTTGAGGTTGGGTGGTTGAGACTATAAATTTGTGTTCAATCAAGGGTTAAGATCATCTTCAACCCTAGTATAAATAGGCTTTAAGTCACTTGGTTATTACTTTTTCTCCATTGAACAGACAATATTGGCTTCTCTAACCCCTAGTACATCACGTTTAGGTTCCAGTTTTAATTTTTCTCAATTCCAGCATTTGTTTTTGGCCCTTTTGCCAATTATTTACATCCCCAACCACATCAGTTACCCTCTTGAGAATTTATGTGTAAGCATTGCACTGTCCCTGTCAACTGGCTTGTGGGATGCAGTTGTGTTGTTTGCTTGTCTACCATCATTTTGCAAGTCTGTTGTGTCCACCCGTATGTTCAAGTGACAATATATTAAGTCTGACATGTTTTGTTGTGCAGAGACCTGAGAAATACATAGGAGATAAAGAAACATGGGTGAGAGCTGAGTCTGCCCTTGAGGAAGCATTGAATGAGTTTGGGAAGCCGTGGCAGGTAATCTCGTGGCTTTTTATCCGTAATGAAGTTAGGAGACAACAGTCATAAGTTTGATTTCTTTTAATGTCAAGGTGACTATAGGTTATACTTCATGTTTTCTTCACTAAATATGCATAGTTTATGTTTTACTGCTTTTGATCTGAGGCATTGCATAATCTCTTAGAACATTCTATTCTATATCCTTGTTTTGTTGTTTTCCCATATGATTCTTGCACAATAAATGCTTCAAGGATATGCTGCCTTACTTCACCTATACCACTCTCTAAATCTATCCTTGAGATGCAGAAAACTGCATCGATCTGCAGGACCTTACATATTTTAAAAAATTATTCTGCTCTTACAACATATGTCTTCTTTCTGACACTATTATACATGGAATTTTCCTATCTATTATTGTTTTCAGTGCTCACTGGTAGGTCACATTTTGCAGAAAGATGAAGGGGAGGGTGCATTTTATGGACCAAAGATAGACATCAGTGTTTCTGCTGCCTTGAAAGGAAAACTTCAGTGTGCTACATTGCAGGTTTCCAACATGCACCTTTCTTGCTTGTTCAGTGATATTTCTCATGGGTGTGGGTGACTGATGAAACCTTGTGATTGCAGTTGGATTTCCAGCTTCCAGCTCGGTTCAATTTGTCTTACTCAGCAGAAGATGAAGGCAAGATGGAGACTCCTGTTATGATACACCGAGCCATCCTTGGCTCTGTTGAACGCATGTTGGCTGTACTATTGGAGCATTACAAGGGGAAATGGCCCTTCTGGCTTAGTCCACGTCAAGCAATCATTTGCCCTGTGTCAGAGAAGTCTCAGTCATATTCTCTAAAGGCAATACCTAAAGACCTTTGTCTTGTTATAACTGAAATTATGTTAATGTGTCTGTGATTTGTGCTACTTGTTGGCCTCTTGTTGTGTCACATAGCATAGATCTGGTGCTTGTTTATCTAATCTGTTGCTATTGCAGCATATAATACCTACTGGGAAATGTAGGGGAAGGGAAAAACTTACATGACAGTACAATGAAATCAATGCCAGTTCAAATAATATTTATGTTCTCTATCTGATGCTATTATAATTTCTATGTATGTCTCAGGTTGTGATATGTTGCTTCAAATATTTCTTTGCATCTGCTATGAAGTGCTCTAGTTCCACATATGTGCTGTTGTGGTTTTTCTCTGTCATGTGGGCCCCATGCATAAATAATATTTGTTTTCCTGAGTTGTGTATAGTATCATGTTTGTTGAAATTTCTATGTATGTCTCAGGTTGTGATATGTTGCTTCAAATATTTCTTTGCATCATTTGCTCTAGTTCCACATATGCGCTGTTGTGGTTTTTTGTGTCATGTGGGCCCCATGCATAAATAATATTTGTTTTCCTGAGTTGTGTATAGTATCATGTTTGGCTAGTATATGCTCAGTAAACTCTTGTTGGACCATCTTCTGTTTCCTAATCATCAGCCAAAAGTCAAGGTTCTTGAAGAAATCTGGAAAATATTGCTTTTTTTAATTGTCTCCTTGCAGGTGCGGGATCAAATTCATGATGCTGGCTATTATGTTGATTTTGATAAAACCGATAGAAAGATTCAGGAAAAGGTACACCAAGAACTCTTGTTATGACCATTTCAGATGTCCAGACTTTCCTATTTCCATGGCTGAGCCTTACAGACTCGTAACTAACTTTTGAACATTGAACTCACATCTGTTGCCATCTCTGTGATATCTTTTTTGCTCCGGAACTGGCAAGCTATGATAGTTTGACAGTGTGTTCTCCACTAACATTAGATCAGTATGAAATGGAGGAAGGATGAAATTGTAAAATGGAGAGGGGCAACTGCCTTATTTTGGATTGTGAAATGCTCTCCATGATGGAGAGCTACTCTAATGCGTATTTGTTACGAGTGCTGTATGTGGGCAAGCAAGTTCTATTCATGAGGCATTCCAACCATCTAATAATTTGATACTAAAATTAGTGATAATTTATGATGGCAATGGGAACACATTTCCATCACCATATGCTGCTGTTGTTGAAGGAATTAGAGCTTGACAAAACTGTCCATGTTGTATCTTGGTCTAGCAAACGGGATAATAGCTATATCTTGCCCAACATTTCCTGATTTATTTTGAGTCTATTTCTTCAACTTCTTTCCTCCGATATCCTCTGTTCTTCTCATATTCTGGCCACCAGTAGTCATATTTATCTGCCTGCAGGTAAGGGAAGCTCATTCGCAGCAATACAATTACATACTTGTCGTTGGCGAGGAGGCTGCAGTCACTCGACAGGTATTCAATATCATTAATTATTGTAAAGTCTTATTGGTGCAGACCTGCTTTGGACAAGGTTGCCCCTGACAATTAGGTTACTTTATTGAGTAATGATGCTACTGTTTTTCTGTCAACTAATCATCCCATTGGAACTTCTCCAAAATCATTCTCGGGTTTTCTCTAAGACCTGGATTGGTTGAATATCCATTTTTATTATCATTTTTTATTTTTCAATATGTTAACATAATATATTCCAAACATTGAGCTTGTTATCTTGATATAATTTTCTGCAATTCACTTCCAGTTGCTTAGGCCCTGAACATGTCCGTTGCCTTCTCAGACATAAGGGACTAACAAATATAAAAGCAATTTATCTCAAAGAGACCATTCAGTTTTATGTTTGTTATGGGCTGCACAGTGTTGCATTTTTGTGACAGACCCAAGAGTTCTAGAAGGTTTGAAGGCCATTAGACTTTACATTTCAGCCTATAGTTTCCTAATGAAGAAATTGGTTTTGCTTTAGCATTTTGTCCATTGTGTTATCTAATGGTAGCTTGTTTGTCTGGTGTGGTTATCCTTCAGGTTACAGTTCACGTGAGAGACAAATCTGACAAATCTGGCATGAGCTTTGAGGATCTGCTCAAATTCTTCAAGGAGGAAATTGCAGCTTTTCACTGAGGGATATGAATTTAAAGTATGAACCAGAAGTATGAATGTATCTTATTCCTATTCCACATCAGAGTTTCAGAGATATACAAGAAATGTTATCCTTATCTCCATATAGCAGTCACGCATTGCCCTGTGGGCTAGATTACTTGTTGATTTTTGTGTTTAGTTTGCAAATTTATAATTGATTGTCTGGTGTTTGTCCTGATTGAAATGGAGAAGTAATGTTAAATCAGCATGGTGATGGATTTTCTTTTTGTTTACATTCATGCAGAGGTTTGCTATCCACTCATGTCTCAGGGGAGTTGCTTATTGTGGTCGTCCAAGCTCTAGTGAAGTTCATTATTTCCCTCCTGTTGCACCTAGATTTACAGTTTTCTGCTATGCAGCCTTTGATATTACTGATTTAGCACTATCCAATATGAAAGTTAGCTGGTGGCATTTTCTAGTGAAACGAAGCTGTATCCCCCCAGCCAGCATGCCGATTTTTTCAAGGATCATGGAGTGATAGTGTGATCGACCTTTCTTTGCTTGTCAGGTGGCACAAATATAGAGATTTTCTAATTGTATGGTCATTTTGAGTTGTTATTATGTCATGACTAGCCTACAGATTCAATGGATAATACTCCGCGCACCGGAAAATGTAAACCTTGCTCTAGATCAATTTTATATAATTCAAATTCAAGTTGGTGATTTGAAGCCAATTTTAGGCCTTGGAAACCACACAGAGACGGTTGGAAAAGTAAGAACAAGGTTTGTCATTTTGCCACAATAGAGGGAGTATTTCTATTCCTGGCAAAGTCCATTTATTAGCTGTAAAAAGACATTTTGAGCTATGGACAACAGCTCATGCAACTGCCACATTGACCCATGTGAAGTTTGCAACATATTGAGAAAATTTGGAGGACTATATTGAGAGTTGAAGACTCTGGAACTTGTCCTCATATCATTCTTTGAAAATTTGTAATCTGAGTGTATCGTTTGACTGAGAGTTGGCATGATCCAAAGAGTTTTTTTGCAAACATATTTTGCCTACAAATGTTTTCTATCCTTCATACGTTGTTTTGCATGTAGAGTTTTTAAAAATCGTATGACAACCGACTCACCCCTTCATGGTTGTTAAGTTAGTCCATTTCATGTGCATTATCACATCCAAATATGAATTCAAGTTCAAGCTTTTTGGGGAAGTTGACAGGCAACAAAAGATTATATAAGAAGATGATTGATCTTCCAAAATAAAAAATAAAAAATAGTAGATTTAGTTGTTGTTTTGCTATTTATTTATTTTTATTCATAATCAATTACATTTCAGTTTATTTTACTTCTCTGGTTTGCCAAAGTGTCATTTTCAATATTATATGAAGAATCAATTTACAGTTTATTACCTGGATTCCAATCAGGTTACTCACCTGGGATCACTATCGTATCAGTTCATGCATATTTCTCTAGCGTTTCCATTATACATGACAAATAAAGGCCTTGCCAAATAATCCTCTAAAAAGACGAACCTTTACAAAATGGTAAGACATTCACCTGATGAAGAATACAGCTATCTAACTAACAATAATACCTAGGCATTATACTTCGCAATTAGTTGCCATAAGTACAGTCTTGAAGGTAAAGCAAAGGCATTACTGAAAATAAAAAGAATCAAAGCGCATCTTAAGGTCAGTGGGCTTACAGCTCTACCTCTATATCAAGTCCTGCAAGAGCTTTTTAAGGAGAGTAGATCCTTCTGCACGAGAATGGCTAAAGTTCCTCATTCAGCTCTACATGGCATGCACGGAACAAGCGGTAAGAAATGTGTGCCCCAAGATTTAACGTTTTTAAACTTAAATCAGAAGAACAGCCAAACTCTCATTGATATGTTACTAATGGAATGGTGCGATTCTTTTCTAGGAAACAGGCTATAATTTGAATGGAACGGTCTTCAAAGGCAGCTTCAGCCATACACAGACCAAATACAATGGATGATTGACATCAAGAACAATCTATCGATAAGGTAATCGACTAACTGCCGAGTATATGACAATGGGTGACAAGAAGAGACATGACTTGCTTACTTCAATTGATGACGGTTGTAAGAATCTTTGTAGAGAATGGCTCTCCTTAAATCAGGCCATGATTTGAACCAATTAGAGAGGTATAAGGTGTTTGCAAGCAGAATAAGAAGTGACAGAAAGCAAACAATTGGAACAAGGCAAAGCAGAGATCAAGATAACAGAAGGCATAGAAAGTTCAAATTTGTAAAGAAAGATCTCGGTGCTTCAACTCTTTAAACAAGTGCTCCATTTTTGGAAAAAGCTAAAATCAAGATGAAAAAGTTGGCGGAAACAAACCGGCAAAAAGCAATTCTATCAAAACTTTAGCAGTGAACTCAGAAAGCAAAGAAAAGTCAACAATAGCGTCGAATAGATTAGATATATTGTAATCAAACTTAATTTTAAATTTTTGGACATATTCGTGCACTATAAATAGGGGTGTGGTGGAAGACTTAAATCGTAATATCAATTCATAAAATGTATAACCTTTTGGTCCATTTTTATTTACTTACAACGCACAAACAACGGCAAAAACACCAACAATGCGATGATTCTGCATGGGAAGACATACATCGCAACTCAAAATGCATAATCTTTGGACTTACAATGTAAGGAACGTGATGGTTCTGTCTAGAGACTCAGCAGTAGGACTCAGCAGACTCTTAAGTATTCACCCTTATCTGTAAATATCATAAGGGCCAAAAAAGTCATTTAACCTCCGGCATCCTTCAATGGTGACATCACACATATCTGGTAGACGTTGATCAGGCAAAATTTGCATTGACTCACAATTTGATATGATCAACCTCGTCAGCTTGTGTAACTTGATAGATTAGGTAAACGCTCCAGGGAGTCACATTTCCTGATTAACAAAAATTCCAGTGATTCCAATTCACCCAACCCCTGGACATCGATTAGTTGCGGGCAATATTCCACAGACAGTTTCGAAAGCCCCTTTAACATTGACAAACCTGAGAGCCTCACAAGCGAATTGCAATAGACCACAGCCATACGACTGATATTCTCTGGATGCCAAAGGATACCATCAAACTGAATCTCTCTTAGACAACATCTAGAGAGTGTTAATTTGTACAAATTTCTCAGGTTGGAAAAGAGTGGCCTTCCTATTGGCGACTTGACATCTCCTAACCACAATTCTCCAAGATTGGAGGGAGCCTCGTCAAAGCTCGAGGTTCCACACAACATGTGCAAAGTATCTTAAGCCGAGAAAGAAGAGCCAAGTTAATCGCAATTGCAGGAAATGTGAGATCTGCATAATATAGTTTCAAGGTCTCCAGTTTAGATAACCTCTCGATCCACTCTATCTTTGGATTTCCTTGTGGAATTCGGAGGACTGATAAGTGCCACTACATATGTCCAAACGAACTAAATTGGTCAAGTTTGAGAGGTCAGGAATTGTCCGTGATGATTCAGATGAGAACACTAACGTTGTTAAACTCGGAGGAAGTTCTGGTAGCCATTCCAGCTCATCACAGCCTTGCAAAAATAGTTCTTGGAGACAAGAAAGCTGCTTCATAGCTGTGGGCAATCTCCTAACTTTGGTCCATGATAAGTCTAGCATTCTCAAAAAGGATAATTCCCCAATTTCACTTGATATATCCCCTTCTAGATTTTGACAACCTCTGGCGTCCAACTCTTTGAGATTCTCCAGCATCCATATGGCCCTTGATAGCTCTCTTATTTCACTCCAAGATAGATGGAGAAGCTCCAACCTTTTGAGATTTCCAATAGAAGCAGGCAATTCTAAAATATGTGTCTGATCCAAAACTAACTCAAGCAATGACTCTAGCCCTCCTATTGAGTTCGGTAGCTCCTCTAACCAAGTCATTGCAGGCTCATTTTCTTCAACATCTTGAGATCTCCAATGGAATCCGGTAATTTGTGATTCCCGTGTCATCCAAATCCAACTCAAGTAGTGATCTCAAGTTTCCAATGGAGTTTGGAAGCTTTCTAATCATTCTACAACCAACTAAAGACAAACACTTCAAACCGACAAGCTCTCCAATCGAATGGGGAAGTTCTTGAACGTGCATCCGTTCTATCTTTAGTGTTGAGAGGGATTTTAGACCACCTAATATGGAAGATACTGCAAATAGGTCTAAGTCTTGTTCTTCCATGCCATTGAGATCCAATGAGAATACCAGAGAGTTCCAAGTACTTCAGGAACTCTAGTTTAGAGATAGAGCTATCTACAACTAGCGAGTGCATACAATCTTTAATCACCAATATCTTCAAATTTGAGCATGTAGAGAAGTCGGGAGTCCTTCTTAATCCTGTGCACATGGTGAGATGTATAACTTTCAAGTTCTTGTTCACCTGTAGAACAACTAAAAATTAGCATTCAAAGGAAGGTAACTATTAAGGCCAGTAAGAAAGCTGCAATGAAAATGTGTGTTAAATGATTTAGTACCAAGCATGGTCCCCATCCAGCCCAATCTTCGCTAATGTCACTATTCGAAAGTTTAAGCACTGCTAAGTTGTTGAAACGGAGGTTAGTTGCATTGAACTCTGGAGGGAAAAAACGCCAAGAAAGCCAGGTAACCTTCGAGAAAATATTTGTAAAGTCACCCACAAATCCCACCCCTTCTAATTCCAACAGCCTTAAATTGGGAAGCTTTGAAAAGCCTTCACTCGTGAAGCTGTGCTCTTCAAAAATTGGCGTCAGTTTGAGGGCCACCACATTGTCTGATCCCTGAAGACAGAAAAAGCACAAGCCAACATTAAATTGCACAACTACGGCGAAATGCAAGTTGCATGCTTTCGACTCCACCCTCGGGTGTGGAGGCGCTTGCTTTTTGTGTATTGATGAAACAGAGGGGGAACAAAAGGAAAGAGAGAAGATATAATTCAATGTAACTTGGGCTAATTGCATTGCGTGTTGATTTGTTCTAGAAGAAAACAGCAACCGGAATTTACGTACCTTCCTAGTCTGAACAACGTCCAAGGCATTTTTGGGAAGCCACAACCTACTACGGTTTTCAAGCATTTTGACATCTTCTCGGCGAACAATTTCTCTTCCAAAATCTCTTAATTGATTATGCATCCACAATTTGTCATCATCCACAATCTTGATTAAAGACATTCGCGTGAGGATGAGTATTGCGCTTTTTGGGTAAAACTCGGAAGCTTTCCACATATAATATGGATAGATTGCTTTTTCACCAATGAAGTAACATGCAATATCAAGAAAAATTTCTCTCTGATCATCCTCTAACATGTCATAACTTATCTTTAATTTGTTAAGGACTTCCTGCTTAGGGACAATATCTAATTTCTTTAGAGTTTCCTTCCAAATTGGTTTTATTTTGCAACAAAGTGAGGAACCGATAATCTCAAGAGCTAAAGGAAGTCCCCCAGTTTTGATGACAATTTCATTGGAAATGTCTGTGAAGTCAGTTGGAGGAGAGTCCCTTTTGAAGGCATGCTTACAAAAAAGTTGAAGGGCATGGCAAGGATCCAATTCCCTCATTTCATAGATATAAAAGACATTATTTTCTTGATTCCCTCTTCTTGGATAGGCAAAAAATTGATATCCCTCGTTGTAATAATAATTCTACTTCTAGGGCCAAGCCAATCATAATTTCCTCCTAATTTCGTTAGCTGGTCCCACTTATCCACATCATCAAGAACGATGAGAATTTTCTTTGTACGTAATCTTTCTCTAATCATGTTGATACCCATCCTAAAATCATAGACCTCTATAGATTTGACGTGGAGGATTTCTGATAGTAACTTTTGCTGCAAATCAACAATTTTACCACCATCTGCAAATTCACGAACATCGGAAAGAAAGCTACAACCATGAAATTGATTCGAGATTTGGTTAAAGACAACTCCAGCAAGAGTTGTCTTACCGATACCACCCATCCATGGATTACTAGGCAAAGAATATCACGAGAATCTTTGTCTAAAATATCGATGATGGCTTCCACATGATCATGAAATCCGACTATATGATCAGGGAGATTTCTCTTTCCTTTCACCAGGTTAGTCAACACCTCATCAATAATAAGAGTAATGATTTTACCATGCCTGCCATATTAGAGAAAGGTCTTGAGAGAGAGAGAGTTGATGAAATATTGAGTTGAGAAATATTGATAACACAAACCCACTCTACTTGTGCATTTGCGAGGTTTAACCTAGTAAAGGATTATTTTCCTATCGAAAAGGAAACAAAACACATATTTTTCTTTTGCACAAAATTAGTCTTAGAATTTTAAAAATGACTAAAATCTTCTTTAATGGGAAAATTAGTATCTTCCTGATTTTTATTTTTTACCTCCAACACCGCTATGATTGGAGGCCTCTCAGTTGAGGTAACCTTACCAAAAGGTGAGGTAATTTATTTCAGCTAACAACTCACCAACTTACTTGTAGTAAATCATATTCATTAAAATTAAAGCGGGCTTTATTATTGTAAATTTATATATTTCAAAGTTATGTACTTCTGGTGTAGTATATTATAGGATATTTGCTATTATTAACGTTAAAAATACTTTCATAATTTTCTTACCAAATCCTTATGCTTTTGATTTTCTAATTTATCTGTTCTACTAGACAAATTGTCTAATCAAATCCACATCGGCCCAAATTCAGCTGTCCTGGGAGAAAATATTTGGTAGAAGTGGGATTCCACCGTGTGAAAAGCCCACTCCACTCATCGGGACGACACGTGTCGCTCGGGTCCCACCCTCCCTCACTCACGTCACCCCTCTCTCTTCCCTCTCCCACCCTCTCTTTTTTTTTTTCCTTTGTTTTTTCTTTTTATTCCCTTTCACTCCAACAGGGACGACATCCTTCGACCATCACCACCCCATTGCCATCTCAGTCCACCCCTCGCCGCAATTTCAATCCTTCATCGTCGAGATCAAGCTCAGCCGAGAAACTTGGGCCTCAAATTCTAGATCTAAGGTTGAGCAAGCCCTAGATTTGTAGTACTCAACTCATCCAGTGTCATCTTAGGCAATGAGCAAGGCGGAGGCGGTGGCAGCGTGGTCCATCTACGTGACGTAGGGCCTCGATCTCCTGGCTAACGTGAGCGCAAACGCAGTTCGTCGAAGTGGAGAGAAAGCACAAGAGTCCCTTTGTTTTTGGGATTCAAAGCCCAAGTTCATCGGCCAAGCTAGATCTCAACGATAGAGGACTGAAACGGCAGCAAAGGAGTGGACTGAGACGACGGTGAGGAGGTGGTGGTGGAAGGGTGCTATGCCCGTCATAGTGAAAGGGAAGAAGAAAAAAAAACAAAGGAAAAAAGAAGAGAGTGGAAGAGAGTGGAGTTCCGTAAGACGAGGGAGGGTGAGCCCCAGGCGACACATGTCCTCGGTGAATGGAGTGGGCTTCTTCACACGATGCAATCCTATTTCTACCCAATAATCTATTGTCACGGCGCCCACAATACCCATCTATGACATAGACAATATTTTTTTTAACATAGCCACATGAAAATGTTTAATAAATTAAAATATTAATATCTTGAAAAAACCTCAAACTGGTAATATGTGACAAATTTACCCAAAATGATCACAAAAAATCCTAAATTAATACACTTGTGACAAATTTACTTAAAACTTATTTGTTCGACCCTCAAAAATCTCAAGCTAATATATTTCATTAAATTAAATTAATACCACCAAAAACCCATACAATTTGTGCAACTGTAATAAATGGAGAGTAAAATCCCAAACTAATATATCAGTCAATTGTCACTTGTCATTCAATTCAAAGAATTTGATAGTAACGTTAATTTAAATTTATTATAAGTGTACCAGGTTTGAGGGGTAATTTGTCAAAACTATACTAATTTTGGATTTTTATGGTCAAAAAATTAATTTATAATAAATTTGTTACAAATGTATCAATTTATAATTTTTCAAAGTATTAATAGAATAAATTAACAAAATTATCTTCACCCTCTAATAATCTTTCTTTGCCAATGTGCACTTCAATTTAGGAGAAAATATTAGGTTGTCCCGACTCTTCTGTGAACGTCCTTCGCTCAGCACGTGTTTATTGCGGGGCCCACATGTCAGGAGATTTAAAGTCCCCCTTTTCTCTCTCCTTTCCTCCGTTATCAATTTCTATCCTATTACTCATGCTTAGTCGAGTCCACAGTTTTTACTCAAGCATGGTTTTTCTCTGTTTAGGGGGTGCATTTGGTTCGGCATTTTGAAAGTTTATTGGGAAAATCAAAGCAGTTTAAGCCTAAAGAACTTTAGATAAATGCAAATGCCGTTTAGTAAACTATGTTTTAAGAAATAATTTTGAGATAAATGTTGTTTAGTAGAAAATACATTTGAAAAGCTCTTTGAGTGATTAATATTAATTTTTTATTTTTTTATTTAAAATCGAAAAAATAATGTATGCAACTTTTTAAATATAAATTTTGAACATATTATAATTTTTTTTAAAAGATCAAATCCTTCCTCGAAATTTTTTAATTTTTATTTGTTTAAAATTGAAAAAAAAAATAATGTATGCAACTTTTTAAATATGGATTTGAAAATAATGCTAAAAAATCGAATAAACATATAATTTTTTTTAAAAAAAAAAGACTAAACCCTTCATTAAAATTTTTAAATTTTTAATTGTATAAAATTGAAAAAAAAATAATGTATACAAATTTTTAAATATAAATTTTAACAATAATACTAAAAATTTCGAATACATATATGTATTTTTATAAAAAGACCAAACCCTTCATCGGAATTTTTTAATTTTTATTTGCTTAAAATTTTAAAAAAAATGATGTATGCAACTTGTTAAATATAAATTTTCACAATAATGTTTAAAAAAATCAAATATATATGTATATATATATATATATATATATATATTTAAAAAAGGCCAAATCCTTCGTTGAATTTTTTTAAATTTTTATTTGTTTAAAATTGAAAAAATAATATATGCAACTTTTTAAATATAAATTTGAAAATAATGCTAAAAAATCAAATACATATATATAATTTTTTTAAAACAAGATCAAATCGTTCATCAGAATTTTTAAATTTTTAATTGTTTAAAATTAAAAAAAAATAATGTATGCAACTTTTTAAATATAAATTTTGACAATAATACTAAAAAAAAATCAAATACACACACACACACACACACACACATATATATATATATATATATATATATATATATATTTAAAAAGACTACATCATTTGTTGAAATTTTTTAATTTTTAATTTTTAAAATTTTAAAGATATATATTGTATGCGACTTTTAAATATAAATTTGAAAATAATGCTAAAAAATTAAATATATATATAATTTTTTAAAAGACCAAATCCTTCGTCGAAGTTTTTTAATTTTTGTTTATATAAAATTGAAAATAATAATATATGCAACTTTTTAAATATAAATTTTGACAATAATACTAAAAAAATCAAATATATATGGTAAAAAAATCAAATATATAAATATTTTTAAAGACCAAATATATTTAATTTTTTAGCATTTATATATATTTGATTTTTTTAGCATTATTTTGGCATTTAAAAAAAATAATGATGACAAAATCAAAAATTTGAAGAATGAGTGAGGATAGTTTTGGAAAAAATACGAGTTTTAGTATTTGGCCAAATATTGAAAGCTCAAAACTAGTCCTACTAGGATTGGGCTTTCAACTTTCCCAACATTGAAAGAGTTACTTTAAAATGGTTGTCAAACGGTCTAATATTTTCCCAATGAACTTTAGAGATTCAAAGCTCTTTTGAAATACTGAACCAAATGCACTTCTCAAAGCACGCAAAGTCCTTCAACAAAAATGAAAGAACGAGAGAAACCATGAAACTTAGAATCAGGATTCATTTGAGATTGAAATCAAGGTTTCAGAAAGATTGGAAAGTGCTTCCTTTTTCAAAAAAAGGGATAGAAAGGGGAAATTTTCTTTTTTAGATTACAAATTTGAGAGCGAAGTGGAATGAGTACCTTCTGAGTTAGTTGAGAGGGGTTTAGGGCGCGTTTAGTAATGTTTCTGTTCAAAAATTGTTATAGGGAAAGAAATAGAAAAAATTATTTCTATTCCAGGAGAATAATTTTTGAAGAAGATCGCGTTTAGTAACTACACAAAATTTACATTCTTGGAATGGAAAAAAAAAAAACACGTTTGGTAAAACTTGTATAATTTTTTTGTTTCTTTTAATTTTTTAATATTTTTATTTTCTTTTTTCTTTTTTCTTTTTCTTTTTCTTCCTTTTAGCCAATCGCCAGCCTCGGCCATGGTCAGCGACCGGCCGACGAGGTCGGCGGCCTCACCCACCACAGTGAGGCTTGCCGGCCCCAGCAAGGCCGAGCCTCGCCAGCCAGCGCGAGGTCGGCCTCGCCTTGGCTAAGCGAGCTCGAGCTTGCCCAGATCCGGTGAGGCTGAGCTCGCCTAGCCACCAGCGAGGCTTGGCCTCGCCAGGCCACCGCTAGGCGACACTGACCTAGGGGTGGTCTAGCGAGGCCGAGCCTCGCCGGGAGCTGGCGACACTCTAGCAAGGTCGGCCATGGCCGGCAACCAGCCTAGGGGCCAGGAGCTGGTGACACTCTAGCAAGGTCGCCGGCCCTCGACGGCTGGTCGCCGGCCATGGCCGAGGCCGGCAACCGACCAAAGAAAAAAGAATAAAAAAAAATAAACAATTTTTGTGTTTTTTTTCATTTGCTTCTTCAAAAAGTGTCCCGAGAACAAAAAATAAGTTTTTCTTGTTTCTTATTTTTGTTTCAAATTTGTTACAAAAGTGTAAACAAACGCGTTTCTATTTTTTTTTTATTCTCCAGAACAGAAGAAACATAAATTTGTGTTCAAGAAACAGAAACAAAAATAAACAAACAGAGCCTTAAAGACAAGAAGATGGAAAGTAGTAGAGGAGAGAGAACAGACCCATTTTGTAGAGACAGAGAGTATACTGAAACTTTGAAGCAAAGCAGGAACGGGTGTGAGAGAGAGACAAGTTTGGCTGCGATTGTGTTGTGAGACAGGAGACCAGAAGACGCAATGGAGAGGGAAAGCCTCGATTAAATTAAATTAAAAGTGCGACAGGACTCCATTAAAACCTTACCCTTGATCCTTCAAGTGCCATCCCTTGATGCGAGCAATCTCTGTGAGAGCCTCCTTCCAACGCTGAACTTGATCGCAGCCATACGTGTCTTCATGCTTTTCCAAAGCTTCAAGGTACAATCTAGTTTTAAGCTTCACGTCTTCAGGATCGACGTCATAAAAAACGGGAATGATCATTTTGTCATTCGTTCTACATCTCCAGCACTCCAACATGTATGCAAGTTCGCGAAGACACCATGCACTAGAAGCATAATTTTTGGAGAAAATGGGCATATAGATTTTAGTTGAGTCGATTGCACGCATAAGCTCTCCTCTTATCTCTTCGCCGTTTCTGATCTCTTCAGAATCCCTAAATACGCGAATCCAAGCTTTAATCATGGAGTGATAGAGGCAATCCGTAAAAGTTAGGCCCGTGTCTGGGCCTCTAAAACTCAAGAACACGTCAAATTCAATCCCAGATGTCTCACCACCATCACCTCCACCTGCAGATAACTCCCTCTTTCCCATCATCCTACCACAGGAGCTCAGTTTAAGAAAAATGTATGATTCTTCTCTGAGTCCTTTTCCTTTGCCGTCAAGTGTGATCTCGAGAGGATTTATAAAAGGGCCAAATGGCGCAAAGGGCCCAAGTCTCCTTCCTTGCATTTATTTTTAAATATCATAACAAAAGGGTAGGAGGTTTTGTTGAAGGGGGTCAAATGAGGCTTCACTTGGTAAAAAAATAGAAATCAATTTAATAACATCAATTAATTTTTTTATTCTCTAAAATAAAATAAAAAATGACTAGGGGATATATTTGGAACGGAAATAAAAAGTAAAAAAAATAATTTCTGAAATAAGTCTTTTTTTTTTCCTTTTATTCTTCTTTCTCTTCTAATAGGTTGCTCAAGCCTCGCCGTCTGCCTATCGTCCACTGCCATCCGCCTTCATGCCTCCTACCGTCGTCCGCCAATCATTATCACAGCCGCCGGCTAGAGGAAAAAAAAAATAAGAGAGGAAATAAAGAGAAAATTCTCAAAAAAATTATTAAAAAAATAAAAGAAATTTCATATCACAAAAAAATTTATGAGTCATATCAAATGTGTTTCTTTTTTTATTCGAGGAATAGGCATTCCTTTTTTTCTATTTTGAGAATAAAATTTTTCTACAATTTACTAAACATATTATTTTATTTAAAAATTATTTCAAAGGAATAGAAATAGAAAAGAAATTATCTCCAAAAATATTTATATTATCAAATTCACTCTTAATATTTCAAGTTTGAATTCAGATCGATTAATTGAGCTGAATTTGTTGAGAAAGATGGATTAGAATTTCTTCTTCGTTGAAGAGCCTGCCGATCTTATCTCTTGCAGAAGCTACACCTAGACTCTTCTTGAAAGTGACGTGCAAAAGTAGGACTTTGCCCTGTATATACATATAATGCCGAACAGTGAAAGGAGCCGCACAGCCATAGAAGGAGCCGCACAAAAAGTAGAACGCTGGAGTTCTATTTTGTTGAACGTAGAACACTCGTGATTTTTGTGTTATAAGTTTACAACTTTATTTATAAATATTTTAAATTTAGAATTAAATCTAAGTATAAAAAATACTCAAGTATGTAAACGATTATAACTATGACTTTTTTAATTATAGTGGATTATTTATTGTTCGTTATTCCCATAAGTATCGGTACCGAGGTTCGGATCGAATCACATAAATATCTTATGTCATATTATTTTTCGTTTTATTTTTCTAGTATTTTTGTATTAATTTAATTTGTAAGATCCTGTCATTTCTGCATTAATATTACAACAAAAGACAAGTCCAACATACTTTTACTATGGATTTATCTTTGCTATGAACACTGTGCAATTTTACCAATATAAGAAATACATGGAAAACAGAATTTTGTATTTTCTGATATTATATAATATACATACATTGTGTCTCTTGATGAATAGTACATGAGCCTATTTATAAATTTTACAAAATGAATATTTAAGGTAACAAGATACTATAATATCAATTATAATCAGTCAAAGATATGCATAATAATATGAGGTATAAGCATAATAGTGAGAGATATGGAGAACTAAAGAAAACATGTTATCGCTAACATCCCCAAAGAAGTGACTGTAATTTGGAAAAATGATCCAAAGAACACGATGTGTCTTAGTGAAGAATCAGTACTTGATCAACCGATGGTAGAGAATAGGTTCGACAAGCTATGCGAACAATTTGGTCTGCTGAAGAGAGGACCAGCTAACGTGTGTAGGCTACGCAACAATAGACTGAGGTGGCCGCAGTGCAACACTAATGGCTATGTGGTAAGCCACGAAATATATGGGGAAAAAATTGTATAATAACCAAATTTGTAACCAGCTGCCATCATTTCTAAGATACTGGACTGGCAGTCGTCGAGAGGCTAGCGCAGTAGAGCTTAGATCAGGTCGGGGGGTGTTTCCAAATTTGGTTACAAATCCCCCTGCAGTTAACCCTTCCATTTTATTTACGTGGAATGGTGGCTCCGATAACCACGGCCTTTGTTTAAGGTCCTTAGACTGGACCAGTGTAATTTCTATATGTATGTGGTGTCTCGCGATGAAAAGTTAATGACCTATTTATAGGCTTAATAAAATGAATATCTGAGGTAAGATATCATAAAATCAATAATAACCAACCATGGATATGCATAATCATAGGAGATACATGCACAATCCTAAAGATTTAGAGAATCAACGGTGTTAAAGATAATTTTAAGATATCATGAGACATTCTATATCTTCCTCATAGGAGATATATGCACAAGCAAGACATCCTTGGATTAGCAAGTCATTATGCGAATTATTCTCGCTTATCAAAAGTGCCAATAAAAAATATCAGATTAGCTGTTTTAGGAGTTCAAAATTCATCATTATTTGTGAGATTAAGAATTTAATTTACCTTGTGAATAAATCTCAAAATAGTATATACGATGTTGTTTAACTGTGACATATCTCTTATGAAAAGACTTCAATCAATATCTTCGTAGGCTATAATAATAGACTGTTTAATTTTGAAATTTTGATTCGTGATTGATGCGAAGCAGTTATAACTCCATCCAAATGGTTTTGTAACGTATACAAGACTTTGGTCATCCTTCGTTGTCCTCTTAAGCTATATATAAAAAAAAAAAAAAAGCCAAAAAAGAAAATTGGCTCTGGCGGACGTCTCCGTGGATCTTAATTTTGTCAAGCCAAAAGAAGAGGACGCCTTAAGGTCGAGGCTCAAGTCCAATGGCCGGAGGCATACGTTGGAGACGGTGAAGAGACGACTTGACCAAGATGCACTCTAATTGGAATAACTGTTGTTGTCGTGGGTCCATTTGCATTTTATACATCTTATTTCCTCCTCCCCCTTGTCCAGTCCCACTACTTTATGTTATTGCTTTCATGATAACTTATTTTAAGTTTTCATTGAAGACACAATCCATTTTGGCTCGTTATCCCTCACTCTTTGCTAAATGTAAATCATCTAAAAAAAATTTCCGCATATGTTAACATTTTTCAAAAAAAAAAAAAAAAAATTACTAATCATTCAATCATACATCCATTTTAAGTTAATATCAAGTTTAGACATTCATACTGCCTTCTGGACATTTAATTTAATTATGAAATTTCCCTCTTTTGGTATTTGTGCACTTGATGGACACCAAGGCTATGTTAAGAATGAAAAATTAACTGGGAGTACTGAAAATTTTTTGAATTATGGGTGTCTTCTCTACGTGAGATTTTGATGACGTAACAGCTAATTATTTAAAAATTTTAAAATTTAGATAAATGTGTGGAATAATATTAAATTATTCTAACATGTCTTTTCACCTGTAAAGAAGAAAGAGGCCAAAAGGAAAGGTTGTCATGGCGGACAGCTCATCGGAAGGGCCCTTTCCAAGTCGTGATGAAAGGGATGAATTGTTTCTTTTCTGCGAGCCGATGGCTTCAAAGTGGGAGATAGTGGAAGGACGACTTGCCCAAGAAGATGCCCTCCAATTGGAGCAAGGTTCCAAAGTCCTCGTCGAGCCCCACTTCTTTTGTCTAGCCAAAAAAAAAAAAAAAAAAAATTCTGCAGACCCCGACTCGCCGGCCCTTTCTCTAGATCAAAAAGTCCTCAAGTCCCTCTCTTCTTTATAGTAATGCTCTCGTGATTAACTTATTTAAAGATTCCCTTTTCAAGATGGATTACTTCTTGGGTAAGTAGTCATCCAAATCACTCGTTGCCCTTTGCAGATAGTCTCTTCTAGCAATTTTCAGATATTCTTATTTTGGGAGAGAGATGAAGGAAGAATGTAAGCAAAGACTAAGAAGGATTGGTGGAATCGAATTGGTTCCTAAAATCTCCCCAAGCCTGTTTGAATATGAAGCGATTTCAAGGAATTAGTTTGTTATTAAAGTAAAATTATTCTTTTTCATCTATACAATTATTATATGTCAAAAATATCCAGTCAAAATTAGTCGGCATAACTGAATTAATACAAAGTCAAAAAATTTAGAATTAAATTGACATCAACTGTAGTTATAATCGAAGAAAAAATTTACCATCCTAAAAGAAAAAATCATTTTTCCCAGCTCCTTTTCCCACACGTGTTCGCACGTATTGGAGGACCATTCTCACGGTAGTGGATGAGCACCAAGAGATTAAGTCTGTTGATTATTTGTAATTTTTTTTTTTTTTTTTGCATCGATTTTTTAGATTGCTTTATTTTGATAAGAAAATAAATTAAAATTATACCTCATATATTGCTAATATTTTAGAGGTTGGCGAGACGGGCACGCCAATCTCGGACCTTCCGAGTGGCGGATGATACGGAGTAATCGCTAACTCTGCCCGAATATTTTTTTTGCAGATTCGTGACTTATTACATGATTTGATTTGTCAATCCTTTCGGGTCCCTTTCACGTGTAGAGGAAGAAAGAGGCCGGAAAGGAAAAGGTCGCGCTTGCGGATAGCTCATTGAGAGGGCCATTTCCAATCCGTGACGGGAGGGATGATGTGACTTTTTCCTGTTTCCATTGGAAAGAAGAGCGACGCCTTTTGAGTTAAGCCAATGGCTCGAAAGTTGGAGACAGTGCGAGCACGACTTGACTAAGGAGAGGCCCTCCGATTGGAACAAGGGTTGCTCTCAAGGGGTCCGAAGTCCTTTGTCGAGCCCCACTTCTTGTTGTCCTACTGCTTTCGCACTAACTTTATTTTGACGTTTCGTCCAAGATACAATCTCTGCCATGTCCTTTTCGCAACTTTCGGATCTCGACTCGCCGGCTCTCTCTCCAGACCAAGTCCTCTCGTCAAAGTCCCACGATTCTTTGTCATACTGCTCTCGTTATAACTTATTTTAAGATTCCCTTCGAGATGGATTACTTCTTGGGTAGGTAGGTATGGGGAAAATTACCAAAAAACTATTAAGTATATTACAATTTTTTTCATTTCAGTCTTTCTGACTCCGTAAATAATATTATAATAATATTTTATTTTTTTCGATTTTTCTTTTTATTTTTTATTTTTCTCTTTGACTTTCACCTTTTTCGTCTAGCCAGTTGTAGTTGACAACCAGCTAGAGCCGGGATAGGCAGTCTCTCACTAGCCTTGGGGAAGCCTCATCGGCCATGAGTGAGGCCTGATCTCGTGTGGCCATTGGCAAGGGCTATTAGTGGTTGGGCGAGGTTTGTGCCTCACCAAAGGCTGCGAAGTTGAAGGGCACGGCTATGACATCCTAAAATTTCATGACAATCCCTAGATACACTGTGACCCGTGAATAGGTGATGGAAGCGCCATCGGACTATATTATGGTCATTAGACTAATGGATTACAATTTAATCAAGGCCAAGCATTGAATGGACTATTGTTGTATTGGGAATACATCCTATGTCCATGAGTGATTAAGGATTGTATTAAAGGATATATATTGATAAGGAAGTTTTGTTCTTGGCCATGAACTTTATAGACGATTTTAAGTTTAAGACTCATCCAAGTTATTTTTGTAAATTGAATAGAATGCTTTATCATTTAAAGAAGGCCCCAAGAACTTGGTACAAGAAGCTCTCAAAATTTCTAGTGCGAAATAGCTGCTCAATAGCATCAATAGACTCAAGCTAGTTTGTGAAGGGAGAATTCAAAAGGCTTGCAATAGTACTGACCTATGTTGGTGACCTAATCATCATCGGATATGATGAAAATGAGAAATATCAAATCAGAGCCAATCTCTTTGTGTAGTTCAGACAAATGAGTTTGGAGAACTAAAACACTTCCTAGGACTTGAGGTTGAGCAAACCAATGAAGGTTTATCAATATGTCAACACAATTATGCGCAATATCTTCTAGAGAAATTTGCAATCCAAAATGTTTTAGTTCTCCATGCTCCTTAAGCCATTCAAATAAGTCGAATAGGATGGAATTATAAACAAAGAGTCAACTCTTGAAAATGAAAACTCTTAGAATCAGCATAGAAAAACACGACAAACAAAGAGTCGGCTCAAGTTTTTCGTATGTCCTCAACAAAATGGAAAAAAAGTTTTTCATATGTCGCTAAACAAAAGAAAACTTTTCAATTTTTTAGTATTATTTTTAAATACCAGTTTTAATTTTAGTTTGTATTTTTCGAAGAAGTGTGTGCGCGACAACCAGAGCTTTTCAACACCTTCGGCCCATTTCGAAACGGTGGCAGTTGCTGTGGCCCATTCTGAGCTGCTGTCTCGGATTCTTCGAATGAACACGTACAAGATCGAAGTTCGGCCCAAAACTAAACTCGCTTCCTCTTTGATTTGTACCTCTTAATGATGGGCCGAATAGTTTTATACGCTTTCGCATTCTTTTCCTTATGTCTGTCCAAACTTAACAGCAATGTCGAACTGCATTTATTTCTCAACCTTTGCAATTTGGCTTTCTTTCAAGCTTGCGTTCTCGTAATTTGACATTTTAGCGTGAAATGTCTGAAACATTCCTAGCCCATACGTGAAATATATGAGTTTCTTTGTGTCCATAAGAATCTGTAACTTAAAATACTCTCTTTTTCGATTTCCAAATATTGGGACATAAAAAAGAAAAAGCTAGCTCAGATGGGTTAGCAGAAGCCTTTTTTTTTTTTTTTCTTCTTCTTCTTCTGTTGAAAGAAAATTTAATTCATTGCTAAAATGATACATGAGAAATATGTAGTTTTTCATGGCAAAGCAAATCAAAGCAAAGGACAAAATGCTACAAAGCAAAACCAAATTTAGAAAACAAGGAAAACCAACAGAGTATTGGCAGAGTTAAGCGTATACTCATTCCATAAGAATAGATCTATCAAGCAGAATAATTGGCAGTCAATAATTGGATCTCGTATCATCATCGGTGATGAAAATACGCCGGAAATTCTTCTCCAATAACTACAACATTATTAGTCGACGGTGTGCACTTAGGTTCACCTTCTTCTACACCATTGCCATATAGAAATAACCAAAATAAGTTGAATAAGCACAAATTTAACTTTTGGAAGAGGAAATTTTCATGGCTCAACAAAACACCAGAGCTCTTGCAATTATCATTGAAACTAAAGGTAGAGATCATGTATAGGGACATGCACGGGGTATTGAATTCCCATAAACATTATTAAACTCCTAGATTTAAATTGGGAGTGAGGAACTCCTAGGTCTAGAACTGGATTAAGAAAGTTCAAACTCTTAGATCTAGAATTAAATCGGGAAAAGAGAGAAAATATATGAAAGTGAAACTGATGATTTCTAGTGTCTAGACTCAAGGTCTAGAAAAGGCATGGATAAGCAAATAATTTTTGACGAAGAAAATATAATGAAAGTCTCAATCCAAAATAAAGTGGTTAACTTAGATACGAGATAGATTAAAGAGATTTTCCGCAATGGGTGAAAGCCTGACGAAGCAATGCCGCGTGGCCCCCCGGCTGATTCTACCATAGAGACCAATGATAGACAATAACTCCCCCCCAAACACAGCTTACAACTTTCATCGTACTGTGCTCTCCAAAGAGCAACTCTTCTCAAAATCACAAAGGGTGCCGCAAGAATCTGTCGATATTTTCGATTCCATTTTCTTGTTCCTAGGATGTTGAAGAGGAATAAATTGATATTTCGTTCCTTCACAGAGAAAGGTTTATTCAAAGTCACACCAAAACTTGAGATAATGGGTGTAATCCGAAAAAAGATTCATAAGTGGTTGTTAATGGAGTTGAAAAGCCATAACAAACCCCATAGCTACTTGTACTAAAAAACAAGTAAGCGTAATTCCTCCTAGACAATAAAATATGTTGACATGAGGAGGAACATATTTAAAAGTTATATCATTTGCAATCGCCTGAATCGTATGAAAATGAAGTACTCGATAATTTCTTTATCCTTTTCTTGTTGCTTGTCGATGTAGAATCATGCATGTATTATTCAATATCGAATTTCTCCAATTTCTATATGGTTTCTTTCTCTCCATTTTTTTTCACAATTCAATTCGATGCGAAATTGAAAAATCCATCACCAATACATCGTAGGATTCATCATGACAGGGGCTTTTGCTCATGGGGCTATATTTTTCATTCACTCGAAACTGCTCCGCTTCCATTTTCACTTTTCGTAAACGGGCTCGGGCTTTTTCCAGCTGTTCAAGTGAAGATACGTTGTTAGGTGCTCCATTTTATTTTCCCATTAAGGCTGAACTTAAACCTGTGCTTGAGAGATAGCTGTCCCGGAAATCTGTTTCATGTAGCTTGGCAAGGAAATTTTGAGGCATGGGTATAGGACCCCTTACATGTAAGACCTATTGCTCATGCAATTTGGGATCCTCATTTTGGTCAACTGGCCGTGGAAGCTTTCCGTTATGGTCCAATTCGATTGGTAATAGATATTGGGACTTTGCAATATTTGATTGATCACAATTATGTATATTCCATTTACTATAGAAGTTCCCAGAGAATTCATTAAAGGAATTGTTGACACCTAATTTTTCTTTTCCTCAAATGCATAATTTAAAAAATAAAAAAATTATTAAAAATTAAAAATTATTAATTTTTTTTTAAAAAAAAATTGAAATTGAGAGAGGAACAAAGGGGAGGAGGGCAATGATGGCGCCACCCGACGCCATCCGAGGCGTTGCCCTCCTCGCCACCTCAACCCGAAGACCTTCGCCGGCGATCCCTTCTGCTCAGAAGTCGCGAAGCTGACGCCGTCGCCGCCGCCGCTACTCGACCGACGCTGATGCCGACCGCCGCCGTCTCCCCAGAACCCAGATCTAAAGGCGCCGTGTGGAGGAGGTCAAATCCGGCAGAATCAGAGACGCTGCCCTCCATCCCCGATGTCGTCCGAGCCGTCGCCACCCTCTGTCCCCAACGTCGTTCGAGCTGCCACCCTTTGAGCGACACCGGGGACTCCACCACCGCAGCTACTGTTTCGCGGTTGCCGGAGCTCCGGACGCCGTCGCCGTTGCAGTCCTTAACCAAGCCGATGCCCAGCCCTGTCGCCAAGCCACCGCACGCCTCCGCCTCTAGTCCGACACTAAGCAACCCCTCTCTCCGAGCGACGCCTCCGCCTGCCATCCGCGTTTCTAACCATCGTCGCCGTCGTCAAGCCCAACACCGTGCTGTTGCTCTCCGTGGCCGCCGCCCGCCGTGTTGCCATTGCCATTCCGCCACCAGCCATCTCAAGCCGAGCCATCGTCCTCCGACACCGCCTGCCACCTCGCGGTCGTTGTCACACCCCAAACCCTGAGACACGTGAACAACCCGCCATGGTCATGTAAATGCGACATTCCCAAATAGTGTCGCCGACCCCATTCAATTATTATGCGCATGTGAAACGTACTAAGAAACTCCTGACAAAACTTACGGGATAGGACAGCAGGAAAAATCAATTCAAAAACAAACCAACATACTTTCATACATAATCATTCCAGAGTTTACATACACCAACAGGATCAGAGACTATATGCACCAAAAATGGGTCAAAGATTATGTGCATCAAAAAGGGGTTAGTCTGCACAATAGGGATCGGTCCACCAAAAAGAGGAACAGTCCTATGGCTACTAGTTGGACTCGTTCGTTGATCCCACATCTTCCACATCTGACTGCACTGGGTCCGGAGACGATGGGTTGTCCACCCTACCATCAGGAAGGTCAGCTACACCTTCACCCAAAATAGCATCCACAACAGCAAGTGGAATATCAAAACTATCGAGTGGACCAATCCTAAAGCCATTAGCCCCAAACGGAACCATGCCTTAAACCTATGTGGTACTTTGACATCCTCAGTCTCCTGAATCTAGATGGTGGTCCTAATCAGCTCGTAGACCTAATGGCTCCCAGGGTCAGGAAAACTGTGCACCTGGTCGACAATGTGCACTGGGATGCCATTTTTCTCCGGAGGTCCTGTAATATTTTCCCACAATGGGGTGAGACATTGTCTCAGCAAGTTTACCCCTCATAAACCCTTATTAGAAAGAAAATACGCCCAAGAGTGGTCTAGTCACACAGCACAAAAGACTTACCTCGTCTTATTTCCTTCCTGTAGGTTAGTACAATTCATATCACTTAATCACAGGTAGTAATAAGAACTTAAACCATTGGAACAAAATCAATTTCACATAATTCACAATCACAACAAGCGTTCCAATTATCATTCATTGCCACACAAGGGCATAACCTACTCGCAGTTCGGATATCTACTGACATATAGCCAGGCATCGCCTCCCCACCTTGGAGCGCGGCTTCGTCAGTACGTCGACGGTGTTCTTGAAGGAGCATGGGCTCAGAATCAACTGCGACCCGCATCCGTCGTATGGAGCATCCCATATAGGGGTAAATAAAGCTCAATAGCTCAAGACAATTCCTCTTAATTATCATACAACAATTCATACTCAGCATATCACTCAAATACTTCAATTACAATATCAATCCTTAAAAATCCAATTTCGGTGACAAACCCGACACTTGGGATTTTATGAATAAAATCTCAATTTATCACAATCAACACTCAATTTGCATTAACCACTCATCAAATTTAAATTCTAAATACACAGCGGCGATCAGCACGAAATTTCGAGCAATTGAGGTCGAAATAATTTTTTGAAATTTTTTTATAAATAATAATATTTTAATAATTTCGGAGTATAATATATTATTAAATAATCAATAATTTCGAAACATTTATTTAAATCAGAAATAAATCTCTTTAAGTCACATCAAGGCTTATATTAAAATAAACCTACTTAACTTTAAACTAAACACACATTAACTTAATTAAACACATTAATATAATCCACAACTAAATAAACTAATCTAACCACCTACTCTCAATCAACGTAAGCTAAACACACTTAAGATATCATTAACCCTCTAATCAAGATTTAGTGAGGTAAACTCACTCAAATGACAAGCCGAGCGGTTCCACATGACGGGGACGCAACGGGGATCAACTTTCCTCAAGGCAGGCGGAGCTTTCGGGGTCGGGAAATTGGCCAAAACGGGCCACGACCGGGTTGTAAAACCCACTTGGCGAGCTGTTGGTTGAGGTCGGACGAAGGCGGCTTGGCGGTCAGTTGGGCACGAAACCAGCGGAGAGGGGCTGCGGCAGCTCGAGCAATGACCGGCGGCAACTCCGGCGACGTAAAGCGGTGTCGAACAGCTACGGGACGGCGGACAACGAGCTGGAACACGCGGACGAAGGCGACGAGTGGTGAGCTGGTTAGTGGAGCAGCGCGCGGGCCTTCTCGCGCGAACGGGCAACGACCGCGATGGCTCCGGCGACGGCGACGATTGCGATGAACAGGGGGACGGCGTCGCACGGGGAAGGAGCGAGCTGCTGGTTCCACCGGTTGCTTCCCTCTTTCTCCTCCAAGTTCAAATGAAGAAGATGACGCAGAAGAACAGCCCAAGTGTCATAACTTGGCACGGGGGGACACTTAAGTGCCATAACTTCAAAACGGTACACTTAAGTGCCACTTTCTTTTTCTAGTGGGACACTTAAGTGCCGCCTCTAACAACCTTTACCGGAAATCCTACGTGGCAATATTTTATTATTTTTTATTGCCTACGTGGCTCGCCGGAGAGCTGAGTCGGCTCTAACTCACCAGAAACGACGTCGTCTACATAATAAAAGCCCCAAATCTTCTAAAAACGACGTCGTCTCCCCAAATGCCCCAAATCTAAAACCCTAAATTGGCCAAAATCCCTATTGAAGTGCTCGAATCCAAGTCTCGAACCCTAATTTTCATTTGCCCAAAATTCCTTCGTCGAATCTTGGAAATGGAGAGCGGGACTCGCAGCAGCGCCTCAATTTCCTCTCACCGAAGCGAAGGAGAAGGTCAGCGTTTCTGTTTTTGTGGGTTACCGAGTCCAAGAAGAACATCGTGGACTCGAATCAATCCTGGGAAAAGATTTTATGGATGCGCCCGATATAAAGAAGTGTCGAAGTGCAAATACTTCAAATGGATCGATGCGAAATTCTCGACCGAGCCACGAGAGGTGATATTGGATTTACTTCATAAAAGACAGCAATCTCCATCTATGTTCGTGGACGACTTGGACGATGTTGACTCAATGCAAGCTCAAGCGTCTTCAGTTAAACTTTTCAAGAATGAAGTCTCAATGCACGCTCAAGCATCTTCAACTAAACCTTTCAAGAATGAAGTTTCAATGATGAAAATTGAACGAAAGTGTTACCAAGCGTTTATTATGGTGTTGTTTTGTTGTCTATTGTACTTTATGATGAAATGTAAAGTACTTGAAAATGAGAAAAAGTTTCTCTGACTGCCATAGTTAAAAATGGTGTTGTTCTGGATTAAATGTAGGTTTTTTTTTTCTTTTTAAAAGATGCGAAGAAATTTGTGTTGTTCCACAAGATCATTGTGGCGTTGTTGTTGTTTGTGCTGTCATATAGAGTTGCCATAAGTTAAATTACCATCATCTTCTCTGTTTTGATACAGACCAACATATACACAAGACAAATATGAGTGATTACCTGAGTGCCATAAGTTATATTTAGTAATCACTTAAGTGCTAGTCGTGATGAAAAAATGATCACTTAAGTGTCAAGTTATTATTAAAGTGATCAGTTAAGTGTCACTTGTAGTTAAAAGTGAATAGTTAAGTGCCAAGTTTTTTTAGAATATGACCAGTTAAGTGCCAATTTTTTTGTGGGTTTTCTCTAAAAATTGCGCCAGCTACCACCACCGGCTGCACCACCAACCATCACCACTAGCCATACTACACACTAGGCGCTCCAGCCACCACCATGCTAGTGGTGTTGCTGCACAAGGTACTAGTGCAAGCTGAGCTTTGCACTAGCTTGCACCAGTACACATGGTGTAAGATGTGCAAATTGCATATTTGTACCAGGGTGTAAGTGCAGCATAAACCCATAACCCCCACCATAAACCCATAATCACCGGGCACCATCACCCACACCAGCACCCCAGCCACCACATTAGCACCCCAACAACAAACTCACAACCACCAAACATCACCATCCATCACTACCAGCCACACCAGCACTCCAGCTACCACTATAAAACATCAACAGCAGCAGCAGCAAGTAAAAGCAAAATCCATGACAAACAACAAAAATTGACAAGCAGCGCAAGATCATTTCATTTTCATTGATATTGAAATTAAGTCTCACAATATCAATGAATGACAAACTAAAGAAAAAGAAAGAAAGAAAAAAGACAACTATCCATAGCAAGTATTATTATAACATTAACGTTTACATAACTGTTTTGACTCCTAAGCTCCACAAATCCTATCATGTCTCATCTCATTAATCAATATGCACGACACCCTCTGTTCGTGCTCCTTTCGATGGGCCTTTCACTTGATTCATAATTCTTGCACTCTTTCTAACTGGACATGCAACTTCTTCTTCAATCTTCTCAGTATCCACTGACTCAGATGGAGCTGCAAATGTCCCAGGCCGAATTGATTCAAAAGGAGCTGGAGCTGGAGCTGGAGCTGCAACTGGGTTCTTTCTCTTCTTTCTTGTTGGCACAGATTGATGTTTTCTTTTTGTTGGTGCAGCCGTTGATTCTTGAGTTGGGCCTGAGATAAGAACTTCTGAACTTCTCCCAGGCTACAAAAAAATAATAAATTGTCAGCAAAAGTCTACAGCATAAATTAAATTAAATGCAGCCAATAAAACTTACATTGAGAATAACCGTTCTAGTACGCTCATCTGTATAAAGGCCATAGCCATATTGTCTTAACCTCTTCCCAAGTGCCCCTCTTGTTTGAATAGGGGCGTCACTTTCAGGAACTTGTGATTTGTTGGCTCTTTTTCTTGCTTTCTTAGGCCCTTCAGCTACAGCCGGGGCTTCTTCGACTAATTCTTCAACTGGGCATCTTCTAGATGGCCTTTGTGTAGCTGCCCCTTCACCTGGCCTTCTTTTAGTTGTCCTTCTGTGTAGCCCTTCAACTTCAGTGACACCTCCTTCTGGTGGTATTGGTGGTGGACTTGTGGTGCCCCTTGTAGTGATTCTTCTGGTGGCCCATGTGATGACCCTTGAGGTGGCTCTTGTGATGGCCCTTCAGTTGGCAGTTGAGTTCGAACTTGCTTTCTTCGAACCTGAGAAAGAGGCAAATGACACCATAAATATAATATTGGGACATATAATAATGTAAAGAAAATGAAAAACTGAATACAAATGGTTGAATTTACCACTTTGGGTATTTCTTTATTTGTTGAAGAACAGTCGGCGAACCTGGCCGTGATCTTTGCTTGGGCTAATCCTTTGGCTGGCCGTGATCTTGCTTGGGCCAATCCTTCAGCCATTTGTCTTCTACCTTGCCTTCTTCGAATAGGCTATTCGGTTTCATGACTTATTGGGGTTCTTCTTGTGACCTAACAAACACATTACATACAAGGCCAAATAGGATATTATGTACTTTTTTTTTTATGATAAACGACAAAGCAACATAAACATAAAATAAATTTCATGACTTACCGGAGTTCTAGTTGTTGACTGAAGAACAGTCGACTCACTTGGCCCTGTTGTTTGCATTTCTCCAACTGTCTCTTCACTAGGCCCTTCACCTTGCCTCAACGGTTGTTGTTGCTTCCTCAATTGACAACCTTTAATATTGTGGCCTGCTAGGCGACAATAAGAGCACGTTATCTTTACACCATGCCTGCTCATTCTTTGTTGACCCGAGACCTCTCCCTTCGCCATTCTTCGTCTTCGTTTTGTCCTTTCAATTTTCTTCTTCAGTGGCAAAGGTTAAGGTGCTTCATGATCCGTGGGCTCCCAAAACTTGCTACTTCTAATTGGCTGCATCATGAACTGATAGGAAGCAAGGTATTTTGATTTATGGTACCAATCATCGATGTAATCATCTGTATTGTCGCCCTTCAACTGGATGGCACATATGGCATGTGTACATGGAATTCCACTTACTTGCCATACTCTACATGAACACTTCCTACTTCCTAGATTGACAACATACTCATCAGCACCCTTCATTATCTCAGAGCCGTTATCTCCATTCCAAATGGGATGACAATGCCTACTTGCAGCCAAGTTCTCATCCAATTTCTTGGCAATCCTAGGACCATATTGTCTTGTCCACTTTGCAGCCGCAGCCGAGTCATAACTGCAACTCGTATATCTTCAAGCATTGAGATGACTGGTTTGCATCTGGCATCTATGATCTTCAAATTAAATACTTCAGAAATGTTGTTGTCGACATTATCGCACTTGAACTCCTCACTTGAAGAATGCCCTACAACAATGCTTCGAGTTCTAGTTGAAATAGGGTAGCACAACCTTCCTTTGTCAAGCGAAGCGGTCCTTCTTTGGCTATCCTAAAGTCAGCCATGTTTGCACTCTTTGCTAATTGCCAAAATTGCAATTGCAGCTTATCCCCTTTGTAGGTCTTTGCCCAATTTCCGTATATGTGCCGTGCACACATTCGATGTTCAGCATGGGGCAACAACTCGGCACTCTTAGGAACCAATCCCTGCAATAATTCAAAGTAAGAAATACTAGAGCAAATTACATGTTCATATTACAAAGCAAACTATTGACTAAATTTTTAAAAAAGCAAGCATTACCTTTTGTTGGTCGCTCATGATCGCCCACCCTTCTCTGTTTGTTATCTCCAAGTCAGCCATAAGATTTTTCAAGAACAAGGGCCAATTATCCTTGTTCTCAATCTTTACAATAGCCCAAGCTAGTGGGAACATTTGGTTATTCGCATCTCTTCGAATCACCGCCAACAATTCTCTCTTACATAAGCCCTTCAAGAAACAGCCGTTCAATCCTATAATCCGTCTACAACCAGCTAAAAATCCTCGTCTGCATGCATCAAAGCACACATAGAACTTATCGAACTTGGTCCCATGATCAGGAAGTGGTCTCTCAACCACCTCTACTACACTCTACTTGTAGGGTTTTGCAGCCTACACTCCCAAGCAGACTCTCACACCTGCCCATATTCCTTAGCATACTGACCAATAAGTATCTTTATCATCTTTTGCTTTGCTCTTTTGCATTGATTCCTAGATACATTGATGCCTACACGCTCCTTCACCAGCATCCTAAAGTTAGTAATTTTCATCTCGGGCATCAGCTTGATCAGATCCAAGAAGTGCTTGGACAACCATGCACTTGTTACCCTTTTGTTTTGAAAATTAATGGAACAAGTGTGTTCCTCTTGGTAGGCTCTAATCTGGAAAGACCCACTTTTCTTAACAAATGCGCCGTAAATCTTCCATGGACAGTTTTGCTGCGAGCACCTAGCTCTTACAAATTTCTTGGTATTTCTAATGAAATCAATATTTCTTTGTGCAGCAATGGAGTTCTTCAGTATAGCTTCCCTAAATTGTATCGCATCATAGAATTTCATACCTACCGACAAAGTAGGAGAGGCAACGGATGGATCATAGAAAGGAAACTTACTTTTCCTTCTAGGCACAGCTCGTTGATCTTCTTCAAGTTCGTCCTGGGAAGTAGCGGTATTGATGCTTTCTTCATAATCTGTCTCCTGGCCAGCAACACCAACATCTGCAGGGCCTTCGTCTCTGTTTGGAACTTCATCAGCTACTTGCAAAGTTGCAAATCTATCGACAAAAAGTCCCTTTTTTTTTCCTTATTTGTGTAAGCTCCTCATTGTCGTCGTCACTTAAGATTAATAAATTTTCAGCTTCAGCAGCCAACCCTTTATCGTCATCGTCATCATCACCATCATTGGATTCAGCTACTTCCCAATCTAATTTAGTGATGGTGACATCACCTATGTCACAATCGCTCTGGTGAGCAGCATCTGCGCCCCTCTCCTCCCCGTCCTGTCCATCATGCCCTACTTCATCCCTAACCTCAGTACTAGCTTGAATACTATCTCCTCCTTCTCCTACTTGGGTGCTATCTCTGTCATCATCTTCGTCCTCACTATCACTATTGTTTTCAACAAATACTTTCGTCTCTTCGCCATGAAGATAATGATATAAGACATCCCTAAAACCATTATCATCTTCCAAAACTCTCAAACCATCTCTCAAGCCTTTCCCAGGAACACAGTACAGTAACTTTTGTACTCTATAAGGCAAAAATGTCACTATATCCCTAACAAATCCAATATAAGATGCCTTCTTTATATCTACAAAGATAGTATCCTCATTCCCCCCTCATACTCCCACTCATCCTCCCCAATCACAAAATCTCCACCGTAATAAACGATGACAGCAACATAGTCTTTATCATGAGCCATTGTTGCAACAAAAGAGGACAAATATACAATTAACTTTTGGGATCACATTCACAAAGGACAGACAATTGCAAGTGGAAGTCCCTACACTCTTTATTAAAGAAAAGAAGAAAGAAAGAGGGAAGATGCATAGGTCCGACGACAGCTACAGCTTGAAAAGAGGCCTCAGGACAAGGACAAATAGAGATGGGACCCGACAACTACTTGGATTATGTCGCCGCATTCCTTTAAAATATGGAGAGATCCCTCAGCATGGGTCCTCAACAATGCAATTTATTAAAAAAATACCCAGAAGTCCCCATCCCCACGACAACAAGAGATTCGATTCGAACATGTCCAATGTCCAATACTCTGAACCCTAATAATCACCAATCACCATCGCACATTTCACATCCAACCACTACAAATTATTTCCGCACATCACAATTCAACACCCTGAATGAATCACACATCACAGTGGATGAAGCGACGTCGAGCCCTACACCGAGCCCTAATTTTCCCCCCGCCGAGCCCTACACCGAGCCTACATTTCGAGACCGATCCTAAACTGTCAATTCGAACCCCTCAATAGGATTGTAGCACCACATCTGAGCCATAAATCTCACATCAATACCAGCCAAGCCTGAGCTTTCCCAACCGACCCCCAAATTTCAAGTCCGAGCCTTAATAAATGAGTCGGAGCCCTAATTTCACCACAGGGGAGAGGAAGAAGAGAAAAAACCTGAGCAAATCGACGATGGCGAGTGACGACGGCGAGCGATGACGGTGAGCGACGACGGCGACCGATGACCGCGAACCACGACCTACGAACGGCGAGCTGTGAATGACGATGGAGAGGACGTCAGATCTGGTGTGAATCGATGGACGAACAATTAAAATCCAAATAAGCAAAACGACGTCGTTTAGCACTAAGGAAAAACGACGTCGTTTAGTTTGGCCAAATGCACAGTGGATGGGGTGACGTCGTTTTCCTTCTCCACGTGTGCTTTTTTTTTTTTATAAAAAAATTGCCACGTCGGTTAAGCATGTTGCCGGAAAATGCCATGTCTGCATTTTGGTCGGTTTTTGGCCGGATTGGCACTTAAGTGTTCCATTTTACTCCGATATTGGCACTTAAGTGTACCATTTCAAAGTTATGGCACTTAAGTGTCCCTCCATGCCAAGTTATGACACTCCAGGTGTCCCAACCTCAGAAGATGATGGAGACAAGGGGGAGGTGACATCCCACCTTTTTGGGATTTGATCTCAACCCTCCACTTGTCATCTTCTCCTTCATTGGCCCCAACTACCATGACCTAGGATGACATCATCTTCCACTATCTCAATCCTCCACAACAATCTTCAATGGGTTCAATTTCATTTTCCGCTGGGGCATAAAATCTTGTACAACAACTTCTTTAATTCCAATCAATTCTCTTCCAAATGAGTATAATTAAAGTCCATAAATTAATCCAATATTTCTAATAAGGTTTGTGACACACCATGACTTCCAATTTCAGAATTTGATCTCAATTTCACGGTTAATTTCACTTTGGCACGATACTAGCGCGTCCCGATCTACCGGGCAGCTTTTAGAAATTTTCATACATTTGACCTGTGGTTGATCAATTCAAGCCACAATGTACATTTTTGACACATTGGCGACTTTCGGTTATCAGGGTAATCTCAAGGTTTTAAATACGGACACAGGTACCCAATCGACAGAAAAGTCGGTCTAGTGCCAATCGACAAGAATTGTGCAATCTGGTGGAATCACCCACACCTGATCACATGCCTCTGTCGAGTCGACCTATCTCCGGTCTCCTAATCGATTTTTATTTGTGCCGTAATGACCCTTGCAGATTAGCTCGGTCGAAAGGTCGCTTCCTAGTCAAATTCTCGAGTCTGATGCATTATAATCTCTTAACGGCTTCACTTGATAGACTAGTTTTCACATGAGTGACCGACTCAAGGAAAAGAACTATATGCGTGCCAACGAAATACCCGTCTCAATTTATTGAAAATAGAATTGGAAAATTGGAATGTCATAGTTGTCACCACCATCGTCACCACCATCGTTGACCCCGTTCGTCCGCCCAGCGATGCCGCCGCTAAGAAGCCCTAGAGAGGAGGACATCCATCGGGTCGCGATCAGGTAGGGTTTTGGCTAAGAACCGGGTCGGGCGTGGATCTCAACCGAGTAGGGTTTTTGGTGTGTTGCGCCTGTTTTGTTTTCTTGGGCCGGATTTAAGGGCCCGTGGGGAGCCCTTTTGCACAAGGGGTTGGGCCCGTCGATCGGGCCCAACCCGCATTCAATTACATGCTCGACCATTGGTCGAGCTCGGCCTTCTTCGGGCGGGCTGATCGGCCCGGCCCCCTTTGGACCGAACCTGGGTCTGTCAAACCGGACCGGGTTCGCCCATTTTTAATTAAAAATTATTTTTAAAAAATTAATTAAAAGTTAAATTTTAATTTAAAAAAATAAAAATTTCGAAAATTAAAAAAAGTATAGAGTTTGATTAGGAATTGCCATGTCTTGCCTTTTTAGCGTAATTAGGCCTTTATTTTCTTGCACCTTGATTATATTATATGTTTAATTCGCATATTTGATTATGTTTATGGATGTTTAATTGCACGTGTTTAATTTTATGGCAATTATTATCTTGGTAGCTGTGATTGTTACTTTAATGATTGAGCACATGCATGATCACCTCACATGTTAGTGGATAAGTATAAAATCAATCCAAACTTCCTGACAAAAATATTTTCTTTTAAAATGAACAAGATTAGTACCGAAAGGGCATTAATTGGTCAATTAGTGTAATCAAGTCCCCGACCCTAGACTCTCTGGTTGCGTAGGAAGTGAGGTGCACTCCCATACCTCACTTGGTTTCTAACCGACCCCAATAGGCTAGTGGCAACTCCTTTTGTGCAAAACTTCTAAAAAATATCCCAATGTCCCCTAAACATGTTCTCTCCCCGGAGGGTAGGTCGCGACGGGAATGTTTCAATAAAAAGAGTTAATAGATTAGATGAAATCTCAAAGAATCTATGATTCGGTATATTTTCAGAAAATTCTCAAATCCGAATCGTTTCATTCGTGATAAGCTGGATGAGAAGAAATTCTCGTGTCCGGTTCTATAGTAGAGATGAAATTGAGAAAGAACCATCAACTATAACCCTAAAAGAACAAAAGTTCACGACCCGTGGGCCTTCTACCTCCACGCGGCATTGCTCCGTTAGGCTTTTGCCCATTGTAGAAAATTCCCCACTGCTGCCTCCCGTAGGAGTCTGAGCCGTGTCTCAGTTTAAGTCGTGGATGAGTATCATAACAGATTCCCAACATATCATAAGATTCCCATTCTTGAAAATCCGCACTTTTCCAAATCCAGAAAATAGATGGAATTCGAGGATTCCTCCTCGGGGCAAATGCTTTTATGCATACCTCTTCCGGTTGATCTACACCATACTCTATTCTCGTAAGATGATACACACTAGCTAACAGTCCACCGATTCCAATCTAGAAAAAGAATTTAGATCTTGTACTTCTGTTGTATCAATTATCATTTTAACGATCAACTTCTCCCATAATGATATCTATGCTACCTAGTATTGTCATAATATTGACCAATTTCATTTTTCCGGGCTTTAAATTGATGCAAAAAGCATTTTTTGTGCAACCTAGTGTAAGTGTATTTATTAATATCTCAATTCAATGTTTCTAGACCGTGTTCATACCATCGTATTAAATGATCCCGGCTGTTTGCTTTCTGTCCATATAATGCATACAGCTTTGGTTGCTGGTTGGGCCAATTCGATGGCTCTATATGAATTAGCAGTTTTTCGAGAGCAGTATGGGCTAATGAGGCATGGGGGTCATATTGGAATTGAGACTCAAAGGAAACTTGGGCATGACCCCATCTCAAATCGGGTCAAGTTTTGATTGTTCAAGTTGACTCTATCGTAATAAGATCCGCCAAGCCTATTTGGCCACTCCAGGTGCTCCTGTTCATGGTCATTATTCCTCTGGCATTATGACCTTTACCACAACAATGCTGTCCATAGATCAAATTATTTCATGTATTGGATTTCACTTGACTGTCTACGGCTCCATTGCGTGTGCTCGAGATAGAAGTTTTGTATGAATGTATACCGAAGATGCCTTGTCTCCACATTGGATCAAGAACAGGATTAAAGGGATCAAAAACTGCTAATTCATATAGAGCCATCAAACTGGCCCAACCAGCAACCAAAGCTGTATGACATAGGTCATCGAAAGGATCTCGGAGACCCACCAAAGCAGGAAAGCTAGGATCTTTCAGAAAATGGATTCCTATTCGAAGAGTGCATAATCGCATGGATAAGCTCACACTATAGATTAAAGGGAAAGGTCTCCATTGTTACACTCAAACTGCACCGGCTTCTCCCATTGGCAAATCAAACAGAGTCTTACGCTCTCACCAAAAGTTCAAAATTTGAGCTACCCTAGTTTCAGGAGCTTTTCAGTTACTGTACAAAGCCAAGTTACATCGGAATTTCCAAGTTACTAGGATTAAGATTTCAACATCGAACAAGGATTCGCATTGTCAAGCTTACAATCTGTGGAACCTAGGATTGTCTTCACGTATTGTCATGACCTCTTATCCCTCGGGCCCCAATGGTACAAGAAAAAAAAAAGGGAGTAATCCTAACTTGATGGAATTCAAAAGGAACGGGACACGAATCCTAGAGTTTTGAAAGTAATGAATAATGCTTGTCAAAGAAGCAAAGCAACGCATATTATATGCCCAGCTGTCTTGCAAATGATGAAAGTCAATAAATTCCATTGCCCACAAACAAGATCTTAGCAACTCTAGTTAGCTGACTACATTACATGAAACAGGGTGTCATCATTAGCCGTTTGAAGCTTAGCACAAAAACGCTTAAAAAGCTGACCAAATAATCCATTGTAGGATCAGCATATACTATTTAGCCATGGGGAGGACAAGAATAATGATGATGCCTCACTTATGCTACATCTTAGCAATGCAACTGGACCGAACCAAGGCCAATGGTCAGGTCAAAACCAGCCTGGCAAAACGGGGACTAGAAACTAAAAATTGATACTGGTGTCAAAGAGGGGGCCTAACTTGCGAAAACCTCTCTTCCAAGACCCAGTAATAACTGAAATTAACCGTGGAAAATTGAGACAACAGGACTACACAAATCAATTTACAAAGACCAAGCACACGGCAACCAAACCATGCTCAATGGAGTATGTCCTTCGACCGGTGGTCAGTCGAAGCTAGACGAGCGACTCCATCTGCTCTGCAAGTAATCCTCCGCTGACACGCTTTGATCCGTGCTGCTAAGAGAGAGAGAATCATCCTCCAAATCTTGGAATGCAAGATTCAAATGCGATTGGATGCTAACGGGAGAGTCTTCCCCGTCCATTTCATCAAGTTCTTATGAGGAATTAATTTGTTGCCTTGCCCACTCAAATACTTCCTCGTCACCTTGTAGGAGCTTTAGGATCTGCAATTAATTTAAGTTAGGAAAATTGTCAGCAATACATTGAAGACAAGGAGGTGGTCAAGTCCTTCTCTTCTTTATCGTACTGCTTTCGTGATCAACCTATTTTAAGATTCTTGGGAAGGTAGTTATCCCAATGACTCGTTGCCCTTTGCAAATCGTCTCTTCTAGCAATTAGATTCCCTTATTTTGGGAAAGAGATGAAAGAAGAAAATAAGAAAAGACTATGAAGGATTGGTGGAGTCGAATTGCTTTCTAAAATCTCCCCAAATCTGTCCGTTTGAATATGAAGCGATTTCAAGGGATTAGTTTATTATTAAAAGAATTATTCTTTTTCATCTATACCCTCTTTTTATTTGTAGTGAAAGATGCATAAAAATAGATGTTTAGATCAACATAATATATTAGGGAAAAGTGTCAGAAAACTTGGCCGACATCCACGTCAACAATGTCCAACCAAAAAATAGCCGCAATGACTGAATGTCACTAAGTTAAAAAGGTTTAAGACTAAATTAGCACTCATACAATAGATTTAGGATTTTTTAGACCATTTTCTTTTAGTCATCTCTCCCAAGCATCAAAACAATATTATAACTCAATCTCTTCAACTCTTTGCTTTCCCCCTCCCCCCCCCCCCCCAGTTTTACCTAGTATAGGCACACATGATGCGTGGATATTTACATATAATTTCGTGATAACTAAAGTCGATATACAAACTTGACGGTTAATTCATCCTTGCACCTTTACAATATCAGTTGTTCCTTTGTATCGGTCGTCGTTTGGAGTGATGATCTCCCAACTTTCACATCTTGAACATTTTAAAGTTTGTAAGAACTTATATTTCCTACTAACCATATTTGCACACTCAAATTTACGAACTCCCCAGCAAAGTCATGACCGTTAAGATAAATTAATGAAAGATAGAATAAAGGAATTTATGATGCAGTTCACGATATCCCACGAAAAATTAAGAACACTTGGACATTTTGAACTTGTGATAATTTGAGATGACTTATCATTCTGAAAGAATGCTAGTGACCATTGGCTACAAGGATATACAAGAGAATTATCATTGTTGAAGAGATACTATAAGGTACAACCAACCACGAAAATTACGGGAATATTAGAAAAATATGACGTGATAGCATCCTAAAGTCATAAAGTATAAAGGAAAAATTACTAAAAGGTCATAGATTTATTGCAATTATATTAGTTCAGTTCTAAACCTTTTTTTTTTTTTTTTTTTTTTTTTTTTGCCGATTGAGTTTTAAACATTTTGCATTTGTATCAATTTAGTCAATTCAGTCAATTTTACCTGAAAATCACTAACATAGATGCTAGACGTCCTACGTAATGCGGTCAGTATTGACGTTGACAAATTTTTATAATGTTTTAATATTCTTTATTTTTTTATTTTTCCTTTTTTTTCTCTTTCTTTATTTTTTTCTTCCCTTCTTCCTCTAGCCGATCATCAAACCTTGACCAGTCATTGGTGAGGGCAAGCTTGCGCAGCGTCTAGCAAAGTCGAGCCACGCCATGGTTGTACCCTGTGCAAAGATGGAGTCCTAGAGTCGATTGAGCACCTGTTTTGGAGTCCGGGGTCAACAATCTTGGAAAACCCAGCAGACACTTACTGGGTCGAACCTGTTTTGGAGTTCCCCGGCGTCCGGACTGTCGAAAGTAAACTTCAATGGAGACTTTCCGATGAGAAGAGAGGAGGGGGCGGTGGCTTTTGTGTGCCAGACCGCATAAGAAGACTTGTTGACGATTTTAAATATCTCATCCAACGTTTATTAACGTCTAGATCTCACATGGATTCAAATAAATATTATTCAAATTAGTGTTTGATTTATAAGATTACATTAAAAGTAAATCATGGAAGTCGTGAAAACTATTCACGACTCATCGCCTACGCTCGCCACCACCTTGGACAAGGGGTGCGAGCATTGCTGCACTGGGTCATACAGGTTGGACCGGAGAATGCTGTTGATCATAAGGTTTCTCCGCTGGCCCAGAAGTCCTGCCGCAAGGGCCTGAGGCAGGGTTCATCGAATTGCCACTCGAAGTCAAGCCCTAGGGCGGCACAAGCCGGGGGAATGTAGATGGCGAGCACGAGCTCCAATTCCAGGTACATGTGGAAGCCATAGAGAGCGAGGATTGTGTATACATGCAATGTAGACCTGAACTCGTAGGCGTCTAAAATTCAGACCATAATCAAAACCTTGATCACCACTCGGGATGAAGCAGAGCGGGTTTCGGGGATTTTTCAGAGACTTTCTTGTCTTCGTGTGGTGTTGGTTGAGTTGTGAATATGAACAAAGCAGAAATTGGTCGAAGAAGAAGAGGCTGAGAGATGATGGGAAGAGAGGGCAAAGGCTACAGGGATTTTTTATCCGAATTATATCTAGGCCATATCTAGATTTCACATCAATCCAAATACTAGATAAGATAAAAGTTATCATATCTAAAGTTATATCTGGCCCATCAAATCTTGCCTTATAGAACGCCGATAATCCTACTTGTGATGTAACTATTTTGAGCTGTGAACAACAGCTCATGCAATGACCACCTTGACCCATCTGAAGTCTCCAACATGTGGCAAAGTGAGCATTGAAGATGGCAGAGGGGAATTCTTTGTGTAATCCAAGTGTATTGTTCGACAGAGCATTGCGGTGATCACTGTGAACACTGCTTTTGCAAACTTTTCTATCCCTTACTCCCTTCACATTTCTAATGATATGAGATATTTGATCTGCATGCCATATTTTGTCTACAAATGTTGTTTTATCCTCTATACGTGGTTTTGCACGAACAAATTTTTAAAAGCCGTAATATCAACCAATTCACCCCCCTCATGGCTGTTAAGTTAGTCCATTTTAGGTGGAGTAGCACATCCAAATATTAATTCGAGGTCAATTTTTTCTCAAGTTGAGGAAATTGATGTTGGACAGCCAACAAAAGATTTTATGAAGTTTGTTCTCTCAAAATAAAAATTTAAAAAAAAAAAAAATTGGTTGAGTAGTTGTTATTTTGCTATTTATTTTATATTAGATATGATCAGGATGGTGTCTCTATTATGAGATATAATTTTCATTTTGATTAGAATATCCTTAGATATAAGGAAAACCTAGATTCTATTATAATTTTTACTTGGTCATTGAATTTAGACACCCTACAGATAAGTGTCATCTCTTCAACATTCATTAATCCGTTAGTCAAGTACATTTCAGTTTATTTCTACTCTGGTGTGTCAGATTTTTCTATATCTTGAGGAATCAAGGTTACTTTCCTGGATCAATAACATTTCATTTTATGCATATTTCTCCAGTGTATCTATTAGAGATGGAAAATAAAGACTTTGTCTAATGATCCTCTAAAAAGACGACCTTCAAGCATTCCTATTTGCACTCTCAAAATGGCAGACATTCACCTGACGGTGAATACAGCTCTCTCCCTACCTAGGCATTATACTTCACAATTAGCTGCCATAAGCACAATCTCGAAGGTAAAGCAAAGGCGTTTCTGAAAATAAAAAGAATCAAAGCGCATCACGGTCAATGGGCTTACATCTCTATCTCAATATCAAGTCCCGCTAGAGCTTTGTAAAGAGAGTACATCCTTCTGCACAAGAAAGGGTAAAGGTCCTCATTCAGCTCTACATGGCATGCAAGGAACGAGCGGTAAGCAATGTGTGCCCCTAGATTTAACGTATTCTAACTTAAATCAGACAAACAGCCAAACTCCCATTGATATGTTACCGATGGAATGTTGCAATTCTTATCTAGGAAACAGGCTAAATTTTGAATGGAACAGTCTTCAAAGGCATTTTCAGCCATAGGCAAACTTGTTAGCTTCACAGGAACCAAATGCAACTGATGATTGACATCAAGAACAATCTATCGATACAGTAATCGACTAACTGCCCAGTATATGACAATAGGTGACAAGAAGAGACATGACTTGCTTACCTCAACTTGATGGCAGTTGGTTGTAAGAATCCTTGTAGTGAATGGCTTTCCTAAAATCGGGCCATGATTTGAACCAATTAGAGAGGTACAAGATATTTGTAAGCAGAATAAGAAGTGCCAGAATAGTTGCTTTGAACTGCGGAGACAAGGAAGCAAACAACTTGAACAAGGCAAAGCAGAGATCAAGATAACAAAGGCATAGAATATAAGGAACGCCATGATTCTGTCTAGAGACTGCTATAGACGGTGCCATACTCAGCAGTATGACTCTTAAGTATTCACGCCTTGTCTGTAAAGATAGTGAGGCCCAAAAAAGTCATTTGAGGTCGGGCATCCTTCGGTGGTGACATCACTCCCGTTGGGTAGAGGTAGATCAGGCAAACTTTGCAGCGACTCGGTCTGAGATGATCAACCTTGTCAACTTCTGTAACTTCGATAGATCAGGTAACCGTCCCATGGAGTCACATTTCCTAATTAACGAATATTCCAGCGATTCCAATTCACCCACCTTTCTTTTCATCATTATGGCAAATGCCCTATCCTCACTTATGCTGAAAGCTGTTGAAGACAAGACCATCCAGGGTATCCGTTTGAACCCCGCCTGTCCTATATTATCACCTCTCTTATTTGCGGATGATGCCATCTTTTTCTTAAAGGGCTCGATAGTGGAAGCTCAAAATTTGGCAAATCTTCTGAATCAGTACTGTTTTGCCACGATTCAAGCTATAAACCTCAACAAGTCAGGTATTTTCTTTGGGAATGATTGCCCCTACAGCTTATAATAAATCTAGTGGCTGAATTGAGAGTTCCTATAATGGAGAAAGTAGGGGAGTACCTAGGGATACCTTCTGATTGGGGCCATATTAAAAAAACAACTGTTTGCTTGGGTCCTAGCAAAGGTGGATAGCAAACTGGAGGGTTGGAAAGAAAAGTTGATATCAAAGGTGGGGAAAGAAATTTTTATCAAAACGGTCATCCAAGCATTACCGCAATACACCATGTCAATCTTTAAAATCCCCATATCCATTTGTAAAGCAATTGAGCGACGAATTTTGAACTTCTGGTGGAAACAATGTGACATCCTGAATTTTTTATTCTGTTTTCAATTGAATAAGTTGGGCTTTTCATCGACACGCCTATAGTTCTTTTCCCCGAGCTGATCACTCATGGGATAACTAGTCTATCAGGTGAAGCCGTTAAGGAATCTAAATGCAATAGACTTAAGAATTCGATCAGGAATCGACTACTCAACCTTGCTAATCTGTAAGGGTCATTATGACACAGTTAAAAATTGATTAGAGACCGAAGATAGATCGATTCGACAGAACCATGTGATAAAGTGTGGGTGATTCCACTTAATTGCAAAATTCGTGTCGATCGGCACTAAACCGTTTTTTCTGTCGTTTTGGTACCTTGTGTCTGTATTCGAAACCTCGAGATTTTCACAACAACTGAGAGTCGCCAATATGTCAAAAATGTACAATGTGGCTTGAAAATAATCGACCACGGGTCAATTGCACTAAAAATTTCTGAAAGCTACCCGATAGGTTAGGTCACGCTAAAATTGCGCCCGGTTGAAATTAATCGCTAATTTGAACTCGATTTCAAAAATTAAAAGTTTTGTCATATCACGATTTATTTTAGGAATGTCGACTCGTCCTCCGTAGATTTTTCTGCAAACCGAGATTTTTGGTGAAAATTCAAAGTAGGGCCGTTTTGAACCGAAAAAATCATAGGGCCGTTTTTTGTCGCATTTTTGACCATCAAGTGGGATATTTGGGTAAGGAAAAATATGGATTGTGACGAGGGAACCTTGGCTAAATTTTTTGGGCTTCAATTGGATTGATTGGATGAAGAATTGAATGAAATTGAAGAGAGAAATGTACAGATTCGTAGGCCAAAGGGGATGCAAAATTTGGGCAACCATCTTAGCTTGCTAAGGAAGTTTTGTGGATATGGCTAAGCATGGTGGGGGCAAGTGATGAGTGAATTGGACATGTGTTAAAGACTTGGAGGCCATTTGGGGTCCCCTCTTGTAGCAGCCACCTTCTTCTTTCTTTAGCGGCTCCTTTCTCCATTGTTTTCCCATTTTGGAGCTCAAGAAACTAGAGAACAACCAGCTCCCTCCCCTAAACCGTCGACCGCCTCCCCTACCGCTATTGGACCGGCCGAACGCCGCCTGAGCATGCCGCAAGCTGCGTCGTCGCTGCTCGCATCCCGCTCGTCCGCACGTCCGTGCGCCGTAGTCCAACCTTCGAAGCCGCCTGGAAGCCATGTCGTATGTCGTCGTCCAGCTACCGGGTCGATCGCCTGGTCCGTCGCTGCCACCGCCGTCTGCCGTGCCCTTTTCCCGTGCAAGCCACCCCTTTAACTGGTCCCTGCAGCCCAAGAACAGAAGCAGAAGTTCTAGCAAGAGCTGAGACTTCTAGGCCCATTTTTAGGCCCTTCCGGACCTCTGTTGGTGTCGTCGTAGGCTTGGTTGTCGCCCGCCTTAGCGTCGCCGTCGTCGTGAACTCATCGGATCGCTAACCGGTGAGTTTACTTGCTAAACTCTGCTTAGGGAGTTAATGATGCTTAAAGAGTGATTAGTTTAGGCTAATTAGGGATTAAGTGGTAAATTAGAATGTATTAGTGATTTAATTATTCAACTGTGCATGTTAAGTGGTTAGAACGGTTTAATTGGGGGCTAAAGATGTTGTACTATTTATCTAGATAGGTTCGAAAATTTTTTAGGCCCGTTTAGGTGGTTAGATTAGTATTTTCGGCCTAAGTTTGCATTTATTGGTATTTATTTAATTAATTTTGGTATTTATTTAATTATTAATATTTTCTGGAAATTATACCAGGATAGCCAGTGACCGGAATTTTGTGCTGATTATAGTGGTGTGCTCAGTTTATACAATTGAATGCTAAATTGTGGTAATTGTGTTTTTAGATATTTATTCCAAAATTGTGACATTTTGATATTTAATTAGAAAAATCCCGAGTGTCGGGTTTTGACACTGAAAATTGTTTTAAAGACTATATCAGCTTGTGAAAGAAATAATCGGTATCAGTTTGTGTGAGCAATAATCGGTATCAGTTTGTGTGAGCAATAATCTATGTTAGCTTGTGTGAGTAATAATCTATGTCGGCTTGTGAGAGTAATAATCCATGGCTATGCTAGAAGACCGATGTGCATCGGTAGATCATGCTTGTGTGAGCAATAATCGAATTGGGAAGTGATTGATTGAATTGATTGAATTGATGGATTGATTGATTGAGTATATGAATTGTACTGACATGCAAGAGAGAACTGAGGCGAGGTAAGTCCTCTATCTTGTGTGCATAAACTGTCTCTAGGCGTATTTCCTTCCTAGTCAGAATTTAGAGGGTGAACTTGCTGAGACATTGTCTCACCCCGTCGTGGGCTCAATTCTTTACAGGTCCTTAGATAGCGGCCTTGCCGGTTCGTTATGGTTAGCCTCAGAGGGTTACCGAGCTGGTGACTGATTTCCCTATTCCCGAAGGCCACGGGGTCTGGGTCTATGAGCTTGTAATGACCACCATCTGGGTTGATGAGGGCTTACCTAAGAGGGTACCCTATCAATTTAGGGCGTGATTTCGCCGATGGCTTAATGGACACAGAGTTGGTCCCCTCTAGGGTTTTGAGGTCCCAGCTACAGTAGTAGACGCCGCTTTTGGCGAGGGTATAGCTAACCATCCTGATGGTGCTGTGGTGGACCTGGCGCCCCCGGAGCCTGTGGAGTCCGAAGGGTCAATGAACATGTCCAACTAATGGACTGTAGGACAATTTCCTTTTGAAGGTCGATCGTTTCGCTTCCGCATGTGCAATAAAATGAATGGGTCGGCGATACGTCCTGAGACATCGCAATTTTATCGACCACCGAGGGATGTGCGCACGTTCGAGGATCTGGGGCGTAATAAACAAAGTGCTGAAAAGAAAGGCGTTCACTGGAAAAGTTGGGAAGTGCTGAAAACTAGGAAGGATTGTGGAGGACTTGGGTTTAGAGATCTTGCAGATTTTAACAAGGCCATGTTGGGGAAACAAGCCTGGAGGATAATCAATGCCCCGGATGCCCTATGGAGCAAAGTTTTGAAGAGCCTATACTTTCCCAGAAACGACTTCTTGAATGCGAAAAAAGGTCATAATCCTTCCTGGGGATGGCAAAGCCTCCTGGTGGGTCGGGATGTTATTGAACCAGATATATGATGGGAAATTGGTGATGGGAACAATGTTAGAATTAGAGAGGACACATGGCTACCCTCAGGTAAGATAGGAGGCCCTCCAAATCAAAACGACCCTCAGTTTGTTGCTGAACTAATAGATTTTTCAGCAGGCAAATGGGATGAACAGAAACTTCAGCTATTGTACGAGGATAGAGTAGTTATAGAAATTTTAGCTACTCCCCTTCGCCTGAACCTAGGACATGACAAGTTGCTATGGCAACAAACAATTCGGGAGAATATAAGGTAAAGAGCGGATACAAAAGAGTCAGAAATCAGAACAAGTGCCATCCACAGGCCCAACTATCTACGTCATACCAAATCCCGAAAGCCTTATGGACTGAAATATGGAAGCTAAAAACATATCCCAAAATCAAATTTCTTATATGGAGCATATGTAACAATGCATTGCCTACCAAGGAGTGTTTATTCAAGAGGATGATGGTACCTGAGCCTATTTGTGCAATATGCGGCCAACAATCAGAGACGGTGGAACACCTCTTCCTACTGTGTAGCTAGACAAGAGACGTGTGGTCAACCCTAGATTAGCAATAGACATCTCCTCGATGGAAGTCACACACACATAGACAAATGAGTGCCGAATACTCTTACCTCAAAGGCCAACTATCAGGAGAAAGCTTTCGTTGCTGGAGTATGTGGCAAATTTTGGAAGGCAAGGAATGCTATGGTCTTTCGAGCTCAACCGCCACAACCAAGATCTATCCTAGAGGAAGCTACCCTAGAATCTCGTCTCTACCGAAAATGGCACCTGCATGAAGAAGACCCGAACATCAGCAAACATTCACATCCTGAACCATGGATGCACATGAAGAACTAGATCTAGAAAATAAACGTGGACAACTCTTGGTGTAGCTTATCCATGACTGGATCGGTGGCTGTGATCTGTAGAAACGAGCATGGCGTTCTCGTTGATGGTCTTGCAAAGCTGATCCACGCTACTTCGGCTCTGGTGGCGAAATCCCTAGCCGTGAGAGAGGGTTGCTCTGGTTGAAGAAGATGTTGGACACACGAACCCCACGAACTAAGTTCAGTTCAATTTCTAACCTGTACATTCTCTTTGCCTCAGATAATTTAGGGCATGTTTGGTAACATTTCTGTTCCGAGGAACAATTTTTGATGAGAAATGGTTTTTTTTTTTTGTTTATGTTCTCGGGAACAATTTTTGAGTATAAGAACGTGCTTGGTAATTGCAAAAAAATTTATTCTAGGAATAGAAATGCGTTTGATAAACTTGTATAATTTTATTATTTCTTTTAATTTTTCAATATTTTTATTATATTTTTTCCTTTTTTTCTTCTTTCTTTTTTTTTTTTTTTTTCCTTCTTCCTTCTTTGTGGCCGGTCGCCGGCCACGGTAGCGGCCGGCCACCGACTGGGCAAGGTTTGGCGAGCTCGCCAAAGCCTTGCTAGGCCACCGCAAGGACCGGCGAGCTCGCGAGCCTCACCGGGGCCACCACGAGGCTCGGCCTTGACAAATCTAGGTGAGGCCGAGCCTCGCCGGTGCGGTGGCCAAGCGAGCCTTGCTAGGCCACTGGCGAGGCTCAACCTCGCTCAGGCGGCGTGAAGTCAGCCTCGCCGGGCCACCGCTAGGCGACGCCGACTTGGCGGTGGCCTGCAAGGCTTGGCGTCGCCAGGGGTCGGTGACGCTCCAGCGAGATCACCAGCCATGGCCGAGGCAGGCAACCAGCCAAAAGGAAGAAGAAGGAAAGAAAAAAAGAAGAAGAAAAAAAGGAGAGAAAATTGATTCTTGGAATTGTTCCGGGAACAAGAAGCTACTTTTTCTACTTCTTGTTTCTGTTCCGGGGACAAAAATTTTACCAAACACGTTTCTGTTTTTTTTTTTTTTTGTTCGCCGAAACAAAAAAAACATAAATTTTTGTTCCGGGGAATAGAAACAATTTTTAACAAATAGACCCTTGGGCTGTTGAAAGCATTATGGAACAGAGGGAAGCACCTTGGGCTGCCAAGTCTCTCATAAGCGATTGCACTTTTCTATTGGGCCTTCATACTCAAGCTCGACTTATCTTTCAGCCCAGAGAAGCCAACCAAGCGGCGATTGGGTAACAAGGGCCCACCGAACTGGCTCCCTCCCACCGAGTTGGATTGATAATCCTCCTCACCCCCTTCGCTTAATCCTATGCTTAGATGTTGAATCTACTTGTTATCCGTTTTTTAGCAAGTAATGAAAGCTACTTATTTCAACCAAAAAATAAATAAAATTCACCTACCCCCTGGATGTTGATTAGCTACGTGCAACATTCCACATACAATTTCAAAAGCCCCGTTAATGTTGACAAACTTGAAAGCCTCACAAGCGAATTGCTAAGGACCACAGCCAAAAAACAAAGATTCTTAGGCTGCCAAAAGACGCCATCAAACTGAATCTCTCTTAGACAACATCTAGAGAGTGGTAATTTGTACAAATTTCTCAGGTTGGAAAAGAGCGGCCTTCCTATCAGCGACTTGCATCTCCTAACCGCAATTCTCCAAGACTGGAAGGGAGGCTCATAAGAGCTTGAGGGTCCACACAAGATATGCGAAGTAATAGAAGCCAAGAAAGAAGAGCCAAGTTAATTGCAGCTACAGGAAACGTGAGATCTGCACAAGATACTTTCTAGGCCTCCGGTTTAAATAACCTCTCAAACCACTCTATCTTTGGATTTCCTTCTGTGAATTCAGAGGACCGATAAGTGCCACCATGTATGTCCAAAGGAACTAAATTGGTCAGGTTTGAGAAGTTAGGAACTATCCGTGATGATTCAGATGAATGACGGCCTTGCAAAAATACTTTTTGGCGATGAGAAAGTTGCTTCATAGATGTGGGCAATCTTCTAACTTTGGTCCATGATAAGTCTAGAATTCTTAAAAAGGATAGTTCCCCAATTTCGCTAGGTATTTTCCCTTCCAGATTTTGACAACCTCTGGTGTGCAACTCTTTGAGATTCTCCAGCATTGCTATGGCCCTTGACAGCTCTTGTATTTGACTCCAATAGATGGAGAAGCTCCAACCTTTTGAGATTTCCAATAGAAGCAGACAATTCTAGAATATGTGTTTGATCCAAAACTAACTCAAGCAATGACTCTAACTCTCCTATTGAGTCATGCTAGTAATTTTCGGTCAAAATCGATCAAAATGACTACATTAACAAATTATTGAAAAATTTAGGACTAAATTAACTAAATTAAACCCTTACCTTACCAAAAAAAAAAATAACTAAATTAAAAATGTTTAGAATTGAATTAATATTAATATGATAGGTTGACAACTTGTTTGATAATTTCCCCTCCATATCAAGTGAGGGTTAACCTTGCCAAATGATCAATATTATACTGATCCAGTAAGGCGATTCTTCTCTAGGAAACAGGCCGATTTTGTTTTTACACCGTCTTCATAGGAAACAGCCCTCAAGGTAAACTCAGTAACTTCACGCGGACCAGATACAATCAATGGTCGACATCCCGGACCATCTGTCAATACATAACTTTCTTACTTTGACTTGACGACAGTTGTTCGGAGGAAATCCTTGTAGAGAGCGGCTTTGCTAAAATCGGGCCATATTTTGGACCGATTAGAGAGGTATAAGGTATCAGTAAGCAAAATTTGAAGCGCCAGAATAGTGGCTTTGAACTGTAGTGACTGGCATGCAGACAACTTGACCAAGGCAAAGCACAGATCAAGATAACAAAGGCACACAAAGTTCGAATTTTTAAACATCTAGGGAATTGATCGAGGCTATCAGTGCTTCAATTCTTTCGAACAAATGAACATGTGCATCACAGATCGGATACAACCTAATCAAACTTCTAAAGGGACATGCAAACTTTCGCGCATCGGAAGGCCCTACGAACACATTGCCACTAAAAATACATTATCGTTGGACTTAAATGAGATGATTCTTTCTAGAGATTGCTGTAGGAAGTTGCGTTGCTCAGAAATACCACCAAGTATTCACCCCTTGTTTGTAAAGCTCATAAGGGCCAAAAAAGTCATCTAACCTCCGGCATCTTTGGATTGTAAGATCACACGTGTCGGGTAGACGCAGATTAGGCAAACCTTGCAGTGACTCACAATTTGAGACAATCAAACTCGTCAGGTTCTGTAACTTTGATAGATCAGGTAATTGTTCCATGGAGTCACATTTGTTAATTAACAAATATTCCAGCGATTTCAATTCACCCAGCCCCTGGATCTCGATTACCTGCGGGCAATATTCCACATACAGGCGCCGAAGCCCATTTAATGTTGACAAACTGGAGAGCCTCACAAGTGAATTGCAATGGACCATGAACAAAACACGAAGATTCTCTAGCCGCCAATGGACGCCATCAAACTGAATCTCTCTTAGACAACATCTAGAGAGCATTAATTTGTACAAATTTCTCTGGTTGGAAAAGAGGGGCCTTCCTATCAGCGACTTAACATCTCCTAACCACAATGATATGAAAGAGGAAGGGAGTCTTGTTATTACTCGAGTGTCTACACAACACATGCAAAGAACCTGAAGCCGAGAAAGAAGAGCCAAGTCAATTGCAGTTGCAGGAAATGTGAGATCTGTATAAGATAGTTTCAAGAACTCCAGTTTATGTAATCTTCCGATCCACTCTACCTTTGGATATCCTTGTGTGAATTTGGAGGATTGATAAGTGCTACCACATATGTCTAAACATACTAAGTTTGTCAAGTTTGAGAGGTCAGGGATTATCCATGATAGTTTAGATGAAAACACTAACGTTGTTAAACTCCTAGGAAGTTCTGGCAACCCTTCCATCTCATCACAGCTTTGCAAATGTAGTTCTTGGAGACAAGAAAGATGCTCCATTGCTGCGGGCAATCTCCTAATCTTGGTCCATGATAAGTCTAGCATTCTCAAAAAAGATAGTCCCCCTATTTCACTAGGAATTTCTCCCTCCAGATTTTGACAACCTCTTGCATCCAACACTTTGAGATTCTCCAGCATCCATATTGCCCTTGATAGCTCTCTTAATTCACTCCGGGATAGATGGAGAAGCTCCGATCTTTTGAGATTTCCAATAGAAGTAGGTAATTCTGGAACGTTGTCTGATCCAGAATTAACTCGAGCAATGATTTTAGCCCTCCTATTGAGTTAGGTAGCTCCTTTAACCGAGTCCTTGCTAGGCTCATTTTTCTCAACATTTTGAGATGTCCAACAGAATCTGGTAATTTTGTGACTCCCTTGTCATCCAAATTCAATTCAAGTAATGATTTCAAGTTTCCAATGGAGTTTGGAAGCTTTCTAAATATTCTGCAACCTACTAAAGACAAATACTTCAAACCCACAAGTTCTCCAATCGAATGGTGAAGTTCTCGGACATGCATCCCCTCTATCTTTAGTGTTGAGAGGGATTTTAGACCACCCAATACGAAAGATACCACAAACAAGTCTAAGTCTTTTTCTTCACACGCCTCTGAGATCCAATGAGAATGCCTAGAGACTTCCAAGTACTTCAGGAACTTTAGTTTAGAGATAGAGCTATTGACAACTAGCCAGTGCATACAATCTTTAATCACCAATATCTTCAAATTTGAGCAATTAGAGAAGTCAGGAGTCCTTCTTAAGGTTGTGCACTTGGTGAGATGTATAACTTTCAAGTTCTTGTTCGCCTGTAAAATGACTAAAAATTAGCATCCGAAGGAAGGTAACTATTAAGGCCAGTTAGAAAGTCACAATGAAAATTTGTGTCAAATGATTTATTACCAGGCATGGTCCCCATCCAGCCCAATCTTCACTAATGTCACTATTTGAAAGCTTGAGCACTGCTAAGTTGTTGAAACATAGATTAGTCGCATGGAACTCCGGAGGGCAAAAACGCCAAGACAGCCAGGTAACCTTCGAGAAAATTTTTCTAAAATCACCCACAAATCCCACCCCTTCTAATTCCAACAGCCTCAAATTGGGAAGCTTTGAAAAGCCTTCACTTGTGAAGCTGTGCTCTTCAAAAACTTGTGTCATTTTGAGGGCCACCACGTTATCTGTTCCCTGATGAATAGAAAAAGCACAAGTCGACATTGAAGTGAGTAACAAAAGCGCATATACCTTATCTTGCACAAATGTGGCGATATGCAAGTATGCATGCTTTCGACTCCACCCTCGCGTGGGGAGGCGCCTGCTTTTGTGTATTAACGGAACAGAGGGGGGAACAAAAGGAAAGATAGAAGAAAGAAATAATTCATCGTAACTCGGGCAAATTGCATTGCATGTTTATTTTTTTAAGAAGAAAACAGCGGCCGAACTTACGTACCTTCCTCGTCTGAACAACATCCAAGGCATTCTTGGGAAGCCACAACCTACTGCGGTTTTCAAGTATTTTGACATCTTCTTGGCGAACAATCTCCCTTCCAACATCTCTTAATTGATTATGCATCCACAATCTATCGTCGTCCACAATCTTGATTAGAGACATTCGTGTAAGGACGAGTATTGCACATTTTGGGTAAAACTCGGAAGCTTTCCACATATAATATGGATAGATTGCTTCTTCACCAATGAAGTAACAAGCAATGTCAAGAAAAATTTCTCTTTGATCATCCTCTAACATGTCATAACTTATCTTTAATTTGTTAAGGACTTCTTGCTTGGGGACAAGATCTAACTTCTTTAGAGTTTCCTTCCAAATCGATTTTCTTTTGTAGCAAAGTGAGGAACTGATAACCTCGAGAGCCAAAGAAAGTCCCCCTGTCTTGGCAACAATTTCATGTGAAATATCTGCGTAGTCAGCTGGAGGTGAGTCCCTTTTGAAAGCGTGCTTACTGAAAAGTTGAAGGGCATAGCAAGGATCTAATTCCCTCATCTCATAGATATGAAAGACATTATTTTCTTGGTTCTCCTCTTCTTCAATAGGCAAAAAATTGATGTTCCTAGTTGTAATAATGATTCTACTTCCAGGGCCAAACCAATCACAATTTCCTACTAATTTCATTAACTGGTCCCACTTATCCACATTGTCAAGAACAATGAGAATTTTCTTTTCATGGAATCTTTCTTTAATCATGCTAATACCCATACTAAAATCATACACCTGTATAGATTTGAGGTGGAGGATTTCTGATAGTAACTTCTGCTGCAACTCAACAATTTTACCACCTTCTACAAATTCACGAACATCGGGGAGGAAGCTACAACCATGAAATTGATTAGAGGTTTGGTTAAAGACAATCCCAGCAAGAGTTGTCTTACCAATGCCGCCCATTCCATGGATTACTAGGCAAAGAATATCACGAGAATCTTCATCTAAAATGTTGATGATGGCTTCCACATGATCATGAAATCCAACTATATGATCAGGGAGATTTCTCTTTCCTTTCATTAGCTTGGTCAAAACCTCATCAATAATATGATTGATGATTTTACCATGTCTGCCATATTAGACAAAGATCATGAGACAGATAGTTGATGGAAAATCAAGTTGAGGAATATTAATAACACAAAACTTGGTCTATTTGTGCATTTGCAAGGTTTACCTGATAAAGGATTATTTTCCTAAAGAAAAGGAAACAAAATACATAGTTTTCTTGACTGCACATATATATTCTTAGAATCTCAAAAATGACTTAACTCTTCGTTAATGGGGAAATTAATATTTTCCTTAATTTTTTTTACCTCAAATACCGCTATGATTGGAGGCTTTATGTTGAGGTGACCTTACCATAATGTGAGGTAATTTATTTCAGCTAACAATTTACCGACTTACTTGTTGTAAATCATATTCATTAAAATTGAAATGGACTTCATTCAATAATTCATAGTAATTCTCTATATTTCAAAGTTCTAGAACTTCTTGCGTAGTATATTATAGGGTACTTGTTATTATTAACTTTGGAAATACTTTCATGCTTTTTCTTACCAAATCCTTATACTTTTGTTTTTTCTAATTTAGTTCTTATACTAGTACAAGTTGTCTAATCAAATCTCTCCAGCATTACATAGCACCAAATTCAACTTACGCAAGCGTGGACAATGCTCAACATTTTGTGAATGTGGACACATGGAAATGTATAAAATAAAATAAAATAAAATAAAAAATCATCTTCGTCTCTGATAATCTCTTTCTTTGCTAACGTGCATTTCAGTTTGGACCTTGAAAAATATTGTTCATCTCATACTCCGAGGTAGTTCGACATCCACATCAGATGCATTTGACCGAATTGAATTTAATGTTAGGACTTGGTTAGACAATTTGTACAGATAGAAAGGCTCGATTAATATAAATTAAAAGTGTAACATGACTATCAAACCCTTACCCTTGATCCTTCAAGTGCCATCCCTTGATGCGAGCAACCTCTGTGAGAGCCTTCTTCCAACACTGCACATGATCGCAGCCGAACTTGTCTCCATGCTTTTCCAGAGCTTCAAAGTACAATCCAGTTTTCAGCTTCACGTCATCAGGATCCACATCATAGAAAATGGGAATGATCATTTTGTCATTTGTTCTATTTCTCCAGCACTCCAACATGTATGCAAGTTCATGAAGACACCATGCATTAGAAGCATAATTTCTGGGGAAGATTGGCATATAGATTTTAGACGAGTTGAGTGCCCGTAGAAGCTCTCCTCCAATCTCTTCACCTATTCTAATCTCTTCAACATCTCTAAACACGTGAATGCAAGCTCTAACCATGGAGTGATAGAGGCAATCTGTAAAAGTCAGGCCCGTGTCTGGGCCTCTAAAACTCAAGAAAACTTCAAATTCAGCCCTTGATGTCTCACCACCATCACCTCCACCCGACGATGAGTCCCTCTTTCTCTTCATCCTCCCAGTGGACATCAGTTTTAAGAGAAATGTATGATTCTTCTCTCAGTTTTTTTCTCTTGCTTTCAAGTGTGACCTCGGGAGGATTTATAGAAGTGCCAATCGCGAAAAGGGCCAAAGTCTCTTTCCTTGCATTTTTCTTGGAATATTATAACAAAAGGGTAGGAGGTTTTGTTTAAGGGCACCATGTCCACATTTTTAAAATGGATTTATTTTTGCTATGAAAACTGTGCAAATTTACCGAGGTAAAAATATATATATATGGAAAAGAGAATTGTGCATCTTACACACACATATATGTCTCCTGATGAAGAATACTTGAGCCTCTTTATAAACTTTATTAGGTAAATATTTAAGATAACTGTTATAAAATACATGAATGAATGAAATACATGAATGAATATTCATTATATTGATCTTATCCAATGTACTTATTATAGTACATTTGTATCATACATTCTAAGTACATTTCCCTATACAATGAATGTTCATCTCCCCTATCCAGTACATGTATCATTCGATACATTGATATTAATGATAAGTATATTCTTATTTTCCTATAAATAGGAGTTTAGTTATTGTTGTAGACATAACAATCACATAACAGTGATACACTGGAAATAAAAACTCTCTCCTCTGGCTTTCTCTACTACATCCAGTGTTCACTTGTTTTCTCTTCTCAATCTCTTCTCTATTATATATTTACAACGCAATATTTTACAACACGTTATCAACACGAAGATCTACCGATTGAGTAAGTAATTTTGCAAGGTGGGTATTCTTTTTATTAATTAATTTATACTTCATCTTCTTCTATCAATTTTTCATTTTTATTTTTCTTGGCCCGAAGCCAAATTTCAAATCTAAAAGTATCCTTCTACTCCTAAAGTGGCAATGGATATTTAGAAATCCTTCTAATTAATTTAAGGATTTATTTTTGCAAGGATTATGGCACATATTGAAAAGCCCAAATTCCACATCCTAGAAGTGAGTGGAAAGAATTATCTATCTTGGTGCCTTAATATGGAAATGCACCTCCAATGATAAGGTCTCGCTAATGCAATTACAAAGGATGGAACCTCAAATGAAAATGATAAAGCAAATGCGTTGATTTTTATTATTTGTCATTTGCATGAAAGCCTGCAGACTCAATATTTATCTATTCGAGACCCTCAGATCTTGTGGAGAAGGTTGAAGGATAGGTATGATCATATCAAGACAGTTATCCTCCCTCAAGCACAATATGACTGGCAAAATCTTAGACTGCAAGATTTTAAATCAGTGTCTGACTATAATTCCGCTTTATTTGATATTGTTTCTCAGCTTGAGTTATGCAGTATCAAACTCGCTGATGCGGAATTATTAGAGAAAACTTTCTCCACCTTCCATGCTTTGAATATTGTATTGCAACAGCAATACCAGCAGCGTTAGTTTGCCACATACTCTGAATTAATTTTTGTGCTTCTTACTACCGAGCAAACCAATGAATTACTACTTAAAAATCATAATTTTAGACCTACTGGCTCAAAAGCATTGCCTGAAGCACATGCTAACTTTGAGAAATATACTAGCCATTTTAAGGACTATAAGCGCAGGCAAGAACATAATCCTAGAAGAGATGGCAAGAAATTTAACCGCCCTATGAAATCAAACTTTGGCCTGAATCATAGCAAAGAAAAGAAGCCAAAGAAGGTGGTTAATGAAAGTATTTGTCATCGCTATGGCATGACTGGGCATTAGTCATGTATTTGTCGTACGCCAAGGTACTTTGTTAACTTATACCAGGCATCTTTAAAAAATATGGGCAAGCGTAGTGAATCTCATGCTATTGAAATCAATCCTACTGCCATAACCACTGTTGAGGCCAACAATATCTCTGTTGGTGGGACTCCTCTTGCTCCTGAAGTAGCAAATGCATCCTTGGATGTCTCTGATTTCTTTGAGGATATCTAATTACTTTTATGAGGCATCATATTGATGGATGATAATTTGAATTTCGAATTCTATGATTTAATAATTTCTTTTTTAGTCATTTCGCTTTAAATGTATTACTTTTTATTGTTCTTTAATATGGTTATGAAATACTTATGAACCTTATATAATATTTATTTTGAAATTTTATTTGACTCTATAACTAATATGCAACTTTTATGATACTTGACACCTGAAGTTGTCAATATAAATGCAAATGGAAAATACCGAGAAAAATGAAGATGTTTGTTTGCTTGATAGTGCAACAATACATACAATATTTCGTAGTAGACACTTTTTCTCAAGTATGACATTGCATAAGGCACAAATCCATACAATATCAGCTCCTATTCCAATTATTGATGGTTTTGGGAATGCCACAACTATTTTGCCAAATGGCACCATCCTGCATATTGAGAATGCGTTTCTAAGCATTAGATCCAAAAGGAATCTGCTCAGTTTCAAAGATGTACACCGTAATGGGTACCATATTGAGACTATTTATGAGCAAGATAAGGAATATATTGGCATTTCATCTTATAAGATGGGCCTGAAGACCATCCATGAGAAGTTAGAAGCTTTTTCTATGGGTTTGTATTGTGTCATGATTAAGATTGTTGAAACCTATGCCACCACATCTTGGAGATTGGTAAACCCTGATCAGTTTGGACAGTGGCATGATCGCCTTGGTCACCCTAGCACTTCAATGATACGTAGGATAATTCAAAATACAAAAGGGCACCATTTAAATGATATAAATGTATTGTTGTCCAAAGATTATAATTGTGAGTCTTGTTCACAAGGAAAGCTCATTATCAAACATTCTATAACAAAGGTTAATCTTGAATTCCTTTTATTCTTGCAAAGAATTCAAGGTGATATTTGTGGACCAATACAACCACCAAGTGGACCATTTCGATATTTTATGGTACTTGTGGACGCATCCTGTAGATGGTCCTATGTTTGTCTATTATCTACGCGCAATGTAACCTTTGCATGTTTACTTGCACACTTGAAGTGTGGTAGACCGATAGGATCAAAAGATACTATTCCTCGAAAACGAAGAGGAAAGAATCAAGAATCGCTCTAGAAGAGCCTGGCGTTGTGCTTGCTCCCAAAAAGCTTATTGCCCCTGAAGAGGCGAAAACCTATGAAAGGAACACCAACCTCGGGAATACTGAGAATTCCATTACATATTGTAATAAAATTTGGGATCGAAATAAAATCATCATTGATAATACTTTTGCATTCTCAGTTGCTCATAAAATTATGGATGATGATTGTGAGCCGCAATCTATTATTGAATGCCGTCAAAGGCAAGATTGGCCTAAGTGAGAGGAAGCAATTAAGGCTAAATTAGCTTCCCTAACTAAACGAGAGGTTTTTGGACCCATAACTTATATCCCCAATAATGTAAAGCCCATTGGATATAAATGGGTATTTGTCCAGAAATGAAATGAGAAAAATGAGGTTGTCAGGTATAAAGCCCGACTCGTCGCCTAAGGATTCTCCCAGAGACCTGAGATTGATTATAATGAGACATATTCACCCGTGATGAATATGATTACATTTCGTTTTCTCATTAGCCTAGTAATCTTTGAAAGATTGGAAATGCGTCTTATGGACGTTGTGACGGCATATTTATATGGCTCATTAGACTCTGATATTTATATAAAAATTCTCGAAGGATTCAAAAGGCCTAAAGCATGCACTCCCCGCAATTTATTCTCAATAAAATTGCAAAGATCCTTGTACGGGTTAAAACAATCTGGTCGCATGTGGTATCAACACCTAAGTGAGTACCTAATTAAGGAAAGGTACAAGAATGATCATATCTTCCCATGCATGTTTATTAAGAAATCAGAATCCGGATTTGCTATTGTAGCAGTTTATGTTAAAGATATAAATTTAATTGGAATTCCAAAAGAATTAGCTAAAACTGCTAAGTATTTGAAAATGGAGTTTGAAGTTAAAGATTTGGGTAAAACCAAACTTTGTCTTGGTCTAGAGCTTGAGTATAAAGCAAATGGAATAATTGTCTATCAATCAGCATACGTTGAAAGATTGCTTAAACGCTTCACTATGGACAAAGCTCACCCATTGAGCATATAGGTTGTAAGGTCTCTAGATCCTCAAAAGGATCATTTTCGTCCTAAAGAATATGATGAAGAGATACTTGGTCCTGAAGTACCATATCTCAATACAATTGGGACTTTGATGTACTTGGCACAATGTACAAGACCAGATATCGCTTTTGCGGTAAATTTATTGGCACGTTTTAGTTCTGAGCCAACTTGGAGACACTAGAATGGAGTTAAACATATTTTCCGTTTTCTCCGAGGAACCATAGATTTAGGATTATATTATTTCAAGGATTCCACTAACTCTGGTTTAGTTGGATATGATGATGCTGAATATAGATCTGATCCACATAAGGCTCGCTCTCAAACAGGGTATTTATTTTGTTATAACTGCACTGCTATTTCTTGGCGTTCTACGAAGCAATCGCTAGTAGCTACATCCTCTAACCACTCTGAGATTATTGCTTTATATGAAACTGGAAGAGAGTGTGTTTGGTTAAGATCTGTTATAACACATATTCATAATTCTTGTTATTTAATACCGGTTACAAATTCTCCCACTATAATTTATGAAGATAATGCTGCTTGTGTTGCACAAGTTAGGGGAGGATATATCAAAGGTGATAGGACCAAGCATATCTCGCCGAAATTTTTTTATATTCATGAACTCCAAGAAAGTCGACAAATTGATGTTAAACAGATTCGATCCATAAATAATGTTGCAGCTCTTTTTACCAAATCATTGCCAACATCAACTTTTGAGAAATTAGTATATGGCATTGGTATGCGGTGGGTTCACAAAATGTAAGATTGATTAGCCCCAGAAGTGGTTATATGGCTCAATTGAGGGGGGGATATTATGAACTATGCATTGCACTCTTTTTTCTTTTTGTCTAGTTTTTTCCCACAGGGTTTTTCCGGCTTAAAGTTTTTAACGAGGCAATTAATGCATCCATAAAAGGAAGAGATCATAACATTTGTGCTCTGCACTCTTTTCCCCTTTTGTCCGGTTTTTGTCCCACTGGGTTTTTCCGGCTTAAAGTTTTTAATGAGGCAGTATCATTCGATGCACATTCGTAATGAATACAATGAATATTCAAGGGGGTGTTATGAAATATATGAATGAATATTCATTATATTTATCTTATCTAATGTACTTATTATGGTACATTTGTATCATACATTCTAAGTACATCTCCCTATACAATAAACGTTCATCTCCCCTATCCAGTACATGTATCATTCGATACATTGATATTAATGATAAGTACATCTTGTTTTCCTATAAATAGGAGTTTAGTCATTGTTGTAGATAACAGTCACATAACATCGATACACTGGAAATAAAAACTCTTTCCTCTGGCTTCCTCTACTATATATGGTGTACACTTGTTTTTTCTTCTCAATCTCTTTTCTATTATATATTTGCAATGCAATATTTTACAACAATAACAAAATATTATGATTATAATTATAACTAGTTAGAGATATGCATATTAAAATGAGATATAAGCACAATATCAAGAGATATAAAGAAAAAAAAAATATCTTAATTATCATTAACATTCCTAAAAAAGTAACTATAATATGGAAGGAAGATCTGAAAAACGCGATGCGTCTTAGTGAAGAATTGGTAGTGAATCCGGACAAGCTTTGTGAACGGTTTGGTCTGCTGAAGAGATAATCAATTGATGTGTGTAGGCTTTGCGATAATAGGCTAACGTGGCTATGGTGTAGGCACAGCTAAAGAGGCTGATATGGCAGGCTACATGACAACTAGTTAACATGGCTAGGTGGTAGGCTAATAATGTCACTACAATGTTGAAGATTGACATAGAGAGAGTGATACTAGTAATTGTTAGAAAAAATAAAATGATGGTATGCACTTGGATGATGTGAATCAAGTTTTAAAATTATGATGAAAGTACAATCGAGTCTTAAAAAAATTTATACCTAACTAATCACTGGATATACTTTCAATCAAATTCCTTGGTAACTAATAAATGTAGATAACCCGCCTTGGATCAAAGATTAGTGACTCCGAAATATGTCCAAAAAAACTCACGCCTAATCCCCAAAAGCAGAAAATGAAGAATTCTGAAGAATTGTACACAAGTGCAGTATCCCCTGAAAGACATATTCATGGAATTTAATTTAAAAACTTTCCGAATGACATGAAAAACTTATCCGAACGGATGCAATTTATATAAATTGGAATCTAGAGATTCATATATGGTGATTGATGTTCATACCAAATCTGATATAAGACATATCTTAAGAAAGAAAAATATTTTAAACTAGGTTTTGCTTTATAGATAAAAGATTTTGATTTTTTCTAACTTCGCATAAGAAATATAATTATGCGAACCACGAAAGTTGCACCGGATATAAGATTTTCATGTCAACCAAAAATAAAGTGAAATGGAATAAACTAAAGATATATGGCATTATAGATTAATCCTAGATAAACTAAAATATAAATTATTTTAATCATTTAGTGCACTGATAATGAAATGGACAAACAAATTCACTTAATTTAGAAAAATAAAAATAAAAATTATAGTTATTTGAAACATATCTTGTTATATTTCCTAATACTTCAGGATTATATATAATTAAAAAAATAAATGAGCTAACTAATTTTTATGGTTCTTGTCGTTACTCTTACTTTGATATCTATTTATCTCAGACATACAGGTAATCTTAAACAATAGATCCGGAAAGACAGTTTCAAGTTAAAGCTTAATCATTGAGAACGTTCAACTGAAAATATACTTAAAAGAACATTGAACTTTTGAATATTCGCATAATCTAAACTAAAAATGAAATGAAATTTCCAGATATGTAAATAATTTACAAACTCTTCTTTCTCTAATTTTTCTATCGTACGGACCTGTTAAGTTGAATATTAAGTTTAGAAATTCATGCTGCCTTTTCTTCATTTAATTTAATTTTCAAATTATTCCTCTTTTTGGTATTTTATGCACTTGATGGACACTAAGGCTATGTCACGAATGGACATTTAAGTGAAAAATTTTAAAATTTCAGGTATTTTCTCTCCTTTTTCATTCTCCATTGATCAAATATAGCACAAATACATGCCAGAAATAGCCAAAAATAACTTATAAAAATCAAATATGTTAAAACCCATCATTTCACTATGTCATTCTCCAAAAACAAGTTGGGTGTCCTAAATGCCAAAAAAAATTTTAAAAAAAAATAAGATGGTTGGTTTAAGGGCAAATGGGTCACCAATTATCCCTGAGATTAGGAATTTAAATCGTGTTGTGAGTGAACTTATAAATAAATTATGTTGTGTTGCTCTACCTAATTATAGCATTTTTAGTATGAAGAGACTTTTCAACTGTTAAAATCTCAATAGGGCTGCAACAAGATGGATTCATCAATCTTGAACATTCGAGTCCGAGTAATACAAAGTAATTACGACCTCATCCAAACATTTTGGCCGTAGGTGTGAAACGCTTGCAATCAAATCTTTCGGCCGGCCATACTTCTTGTCCCTTTTACCCGTTAAAAAGGCCGAAAAGAAAGGTCGCTCGTGGGGCCACCTCATTGGGCCGCCTTCAATTCATGCTTACGGCTTGAGGCACGAGCTGGAGAATCGAAAGACGACTCTGACCAGGATGCCCCGCTAATTGGAGCAACTGTCGTTGTCCTCCCAAGTATCCTCGTCAAGTCCGACTTCTTCATCTTTACTAATACTTTTGCCTATTCTTAACACCCTCTGACCTATATAAGATATTTTTTTATATATTTTTTTCCATCTTTTCTTCGATCCAATTAAAAAAGAAAGTGTCTATGGATTAAAAAAAGAAAAAAGAAGATGCTAAATACATGTTTTCCCTTCTTTCAAATTTCTTCTTCTCTAACAGAGTGTTCTATGCTATAGTTGTGCGAGCTAAGATATGGTGAAACATTTAGTCTGGTGACGAATGTCACACCCCGAACCTCGGGCACGCACACACCCCTCGGCAGTCGACTAAAATTTGCAACGTTCCCATGATGTATCGCCGACCCTTTTTATTTTATGCACATGCGGAAGCGAATTAAATAAACCCCGAACAATAACAAACATGGGATAGAAAAGCAAGACAACCCAATTTTATATAAACACACTTTATATACAATCCAAGTCAGTCCTACAAGTCTGCACACTAAGGTCTGCCCTAAAAGAACTACCGGACAACCTCTACTCAGAATCCCTTCGACTCTGGCTCGGGATCCTCCACGACACCCTCCGGTCTAGACTAAGGACCTGAAAATTTGTAAACCACAATGGGGTGAGAATAAATCTCAATGAGTCAACACTCTAAACCCCGATTAGGATGAGAATTCACTCAAATGCGTCCTAAGCATGCACTACTTAGAACTTACCTCGCCTCAGCGCGTCTTTGCACATTAGTACATCACATAAAACGCATGTATATAGTAAATGCATTCAAGAACTGGAACACATCATATCACTCATCAAACAATTCACAAGAGTCCCGATTATAAGGCCAAATCATTATGACATGACTCATTCCATGCCACACAATTTCGCCTCATAACCAGGCGCGGGTAACTCATATTGGTGGTTCAATTCACACCCAATATTCACTCTCAATATTCAAACTCCAATTTCAAACTCCAAATTCAAACTCAAGGTTCTAGAGGTGCCCCCTCCCACGAAGTTCCGATATCGTATGGCACTTAGTCCCTAACCACAATAAACAATAGCTCAAGGTAGAGGTGGCTCCCACGAAGTCACGTTGTTGTGTAACACTTAGTTCTCGACTATCATAAGCAATGGTACAAGGTTCTAGAGGTGGCTCATATGAAGTTTCACTATTGTACACACTTAGTCCTTTACCTGCTCACAACCATTCGGTTTTCTCACACATCTCAGCCTCTTTTAATAGTCGCCACATAAAGCAATAACAATAAACCACAACCATGGCACAACCATTCGCGCCTCATCACGTATCACTTCTAAGCATATCACAAAGCAACCACATCACCAAATAGGCATGGTTCAACAAGCATAGCATCAAGAACAATCACAAAAAATGGTACACTGGCACGTCTACAAGTTTAATCCAAAAATCTAATTAAACGAGTTCGGAAAATTTTTAAATGTAAACATGTTGTAAAGGACACATAAAAGAACATTTCTCATGAAGACACCTTAACCCAGATCCTTCTAGATTAAGCCTAGTAAATCACTCAATCTAGTACAAAAAATGGGTCCGTTTCCAGAAAGTCTGTTTTCCGAAATCGGTTTGATTAGAGACCCAAAACTTGTCCATTTGATCTAAAATTTGAGTATGTTAAACTAAAAGATATGACAAACAACTTTTATGAAAAAAATATTTTGAAATTATAACTTTAAGAGTTGATAAAAATCCCTAGAATCCCAAAAGGTCACAAATTCCAGCACAGTCCAAAAATCTGTTTGCAAATGACGGAGCTGAAATCTCATACTTTTAAATCTCTAAAAATATTGAGTAAAATTATGTCATAGCTGAAGATGTCTAAAACATTTCTTAAGAAGGAATCAACTTCAAAATCTTAGCACATTTCAATTCACAAAAATGGCAAATAGCGAGGGTCCAGAAATCATAACTGAAGAAAGTCCATTGAATTGGACTAATCCCTCATCATTAGTGCTAATCTCACTAATTAGATCAATACTAATCCAATTAAGGATAATCTAATAATTCTAGATTAGCACTAATCTATCTTAAGCAAATATCACTTAGTAATAATCTAATTAAGCTAATTAACACTAAACTAACCCCTTAAGTGCAATTAACAATTTAATCAAGGATTAGGAAATTAACTGTGACATCCCGATTTCTCCAATTCTAATTTCATCAAATTGAGACGGGCATTTCATTGGCACGCATATAGTTCCTTTCCTTGAGTCGCCCACTCATGTGAAACTTAGTCTATCGGGTAAAGCCGATAGGAGATTTTAGTGCATCGACTCGAGAATTCGATCAAGAAGCGATCTTTCGACCAAGATGATCTGCAAGGGTCATTACGGCACAAATAAAAATCGATTAGAAATCGGAGATAGGTCGGCTCAACAGAGACATGTGATCGGGTGTGGGTGATTCCACCGGATCGCACAATTCTTGTCGATCGAAAGCGGACCGACTTTTCTATCGATTGGGTACCCCTGTGCCCGTACTTGAAACCTTGAGATTATCCCGACAACCGAGAGTTGCCAATGTATCAAAGATGTACATTGTGGCTTGAATTAATCAACCACAGGTCAAATGCATGAAAATTTCTAAAAGCTACCTGGTAGATTAAGTCGCACTAGTATTGTGCCAAAGTGAAATTAACCGTGAAATTGAGATTGAATCCTGAAATTGAAAGTCATGGTGTGTCACAAATCTTATTAAGATCATTGGATTAAATTATGGACTTTAATTGGACTCAATTGGAAGAGAATTGAATAGAATTGACAAAATTTGATGTACAATAATTGGACCCCGGCGGAAAATGAAATTGAACCTATTGGACTAAAGTTGTGAAAGGTTGGAGTTAGTGGATGGTGACATCACATGTGATGTCATGGAGGAGGCAAGATTGGCTAGGGTGGTGACAAGTGGAAGGTGATGATGAGCCCTTGAAAAGGTGAGATGTCTCCATCATCTTCAAGCTTGGGAAGAGAGAGAGAGGAAGAGGGAAAAGATGAGGAGAAACCAGCGTAGCCCCCCCTTCGTCCGCCTTCGCCGCTCGCACGGTGCCGCTCGCCGTTCGCCGCCGAAGCTCGCCGTCGCCGCTCGTTCGCACGCGACCGCGTGCTGTCCCGTGTGCGAGCTGCCTTGTCTCCGTCCGCCGAGCCTCCGCGTCATCGTCTCTCCAAGCCAGCAGCTACTCATCGTCACCGGAGCCTCCATCACCGCCGTCCGTCGCCGTTAGCTGCCGTCCCGAGCCCTAGCTACTTCCGCCGGTCTTCCTCCGCCGTTCCTCCGCCCGTTCAGCCGCCGTGCCGCCTCCTTCCAAGCTCGGTTAGTTGCTAGAAAATCCAGCAAGACCAGCCCCTTCCAAGCTCGATTTGGTCCCCTATTGGTTCTCATATGGTGTTGATCCGTGTAGGTTTGTCGTCGGCGTCGTCGTGCTCTTCGCCGGAGATTCGTCGGAAAGCGATTCCGGTGAGTTTAGCTCACTAAACCTCGATTAGTGGGTTAATGATGCCTTAAGTGTGTTTAACTTAGGTTGATTGAGATTTAGTGGTTAGATTAGTTTATTTAGATGTGGATTAGATTTATGTGATTAATTAAGGTAAAGTATGTTTAGATTAAAGGTCAAGTAGGTTTATTTTTAATATAAGCCTTGATGTGACTTAAAGGAATTTGTTTATGATTTAAATAAATGTTTCGAAATGATTGGATTATTTAATAATATATTATATTTCGAAATTATTAAAATATTAATAAATTAAAAAAAAAACTCGAAAAATTATTTTTAATCCTAATTGCTCAGAATTTCATGCCGATCGCTGCTGTATATTTAGAATTTGAAATTGAAGAGTGGTTAATGTAAATTGAGTGTTAAATGTGGAAAATATGGATTTTAATTAGAAAATCTCAAATGTCGGGTTTGACATTGAAATTGGATTTTTTTTTTTTTTTTTTTTAAGATTAATGTTGTGATTGGGGTATGTGAGTGATGTGCAAAGTGCCTTGAGTTGATTATGAATTGTTGCATCATAATTAAGAGGAATTGTCTTGAGCTATTGAGCTGGAATTGCCCCTATATGGGATACCCCATACAACAGATGCGGGTTGCAGTTGATTTTGGGCCCATACTCCTTTGGGAATGCCGTCGATGTACTGACGAAGCCGCGCTCCAAGGTGGGGAGGCGATGCCTGGCTATGTGTCAGTAGATAGCCGAACTGCGAGTAGGCTATGCCCTTGTGTGGCAGTGAATAATACAACGGAGATTGACCAGACGACAGAGAGTGCTCCTGACCCTGGCAGTCCTTAGGTCTATCAGTTGGTTAGGACCCTTATCTGGGTCCAGGTGTCCATGGATGTCAGAGTACCTTATAGGTTTAGGGCTTGGTTTCATTCTGGAGTCGATGGCGTTAGGGTTGGACCACTGGATAGCATGGACGTTCCGTTGGCTGTGATGGACGCCATTTTGGGTGTAGGCGTGGCAAATCTTCCCGGTGGTGAAGTGATCAACGCATCGCCCCCGGCCTCTTGGGTGACCCGATCCCGAGGATGTGGGATCGTCGAACGGGGCCGACTAGTAGTCTTATGACCGATCCTCTTTTGGCGGACCGATCCATGTTGTGTAGACTAACCCTTTTTTGATGCACATAAACTCGACCCATTTTTGGTGCATATAGTCTCGGATCCCTGTTGGTGTATGTAAACCCTGGAATGATGATGTATGGAAGTATGTTTGTTTGATTTTGAATTGATTTTCCTGCTGTCCTATCCCGTATGTTTTCTGAAGGGGTTTCTTAGCACGTTCCGCATGTGCATAATAAATTTAATGGGGTCGGCGACACTACCTGGGATTGTCGCATTTACATGACCATGGCGGGTTGTTCACGTGTCTCGGGGTTCGGGGCGTGACAACCCCGTTTTAGTGGTATCAGAGCATGGTTCGTGTATTGAGTGATAAGGTGCGTGGGAGTCATGGGATAGTTGGTAGGAAAGGCTTTTATTATAATGATGCAAGTAATTGTTAGTTGTTTGTTAACTTGTTGTGAGGTGACTCAGATTCTAATGTGGTATTGGAATTTTGCAAATAGGCATCTATATTGAGCCTGTAGCATGAGTGACCGAGTGCCGAGAGCTGCTAGGAAGAGAGCAGCCGGCCCCTTGTTTCAGGGTGGGCCGCCGATGAGAGTCGGTGCCCGAGGTGCCTTGGGAAGAGCGCAAGCTGAGGCCAGTGTGAGTGGTGCAGCGTCGCCTCCAGAGGATGCAGTAGCCCCTGAGGATCCGAGGTTTGTTGGAATCATGCAGATGCTTGAGTTGATGGGTGACAGACTAGACCAGCAAGCCGCCGCTATCGTCGCTGCCACTAATGCCGCTAATGTCGCCAATGCTACTGCCGCTGCAGCTGCTGCCGTACCTGCTGCCGCCGTACCAGTCGTCGAACCCGAAGTGGAACTTGATGAGATCCCACCTGAGAATGTGGCCGCTGGGAGGCCTAGGCATAAGTTGGTACAGCATTTTCTGAGGTTGAATCCGCCGACGTTCACGGGAGCGGGGGACCCCGAGACTGCAGCACTGTGGGTCCAAGAGCTAGAGAACGCCTTTGAGTTATTGATGTGCACCGAAGTAGAGAAGGTCGTACTAGCAGCCTATCAGTTGAGGGGGATCGTCGCCACATGGTGGAAGACTAATAAAGGGATAGTGTTCCCTGAAGGTGTAGCTCCAGAGTGGAATGCTTTTCTTGAAGCCTTCAATGAGAAGTACTTTTCTGATTGTGCGAGAGAGTTGAAGATGGGAGAGTTCCAGTGCCTTCGTCAAGGTGCGATGACAGTCGATCAGTATGAAGCGAAGTTCGCTGAGCTGTCGCAATATGCCCCTGAGTTAGTTCAGAGACCGTCGGACCGAGCTCGAAGGTTTAGAGATGGACTCCAACCGGAGGTGAGGAGCTTTTTGGTACCATTAGATTTGAAGGAGTATAAGGACCTTTACAAGTAGGCCCAGTTGATTGAGAAAGACCAGAATGAGAGATCTGCCGCATCTGGATCGCGGTTTAATTCGAATAGAGAGGGTAATCGGTTTGGGAAGAGGCCGATGTCTGGAGGAAGATATCCTGCTCCGCTCAACAGGAAAGGTGGAATAGGGAAACCATCACTGAACCATCATGGAATGTGTCGTTCGTGTGGGAGACGACATGGTTTAGGCCCGTGTCCCTCTAGGACGGGTGCCTGTTATGAGTGTGGCCAGCAGGGTCATATATCCAGGAATTGTCCTAGGAATCAGAGGGGACAGCGTCAGTTGCCGCCGCCGCCACCGTTGGGTCAGAACAGAGGAGTTGCGCCGCAGATCATGCCGCAGGGTGGATTGAACCGACCTCCAGCTCAAGGAAGGGCTTATGCGATCACCAGAGGACAGGCGGAGGATGCGCCTAACGTGATCACAGGTATGGTCTTGCTGAACGACCAACCTGCTTATACTTTATTTGATCCTGGAGCTTCTCATTCATTTATAGCTGAAAGATATGTTAAGTTGGTAGAATTAATTCCGGAGTTGTTGGAGTCTGTGATTAGCATATCTACGCCGTTGAAGGATAATGTGTTAGCTACAGTGGGTTGTCTTGGGTGCAAGTTAGTGATTGGTGAGCGAGAGGGGAGAATAGACTTGATAGTCCTAGCCATGTTTGATTTTGATGTGATAATTGGTATGGACTGGCTCACCAAGCAACGAGCTAGAATGGACTGTTATCGCAAGGCGATTCAGTTTAACTCGTTAGGGGGTGAGTGTTTCGAATTTATTGGGAGTCGAGGAGGACCCTCGGTTTCCTTAATCTCATCGCTCGAAGCGACTCGCTTACTAGGCAAGGGTTGCCAAGGTTACCTGGCGACTGTCGTGGACACGACAGTGGAGGAATCGAAGATTGAAAATATCGCCGTAGTACAAGAATTCCAAGACGTGTTCCCAAAAGAGTTACCGGGTTTACCGCCAGAGAGAGAGATAGAGTTTGTGATTGAATTAGCCCTCGGGACAGAGCCGATCTCCAAGGCTCCTTATCGGATGGCCTTATCAGAATTTAAAGAACTAAAGGTGCAAATGCAAAAGTTGTTGGATAAAGGATTTATTCGTCCTAGTGCATCGCCTTGGGGAGCGCCAGTTTTGTTTGTAAAGAAGAAGGATGGTTCCTTGCGCTTGTGTATCGACTATCGTCAACTAAATCAGGTGACGATTAAGAACAAGTATCCATTGCCGAGGATTGATGACTTGTTTGATCATCTAGGGAGCGTCGATTTTTTCTAAGATCGACTTGAGGACGTGGTATCACCAGTTGAGGATCAAGAAGGAAGACATACCGAAGTCGGCGTTTCGCACCCGATATGGCCATTATGAGTTTACTGTAATGCCGTTTGGGTTGACAAATGCCCCGGCTGCTTTCATGGACCTGATGAATCGGGTGTTCCGAGAGTACTTAGATCAGTTTGTAATTGTTTTCATCGACGACATCCTAGTGTATTCGAGGAGTACTGAGGATCATGAAAAGCACTTAAGGATAGTGCTTCAGACTTTGAGAGAGCACGAGCTGTACGCCAAGTTCAGTAAGTGCGAGTTTTGGCTAACTCGTGTGGCTTTCCTAGGTCATGTCATCTCCGGAGAGGGAATCTCAGTGGACCCAGCCAAGATTGAAGCAGTGATCAACTGGCCGAGACCGACGACAGTGACAGAAATCAAAAGTTTTCTGGGTTTAGCAGGGTATTACAGACGGTTTGTAGAAGGGTTCTCAAGGTTAGCATCGCCGATGACGAGACTGCTAAAGAAGGAAGAAAAGTTTGTGTGGACAGATAAGTGCAAGAGTAGTTTCCAAGAGCTTAAGCAGAAGCTAACTACCGCACCTGTGCTTACTATTCCATCTGGTCCGGGAGGGTTTGAGATCTACAGTGATGCGTCGTTTAAATGATTGGGGTGCGTATTGATGCAGCATGGTAGGGTTGTTGCATATGCGTCTCGTCAGTTGAGACCCCACGAGTTGAATTATCCGACGCATGACTTAGAACTCGCAGCGATCATTTTTGCCCTGAAGATTTGGAGGCATTATCTATGCGGAGAAAGATTCCAGATCTTCACTGACCATCAGAGTCTCAAGTACTTATTCTCTCAGAGGGAGTTGAATATGAGACAGCGTCGATGGATGGAGCTCTTAAAGGACTATGACTGTGAGATTTTGTATCACCCCGGAAAGGCGAACAAGGTCGCCGACGCACTGAGTAGGAAGTCTTCAGTTGCGCAGATGGTACTCAAGAAATGGAGTTTAATTGAGAGAGCACAAGATTCAGATTTCAAATTTGAAGTGGGCCACCTTTCAAATCTTATGGCCACCCTTAGAATTGAGCCGGAAGTGCAGGTCAGAATCAGAACGCTTCAGCAGACAGATTTGGATGTTCAGAAAATCCTGCAAGAGGATACCGAGAAAAGGAAGGCTGACTTCCAGAATTCTGAAGATGGAACGTTGAGGTTCCAAGGACGATTGGTTGTACCTAATGATGTGGAGCTTAGAGACGAGATTTTATCAGAAGCGCATCGTAGTAGTTACAGCGTTCATCCTGGTAGTACCAAGATGCATCAGAATCTGCGTCAACACTACTGGTGGCACGGCATGAAGGCGGACATCGCCAAGCATGTCGCCAAGTGTTTGACGTGTCAGCAAGTGAAAGCTCAGCATTGCAAACCGGGAGGACTTCTGCAACCTCTTGAGATCCCAAAATGGAAATGGGAGCATATCACGATGGACTTTGTGACGGGACTACCGAGGAGCCAGAGAGGGAATGATTCGATTTGGGTTGTAGTCGACAGGCTGACAAAGTCGGCTCACTTCATGGCAGTTCGAAGGGACTTGAGTTTGGATAGACTCGCATATCTGTATGTACGTCAGATAGTCCGTATGCATGGAGTGCTAGTTACAATTACTTCAGACAGAGACCCAAGATTCACCGCCGCTTTTTGGAAGAGCTTGCAAAGTGCTCTTGGTACAAAGCTTCAGTACAGTACGGCATATCATTCTCAGACGGATGGCCAGTCTGAGAGGACAATTCAGACTCTCGAGGACATGCTGAGAGCTTGTGTATTAGACTTCAAGGGAAATTGGGAAGAACAGCTTCATCTGGTCGAGTTTGCCTACAACAACAGTTATCAACAGAGTATTCAGATGGCTCCTTTTGAAGCATTGTATGGCAGAGCGTGCAAAACGCCAGTGTGTTGAGATGAAGTCGGGGAAAGAAAGATCACCGGTCCAGAGTTGGTTCAGCAGTCAGTGGAGGCAGTTGCAGTCATCAGAAACAGATTGAAAACCGCTCAGAGCCGTCAGAAAAGTTATGCCGATAAGCGTCGGAAGCCATTAGAATTCCAAGTTGGTGAGCACGTCTTTCTGAAGGTGTCACCGACGAGAGGTACTTCCCACTTTGGTAAAAAGGGTAAACTAAGTCCGAGGTACGTAGGTCCCTTTGAGATTTTGGAAAGAATAGGGACTCTGGCGTATCGTCTTGCACTACCGCTGAGGTTAGCACAAGTGCATAACGTCTTTCACGTGTCGATGTTAAGGAAGTATGAACCTGATCCGACACACGTTCTAAATTTTGAGGAATTAGACGTGGATGACAAGGTGTCGTACGTTGAAAGCCCGGTTCAGATCGTGGACCGCAAGGAGCAAGTTTTACGCACCAAGACCATTCCGTTGGTCAAAGTGATCTGGCAACACCACGGCACTGAAGGGGCAACTTGGGAAACGAAGATTTGATGAGAGAATTGTACCCTCACCTTTTTACTTCAATTGTGTAATGATTTAAATTTCGAGGACGAAATTTTTATAAGAGGGGAAGAGTTGTGACATCCCGATTTCTCCAATTCTAATTTCATCAAATTGAGACGGGCATTTCATTGGCACGTATATAGTTCCTTTCCTTGAGTCGGCCACTCATGTGAAACTTAGTCTATCAGGTGAAACCGATAGGAGATTTTAGTGCATTAGACTCGAGAATTTGATCAAGAAGCGATCTTTCGACCGAGATGATCTGCAAGGGTCATTACGGCACAAATAAAAATCGATTAGAAATCGGAAATAGGTCGGCTCGACAGAGACATGTGATCAGGTGTGGGTGATTCCACTGGATTGCACAATTCTTGTCGATCGAAACTGGACCGACTTTTCTATCGATTGGGTACCCTGTGCCCGTACTTGAAACCTTGAGATTATCCCGACAACCGAGAGTTGCCAATGTATCAAAGATGTACATTGTGGCTTGAATTAATCAACCATAGGTCAAATGCATGAAAATTTCTAAAAGCTACCCGGTAGATTAAGTCGCGCTAGTATTGTGCCAAAGTGAAATTAACCGTGAAATTGAGATTGAATCCTGAAATTGAAAGTCATGGTGTGTCACAAATCTTATTAAGATCATTGGATTAAATTATGGACTTTAATTGGACTCAATTGGAAGAGAATTGAATGGAATTGACAAAATTTGATGTACAAGAATTGGACCCCGGCGGAAAATGAAATTGAACCTATTGGACTAAAGTTGTGGAAGGTTGGAGTTAGTGGATGGTGACATCACATGTGATGTCATGGAGGAGGCAAGATTGGCTAGGGTGGTGACAAGTGGAAGGTGAGGATGAGCCCTTGAAAAGGTGAGATGTCTCCATCATCTTCAAGCTTGGGAAGAGAGAGAGAGGAAGAGGGAAAAGATGAGGAGAAACCAGCGTAGCCCCCCCTTCGTCCGCCTTCGCCGCTCGCACGGTGCCGCTCGCCGTTCGCCGCCGGAGCTCGCCGTCGCCGCTCGTCCGCGCGCGACCGCGTGCTGTCCCGTGTGAGAGCTGCCTTGTCTCCGTCCGCCGAGCCTCCCGCGTCATCGTCTCTCCAAGCCAGCAGCTACTCATCGTCACCGGAGCCTCCATCACCGCCGTCCGTCGCCGTTAGCTGCCGTCCCGAGCCCTAGCTACTTCCGCCGATCTTCCTCCGCCATTCCTCCGCCCGTTCAGCCGCTGTGCCGCCTCCTTCCAAGCTCGGTTAGTTACTAGAAAATCCAGCAAGACCAGCCCCTTCCAAGCTCGATTTGGTCCCCTATTGGTTCTCATATGGTGTTGATCCGTGTAGGTTTGTCGTCGGCGTCGTCGTGCTCTTCGCCGGAGACTCGTCGGAAAGCGATTCCGGTGAGTTTAGCTCACTAAACCTCGATTAGTGGGTTAATGATGCCTTAAGTGTGTTTAACTTAGGTTGATTGAGATTTAGTGGTTAGATTAGTTTATTTAGATGTGGATTAGATTTAGGTGATTAATTAAGGTAAAGTATGTTTAGATTAAAGGTTAAGTAGGTTTATTTTTAATATAAGCCTTGATGTGACTTAAAGGAATTTGTTTATGATTTAAGTAAATGTTTCGAAATTATTGGATTATTTAATAATATATTATATTTCGAAATTATTAAAATATTAATAAATTAAAAAAAAAAACTCGAAAAATTATTTTTAATTCTAATTGCTCAGAATTTCATGCCGATCGCTGCTGTATATTTAGAATTTGAAATTGATGAGTGGTTAATGCAAATTGAGTGTTAAATGTGGAAAATATGGATTTTAATTAGAAAATCTCAAATGTCGGGTTTGACATTGAAACTGGATTTTTTTTTTTTTAAGATTAATGTTGTGATTGGGGTATGTGAGTGATGTGCAAAGTGCCTTGAGTTGATTATGAATTGTTGCATGATAATTAAGAGGAATTGTCTTGAGCTATTGAGCTGGAATTGCCCCTATATGGGATGTCCCATACAACGGATGCGGGTCGCGATCGATTACGGGGCCCATGCTCCTTCGGGAACGCCGTCAATGTACCGACGAAGCCGCGCTCCAAGGTGGGAGGCGATGCTGGCTATGTGTCAGTAGATAGCCGAACTACGAGTAGGCTATGCCCTTGTGTGGTAGTGAATAATAATTTGGAATGCTTGCTGTGATTGCGAAATTAAGTGAAATTGATTGGGTTTTGATGGTTTACATTCTTATAATTATTTGTGCTTGAGTGATATGAATTGTACTGACTGCGGGGAAAGGCAAGAAGGCGAGGTAAGTCTTCTCGTGCTTTGTGTGGTTAGACCACTGGGGCGTATTTTCTTTCTAATAGGGGTTTAGGAGGGTGAACTTGCTTGAGACAAAGTCTCATCCCGGTTTGGGGAAAATATTTCAGGGCCATAGATGGCGATACCCCCAGAGCAGAGTGGCATGTCGACGGAGATTGACCAGACGATAGAGAGTGCTCCTGACCCTGGCAGTCCTTGGGTCTATCAGTTGGTTAGGACCCTTATCTGGGTCCAGGTGTCCATGGATGTCAGAGTACCTTATAGGTTTAGGGCTTGGTTTCATTCTGGAGTCGATGGCGTTAGGGTTGGACCACTGGATAGCATGGATGTTCCGTTGGCTATGATGGACGCAATTTTGGGTGTAGGCGTGGCAAATCTTCCCGGTGGTGGAGTGATCAACGCATCGCCCCCGGCCTCTTGGGTGACTGATCCTGAGGATGTGGGATCGTCGAACGGGGCCGACTAGTAGTCTTATGACCGATCCTCTTTTTGGCGGACCGATCCATGTTGTGTAGACTAACCCTTTTTTGATGCACATAAACTCGACCCATTTTTGGTGCATATAGTCTCGGATCCCGTTGGTGTATGTAAACCGGAATGATGATGTATGGAAGTATGTTTGTTTGATTTTGAATTGATTTTCCTGCTGTCCTATCCCGTATGTTTTTCGAAGGGGTTTCTTAGCACGTTCCGCATGTGCATAATAAATTTAATGGGGTCGGCGACACTACCTGGGATTGTCGCATTTACATGACCATGGCGGGTTATTCACGTGTCTCGGGGTTCGGGGCGTGACATTAACTCACTGGATTAGCGAGCTGATGGGTTCACGGTGATGACAACACGAAGGTGGTGAAGACTCGTGTATACGGCGGTGCCAAAGGAGGTCCGGAAGGGTCCAGAAACGGGCCACGAAGTCTCGGCTCTTGTTGAAACTTCGCTTCGCTTGCTAGCTGAACGAGTTAGACCAGCGGCTAGGATGGGCTGGAAATGGCATGGCGGAACGGTGGCGCGAGTAGGGGCCAACGGCGGTGGTTTCTAGTGACAAAGGCAGCTGGCATAGCTGTGACGTGGCCTAGCGAACGGCAAACGATGGCCTGGACGCGCAGGACGCGGCGGACGAGCTCACAGGCACGCGGGCGCGATCGAGCAGCTCAAGCGGGCTCGAGCGGCACTTGGACGAGGTGCAGTGGCTTGGCTTCAGTGCTGCTGATCTTCTGCTGGTTTTCTCTAGTTTTCTAGCTCCAAAAATAGCAACCATGGAGGAATAGAAGCTGAGGAAGAAGAAGAAGAGAGCTGCAGCTTGAGGGGGGCCCAAATGGCCTCAAAAGTCTTCCAAAATATCTAAAACCACTCAACACTTGGCCCCCAAAGTCCATGGCTGAGTCCAAACAGCCTTATCCCCTCCAAAACTTCCCCTAGAAGCCACCCAAGTGGTCCAAAAGGTTCCTACCCCCCATAGCTACGAATTTGGACATTTCCCTTACAATTTCAACTCAAATCTACTCCAAAATAATCGAATTAAGTGGCCAACTTGCCAAGGTAGGTGCCCACTTCAATTCCATAATTTTCCCTCGCCAATTAAACCAACTTGGATGCCAAAAGCGCACTAAAAAACGGGCCTCCGAATTTACCGGTCCAATTTCGCCAAACTCTGATTTTTCACCAAAAACTCGAGTTTGCCGAAAAGCTTCAGATGATGAGTCGACGTTCCTAAAATAAATTGTGACATGACAAAACTTTCAATTTCTGAAATCGGATTCAATTTCATGGTTAATTTCAACTAGATGCGATTTTAGCGTAACCTAACCCACCAGGTAGCTTTTATGAATTTTTAGCGCAATTGACCCATGGTCGATTATTTTCGAGCCACATTGTGCATCTTCGACTCATAAGCGACTCTCAGTTGTCGTGAAAGTCTCGAGATTTCAAATACGGGCACATAGTACAGAAACGATAGAAAAATTGGTTTAGTGTTGTTCAACGAGAATTTTGCAATTAGGTGAAATCACCCACACTTTAATTACATGTCTCTGTCGAAATGACCTATCTCTGGTCTCTGATTGATTCTGACAGTGCCGTATTGACCCTTGCAGATTAGCATGGTCGAGCAGTTGATTTCTAGTCAAATTCTCAAGTCTGTTGCGTTTAGATTCCTGAACGGCTTCACTCGATAAACTAGTTATCTCATGAGTGGCCAACTCAGAGAAAAAGGTCATAGGCGCGTCAATGAAAAGCCCATTTCATTTAGTCGAAAGTAGGGTCGAAAATCAAGATGTCACAACAAAGGTTACTATCATTTAAATCTTACTAGGACTGACAATTGATCTGTCAAACGGTGGGTCAAATCGAAAATAGTCCTACTCAAATGGACTAATTCCCATATAATACAAATTTAGTAAACCATATTCAACTCAACTCATATTGCTAAAACACTTGTATATATAACCTCATCTAAGAAAACACATATCCAAACTGAGATAAGAGTGTGGAGTGAGCAAACACAAGATGAAGTGAGGGAGAGAGAGTGAAGATAGAATCATAGATATGGGTTAGGTCTAAGTAAGTTGTGAATCCATCTAACACTCATATTATTTTAAGTTTTATTATTATAAACTCATTTATAACTCATCCACTGAATATAATTAACCCATATAATAACTCAACCCATCAAGTATGAGTTAAGAAATGGGTGTATGACCCATTTTAACATGTCGATTTGCAATAAGTCATAAAGTTATGACAAATGGATGTGAAGAATGTCTTCCTATGTGGAGAGTTAAATCGAGAAATAAATATGAAGCAGCAGAAGGTTTTAAGAGTAAGACTCATCCAAGTTATGTCTACAAATTTAATAAAATGCTTTATTTAAAATAAGGTACAAGAACATCGCATGATTTCTAGTGTAAAGTGACTACTCACTAGCACCAATAGGCCCAAGCCAGTTTGTGAAGGAAGAAGACAAAAGGCTTGCAATGATACTAATTTGTGTTGATGACCCAATCATCAATGAAGATAATGAAGACGATATATATCAAATCAAAGCAAATCTCTCTATACGATTCAAATGAAAGAGTTTGGAGAACCAAAACACTTCCTAGAACTATTGAGCAAACCAATGAAGTTTCACGAAAGCATGCACGCGATCTTTTAGAGAAATTTGGGATGAGTCCCCAGAAATGTTTTAGTTTTCCAAATTCTTTAAGCAGCACAAATAGGTCGAATCAGATGGAATTACTGACAAAGAGCCAGCTCATGAAAACCTATAGAACCAATATGGTAAAACACGATGGAGAAAGAGCTTGCTCAGGTTTTTCGTTTATCACCAAACAAAAGAAAATTTTTAATTTTTGAATATTATTTTTAAATACCAGTTTTAATTCTAGTTTTAATTTTTCGAAGAAGTGGTGTGGGCGCGACGGTAGTGGTTGCTGCTTTTTATCAAACCCTGCCCTATTTCGTAACAGTAGTGGTTGCTGTCCTATTTTGAGCTGCTTTCTCGATTCTTCAAATGAACACTTACAAGATCGAAGTTCGGCCCAAAACTAAACTCGCTTCATTTTTTATTTGTACTTTAATGATGGGCAAACAGTTTTATATTATTTTGCATTCTTTTCCTTAGGCCTGTCCAACGTAACAATAATGTCGAATTGCATTTAATTTTCAACCTTTGCAATTTGGATCTCTTTTAAGCTTGCGTTCTCGTAATTTGACATTTTAGCACGAAATATCTGAAACATTCCTAGCCAATACGTGAAATATATGAGATCTTTTTGTGTCCATAGTAGTCTGTAACTTAAAATACTTTCTTTTTTCAATTTCCAAATATTGGGGATAAAAAGAAAAGGCTAGCTCCAGATGGGCCAGCAGAAGCAGTTTTTCCTCTGTTCAACGCCAGGGAAAATGATAATTTCTAGTGTCAAGACTCAAGGTCTACAAAAGGCATGGATAATACTACTTTTTGATAGAGAAAATATATTTTAAAGTGCTAGACTCGTTGTTTCATGAAAAATGAATCATTTGTAAAGTATTTTCTAAAAAAAATATTTTATATCTCTTTGTTAAAAAAAGTTTTTATTATCGATAATAATTTTTGTCTAAATATTTTCAGGGACAATGGGAATATTTTCGTTCATTCATTTTTGTGATAGATATAAAAGATCATTTTAAAAAAAAATATTTTCCAAATCATTCATCTTTCACAAAATAAATAAAATATTAATGAGTTTTCTCCAAAAATAAAATGGTTAACTTATATTGAGATGGACTAATGAGAAAGGTCTCCACCGTTACTCCCAAAAATTGACCAAACCTAGTTCCAGGAGCTTTTCAGTTACTGTAAGAAGCCGAGTTGCATCCGAATTTCGAAGTCAAAATGAGACTGGGTTGAGATTTCAGCATCGAGCAAGGATTCGCATTGTCATGCTTACGATCTGTGGAACCAAGGATTGTCTTCACGTATTGTCATGACCTCTAATACTTTAGGCCCCAATGGTACAGGAAAAAAGAAAGTAATCATAACTTGAAGGAATTCCAAAGGAGAGGGACACGAATTCTAGACCCTTGGAAGTAAAGAATAATGCTTGTCAAAGAAGCAAAGTAACGCATATCATATGCCCCACTGACTTGCAAATGATGAAAGTTAATAAATTCCATTTGCAACTCTAGTTAGCTGACTACATTACATGAATCAGTGTGTCATCATTAGCCGTTTGAAGCTTAGCACAAAAACACTTAAAAAGCTGACCAAATGATCCAATGTAGGATCAGCATATACTATTTAGCCATGGGGAGGACAAGAATAAAGATGATGCCTTAGGCTACATCTCACCCATTAAAAAGGCCGAATATTAAAATCGCTCGTGGGGACCCCTCATTGGGCCTTCAATTCATGCTTACGGCTTGAGGCACGAGCTGGAGAGAGTCAAAAGACGACTTTGACCAGGATGCCCCGCTAAAGTGGAGCAATTGTCGTTCTCCTCCCAGCCATTCTTGTCGAGTCCGACTTCTTTATCTTTACTAATACTTTTGCATCTTCTCAACGCCGTCTGGCCTATATAATATTTTCTTTTTATATATGTTTTTCCATCTTTTCCTTTAATCCAATTAAAAAAGGAAGCGTCTACGGATTAAAAAGAAAAATAAATAAATAAAAGTGAAATACATGATTTCCCTTCTTTCAAATTTTTTTTCTCTAACAACGTGTCCTACGCCACACTTGTGCAAGCTAGAGTATGGCAAAACCTTTAGTCTAGCGGTAAATGTTACTATAGTTTAAATCTTACTAGCACTGGCAATAGACCTGTCAAACAAGTTGGTTAGATCGAAAATAGTCCAACTCAAATATACTTATTTCCATGTAATATAAAGTTTGTAAACCATATTCAACTTAACCCATATTGCTAAAATACTTCTATATTTAACCTTATCGAGGAAAACCCACATCCAAACTGAGATGAGAGCGCGGAGTGAGTAAGCATAAGAAGAAGTGAGGGAGAGAGTGAAGAAAGAATCATAAATGTGGGTTAGGTCTAAATAAGTTATAAACCCATTTAACACTCATATTATTTTAAGTTTTACCATCCTAAACTCACTTATCACTCATTCGATGAATATAATTAATCAATATAATAATTCAACCAACCAAATATGGGTTAAGAAATGGGTGTATGACCCATTTTAACATGTCTAATTGGCAATAAGTCATATAGTTATGACACAGTGATGTGAAGAATGTCTTCCTATGTAGAGAGTTAAATCGACAAATATATATGAAGCAGTAGAACGATTTTAAGAATAAGACTCATCCAAGTTATTTCTACGAATTCAATAGAACACTTTATTTAAAACAAGGCATAGGGACATCACATGATTTTTTGTGCAAAGTGACCACTTACTAGCACTAGTAGACCTAAGCCAGTTTGTGAAGGAAGAAGGCAAAAGGCTTTCAATGATACTAATCTATATTGATGACCTAATCATCACTGAAGATAATGAAAACGTGATATATCCAATCAGAGCAAATCTCTCTATACGATTTCAGATGAAAGAGTTTGGAGAACCAAAACACTTCCGAGAACTTGAGGTTGAGCAAACCAATGAAGATTTTAATTCTAGTTTAAATTTTCGAAGAAGTGGTCTATGCGCGACAACTAGAGCCGTTGCTGCTTTTCATCACTCTCTGCCCTATTTCGTAACAGTAGTGGATGCTGTCCCAATTTGAGCGGCAATCTCAGATTCTTTGAATGAACACTTAGGGATACATGATCAATCAGAATTTCTGTTCCAGAAATAATTTTTCTACTCCAAATTTATTTCTCGAATAGAAATTCATTTAGTAAAACTATTTCATTTTTTTTATTATTCCAAAATAGGTTTAGAATAGAAATCTGAAATTTGAAATAAAAATAAGAAATAAAAACTCTTATCATCGGCCATCCGGCCATCCGCCCGCCGCCCACCAATCATTGGCCGTCGATCGCCGCCTCCGCCTCCGCCGTCCACCGCCATCCATCGCCCTTGAGAATGAGAAATTTTGTGTTGTTATCAAACAAAATTATATTCTAATAATAGAAATTTTACGTCGTTATCAAATACAAATTTTTGTTCAGAATTTCATTGAGAAATAGAAATAAAAAAATCTATTTCTCTTCCAAAAATTAATTTTTAGGTAGATAGTTTGTCATCCGTGCCCTTACAAGATCAAAGTTCGGCCCAAAACTGAACTCGTTCCATCTTTGATTTGTACCTTAATGATAGGCCGACAGTTTTGTATGCTTTTGCATTTTATGTCTGTCCAAACGTAACGACAATGTCGAATTGCATTTATTTCTCAACCTCTGCAATTTGGCTTTCTTTCAAGCTTGCGTTCTCGTAAATTGACATTTTAGCATGAAATATCTGAAACATTCCTAGCCCATACGTGAAATAAATGAGTTTCTTTGTGTCTATAAAAGTCTGTAACTTGAAATACTCTCTTTTACGATTTCCAAATATCAGGGCATAAAAAAGAAAAAGCTAGCTCCAGCCTCCGGATGGGCCGGCGGAAGCCTTTTTTTTTTTTTTTTTTTTGAAAGAAAATTTTAATCATTGCTTAAAATAATACATGAGAAATATATAGGCTTTCATGGCAAAACAAATCAAAGCAATACAAAACAAAACAAAATTTTAAAAACAAGAAAAATCAACAGAGTACCGACAGGGTTCAATATATACTTGTTCCATAAGAATGGATCTATCAAGCAAAATAATTTGCGGCCAATAACTGGATTTCTTATCATCGTCAATGATGAAGATACGCCAAAAATTCTTGTCCAATAGCTATAGCATTTTTAGCTGGGGCTATGCGTCTAAGTTCAACTTACTCTACACCATCGCCATATGGAGATAACTAAATAGGTTGAATAAACATAGATCTAACTTTTGGAAGAGTAATTTTTTGTAGTTCAGCCAAATGCCTGAGCTCTTGTGATAATCATTGAAATTCAAGGTGTAGATCATGTACATGGATAGGCACAAGGTATCGAATTCCCATAAACATCATTAAACTCCCAGATCTAAATTGGGAGAGAGGAACATCTAGGTCCAAGAGCTAGATTAAGAAAGTTCAAACTCTCAAATTTAGAACTAGACCGGATAAAGAAAGAAAATATAACGAAAGTGAAAATGATGATTTCTAGTGTCTAGGTCTAGAAAAGGCATGGATAAGCAAATACATTGTAGTGAAGAAAATATAATGAAAGTCTCAAGGAGTTTCGTCCAAAATAAAGTGGTTAACTTAGATGCGAGATAGATTAAAGAGAAAGGTCTCCACCGTTACACTCAAATTGTATCGGCTTTTACCGCTGGCAAATCAAACAGAGTATGATGCCCTCACCAAAAGTTCAAAATTTGAGCTACCCTACTTTCAGGAGCTTTTCAGTTACCGTGCAAAGCCAAGTTACATCGGAATTTCAAAGTCGAAACAAGACTAGGATTAAGATTTCAACATCGAACAAGGATTCCCATTGTCAAGCTTACAATCTGTGGAACCTAGGATTGTCTTCACGTATTGTCATATGACCTCTTATCCCTCGGGCCCCAATGGTACAATTAAAAAAAGGAGGTAATCCTAACTTGACGGAATTCAAAAGGAAGGGTACACGAATCCTAGAGGCTTGGAAGTAAAGAATGATGCTTGTCAAAGAAGCAAAGCAACGCATATTATATGGCCCGCTGTCTTGCATATGATGAGAGTTAATAAATTCCATTGCCCACAAACAAGGCCTTAGCAACTCTAGTTAGCTGACCACATGACATGAAACAGGGGGTCATCATTAGCCGTTAGAAGCTTAGCACAAAAACACTTAGAAAGCTGACCAAATAATCCATTGTAGGATCGGCATATGCCATTTAGCCATGGGGAGGACCAGAATAAAGATGATGCCTTACTCATGCTACATCTTAGCAATGCAACTGGACCGAACCAAGGCCAATGGTCAGGTCAAAACCAGCCCGGCAAAACAGGGACTAGAAGCTAAAAAGTGATACTGGTGTCAAGGAGGGGGCCTAACTTGCGAAATCCTCTCTTCCAAGACCCAGTAATAACTGAAATTAACAGTGGAAAATTGAGACAACAGGACTACACAAATCAATTTACAAAGACAAATCACACAGCAACCAAACCATGCTCAATGGAGTATGTCCTTCCACCTGGTGGTCAGTCAAAGCTAGACGAGCGACTCCATCTGCTTTGCAAGTAATCCTCTGATGACATGCTTTGATCCGCGCTGCTAACAGAGAGAGAATCATCCTCCAAATCTTGAAATGCAAGATTCAAATGTGATTGGATGCTAACAGGAGAGTCTTCCCCGTCCATTTCATCAAGTTCTTCTGAGGAATTAATTTGTTGCCTTGCCCACTCACGTACTTCCTCGTCACCTTGTAGGAGCTTCATGATCTGCAATTAATTTAAACCCCAATTAGGAAATTGTCATCAATACATTGAAGAAAAGGAGGGGGTCACAGTAGAACAATAACCGTGCTTACAAGGCTTATTCGAGGTCGAAATCTGGATGAACGTCTGATACAAAGGGTTGCTGCCAAAACCATTCTGCCAATCTGTTCAGGGTCATAATCACGATCCAAGCTTGGATCAAGCAACTGTGATACCTTCCCAGCCTTCAAAATAGGCTTTGCCTGCATGTCATAAACAATCCTCCACTCATATAATTGCTACCGGCAGGCATTTTCATAAAAAGCACCGCAAATATAATATATCCTTTCCGCCGCAGCACTCAGCAAAGGATATGTTGCACATATTCATATTAACAACATACCATTCCACAAATGTCAACATGTCATCGAATAAGGGCCTAATGTGGAAGTTCAATTTTTCCAGTACCAAAGTACTGGCCTGCTTATATAAATGTCAGTATAAAAGTGCTCTAATCCGTTCATGCTTTATAGTAATAACTCAAGGCTTCAAACATATTTTCCCATATACGATCATAATGACTTTAATGCAAAGCAGCTCATGTATGTACGTGTCTTGTCCAACATTTGGACCATAACAACTTACCCACATAACCAGGCTTTCCTGACCTTTCGGACATTCACCATCAATTGGCCTTCTACCAGAGATCAACTCAAGGATTACGACACCAAATGCATAAACATCTATGAGGTCACTCACTTTGCCGTGCATGAAGTACTCTGGAGCCAAATAACTGCCATAGAAGCATATGTTAGCAACATGTGGAAGCATGACTAAAGTTGCAGGTATTGTGGTAACAAAAACTGACAAAGGAACTGCTGAAGCTGGATAGAGGACATAATACACACCCAAAAGTTCCTGCAACATCGTTGCTGATTACTTGGGTAGAAAGATCTGGAACCCTAATGGCCATTCCAAAATCTGACAACTGAAAGGCCAAAGCAGACATTAGCAAGAACAATAATACAAAATAGGACAGAATGAAGAAGTCTGCTTCCAGCACCTGAGGCTCAAAATCATCAGAAAGAAGAATGTTTGATGATTTCACATCTTTGTGGATTATTGGTTGACCACAGCCATTATGCATATAGTCCAGAGCCTCAGCCACACCTACAGCCACCTTGTACCTCTCTCGCCAACCAAATGCATGCAGATCCTTCTTATTGCCTTACAACAAGACACAGCCAGCAGTCAAGAAAAGTTGCTAAGGTGAAATTTTGTAACTGATGGAAGGATCAGATAGATACCATGGAGGTTCTCTTCTAAGCTTCCTCTGTGTACAAAATCATAGACCAGAACAAATTTGTTGCTCTCAAAGCAAAATCCAAATAAGGATACTATGTTGTTGTGATGCAAATCAGTAATGATATCAATCTCTGAGACAAAATCTTTCACTACACCATCAGATGGCTTCAACATTTTCACTGCCAGCTCCTTGCCATCAGGAAGACATCCTCTATAGACTTTACTACAACCGCCTTTGCCAACCATATTCTCTGAAATCAAGAAAGTAGGTCAATCCACGGCTCATAATTTGAACACATTAAATCTTGCACAGTATTTTAGTATTTGGGGAAAGAAGTACCTGGAATGAAGTTAGAGGTTGCCACCAGAAGCTCCTCATAGTTAAACAATCTACAAGTAGACGAATATTTCTCATGAAGGCCCTCAAGTTCTTCAGGAAACTCTTTAGAGCTACTGCAAGGGGAAGGAGGACTGTCAGCTGCCTCCCCAACTAGTACAATTGCTCCATTCTCTCCATCCAAATTGCAAGTATGATTTTGAGCAGAACAGCTCTGCTTTTGATCTGGATGGACTACAGCAGAAGAATGTGTGGTCGATCGTCTCAATACCCGTTGAACAGGCATCTTTTTCCCACCAGATTCCTCTATACGCTGCCCTCCTAATAATATGCGCCGAACGAACATCCATCCAGTTTTGAGGCCATGTGGAGAATTAGACCTTGAAACTGTTTCATTTGGTTGAAACGGCACCAAAGCCATTGAATTGTCAATGCCCGTGTCACTATCTCCAATAGCTTCTACAGCCGAATTTGCAGAGTTTTGTTCAGAGGCTTTCTTCTCACAACAAAAATTACACTCCTGCAAACAACAGTGACTTCTTTGATTGTCTTTATCGGATATTTTCCTGCTCAGCGACCAATGACTCACAGGACCATAACACTGGCGCTGGTTATTATCTGTTTCAAGACATGTGGAAGTTACCGAACATATCAGCATCCCAATCAACCACTAGATCAAGAGCAAATAACAGGGGAAAGTGAAGGAAAATTCACACCTTGTCTGCATTGTGCATCTGTTACTGCATCTCTCTTGAATATGAATTTGCCATTGTCCACAGCGAAAACCCAGAAACTCTTGGGCAAATTCCTCGCGCAGTACTTAGCAACCGACGCCGGTGACCGGATAGTATGATTACTCTTGGAGGTTCCGACGACCACCTTAGCCGAAGGGTACGATTTCGCTTCCTGTACCAAAACTTTCCTCACTGACGGTCCTCTACATACCTTAAGTTTCAAATCCACCTACAAAAATAGGGGGAAGAAAACGTAAACCAAAGCAGTGAAAAAGCACTCTCACAGTCCAAAGCGACCGCGATATCTTAGCATTACAAAAGCAAAGCAGAGAGACCCAAACCCAAGCTCTCACTTTCCGAGCCCCCAAGCAGAACAAGCAGACAAATTGAGCAAGATTTTCCTCGAATTCGAACGGAAATGGAAACTGTACCTGCTTCAAGTGGCAGAAACCTTCGTACACCGCCAGCACGGAATCGAACGCCTTCACCAGAGAGAGAAACGACGCCGTCCCTGCTTCCGAAACACCGCACACCGCCGTAAGAAGTCAAAGCAAACTCAAACTCACAGAGACAGACAGAGACAGAGACAGAGACAGAGGACGGAGGGAGAAGCCGTACCAATGGAGGATGTATCCTCGATGACGTGCAGAGCGACGACGCGATCGCCGGGCTGAGCCGCCTTGACCAGAGCCCAGGTGAGCAGTTCCCGGCTCGCCGCGTCCATCCTCACTCCGACGACCACCACCGCCGGCGACTCCCCAGCGGCGGCGGCGGCGGGGCCGCCCTCCTCGGTCAACTGCATCTCCCCTTTCGCGCCACCACCACCACCACAAACGGCCGCCGTCGTCTCCGCCGCGCTTTCCCTCTCTGTCTATCTCTCTCTCTCTCTCTCTCTCTCTTCTCTCTTCTTTCTCTCTCTTATTGTCGCTGGCTCTGACACTTGCAGTCCGCCGGTTCTGCGCCTCGGGGAAAGTGAAAGGCGAATCTTCCGTCACGTTTTTAAGACGGGGGAGAGCTGTTAACTGCTTGCCCCGGGCGGCGATCCGCTGCTTCGCGCGTGTAAATCCCCGCGGTGCGCCCGCGGTTAGGATTTCCGTACGGTTAACGGTGTGGCGTCGAAGGCAAACCGGGCTGATCTTGGCCGTTAAGTCCGGTCGGGTTCGGTCGGGACATTGACCGCTCGGATGGATTGTGGAGGCGCTTAGGTGTGGGGTCCAGCCGGACCGGTAAGCGGCAAGCATAGCAATGATCAAATTTAGGAATTTCGTGAACTTTAATGTTGTTGTCATTTCATTGCATATCCGATTTTCGGGGTGCATAATCTGATTTTTCTCCCTTACGATTTGTCAGTAAATTTGTTTACATGCTTGAATTTCAATTAGGGAATTGATTGTAGTGCTCTGATTTCTTTTCACTTTTTAATAAGATTATATATTTTGATAAACGTCTGCGACATTTATTTATGATGCGAAAATTACTCATATTTTATTTGCTGCATGATGTAGAAATAAAAATTAATTCATGGGGTCTAAGACTAAAATGCAGTAAACCAACGTAAGATCAAGAGAAGGAGATCATACTCAGATTTCCCTCCTCGCTAACCATAGTTGTGATTAATTGACTGATTGTAAATTAATGTTGCAATTAATGTGAGGGCTCTTTTTTCGACGACAACCGGTGAAAGGAAAAATGACAGCTTTCATCGATTTAATTAATGTATAAACCCGTGATTATTAGCCAAAAGTTTAATGATTAACAAACGAGGGATCTTTGACAGCTTTGTGCTCCCTTTGCTTTCCCAACAAAGCCTCAGCCAATTCACCAACCAAGTTTTTTTATAATAAAAAAAAGGACCAATTAATTAAAGTAATTTATTTAATTAATTACCCCTTGGTGTGGTCTTTATTCTTAAAAATCACTGAGATCTGATTGTCTACCTAAAAACAAAAGGCAGAAATTGACCCAAAAGTAATCCTAGAGCAAAAAGTGGTCCAATTAAGATAATGTTGTGAATCAATGGTCAGCATTTGGAGGCTCACATGGTCAAAGTGATTTCTCTAGACCCAAACCCATTTTCTTTGCTCCCTTTGATTCCTTGCCTCGGCTACACCAATATTCTCCCTTTTGTATATGTGCTTAAAGCGCTTTTCAAGTTACCTAATCCCCCCCTCTTTGCAAAGGCAAAGGACAAAGATGCTTTGGCATGATATTGCACTTTGGACATAATCATGACAAGGTGTGGCTTTCATGTAAAGCTTCCCCCTTATTCTCTTTGCCTAGTTATTCTCTTTGCTTTGTAAAGCTACCCATTTTAAATTAACAATTGCTAGTTTGCAACATTAGTGAATCAAGATGATGAACTCACCTTAATCGACTACCGTGATTTTCGTTCGACAAGTTATGCATTTAAGTTCACCATTAATCACCCTTTGTCCTGAAATTTTCTATCAATTTGTCTTTCCATTTGGGCCCGATGGACATCATAGAAATCAAACATAAACAATTATGTATAGATGGGTTTTTTTTTCTTTAAATTCACTTTTTCCTACTCTTTGTATCTCAATTTCTCCTCTTGCCCACATGCACCTTCCTACTTATCGTGCAAACAAGCACATCGAGATTTCCTTTTCATTGAAGGGTTGATCAATAAACCTTAATGTCTTCACTTTAGGATGGTAAGTTGAGTCAAATGTTTGAAAAGAAAAGGTCTCAAAGTTACCCATTAACTATAAATGCTTCTATAATCAATTTATAGCCATACCGTGTAAGCTGATCATGACAAAAATGTCCAAAAAAGCAGGTTGCATTTCCCACCAAACTAAAGATTTCTTTTTTACAAGAATTTTTTTCTGAGCATTATTTATTAATATAGAATAGCACAGTATTGGCATAGCCTATAACACACAATGGGTCATGGAAAATGTTCCGACCCACCTCAATCCTCCTACAACAACCCAGTTATAAAAGTTTTTGCTCGATCCTTTTATTTCGTGTCGTTGACTATCCAAATCAAGTCAAAACAACCGATTTCCTCATTGTCTCCCTAATAAAGAAAAATAAAAGGTCATAACAACCAATATAAATTAGAAAAATAAAAGGGTAACGAGGGGATGAGGTATGCCAAGGATTATCCAAAAGTCAACAAAGCATAGAGGCTTAGAGAAATCAACTCTTCATTAACGTTATTTTTAAATGGGAATTATGAAGTATATGTCCTCAACAAGCTTCACCGGACTAAAATTACCTATTGATCCCATCAAATTTAGGCTATTCATGTTGTGATAAGGCGATTTACAGGTCAAATATAGGCCTAATTCCCTACTAAACCTCAAACTTTAGGTCCAATCTTAATTTTGTCCCGAAATTTTTTATCTTAAAAAAATTAAACTTTCGATTTAGTCCTAATTTTGTGCCTAGTTTTTTTTTTTTTTGGTAAAAAAAAAACTGGTAAAAAAAAAAAACTCGAACCATAGGTCTAGTCCCAAATTTGCCCAAGACTATTTTTTGTCTAAAAATATTACCAACTTTAATGCTAGTCCCATACATGTTTTTTACTTTTTGTTTGTCTTAAAAAAAAATTACTTACTTTCAACCTAGTTTTCAATCTACCTCAGTTAACTTTTCGTTCAAAAATCGACATTAACTACTTGATGTGATATTTTCACATCAATAACAAATCCATATCAACAAGGTGAAGTGGAAAATTATCTCCAGAGTGAAATCAAACTTTCATAAGAAAATTAGGAATGACTAACGGTGATTTTTGGACAAAAGGAACAAATTTAAGACGAGTTAAAAATTCATGGTAGATTTTGGACTAAATTAAGTTGGTTTTTTTTAGACAAAAAAAAGTTCAGGATAGATTTGTCTAGACTCAAAATTAGAGTTTTCTTTGTTAAAAAAAAAAAAAAAAAACCTAGAAAGTGGGCTGCCCGGCATAAGCCTAGTGGGTCCGGCGGATCCTTGGTTACTAAAAAAAAAAAAAAACACCTAGAGATTGAATTAATACTGAACCTCAAGTTGAGAGCTCTCTCCTAGAGAATTCAGCCGTCACATATGAAGTCATCTCCATGCCTTGTCGAGCCGGCCCCTTGTTGGTGTCTACCGGATGGGGATTGGCGAAAAAGACTTGAGATAGAAATAATACTAAACCTAGAGTCGAGAATTCTTTTTAGAAAATTCGACCATCACATATGAAATCATCTCTATGCTTTGGCGAGCCAGCCACTCGTTGGTGTCTACCGGGCGGGGACTGGCGAAAGAAGTACGTATTGACTTTAAGATGGTAAGAGGCGTGGGAATCCGGCCTGCGGAAAGGGGAAGAACTGATAGTGTATTTATATGCTGGTAGTTCTTTCCTTTCTCCTTTCGACAATTTGAAAATTTATACACATGATGCCTTGATTGCGACGGGGGGAGTTGTCAAAAATTTGGGCGGTTTGTCCTCTCGCCAGTTGCCCAAGTTGCCATGACCACACACGTGTGCATGTGCGTGTACGGGTGTGTTGCATGCTTGCTGACGTGGGCCCCTTTCTAGCCAGATATTGAGTAGTGCAATAGATTATGAACATTATTGCCTCTCATGGGTCGTCAGGATCATGTTAATCGAGATAGATTAGCACTATAATTAGGTTAGATCTATCGGGTAAGATTTAACCAAGAAAGTTCCACATGATCACGCCGAGAAATATTTGTACGAGATCCATCTTGTCATCACATTGATAGAGATGCTCACGCTCCCCAGCAATTTACATAAACAACTAGTAATGCCATGGGTATTACTGAACTCTTTTGTCATAATGGAGTTGTGTGTGTATAATGATCAGCTAGTTTAGTATGTAAATGTTACATGTGTGTATATCAACAGAGGAGATTGCGTTTGATCGTCTTGACTTTTTTCTTAGATAAGATAAGATTGGATTAAATAAAAGCAAGAGGGAATTTATTATAAATTATATAGTGCATCGACAACCTCCAACGGACCATGGCATCGACAAAGGAGACACAGTAGCACACGAGCCCGAGTCGAGACGGAGTGTGAGCATGGCATCTCGGGCTCGTTGGTGCTCAATCGAAGCCCTAGATCTTGGATCCATGGCTTGGTCAACCTCAAATTTGGGATCCAAGTCTCCATTGTGCCAGCCGAGCTCAGGCTCGACGATGACGACGACAGACGACAACAACCTTTCAAGTGGAAATCAAATAGTTGACTCGTCGATGGCAATTGGTGATGGAATGCAAAGGTCGCGATAGTAGTTAAGGGTGGAAGTGGGCGACGACCGGCCTTCATGGTGGTGTTTCTCATGCGGCACCCAGTGATGCTATCGGAGGCAGTGACGGGGCGGCGAGGCAGCATCGGTCTTGGTTGTGCAATATCCTAATTATACCCTTTTTCTAGGTGGGGTAATTTATTTATTTTTCACATCAAGATTGCATCTAAACAATATCCTCACATGTCCGGATTTTGCATCCTCTCAACACATGGGAGAAAGTAAAATCTATTCTATCTAGAGTTATCGTATGTCGATCGAACCAAATTGATGGGAAGACAAAAGCTATTTTATCCCGAGTTTTCAAGATTTCGGAGTTCAGAATTAAGATCTTCCGCATTTGTACTTAACGTTTTGTAGTGTGAATGTTGTCCGAAACCTGGCTAATAGAAAAGCATTATACAAAATTAAAACCACGAGGAAAGAAGAAAACAAAAACGACCTGCAGTCTTGTTTCCTCATTGTTCTCAGCTTTGTCCCCTGCACGTTGACGAGATTTCCATTTTTGAATGCATTTTTTCTTTGAAGTTTTCTGTTTCTTAGTGAAGTGAAATTAATCCTTGGAAGAAATCAATGACGACTATAAACGTGTCCATTTCGGAAGAAAGACTTGTCGAAATCAATTTCACTTTAAATCACACTTACAAGATTGCAAGTTATCATGTATGCGTGGCAAAAAATTAAGACGATAAAGGAGCACTCAATTCAAGGGTGAGCAACAAGTGTAATTCAATATGGAAATTTAACCAAACAGACTAGTCCAAGGCCAGTTCTAGGGAGAATCAATTCAGTTCTCGATTCTACGAATTTGAATTGGCTAGTACTGATTCAGTTCTTGATTGCAAGATTGGAATCCCTAGTTCTAATTTGAAACCGGTTCAACCAATTCAATTCCTAAGTTGCACTGATTTTGAATCCTCCATTAGAAAGACTTTTTTTTTTTTTTAATATTCATTAAGAAATAAAAATATGGTCTTCAACATGAAGAAACCACAACATAACAATATAACCAATGAGTATTTTTGTAATGAAATGTTGCAGCTTGCATATTTAATTATAAGATTTGGTTTTGTTACCAAAGAATATGTAATGGCCTTGGAAATGGACCGAAACCGGTCGATTCAAGAACCAGCAGTTCCGAAACCAACCGGTTCGATTCTTAATTTGCAAAAAGATTGGAGTCGGGATCACGGCTCCCGGTAGGCGGATTCCCCCTCAACTATTTCTGGGGAAATGCAAAACCTTTTGTATTCAACGATATTCATAGACTATCTTTGGTCAAAGACTCCACCATTTCATATGGTGCTTTGAAAAAGCACATGGCATCGACTCATGCACAGGAAAAGGCACTTTGCATGCAACACGATGGCACGGAAGGGCATATCCTCGAGATGCGCCTATAGCGACGGGATTTCTTGAATATTTTCCTTCTTCTTTTTTTCTTTTGGTTTCTACCAAATTTCCAATTGATAAACACAAAGTTTATATCCTTGTTATTCTCAGCTCTGTCCAGCTCATCGAGTGTCCTCTATTTCCTCTTTTAGCATAAACCGGCCTTCATGGTGGTGTCTCTCATGCGGTACCCGGTGATGCTGTCATTGGAGGCAGTGATGGGGTGGCAAGGCAGCATTGATCTTGGTTGTGCAATATCCTAATTATACCCTTCTTCTAGGTGGGGTATTTCTTTACATCAAGATTATATCTAAACAACATCCTCACATATCCGGATTTTGCATCGTCTCAACACGTGGGAGATGATAAAATCTATTCTATCCGGAATTATCGTATGTCAATTGAACCAAAAGACAGGAAGACAAAAGCTATTCTATCCCAAGTTTTCAAGATTTTGGAGTTCAAGAATTAAATTCTTCCGCATTTGTGCTTAACGTTTTGTAGTGTGAATATTGTCCAAAAGTCTGGCTAATAGAAAAGCATTATACAAAATTAAAACCACGAGGAAAGAAGAAGACAAAAACGACCCGCAGTTTTGTTTCCTCATTGCCCTCAGCTTTGTCCCCTCCACGTTGACCAGATTTCCACTTTTTTTAATGCATCTTTTCTTTAAAGATTTCTGTTTCTTAGTGAAGTGAAATTCATCTTTGCAAGAAACCAACGACGACTATGAACGTCTCCATTTCGGAAGAATGACTTGTTGAAATCAATTTCACTTTAAATCACACTTAGAAGATTGCAAGTTATCATGTATGCGTGGCAAAAAATTAAGACGATAAAGGAACACTCAATTCATGGGTGAGCAACAGGTCTCATTCAATCTAGAAATTTAACTAAACCAACTAGTTCAAGACTAGTTCTAGGGAGAATCGATTTGGTTCTCAATTCTATAAATTGAAATTGGCTAGTATTGATTCGATTCTCGATTGTAAGACTAGAACCCCTAGTTCTAATTAGAAACTAGTTCAACCAATCCGATTCCTAAGTTGAACCGATTTTCAAATCTCCATTAGAAAGAAATTTGTTTTTTAATGTTCATTAAGAATTAAAAACATGGCCTTCAACATGAAGAAACCACAACAATATGAAGAAACCACACCATAACAACTTTACCAATAAGTATCTTTGTAGTGGAATGTTGCAGCTTGCATATTTAATTATAAGATTTGGTTTTTTTACCAAAGATTATGTAATAGTCTTGGAAACGGACTGAAACCGGTCGATTCAAGAATCGGCAGTTTCGAAATCAACGGGTTCGATTCTTGATTTGCAAAGAGTTTGGAGTCGGGATCATAGGGTCGGTTCCCGATAAGTGGATTCCCCCTCAATTATTTCTGGGGAAATGCAAAACCTGTTGTATTCGACGATACTCATAGACTATTTTTGGTCAAAGACACCATCATTTCATATAGTTCTTTGAAAAATCATATGCCATCGACTCGTGCACAGGAAAAGGCACTTTGCATGCAACACGATGGCGCGAAAGGGCATCAGCACAGTATCATCCTCGAGGTGCGCGAATAGCAACGGGATTTCTTGAATATTTTCCCTTTTTTTTTCTTTCTTTTGGTTTCCACCAAATTTCCAATTGATAAACACAAAGTTTATGTCCTTGTTATTCTCAGCTCTGTCTAGCTCATCGAGTGTCCTCTATTTCATCTTTTAGCATAAAATAAGGAATAATTTGTGCCCTAATATCTATGCCCTTTTTTTATATTTCATATAATTAAGCTACAGTCCATAAGAAAATTTTATATCAAGCTAACTTCTATTCAAGAATTTTGTGTGAAGAACACATGTCTATATCTACCCCCACTTGTCGTCGCGTTATGCGAGACAATCAAGTGCTATTTTTGCATTATAATTTAATTAGAGGGATTGAAGTAAATGACGACACTATTCAAAAATCATGAGAAACCAATAAATATATAGAAAGAAAATTAAAGATAGTAATTTTTAATTAATTAAGAGAGTTGTGAAGGATGCACGTCTTCTTTTGCTAAAGCGAAAGAGCTCACACAATTGAAATTGTCAGAGGAACCAAGCCCACTATAAAACTATTCCAGTAAAATATGTTAATTAGCACTCGACATCCCCTACCGGCCGAATCTGATCCGATCCAAATTTGTCTTGCTTCCATATTGAGCCATTCGATTTCAATAAGCGAATTCTCAAGCTCGACCACGAAAAGATTTTGGATTTATGGCAAAAAGATGGAAGAGACTCTTAAGCTCAACCAATCCATATTCAAAATGTCACGCAATATGAATCTGATTCGCATTACTATTACAAATCGATTGTCATGATTGATTTTACGATCTACTCGATCAACGCCTCAGAAACAAAATCAACTCCTATGTCAGTATGCTTAATAATTCCACGAACGATTCTTGTTAACATGATCTCGAATTACACGTATTTTATTACGTTTTCGGGGTCACTGATCTGACGTGGATACGTACGAGGAAATTATACGACTTTTAGCGGAAGGAAAGGGTGGTTGCCAACAAGAGTCATTTGGAGTTTGACGGTGTAGAGAAGACCACACCTGATTTTTTAATGGGAGAGATGTTAGAAAAGAAGGGCACGTTCTCTCTCGATGAACCGGCACATGGTTCTTTTACATGGCTCGATCCGCTGCACGTCCCCACGATCCCCGCGCCCACACGTGCTCGGCGCTTTTTTCAGGGAAAGGGGTGGGGCATAGAAGAACACACAAAAAAAAATAAAAATTGGGTATGTTCGTTTGGTGAAAGAATGGATAAATTAAAAATATTTTCCTAAAATAATCCCTCTTGTCTTTGATAATATGAATGAATAAAAAAAAATTATCATCATTTATTAAAATATTTAAATATAAATTGTCTCCGCTAGTGAAGATATTTTCTATCAATTAATTATTTTAAGCAATATAAATGATTATTTTTAGGAAATTATGTTTTAAATTATTCATTTTTCAAGGAATAAATGAAGCCTTCTTTCTTCTGCTAGCTCCGGTGACATGGACATAGGATACCTTCATTAGTGTGTATAAATTGGAGATTTTAGCAATCTTTTAGTCTTTTCTTTGTGGCCATAGGTAGATCCCGTGCCGTCCTTGTTTAAGCCGGTGAGACAAACAGAGTTGACTCAAAATCTACATACATTCGGTGCCCCTTTCCTTTTTCTTTTCTTTTTCTTTTTTTAAAGTTGGGGAAATGTTAAATATAGTCCCTTTACTATTGGCCAATTTCCAATTTGGTCGTTGAGATAAATAAATGTGGGGAATTGAATATTTAGGAATTTAAGTATATGAGTACATGAGTCTATTCATATACTCTATTAGATGACTATCTAAGGTGATCATGAATCAGGTATGGTCGATCAAGATATGCACAATTGGGGATATGTAGAATCTCCAAGATATAAGCATGATCACGAAAGATATAAGAAATATTCTAAATATCTCTAACAATATTATATGACTCGAATTAATTTTGTCAAGTCACCCAAGGAACCTATACTTGCATCAATAGCCACATCCATTTGCTTATTTATTCACATTGAAAAAGAGACTAAATAGCCATTGTTGTTAAACGAAAAATTATTAACACCCCGAAAAACTCCAAAGTGGTACATATATGACAAATACACTTTAATTTAATTTTTTAACCACAAAAAATTCTAAATTGATACACTTGTAACGAATCTACTCTAAACTAATTTTTTTTATCACAAAATCCAAAATTGGTACATCTGTGATAAATTAACCCAAAATTAATTTTTTTAATCATAAAAAATTCCAAATTCGTACACTTATGACAAATTTATCCTTTAAGACTTTTATTAAATTTGCTAATGTGGATGTTAAAGTGACTTGAGTGGAAAATTCATAGGGTCAATATCATGAAAAATCCCAAATTTGTCATAGGTGTATTGTTAAATTTATCACAGAAATATCGTTAAATTTGTTATAGGCATAATAGTTAGAGATTTCTCGTGATGTTTACCCTATAGATTTCCGCGTGGACTTGCTACTCACCATACTACGTCATCATGTATCACAAAAGTCAACAAATTTAATGTTTAAATTTGACGGAAGTTAACGGAGTGTAAATTTGTTATAAGTGTATAAGTTTGGGATTTTTGGTAGTCAAAAAATTAATTTGAGATAAATTTATCACGGATATACTGGTTTAAGGTTTTTTATGGTCAAAAAATTAGTTTAAGGTATATTTGTCACGGGTATACTAGTTTTGGATTTTTCAAGTATTAACCTAATAAAAAATTGCTTGTAACATTCTAATCAATGCCCTTTCACGAATTTAGTCACTAAGCAACACAAATGTCAATGAGGCTAATTCCATGTAAATCAATTTTCTTCACTAATCCCTTTTTAAACTCAATTTCTCCACTAACCCCTCCCTCATAATAAGGTAATCCCACATAAATTGATTTTCTTCATTAATCCCTCGTTAAACTTAATTTCTACAACGGTCTTTTATGAAATTTTGTGGGATCATCGTCAATTCTTTTAAAAACTTAGATTATTAAACGAAGGCATGGTTTGACTCTAATACAAACTTTGTGAGATTATTAATTATTTGGAAAGTTTAAACTATTAGATAATTAGTGGTTTGTTATGTAAGTGCTTTTAACACTTCTCTCTTGCCATCTACCTTTTCATGTCGCATCATTGGATTAGTTTTTTCAAAGTGGGACCATGGCTAGCCATCAGAGCCGACCCTATCACGAATCATCACGTTAATCTCAAACGACGGGGCGCACCGTGCATGTGATGGGTCGGCTGTGATTAGACTAATTACATGCAATGTCGTGGAGACACCGTTGTCTTGCCGATGTTTCCCCTCTTTGATAAAAGTGGGGGAAAAACAGCGACTCTTGTTAAATCCGGTGTATCTTTGTCCCTTCTGCCTAGACTCATCCCAGACGGAACTGAAAAAGTATCTTTGTTTCATGCCATTTATGCCGGTCTAGGGCTCATAATTCCTGGCACTAGAGCCAATTTCATAGGTTAGGTTATCAATTCGGATTTCTAAATTTGAAATCCGTCCAGATTAATCGCAAGGTGCATTGATGGTCAATTCTTAGTTTCATCGATTTAGACATCGATAAAAACATTGGATCATCAAGCTCGCAAATTGGTTTGATTGGCTAGGGTATCGAGGGCTGATCTCTGACTCCAAGGCTTGAGATCACTTGATTCAGATTCCGTTGGCGGCTCACGAACTATATAACAAGCCAAGAACTGCCTAACAAGTGAAAAAGTTTCACAATACAATTGTAGCACAAAACAACTACTATAAAATCGTGCTTATATCAAACATATGCCTAAATTTTGATAAAGTCGATAGATGAGTTGTCGTATTGATATCTTGTCGTCACCAAACCTGCAAGAGGAGCAAGGGGTTTGGGTCACCCGGCATTAGGGGAAGTTGATAAGAGTGAAAATTATATTTTGGAGGTAACGTGCCACTTTTTTATAAATCGAGTGTTATTCAACGCACATGAAATGGGTTATTGAAAAAGTGATTTTCATTTTTTTTTAAAGGAGAATTAATAAAAAAAGTGGTCCAACTTTTCTTTTTTGGGGGCCAGAAAGGGGGTCCTATTTGGATTTATAAGCATAGTCCGATTGCACGCAATGCAGGAGGGGGTCCTACTTTGGAATTTGGGAAGTTGTCGTTGGATTGGTGCGTACAGATGAAAAGCTCCTTCCCTCTCGACCGTTGGATGGCGCTTCTTTTGCGCGGACCCGATCTTTAGATTTTGGCGGGCCATTCGCGCGGGTCCCACCTAACTACTCTCCCACTATCTTCGTGTCGCAGGCGTGAGATTTTTGTCTAAAGAAACAAACAAAAGAAATCTGTAGTAAAAAGACAATAACGTGGCAACTACCTATGTATGTATATATTTAATAATCTTGTCCTTTTGGGCCCCCCCCCCCAAAAAAAAAAAAAAAAAACAAATATTTTTTAATTCATCCTTGTCTGAAATTGGTTTCAACGGGTCACGGGGTTCCATTTTTTGTTTCCTTTTGGAAATTAGATCTATGATTTCTTTTTTTTTTTTTTTTTTTTATGACCCAGGAAACCCACTAACCATATCAACACGGACAGTCTGACAGGCCTGGGGTAACGTGGGTAAATCCTAGGGCGACGCTAGGAGAGGACCCACCACCCAACGTCGCATTTAAGAGTGGGATTTGAACTCCTTTCCTTATCGCAAAAGATCATGAAAGTCTTATCCAACTAGGCCATCGCAGGCGGTGATATGATTTCCCTTTTAGTTTTCATATAAAGCAGAAATAATTTTTATACCACTCATTTTTTTTCTTTCTTTTTCTTGATTTGACAATTAAGATATCAATTGAATGGCTCCATAAAAATGAAGAATCAGATTCTTTACAAAATGTAATACCAAGTACGCGGTAAATGTGTATTTTTTTTTTATTAATCGCCGGTCTAATAAAAATCTGAAATGTTATTACTGTGGAGAACTATTACATGACAAGACATTAGATTCGGTATCAATTTAATAAATATTTAGTTTTTATTTTTGTGGCTGTTCCCTTTGGAATCAAAGAGTGCCATCATCGGCCATCCCAATCACAAGGAGTTTGCATATGGAGGGCAATACATAAATGCTCAAAATTGACTAAACCAAGATAATTACTCCAACATGTGGTCGCTATAATTTTTAGCTGACATCGACCCATTGAAGTAAACATCTTCCCCAATCCTCCTTTGATGGTAGACATTGCTTTCAAATTGGAATTTTTGGAAGTTCAATATACTCTATTGTTAATATATATTTTATTTGCGTGTATTAACGGTAATTAAATATGATCGAGACACTAACGAAAGAATCTCGTGAGATAAAATTCAAAATTTTTTCTTTTTTCGGGAAAGACCAAATTCTTCTAGGACATGAAAGATTTTGATTCCGCACAAACTTTTAGAACACAAGGGTTGCTTAATGGCCAAGACTATTAATTATTGTTGATTTTAGAATCTGATGTAACAACTCATAAGATGGTTTCTCGTGCTCTGTGGCGCTTTTGAGGCTCAAGCCTCTTTTCATAGATGACAATTTAGCCGTATAAACATCAAGTTTGTTTGTCACATTGATAATGACAGAGAAACGAAAACCACGAATATATTCGGTACGTCCCCTTAGTCGTAAAGCATATCCATAGTCTTGAATGAACCCATCCAGACGTTGGAGGGACGTGTGACAACACGCGTTTCTAAGATGGCACCGCGCCTCGCACGCCGGCCTTTCGAATTGGACGCCTGCCCCTACGTTTCGGGCAAGATAGGGTTCCGCTCGTTTTTCACTCAACCCCGACGAATGAGGTTCTTTGATTATGAAAGAGATGGAGCGGGTTTATCTAAACGCAACCACAAATTGTCAAATTTGACTTGTATCTAAATAGTGTCCTCTCAAACAAAATAATATAATTTGCCCATCATGTCATAATGTACATGCGAGTGAATTGTATCAAATAAATTTCACATCAAGAAATTGATGTAGTGTTGAATAGTTATATAATTCTAATTAGCTTATCATTCATTGCTTAATCTTTTAAGTGAAAATTGGTTCAATTGGATATATTATCAAATTTAAATTTGAGCTTCCTCTTGGTGATCTTCAATTGAAGGTATTGGACTTTTGTTATGTGTTTCCAGCACTTTAGTCACCCTAACGGGGCGGCAATTAGCAACTGGCAAGCCTTTACACGCTGCTTGAAAACGAATTGGGAGCAAGTGCTTGTGGAAATTGCACTTGGGGAGTCGGCAGAAAGAGGCCAAGATCCAAACACGATGTTTGACCCAACTGCGACGACTCCGCGCGCACCCCCACGTTCGTGCTCATGTTCTTCTGCCTCCTTCGTTGTTTAGAGAATCAAGTCATGTGTTGGTGGTCGTGGGGCCCGGCTTTGGACGGTCGTGGGGGACATCACACCGCTCGATGCCTTTTTCTGCAGCATGTGTTTTTGCCTGCCAATGTTGGATCGTGTGTGGTGGGACCCGTTCGGATGCCCCAAGAAGCATTTTCCTTTTCATCATTACCTTTTATAACTTGTGTGATTAAGGCAAGAGAGCTGTTTGGCCCATTGGGCCTTCAATTGGGTTCTAACTTCTAAGCCCAAGACTCTAACATCCCTTTGTGTTTTAATTTTCTGGACCGAATCGAATCGTAACTCATTATTCTGATAACTCGGATAAAAAAAAAAGTTTAATCGGTTCCACTTAGTTGCTTCTCTTGTGGTCTATGTATTGAAAACAACAAGATCACATGATTAATGCTAGTCTTGTTTAGGATATCCAGAGGCATTAGAATAGAGTTCTGGCTATGTTGAGGCGGTATAAAATTCGCTATTGGTTCGATTTGAGCTATGGCGTTTCGCATTCTTTCCTTCTCAGGGTCGATCCACCTTAACCTAATCCTTGGATCTTTTTGGACATGAAATACTTATCTATACTCCGGTTTGGATCAGGTCGGGCAAGATAATCGCAGCTGACAACGATGGTTGCACATGGATTCCGCATGATCTAACACCATGTCATTGTGTAGGGTTCATGCAAGAACTTCCCCTTTCGGATGACCTTAACGGCTGCACAAGACCTCTGCGATCACATTCACAGTGCATGGCCTTCTGAGTTTGTAACAACTGATCAAAGGCTTGACCTGAAAGAGTTTCCTCTGATTAGGTCAGAGAAAACATGACCTGAAAGTATTGGCAAAACTCGGTTAAGATGTCTAGTAATAGGAAAGCAAGAGCAAGTTGTTGGTGGAAAACTTTGTCAAGAAGATGAAGAACATGCAGCATGTTCTGAGTTAATGCACTAGTCCGGAAGGATTCTTACGTTGTCTCTGTTTGTGCAGATGTTGAGAACTGAATTTGTTATCATAACACGACAAGTTTGCAAGACTCGTCGAATCTCAGGAAAAGTGTATGGATTTCTACTGATGCTTAGTCCTATCGGACAGGTTATTGCAAAAGGATTTACAAGAAATCATCCAAATAATGCAGTTGACAGGGTTTAATTATTCCAGCGATTATGCATCATTTAAATCATCACTGTCCACGCATCGTAGAGTTGCGGTCATCTTCTTAAAAAAAGATAACCGCGCCTTGCATTGTTATGATGTTCAAACTTTTTACACAAGCACTCTGAGAATGAAGACGTTCATGTTCTGATAATGATGCAAAAATATGCCCACCGTCGACAAGAAGCAATAGTGGCTTTAAGAACGTTCAGTTACAGAATCTGATAAATAAGAAAAATTTTGGTGAGGCTCGCTGTTTCCAGCTCAATGTATAGGACATCCCATTTAAGCATCACCTGGTCTAGCGAAAAGAAAGAAAATAACTTGGACCATGATCGCCAATTCAAGCAGAATCCTGTTGCCAACTGATGAAGAGGGAGCTGTGGCTTTGCATGCCACGCCATTGAGGCAGTTGCCAGTTACTCTGTACCATTAAATTAGTTCAAGTTAGTCAAGGAAGAGGATTGACGATGTATACTGTATTACTTGATGCGGTATCACGCACAAAAGCAAGCTCGTTTAACATGCGATCCTAAAATTTTTAATACAAAAGACCACTCAGATTGATCTGCAAGGCTATGTGATGCCACGTGATATATCTGTCACTTTAAGGGCTACTTACTTTAGCTTCAACTTGCTGTTATTCGACATGGAAGACGGTACAGTTCTGCTGAACCTGTTGTCTGCTAAGTTCCTGCAAGGGAATAAGAAATGGAGAGGGTACAAATTCACTTTGGATAATGCAAATGCATAGGAGAAAAGGGGTGCTCCAGTAGAGACATGATCGGCTCACAGAAGTTGCAGATCGGGTAATGTGC